>OY744528.1:66073145-66820645 GCA_963556195.1 Sepiola atlantica | reverse complement strand
AAAAAAGAAACAATTAAAAAATAAAAAATAGTCAGAAACAAAGTTTATGGCCGACGAATCTTTTTTCCAGGAACCTCCGAACCAAAGTCTTTTCTTCAAATTGTCCCGTTTTCCCCTCTCTATGAGAGTCTCTCTCTCTCTCTCTCTCTCTCTCTCTCTCGGAAACTTGTTCGGTTTAACCTCTTCTGGTTGTACCAACTTAAATATTTTTAGGGTCTTATTCCCCATATATCCTTTTTTTCTTGAAAATATCTGTTTTCCTTTTAGAGAAAGTCACTCCGCAAACGGCGGTATACAACTAAAAAGTCCTGTTTTAAGGACAGTTTTTTTATCTTCAAGTAGAACTTTTCCCCTTTTAGAGATTGTGTTCTTTTTACTTAAAAGGGGGTATTCAAAATTACGTTGATTTCTCAACGTAGTACAAAAAACACGTCCTCACTCTAAGGACCTGCTTCAGGAACTGAGTTAAAATTGGCGCCAGTAACTAAGTTTGGCTGAAAAGGGGGAGGGGGACAACTTGGATTACACCGGAAGTCCCTAGGTACATCATCGCCAAGGCCGACTGCTAAAAAGGGAAAATCTCATTCATCCTAGCATAGAGAAAAAAAAGAACAGAGATAATCAAGGTCATAGGGTTAAAATACAGGCAGGCCGACCCATAAGTCAGAAATGTCGACCCCACCACCACCACCACCACCACCACTGCATAATAAAATTTCTAAACCGGTTCATCATTTATCCGGGTGGTTAACTTGGCACAGGCTCTCGAGCTTTTATCGTAGTAGAGTATCGTTCTTAGTGGGTCATCATCCCAGGCATTACATCCTACTTTAGAAAGGGGATTTGTTTATATGCCGGTCGCGTGAGGCGCCCCCACAGGTGAATGCCGAAGAGACCGATCAGGACAATTTTTGCAACCATCCAGAATGCCCCGTTTTGGAGGGAGAGCAGGATTTTCAACTGATATCTTGTTACATCTACTCTTGGTGGGAGGATGGGTGATTAGTATCAGTGGTTGCTAAACATTTTAAAACTCATGGCCCCCGAAGCGATGAAGTACTTCAATATTAGAATACCTTTCCATATCATTGTCTATTAATTGCACACATATTCTCTTCTATTTTACAAACATCAAAGATATTTTTTGTATTATTCGTGGTATTCGGACTACTGTTTTCATCTGGGATGTTATTCACACAATGTTTCTGGCGATGTAACCTCTAACATTCTTCAGGTGACAAGTTAGGCATTATATATATATATATATATATATATATATATATATATAAGAAGGATACTCGTGTTCCGGGGTTCGAATCGTGCGACCGGTTTGAACAGTTATCTCCACACTGAAGATTCCGCGAGGATTAAACGTATACGTATTTGGATAATAATTAAATAATTATATATATATATATATATATATATATATATATATATATATATATATATATATATATATATATATATATATATGTTAGCATAATTTGTATTTAATGAAAACATCTTTGACTACATAAGTGTATACATGTTTTAGCTATGACCTTACTTAAAGTATTTCTTCCTCGAACCACGGCGAAGCTGAGAAAGCAAGACTTTAAATACTGGTGAAGCTATAACATCTATACACATATGTGTTGGATAATTGCCCTATGGGAATGGACGTATCTGTTGGAAATCGGGTTTGAATGCGCGAGTTAACGCGGGTGCAGTCGAGTGCAGAATAGGGCTTGTTCTCACAGTCAGAGCTAACAGACGTGACACGGTTACCGTGTGACGAGACCCCAGATCAAGGGTCAGTCTGCACATGCGAGAGGCTCTGTGACGTCATTCGTTCTCGTGAGAAGCGAGTTTTCGTTAGTCTGATTCTGAAGGCGAACCGAGCAGGACGTGCGATTCACGATGTAAAAATAAGGAAAATATTTCCCTTAAGGGAATACAAGCGAGAGAAATCCTTCCCCCTCGCTATGAATGGTTAAGAAAACATTGTTAACTAACTACGATAAAGTAGTGATTTGCTCTCTCCATCTCTCTCGACGTAGTGAATGACTCCCAGTTGAAATAACAACGCTTGTAATAAAATGAATTAAATTTGAAAGAAGAGTTTGTCTTCGGAGTGCGTCATGAGATTTTTGTTGCAGACACGGACGGCGTGGTTCATGGCAGGAAGGAAAGAACAAAGAATTCATCCACTAGACGACACACCACCCTCTACAACAGACGAGGGAGAAGATTAAGGTAGCAACATAAGTAGCCAAAAATGTTTGTATAAATAAAAATGATACCAAAATACAGCTCTACTGGTTATTGAGCACTATTTTAGAAACACAATAGTTTCACAGGACTAACAACCCTACAAATTTGAAAATTTATTCATACTTATAAATATAAATCATTAAATGCGAAAGTTATTTCCATCTATCCTAACTATATAAACATCAAAACACGTTAGGGTTATTTAATTCTAATGATATAAGAATATATTGAAATACCCTATATACCGGAATCTCCTACTCAATTAAACAAATCTAGATTTTGCTTATTTGCATATTTATTTATTTTTAACTTTTTAATAAATTAATATTCTGTAATATACCTTTCTACTTTGTATTGTCAAATTTTCTTCTACATACGCAATCGTTTTATCGATAGTGCTATTATTATAATTATAAATAAAATAAGATAAAGAGATTTTATTTAAAAAACGATAGCGTTTAAAAAACTTATTTAGGATTTTATTTTCAAGGGCGATAATTTACTTCCGGCTTTAGTAAAGTGTCAAATATCGCTGAGATATCGAACAGATACTACTCTTTGAGCTTAGTCAAAAGGCCACAGAACCATAAAAATATTTGTTGTGACTAGGCATTTTTAAATTAAAAAAAAATGATTAAATTAGAATCCTTTTTAATGGGCGGTGTAGTGTCATAACACTGTCCTCCCAGGAATTACTTCCTCCGTTTTTAAGGGGGAATTCTCCTAGAATGAAAAATCCCCAAGACTCGATTTAGTCAGAATATCTTTTAAGTGTAGGGGGTAGTGTAGTATCGGTTCTGTTCTCATAAGATCGTCAACGCAAGAATGACTTCCTCCTTTTGGTAGCCAGCATATTCATCTTTGTTTATAAAGATAGCGACTATATTTTTCCAGCCAATTTTCATTTCAGCGTTTCACGTGGACAATGAAAGTTGCCATGGTTGTTAATGTTATCTAAATAAATGAATGCAAAAGCTTTTTTCACCTATTCTAACTATATTGACATTAAAACGGTTTATGCTTATTTAATTTTCCGTAGTATATTTTCATTCGTCATGATACATTCCTCCCAGGCATTACCTCATCTTCGGGGGGGGGGGGGCGTACAGTATACATTCGTTCCTCACGATACCATTTCCTCAGGATTACCAGTTTTGTGTGTGCGGGGAGTTAGTGTACTATCTATTCTGTTGTCATGATATCATCCTCCCATGGCATTAACCCCTCATTTTTTTTGGGGGGGGGGGGTCAGTGTGTGTAATTCGTTCATCTCTCAGCTTCTTATTTGCATATTTATTTATTTTTAAGTTTCTAATGAATTAATATTTTCTAATCTGTTAATAATTAAATACATGCGTTTATTATTTTTTTAATAAATTTGTTGCTGTTGTTGTTTTTCTTCTTGTTGCTGTTGTTGTGGTTGTTGTTTTTTTTATTGCTGTTGTTGTGGTTGTTGTTGCTGCTGTTGTTCCTATTCCTATTTACTTCCTTCCACGATAGCAGAGTTAGGCACAATATCAATATTTAACGTGAGGTGAATCCAAAATGAGCACTCTGAATTAGAACAAAAAATTCAATTGCCTCGGCCTAGAAGGATTTCTGTTTCACTGAGAGAGAACATCTCCTCTATAAAGAGCAGTTGTCTGTATGTCTGTCTGTATGTCCAGCTACTCCTCAAAAACTACTCGGCAAACGGTCACAAATTTAATATTATTAGGACCGGATAACACCTGGGATCATAATATCTCAAAATTACAACAAAACAAAATTTTGCTGAGGGTCAACGGCGCCAGTTTTCGGCAGCGGGTCTGCTTTTTTCCAATGTTATTTACTACTAATTTGGAAATCTGCCAATGTAATCCACTTATAATATTGTAAGCGAGAGAGGGGAAGAGGGGGAAGATACTTACTATTTAATTAATTTCAAAGTCAGAAACATAATAAATACATTGGGCCACATACACTAACAATAAATAATTTTCGGCGTCAACGCATCGATTCGAACTCGCAACCATGACGCTTATAGCCAGACAATCTACCGAATGAGCTACAGGGAAACATTGAAAATGGTTCCTCAATTCTCCTACTTGAACAAATCGCTTTTTTTTTCAGATCTCTCATTTAGCAATAAATGATCGTATAATAATTAGTTCTTCTTTATACTTTGGGATCTGCGTCCGCGCTCGATCTGTTCTTCGAAAATACAATTGGGTCTGTGTTCACTCTCGATTTTTTCAGGGAGGGGGTGTCCGGAGGAGGGGAGGGATTTATCCCCCCCCCCCAAATTATTTTTGGGGGGGCGAAAAAAAAAGATTTTGGCAGGAAATTTTTATTTTTTTTCCCTTTTTAAACAAAATGGTATTCGGAGACAAATTTTTTTTTCTTTTCTTTTGTCTAACCACCCAAGAACGCGGCAGCCTAGCAAAAATAGACGACCGTTAGGGAGTCTATTTTCGTTAGTCCACTTATAATATAACGAACACCTTCTCTGTCAGGATGTCTGTCTGTCTGTCCGTCCTGGAGAATTTTTGTAAACGTAATTTCAGAAATAAACAATCAATAATTTAAGGGCCCAGGCCACGATTCGAAACCCCACCGTTCACGCTAACTGCTCGACGCCCTACTAGATAAAGAAATCGTTTTTTTTTCACTTCTTGCAGCTACAAATGAATGGTCGTATAACTGTTCTTCGAAAATACATTAGGATCTGCGTACGCTCTCGATTGTTTGGGGGGGGGGTAGTATCCCCCCATTTTTTGGCGAGAAAAAAGAATTTCCCGCCACAAAAAAAAAATTTCCCGCCAAAAAAAAAATTCCCGCCCCCAAAAAATATTTTTCCGCCAAAAAACATGTTTTCTTTTCTTTTTAAACAAAAATGTATTCGGAGAAAAAGTTTTCTTTTTGTCTCAACACCCAAGAACTATTTTCGCTAGGCCACTTATAATATATCGAGCACCTTCTCAGCCATCTGTCCGTCGTCGAGAATTTTTGCAAACGTAATTTCAAAGTCAGAAATAAGATTCGAAACCGCACCCTTGACGCTAACTGCCCGACGCGCTACCGTATAAGCTATAGGGAAAGTGATGAAATTTTATCGAAATTGAAATAGATAAAGAAATCGTTTTTTTTTTCAATTCTTGCAGTTATAAATGAATAATCCTATAACTGTCCGTCCTGGAGAATTTTTATAAACGTAATTTCAGTCAGAAATAGACAATAAATAACATCGGCGCCAGGCCGCGATTCGAACTTACAAACATAACGCTAACAGCTCGACGTTCTACTGTATGAGCTAAAGGGAAAGTGACAAAATCCTATCAAATTTTAAATAGATACTGAAATCGTTTCTTTTTCACTTCTTCCAGTTACAAATAAATGATCGTATAACTGCTGCGTATTTCATATAATCTAAAGTTATTTTCTGCATATTTCTTATAATCTAAAGTTATTTTCTGCATATTTCTTATAATCTATTGTTATATGCTGCGTATGTCTTATAATCTAAAGTTATCTTCTGCATATTTCTTTTAATCTAAAGTCATCTGCTGCGTATTTCATATAATCTAAAGTTATTTTCTGCATATTTCTTATAATCTATTGTTATATGCTGCATATGTCTTAAAATCTATTGTTATCTGCTGCATATTTCTTATAATCTATTGTTATCTGCTGCATATTTCTTATAATCTATTGTTATCTGCTGCATATTTCCTTTAATCTAAGGTCATCTGCTGCGTATTTCATATAATCTAAAGTTATTATCTGCATATTTCTTATAATCTATTGTTATATGCTGCATATTTCTTTTAATCTAAAGTCATCTGCTGCGTAATTCATATAATCTAAAGTTATTTTCTGCATATTTCTTATAATATATTGTTATATGCTGCATATTTCTTATAATCTATTGTTATCTGCTGCATATGTCTTATAATCTATTGTTATCTGCTGCGTATTTCTCATAATCTATTGTTATCTGCTGCATATTTCTTATAATCTATTGTTATCTTCGGCATATTTCCTTTAATCGAAGGTCATCTGCTGCGTATTTCATATAATCTAAAGTAATTTTCTGCATATTTCTTATAACTTATTGTTATTAGCTGCATATTTCTTATGATCTATTATCTTCTGCGTATGCCTGATAATCTAAAGTAATCTTCTGCATATTTCCTTTAATCTAAAGTGATTTTCTGCATATTTCTTATAATCTATGGTTATCTGCTGCATATTTCTGATAATCTAAGGTTATCTGCTGTTTATTTCTTATCATCATTAGTTATCTTCTGCATATTTTTTATAATCTTTTGTTATCTGCTGCATATTTCTGATAATCTATCGTTATCGGCTTTGTATGTCTTATAATCTTAAGTTATCTTCTTATAATTTAAAGTTATCTGCTGCCTATTGTTTATCTGATTTTATGTTATCCGCTTCGCATTTATGATAATCTAATTTTATCTGCTTCATATTTCTATTGTTATTTGCTACGTATTTCTGATGATCTAAAGTTATCTGCTGTATAATTCTTGTAATCTATTGCTATATGCTACGTATTTCTGATAATCTAGGGTTATCAATTCATATTTCTTATAATCTATTGTTATATGCTGCATAATTCATATAATCTATTGCTATATGCTGCATATTTCTGATAATCTAAGGTTATCAATTCATATTTCATATAATCTAAAGTTATTTTCTGCATATTTCTTATAATCTATTGCTATATGCTGCATATTTCTGATAATCTAAGGTTATCAATTCATATTTCTTATAATCTAAAGTCATTTTCTGCATATTCCTTATAATCTATTGTTACATGCTGCGTATGTCTTATAATCTAAAGTTATCTGCTTCTTATGTCTCATAATCAAAAGTTATCTTCTTCATATTTAGTATACTCTATTGTTATCTGCTTAGTATTTCTGATAATCAAAAATTATCTGTTTCGTATTTCTCATAATCTAAGGTTATCGACTGCATATATCTTATAATCTATTTTCATCTGGTGTGTAGGTCTGCTGCATATCTTTTATAATCTATTGTTATTTTCTTCGTATTTCTAATAATCTAAGGTTATCTGCTTCGTATATTTTTTATAATCTACAGTTATTTTCTACATATTTATTATAATCTATTGTTATTTGCTTCGTATTTCTGTTAATCCAAGGTTATCTGCTGCGTATGTCTTATAATCTGAAGTTATCTTTTGCAAAAATTATTTTAATCTATTGTAAACTACTTCGTATTTTTAATAATCTAAGGCTATCTGCTGCATATTTCTTATAACTATAGTTATCTGCTGCGTATTGCTTATAATCTTTAGTTATCTTCTGCATATTTCAGATAATCTATTGTTATCTGCTTCGTATTTCAGATAATCTAAGGTTATCTGCTTCGTATTTCTTATAATCTATTGTTATCTGCTGTGTATTTCAGATAATCTATTGTCATCTGCTGCGTATTTTTTATAATTTAAAGTAATCGTCTGCATAATTTTTATAATCTATTGTTATCTGCTTCGTATTTCCGATAATCTAAGGTTATCTGCTGCATATTTCTCATAATTTATAGTTATCTGCTTTATATGTCTTATAATCTAAAGTTATCTTCTGCATATTTTTTATAATCTATTGTTATATACTTCGTATTTCTGATAATCTTATGTAATCCGCTGCGTATGACGTTTAATCTATTATCTTCTGAGAATTTCTCATAATCTATTGTTTTCTGCTACGTCTGTCTAATAATTTAAAGTTATCTTCTGCATATTTCTTATAATCTATTGTAATCTGCTTCTTATTTCTGATAATCTATTTTTATCTTCGGCGTATTTCTTATAAACTTAAGTTATCTACTGCATATTTCTTATAATCTATTGTTATCTGCTTCGTATTTCCGATAATCTAAGGTTATCTGCTGCGTATTTCGTAAAATCTATTGTTATCTGCTGCGTATTTCTGATAATCAATTGTCATCTGCTGCGTATTTCTGATAATCTATTGTCATCTGCTATGTATTTCTTCTAGTCTATAGTTATTTTCTGCATATTTAGTATAATCTATTGTTTTGTACTTCGTATTTCTGATAATCTAGAGTTATCTGCTGCGTATGTCTTATAAATTAAAGTTATCTTCTTGATATTTCTTATAATCTATTGTTATCTGCTCCGTATTTCTGATAAAATAAGGTTATCCTGCTGCGTAGTTCTGATAATCTAAAGTTATCTTCTGCATATTTCTTATAATCTATTGTTATCCGCTGCGTATGTCTTATAATCTCAAGTTATCTTCTGCATATTTCTTATAATCTATCATATCTGCTTCGTATTTCTGTTAATCCAAGGTTATCTGCGTCGTATGTCTTATAATCATAAGTTATTTTCTGCATATTTCTTATAATCTATTTTTACCTGCGTCGTATGTCATAATCTCAAGTTATTTGCTTCATATTTCCTTTAATCTATTGTTTTCTGCTGCTTATTTCTCATAATTTTAGATTATCTCATGTGTATTTCTCATAGTCTAATATTAACTTGTTATTTCGCAGTTGTCTTGAAGCATATACGACGTGATCAACAGAAAAAATTACAACGTCTATCCATACAAAACTAATTAATTTATTCGGCAACTTTTTTATACAATGAAATATAACTGGGAGTTCAAAGTGCTTAACAAACGAGTTCGTGGAATACAAATTTACAGAGAGTTGCATAAACCTTTATGAGTGGAAGGGTTGTTTTTCGTGTCAGAAAAAAATTAAGTACATGTGTTCATTTCGGCTGTCGCCGAGAAAAGTGCTTATTTGTTAAGAGAAAAGAGTAGATGTTTTTTGTTACGGCAGGCGAGTGCAGCGTTTACGCGTATATAAATGAACAGGCATGTAGATGTGTATGTATTTATTAGCGTGCTTTTTTTGTTAATAAGAGAGTGTATATATGGAGTTATGCGTGCATGGGTTCGCTTAGCAGATGTACTTCGTGAGAGAGTGTATGTATCTATGAAGTTGAGTGGCGTGTATATGCTTCTCCGGGCGGTGTGTTTAGAAGTCCATAAAAGTCTTTTGTGCGTTTCTGTGTGTCTCTTGTTGCGTTTGCCGATCCCCTTTGCCCTTCAAAGCGGTTAGAGATGATTATGTCGTGTGCACGTCTGTTGTCTCCGGAACAAAAGAGGAAACGAAAAAAGACACTTCCGCGTTAGTTTTTAATTCTTTTAGTGCGCGCTGGAATTATCTGATTGGCCCAAAGAAACTGCCGATTAAAGAGTTTGTCAAATCAACAGTCGATAAGTAAATAACAATATTCCTCAGTGCAGCTGCTTCTCCCAACAGTCTTTTTTGTATCGAAAGAAAATTGCGACTTCTATAAACATTTAAAAAATGGACTATATCTTTATAAGGGTGATATTTTATATTTCGATGTTTAGAAAATGAAGGAAACTGAAGTGCACTTTTACCAAATATTTATTTCATTCACAAATTGTCGTCTGTTACTCTTCACTCAATTTGATATCACAAAATATATCCATCTGTTATGATAAAGACGATTGTCTACATCTGAGAAGCGTCTGTCGAATTTGAATAAATGCTACAGATGTTTGAGCTAAACGATGTACGATGGAGATATAACGCCTCCCTTGAAGACGTATATTTCCCTCTTGTCCCTCATTAGGTGTGCTGCGTTCTCACTAAAACCGCTACGACTGTGCACCAACACATCGCAGTGCATCAAAACGTACTGGTCCAGTAGTACCTTTTCCATCCCTTGACATACGCTAAGAGACGCCTTGCGAGTAAAATCGATGTGGATAATTTTCCCCGCCGGGTTCATCACAGTTTGATTAGCAAAAAGATGCTGGGCTTCTTTTCGAACATTTTCCGAGTCAGTGGCAACAAAGATCTTATAAAGACGTGTGTCATTATATCGATGTAGGAAATCCCAAACGACTTTCACACTCGTCCGGCTATTTCTTGGATCATCGTTAGGTATCGAAGGGTTTCGGCCGATTCGTATGTGAGCACATATCAATTTAGTGTCTTTCGTAAGGTTAGAAGTTTTTACAATTTCTTCAAATTTTCGTGCAATAATATCGCTAGGTTTAAATATTTTCCGATAACTTTCGGCAAAATACTGTGAATAAGTCACGTTTGTTAACCATTTGAGCTGTGATTTATAGTTTTTATTTCTTTTTATCAAATCAAATAAAATATAATTGGTTTTTAAAAGGATTACATCGGCCTTGAACAACTTGTTGAAATCTGCCGTTTCTATGATATTTAAATCCTTCCGTTTCATAAGAGTAAAACTTTCTTTGGTAAGTTTGGCGTATTCCTTATGGGGAATTTCCCATTGAATTTCGTTGGGATATAAGTATTGCCGAATATCACATGGCTTGCTCAAAATCAATCCAAATGTCCGTTTCGTCACATTTGCCAATAAAAACACTGAAATAATCCCTTTTTGTCTGTCCCCAAGTCCTCCACACACACCACCGGTGCAATGATAAATTAGGTATTTTTTTCTTACTATCGGTGTATGTTTTATCTTCACTTTGACTTTAATGTTAGTCCTTAATGAGGTCGGATTTGAAACTTTATTTTTATCGGTCGAAGATTTGAAATGTGCAGCTTGGTTTTGATTGGTTGAGGATTTGTAAAACCTAACATGATTTTGATTAGTCGAAGAATTGATATTTATTGCTTGGCTTTGATTGGTCGGAGAATCGATATTTATTGCTTGGCTTTGGTTTGTGGATGATTTGTAAAACAATACTTGATTTTGATTGTAAGAAGAATTGATATTTATTGCTTGGCTTTGATTGGTTGAGGATTTGTAAAACAAAACTTGGTTTTGATTGGTCGAAGAATTGATATTTACTGCTAGGCTTTTCCAAAACCATTTAAAATTTATCGTTTTGTCGTTAAACGTGAATTTTGATATCAGCCTTTTCGGGTGCAATGATGGTATTGCTCCGAACGAGAGAAGCAACAAGTAAGGAATGAATAGTATGAGGCAGCCGATGAGAATCTACAATGGTGAAGAAAGAGAGTTATTCACAAATTTTGCAAATATACATTTGAAAAACATGCATAATAAATATAGTAATATAGAGTAATATGTTGTAAAGAATATATATAGTAATGTATAGTCATATGTAGTAATAAGTAGTGATCTATAGTGATAAATAGTAAGACTGCACTGAATAGGTTTAAGGCTCTCAAAATTCATATTAGAATTGTCCGCAAGGACCCGTGGCGTAACAGATAAAGTACTAAGTAAAATTCAGTTCTAAGTAAAGTACTAAGTAAAATTCAGTTCTAAGTAAAGTACTAAGTAAAATTCAGTTCTAAGTAAAGTACTAAGTAAAATTCAGTTCGAAGTAAAGTACTAAGTAAAATTCAGTTCGAAGTAAAATACTAAGTAAAATGCAGTGCAGTATTCTGAGGGTTGAAGGTTCAATCCTCAGTGCGCGCGATACTACGAATTGCGAATTACTGATGACTTCTATCCGCTCATGGCTGACTGAACGAGAGCATGCTACCCCCGTGGCTTAAATAATGGGTTTCGTTGGAGAATTCGTGCAGATTCCCGAGTTCGACAGAAAGACTCCCGAGTTCGACAAGATACACCTGAAGAAACGTTGCGAGAATAACATTCAAGACGAGAACAGTAGTCCGAATAATCCAAATTATACAACATGCATAATGTTTTTAAAAAAATAATCTTTATTAAATAAAAACATCATATACATAAAAGAACACGGATAATAATAAACAATCTGCGTGTTTAACGATGAAAATGCTACAGGATGAAGAAAAATGCTATTCATGGAATTGCTAATAAAATTCACATTCCTGTCTGCAATCTAACCATATTAGGTACAAATATGTTTCAAACTATGTATGACTTGTCCACCAAGATTTAATCATGAATGTTCAACAGTCATGAATGGTTAACATTTTTGTTTTGTCGACGTCCAATGATAAGTACACCTCGATACGACATGATAACTTGGCAATAACCTTGACACCCGCTTCTCTTGGCACAGCCCAGATTTTGGCTGCGATGTCCCTCTTTAGTTCAAGAATAGTCTAGGCGGACAGAACCTCTTCGAGAAATTGGTGGACGCACATAATGAAAAAAAAACGTTAATAACATTGATAAAGCTGAATTATTTGGATTATTCGGATTTCTATTTTCATCTTGGTTGTTATGTTCACAACGTTTTGGCCGCTGTAACCTCCGACGTTGGGAATCTTTATGTTTCATCATTTTTTAGATGAGGATTGATAATTTGTATTATTTTGATTATTCGAACTACTGTTATAATCTTGAATGTTATTCTCACAACGTTTCAGCCGATGTAATCTCAAACCTTTTTCAGGTGAGTCTTGTTGAACTCAGAAATATTGATGTTGAACTTGGGAATATATGATTCACTCCTAAATTCATGAACCGATCGTTATGAATTATGGAATATATATTCTAGGCAAGTAATGTGAGCGCATTATTATTTTTTTGTAAACTGAGCCAAACTCCCTCGTCTATACAATACAATTGCGAATTACTTAAAACGTCTACCCGGTCATGACTAATGGAACGAGTGCAAGCTATCCCTGTGGATTAAATAAAGTGTTCCAGTCAATTCGAAATTCTATACAGATTCCAGAGTTTGACATAAAGATTTCTTTAGTTCGACAAGATGCTCCTGAAGATGTCCCTCATTAGATGTGCTGCGTTCTCACTAAAACCGCTACGACTGTGCACCAACACATCGCAGTGCATCAAAACGTACTGGTCCAGTAGTACCTTTTCCATCCCTTGACATACGCTAAGAGACGCCTTGCGAGTGAAATCGATGTGGATAATTTTCCCCGCCGGGTTCATCACAGTTTGATTAGCAAATAGATGCTGGGCTTCTTTTCGAACACTTTCCGAGTCAGTGGCGACAAAGATCTTATAAAGACGTGTGTCATTATATCGATGTAGGAAATCCCAAACGACTTTCACACTCGTCCGGCTATTTCTTTTAGTGTCTTTAGGCATCGAGGGGTTACGACCGATTCGTATGTGAGCACATATCAATTTAGTGTCTTTCGTAAGATTAGAAGTTTTTACAATTTCTTTAAATTTTCGTGCAATAATATCGCTAGGTTTAAATATTTTCCGATAGCTTTCGACAAAATACTGTTGTGACACTATGGATGCCGCAAAGGAAATGACTCATGAACGCACACAAAAGAAAAGACAGGATAGGAAGTGACTAATCGACAGAGACAAAAGAAATTTGGGAGTGGTCAATTTCCATTGTTCAGGACAGGTCACCAAGAAAAGAATACTGGACACTTTTAGGAGTGACAGTGTTTAACGACACCTGACTACAGTAAGGTAGGTTAGTTTTACGACAGTTGACGACAGTAAAGTTTATGGCAAAAGTTGACGAGTTTAGTTTTCGGAGAGAAACCGAGCAGTTAGGATCTAACCTCCCGAGAGAGCACATCGGACCGGGAAAACGATGAGATGAGCTGACGACTTGAGAAACGACAATGGGGCCTCGACAGTCAGACACACTCATAGTTTAAACTAAATTATACACAACGTATATGTGTTTATGTTCTTTCTCGAGAGTTGTGTTTCTTTTATTTTAACTTGTGGACCAGTGCTGTGCCCTCGACGATTCGTCAGTGGATAGACGACACTACTGGACGATGAAGACAAAGAAGAAGTCCACGGAAACACAACGTTGGGGTCGACGATCGTCGAGTGCGGCAGCACGTGGTTCCACACTGTGAATAAGTCACGTTTGTTAACCATTTGAGCTGGGAGTTATACTTTTTATTTCTTTTCATTAAATAAAATAAAATATAATTGGTTTTAAAAATAATTACATCAGCTTTGAACAACTCGTTGAAATCTGCCGTTTCTATGATATTTGCAGCTTCTCGCTTTACAATATTAAAACTTTGTTAGGTTAGTTTGGCGTATTCCTTACTAGAAATGTTCCATTGTACTTGTTAGGAAGCAAGTATAGTTGAATGTTGCATGGCCTGTTTAAAATGAAACCAAATCTCATTTTCGTCACATTTGCTAATAAAAACCCTGAAACAATCGCTGTTTGCCTGTCTCCAAGTTCCCCACAAAAACCGCGGCTGCACCGATAAATTAGGTATTTTTTTCTTACATTTGGCTTAGGTTTTATCCGTACTTCGACTTTAGCATTCGTTTTTAAGTATGTCGGATTTGAGATTTTGCTTGTATTTGCCGAGGTTTGAAAATGTGTAATTCGGTTTTCATTGGTTAAGTTTCTGAACATTTTATGACGTAATGATAGTAAGTCTCCGAAATAAGCAATCAGCAAGTAAGGAATGAATAACACAAATGAGCCGATGAGAATCTGCAATGATGAAAGAAGAGAAATACTCACGATCCTACACCCAAATCCATTAGGCCAATGGAAACCGCCACAGAGATTACTGAAATTAAGATACATTTAAAGCAAGCGGCAGGGTTCAAACGTTCCGAGATCAAAGAGTGCTTAAACACGCGAGCGTGTATGCTTAGCTTCCATAGCTTACCGACCTATATATATATATATATATATATATATATATATATATATATATATATATATACATACATACATTTATCTTTCTCTCTCTCTCTCTCTCATTTTATACATGCATTACAGAAGATCAGAATAACATCGGCACTGTCGGTTGCATTTACATTTCCAAGCAAAAACATTGGACCATCAACATTTAATTTACTAACAAAATTATCGGACCGTCAACATAATATGTACTAGACAATAATATGGAATAATCAACATTACATTTATTAGCAACATATAGGCCCGTCAACATTACTTATACAGGAAAAAATAGGAGATCATGAACATTACATTTATTAGCAAAAAACATGGGGCCATCAACATTACATCTACTAGCAAAAATATGAGACAATCAACATTACATTTATTAGCAAAAATATGAGACAATCAACATTACATTTATTAGCAAAAATATGAGACAATCAACATTACATTTATTAGCAAAAATATGAGACAATCAACATTACATTTATTAGCAAAAATATGAGACAATCAACATTACATTTATTAGCAAAAATATGAGACAATCAACATTACATTTATTAGCAAAAATATGAGACAATCAACATTACATTTATTAGCAAAAATATGAGACAATCAACATTACATTTATTAGCAAAAATATGAGACAATCAACATTACATTTATTAGCAAAAACATGGGGTCACCAACATTACATTTACTAGCAAAGATATGAGACAATCAACATTACATTTATTAGCAAAAACATGGGGTCACCAACATTACATTTACTAGCAAAGATATGAGATAATCAACATCACATTTATTAGAAAAAAACATGGGACCATCAACATTACATTTACTAGTAAAACTATGAAACAATCAACATTACATTTATTAGCAAAAATACGAGACAATCAACATTACTTTTACTAGCAAAAATATGGGATTATATCAATTACATTTACTAGCAAATATATGGAACCGTTAAAATTATATGTACTAGCAAAAATATTGGACAGTCAAGATTATATTTACTAGCAAAGATATGGGACTGTCAAAATAATATTTACTAGAGAAGATGGGACTGTAAACAATACATTTAAGGCAAAAATATGAGACCATCAAAATTACATTTACTAGCAAAAATATTGAACAATTACATCACATTTACTACAAAAAATATAAGACTGTCCAAATTAAATTTACTAGCAAATGTGGGAAAGTCAACATAACATTTACTAACAAAAAATAGTACAATCAAAATTATATGTACTTGAAAAATAGGACCGTAAAAATTACATTTACTAGTAAAAGATGGGAACATCAAAAATATGGCATATTCTACATTAAGATTACTGGCAAAAATATAGGATTGTAAAAACTACATTTACTAGCAACAATATGGGACCGTCGACATTATATTTTCTAGCAGAAACATGAAACTGTGAAAATTACATTGACTAGAAAAATATAAGATTGTCAAAATTACATTTACTAGTAATCATATGAGACAATCAACATTACATTTACTAGTAAATATATGGGACTGTCAGCATTACATTTGCTAGCAAAATATGGAATCGTTTAAATTACATGTACTACCATAGAAATGGGACCTTCAACATTATATTTACTGGCAAAAATATGGGACCATCAAAATCGAATTTACTAGAAAAAATATGAGACAGTCAAAATTTACTAGTAAAAATATGAGACAGTCAAAATTTACTAGAAAAAATATGAGACAGTCAAAATTTACTAGTAAAAATATGGGACTGTAAACTTTACATTAACTAATAAAAAATATGGGATAGTCAAAATTAAATTCACAAGCAAAAGATGGGGCAGTAACAAATTGGACGGTCGAAATAAGATTTTCTAGCAAAATTATGGGACAATAAACATTACATTTACTAGCAAAAATATAAGACCGTCAAAATGATATTTATAAACAATAATGTGAGATCGTCAAAATTTCATTTATTTGTAAAGATTTTGGACAGTCAACATTACATTTACTAGCGAAAATATGCAGCAGTCAACATTACATTTACTGGCAAACACATTAGACTGTAAACATAACATTTACTAGCAAAAATCTGAGACCGTAAACATTTCATTTACTAGCAAATATGGGTTGTGAACCGTTTATTCAATAGGAAAAATATGGAATCGTTAACATTGATTTTACTAGGATAATATGGGACCGTCAACATCACACTTACTAACAAAGAAATGTGACTGTTAACTAAGTATATAGTTTCGTACTTAGTACATAATTCCCGCAAACACCTTCTAGAAATACTACACATGGTCTAGACTTGATTAACCACATTCCCCCTGAAGATGGACCCAGATGGGTCCGAAAGTACTTGGAAGACAGATGCAAATTATGGCAAATTCATCAGCCAATTCCCCTCCGAAACTAAGATCCTAATTCGGACTATTGAAAGGATCTACAAAAGGATATCTAGACACGAGTTGTCTCTTATATCCATCAATATATATATATATATATATATATATATATATATATATATATATATATAAAAATTAGGTTGGTGCAAAAACAATGGCGTTTTCTTGCATATGTTATATTTATATATGCTTTCTGAATTAATTTATTGATAAATATAGCGTTGTTATAGGTCATTTTAAAGCACGTTTTTCGCTCTATCGAATCGTGTTATTCGTTTCCATTTTTAATCTCTTCATTTATTATTTTTGCAGGCTTTTCGAAAGCATGGGCAAAATTAAAATCCGCACGATATTCTTGTTTCAGTTCAAACTAGGCCGAAAAGCTGCCAAAATGCTGCCGAGACAGCTCGTGACATCAATGATACGTTTGGCCAAGGAACCACTAACGAACGTACGGCACAAAGGTTGTTCAAGAAATTTCGCAATGGTGACGAGAGCCTTGAAGATGAAGACGGTCAAGGCCGGCCGACTGCGGTTGATAACGAAGATCTGAAAGCCTTAACTGAAGCCGATCTTCGCAAAACCACACGAGCGTTGCTGATGAACTCGAGGTCGACCACTCAACAGTCGTTCGCCATTTGAAGCAAATAGGGAAGTAAAAAATAAAAGCTGGTTAAATAGGTTCCGCACGAATTGAACGATAATAAAAAAAAAATCGTCGTCTTGAGGTGTCTTCTACGCTCTTGCTGCGCAACAGAAACTGCCCATTTCGCAAGCGAATTGTGACGTGTGATGAGAAGTGGATCCTCTATGACAATCGGCGTCGTTCGGCACAGTGGTTGATGCCGACGAAGCTCTAAAACACTTCCCGAAGCCGAAATTGCACACAAAAAAAATTATGGTGACTGTTTGGTGGTCTGCGATCGGTCTCATCCATCACAGCTTCTTGAATCCGGGCGAAACGGTTACGGCTGAGAAGTACTGCCAACAAATTGACGAAATGCACCAGAAGCTCCAACGTATGCACCCGAGATTGGTCAATATGCAGGGACAATTCTCCTCCATGACAACGCTCGCCCGCATGTTGCCCAACTGACCCTGCAGGAGCTGAACGAATTGGGCTACGAGACTGCTTCACCCACCATATTCATCGGACCTCTCGCCCACCGATTATCCCTTTTTCAAGCATCTCGACAACTTCCTGCACGAGAAATGCTTCAAAAGCCGAGATGATGCCGAATCGGCTTTCAATGACTTCATCGCTTCCAGAACTCCGGATTTTTATGAGTATGGAATAAGTAAACTTGTTTCCCGTTGGTAAAAATGTGTTGATTCTAATGGTTCTTATTTTGATTAATAAAGTTTGGTATAAAAAAAAGTTATAGTCTTTTTTTGAAGTTGAACGTCAAAAAACGCCATTGTTTTTGCACCAACCCAATATATATATATATATATTTAAATTCCCGAAACAGTTTTTCATGGTAAACAACTGATGATCCCTTAAATAATGTTAGAAGCAAACTAATATAATAACTGAAAAAGTTAAATTTACTTACATGAGTGATTTTCCACTGAACAACTTGGGACTAAAGTTTTTTTGTTTTTGTTTTTTAAAATATAGTTTTAATGGTTGAGAAACTTCCAAGACTATATATATATATATATATATATATATATATATATAAATATATATATATATATAAATATATATATATAAATATATATATATATATAAATATATATATATAAATATATATATATATATATAAATATATATATATATATATAAATATATATATATATATATAAATATATAAATATATATATATATATAAATATATATATATATATAAATATATATATATATATATAAATATATATATATATATATAAATATATATATATATATATAAATATATATATATATATATAAATATATATATATATATATATAAATATATATATATATATATAAATATATATATATATATATAAATATATATATATATATAAATATATATATATATATATAAATATATATATATATATAAATATATATATATATATATATATATATATATAAATATATATATATATATATATATATATATATATATATATATAAATATATATATATATATATAAATATATATATATATATATAAATATATATATATATATAAATATATATATATATATATATATATATATATATATATATATATATATATATATATTGTAATAAAAGCCCCTTTAATAAATTAAAGTTTAGCACTGTTCGTGGATATTTTTTAATATCCACGAACAGTGCTAAACTTTAGACTGTCACTTAGCTATTAGCAGGGTTTTGATAGCGTTCATTGAACCCTCTTGATTGTCTGCTGTTTACTGGCCGCTTTATTAAGGCACAAATAAAACAAAATTTCTCCTGCATCATGTGATAATTCATTATGACCTTGGAGATAGAGCCAAAGCGTGCGGAGTCTAGATTAACTGTGAACCGGGTTCGCTCCCTGTGACCGTCTGAAAGTATCACTTTCTACACTAATGAGAGCAAAAGCTTGAAACGCCGGCGTATGTAGGTAATAATAATTTCATATATATATATATATATATATATATATATATATATATATATATATATATATATATATATATGTGTGTGTGTGTGTGTGTGTTGGGTAATGGCCCTATAGGAATGGACGTATCTGTTGGGAATCGTTGGTTTGACTGGCGCGAATTAACGCGGGTGCAGTCGAGTGCAGATTAGGGCCTGTTCTCACAGTCAGAGCTAACAGACGTGACAAGGTTACCGTGTGACGAGACCCCAGATCAAGGGTCAGTCTGCACCTGCGAAAGGCTCTGTGACGTCACTCGTTCTCGTGAGAAGCGAGTTTTCGTTAGTCTTATTCGGAAGGCGAGCCGAGCAGGACGTGCGATTCACGATGTAAAACCAAGGGAAATATTTCCCTTAAGGGAAGACAAGAGCGAGAAATCCTGCACCCCCCTCTCTACAAATGGTTAAGAAACATTGTTAACTAACTACGATAAAGTAGGATTTGCTCTCTTCCTCTCTCTCTCGACGTGGTGAATGACTCCCAGTTAAAATAACAACTCTTGTAATGAAATGAATTAAATCTAAAAGAAGTTGTCGTTCTGATGAAGGTACCGATGTTGAAACGCCTGGTCCAGTGACTACTCACTCCCACGTTGTGTTTGTTAAAGATCAGTGAGCAATCAACCGGGTTGGGTCAGCAACTTTGTCTCGCTGTGAAGAGAAGTGTCATTTCATGAAGAACAGTTGAATGGAAAGAATTAAGATCGTAACGACTTCGTCTGTTTGGTTTTCTTAGAAGAAGAATTATTTTTAAAAGAAATAATTAAAAATAATGTACACTGGTTTGTTTATAAAGCCAGGCCGTTCGATAATATCAAAGTTTAACTGCGTGTGTTAGTCGGATCGACGGGCGCTAACAATTCTGGGCGTCTTGATCGTTGTCAGCGAAAATCTGTTCTAAGTTCGGGACGAAAAAAGAATACAAACGGACTGATGTGATGTTTTCGTGGGGGTGGGGGGAACAGAAGCGTCTCTTTCGCCCGGTTCTCTCGCGAACGTTTCACTGATTGACAGACGTCCCTGACTCTCTCTCCGACTGTGACTAAACTGTCTTTAAATTGTTCTCGCTTGCCTTTTATCGAGACATACTTCGCCTCTACCCGGGGAGGGCGCACGGTGGTCTCCGATTTATCCTGAGAAATAAATTTTATTGCGTTTATCCACAGTTTCTAAAAGTAATTTCGACACAGCTGCCAAATTAGTTTATGACCATTTCTACTCAACCATAACTCAAGTTCGTATCTTTGGCAAAAAAACTTTATCAGGACCCCCCCCCCCCCTGTAAACGACAGCTGCAATTATATCGGACTCTGCCGAAAGGGTAATTAACCAGCGTCCATCTCGATAAAAGACCAATTGACCCGATTCTGATAGCCGCTAACCGACCACAATTCTAACTCTCGCTGAGTTCAGCTGCCACTCTCATATCGACTTTGAGAAGTTAATTCTTTTTTTTAATCTTTTTATCAAAAGATCTCTCATTACCAACTGTGCGATCCATTCAGAGATTTTTAAGGTTTTCTTTCTATCTATTCATACTAGCGCACTATCGACCTTGGTAGGCTCTATACTTACCAGTCCTTTTCCCCCTTCGTTTCTTTTCACGTAGAGTCTGTCTTTATCGTCTTTTGGATGTAGTGCATTGTGCATAGTCATTAATTTTCTAGTCCTCTGGTTAAGGTGCCTGGGTTCTTCTTTAGTCCAGCTTATGAATGGTCTAGAATATCTTATTAGTGATACTGCCCAGGTATTTATTCCTTTGATTAGGTTTCTGCTATATAATTTTGTTTCTAAGAGCTTTCTTGTTCTTCTCAGGTATTCTTTTCCAATCTTCTTTTACATTTCTGTTGATTTGATTGTGTCTGCTTCCAAAATTCCCAAATATTTATAGCTGTCTTGTTCATCTAGCGCTCTCATCTGCTCTCGGTTGGGTAGTTCCATGCTCTCAGTCATCTCCAGCTTTCCTTTTTTAATCTCTAGCAATGCACACTTTTCCATTCCGAATGTCCTGACTGAAGATTCTGGTTGTATTTATCAGTTTTTCCTTTTACTTTTTACTTTTTGCAAATAATAATAATAATATTATCATCATCATCATCATCATCATCATCATCATCATCATCATCATAATAATAATAATAATAATAATAATAATATACAGGCACTAGCTGATCTAGCTGCGCTGTCTGTGTGTGGATGACTATATATATATATATATATATATATATATATATATTATATATATATATATGTGTGTGTGTGTGTGTTGTGTGTTTATGTCTGTCTTTTCCGGGGAGACAGACATAACATAAACAAAGTCTGAAGAGAGTCCGGTAAAGAGGCCTATTATAGGTCCCCTTTGTTAGGATTTGAAACCGACGGTACCGATGTTATTCTGATCTTCTGTAATGCATATATAAAATGAGAGAGAAAGAGAGAGTGGGAGAGAAATACGCATTGCTCTTTATTATAAAGTAGAGAATTGAATCAAACCAACATGTTATGAAAAGGCGTCAAAATACTTCGTTTAAATATTTCAAACAAAACAAATCAATGATATGCTATGAATTCAGGCAAGAGAACAATATCCTCTATTGAGAAATAAATTTCCATGAAAATTTATTTCTCAATAGAGGTTGAAATGGAAATTGTTCTCTTGCCTGAATTCATTGACTTGTTTTGTTGAGAATATTGAAACGAAGTATTTTGACGCCTTTTCATAACATGTTGGTTTGATTCAATTCTCTACTTTATAATAAAGAGTAATGTGTATTTCTCTCTCATTCTCTCTCTCTCTCCCTCCCTCTCTCTTTTTCTCTCTCAGTCGTAGTAAGTAACACCTATGTAACTGGTTCGGTCTCTATTTAATAAAATCAGATGGTTGTTAACAGGGGTTTACGCACACCACTACTTTTGTAGCTGCTCCCGCTCCTGCTCCAACGCCCAAAATTGGAGCTGGCTCCCTATTTTCAAAAAGGAGTCGCTTCTGCTCCAACTCCGATAAAGAAGGAGCGGCCCTTTTTTCAGCGCTCCATAATGAAAATGTACCTACTTTTATAAACGTTCTATTCTGCCAATGAATGGTCGAAGGATAGGGTGGGCGTCAAAGAATCTCATCAATATGGGTTGGGATGTCACTTTAAGTGTAAGACGGTAAGATAATATTTGACAAAATCTCGCTAATATTTTTGAGAGTTATAGAACATGTCGGACGAAGTATAGGATTATACGTAAATTTTCGTTTCCTGAGGTATAAAATAGAAATAGAAAAATCCCTTTTTAAAACAATTTTAATTTTCATTACATTAACAACCTATTTTTTCAGGAAAGGAAAATTTGACCCGATTTTTTTTCTATTTATTTTGGAAGTTAATTTAGATTTGTTTTAAGGGCAACATTACTCGTCGTGTTGTTGTTTAATATTTGTTTTTATTACGAACGTAACTATTTATTTATCTTCCTCCCATAAGGTAAGATGTGACACAAGGTCGGGAAAGTGGGATTTGAAAAGCCAGCGCTCGAGAAGGTGAGCACTCTGGCCTACAAAAATGCCTGGGCAGCCCCGTCGGCAGTCCCCGGTAGGGGCACCTCAGGCAGTAAGCAATAAACTTACTCCTCCCCAAAGAGGGGAGGCAAAGCCTTGGAGGGTGGACCTCCTAGAACTGCACAGGACTGACCCATAGACTGGCGTAAATCAAGCCCCGAAGGCTAAGACAATACCAGTTTATGGGGTGTAGTATCCATCAGAACAGATACTACACTTTTTCAAACAAATCGATTTATCCTTTTTTTATAGTACAATTTGGGACGAAAAAAAATTCAATGAAGTTTATTTTTTAAAGATTGAATTAAAACAATATTTTTCATAAGTTGCCCAAAAAATATCAATAAATTATCAATAAATAATTCAGAGATCTATTTAATGTCTTAAAATTTCATACAAAATATCTGGCCTAGACCTTGGGAGTTGAAAAAATATCGGGTCAAATTCCCCCCCCCCCCCAAAAAAAAATAAATTAACTGGAGCAAGTTTTCCTAGGTCGGGCAAAAACATTTATTAAAATAAAAATTTGAAAGAAAAGGTAAAACGTCTATAATTGAAATCTCTAACAAAAGCAAACTGTTTACAATTTTAATATTCGATAATAGATTTTTTAAGATAAAGAAAGATATCTAATCTACTTTCGGTTCTAAAAAACAACAAATTAGTCAGAAAGTCTAATTATTTGTTTTTTAAATTACAATTTAAGATATTTTCTTTAATTTAATTAAGTTTAAACATTGGTTCAATTGTAGAATAGGGACCGCTGTTTTCTTTCGCTCATTTCGCTTGGTATTCGCCCAAATTTAGGATGAAACTAATTGCTGGTCTTAATTGTATTTTTGGTCCTGAAATAAAATTCTCATTTACTTTTTAAAGTGTTGAGAATCTAACTTTAATTCCAGGTTTTAATCGCTGGCGGCCATGTTTTTTTTTTATTGTATATTTCATTGGACTAAATATATTTTTTCCTTGGACTAAAGATATTTTTACTGCTTTGACATTTTATTACACACAAAAAAAACTTTGAACATTCTATTTACAAAAGCAAGTTTTAACGGAATTTAACGAATTTAAAAGCAAACATGAAAAGGTTAAAACATACTAGTCGTGAATTGAAGAATAACAAAAAATGTCGTCGAAAAGACGACGGATAAAAATGTGGCATAAAAGTTCAATTTGATATATGCTAAAAAATAAATTATAATTTTTTGTCAGAACAAAATGTACCATTTCACCCCCAAAATCGATTTTATCGAACATTTAGGTGAATACCGAGCGAAATGGGCGAGAAAATCTAACGGCCCCTATAGTATAATTGAACCTAAAATTCTTTATTTAAAAACACGAATTAAAAGAAAAATTGGCTTATTTATTCAATCACAATACACATCCTGTTCATAAATACAAAAAAGTTCAAATCTATAAGAAAATAACTTCAAAGACATCTATAGACTCACTGGCGCATTTAAAGACATTTGGTGCCAAATTGTCTGTCTTCTGCCTTAAGAAAACTGTTCCATCAAAAATTTAACACATAGATGTAAAAATCTGAGAACTTCAAATGTTCTCCTTTCTCCCTGTCTCTCCCTTCCTCTCCCTCTCTCGCTCCCTATCTTATATACATTTACTAGATATAATTTAAAAAAATAACTCAGAGTAAACTCTGAGACTTTATTTTCCTTTTTATTGCTGAATAAAAAACTAATTTCAAAAGAAAAAAAAAATCAAATAATTTTTGAGCTAGGAGCGTGGAGCGTGGAGCGATAAAATCACCGCTCTTTAGTCCCAAATGGAGTTGCTCCGTAACGCCCTGGTTGTTAAGCATTCGCCATCTTGGGGACGTACTTATTATTTATTATTCACCTCCTTGCCAGGAGGTTAGACACAAGGCCAGATGTAGTTTTGGGAAGCTAGCACACTAGGATAAGCGCACTCTCACCTACAAAAATGCCTGAGTATTCCTCGGCTGGGGCACTTCAGGCAATTAGTAATAAATTAGCCCCTTCTCAGAGAGAAGGTAAAGCCTGGGAGCGTGGATCTCCTGGGACTGAACAGAATCATACCTCAGCCTGATAGCAACAAAGCCACTGTCGGACTGATTGTCTTTGGATCATAATCCTATGATACAACATTTCTATGCTACAACATTATAGTTTAGGGACGCACATACTTTTTGTAGATTTTGCTTTTTACTGTAGTAAACCATTTTTTTTTAATTGAAACAATTAAAAAATTCCTTTCAAAGATAAGATTACTCATCCCAATATATTTTAAACTGAATTTCCTCTAAAAATAATCTTTGCTTTGTAATCGTGTTCAATAATACCTTATTTATTACTTTTCTTCCCTAAATGTCCAACAGAAAGCCAAAACTTTATGTGACCTCTGTTACGAAACTCCGACTTTTTCTGGGTGAAGCTCCACATTAAAATGGACACTAATTTAATAATTATAATATCGTCAATTTCCGAAACGTTAAATAATTGAAACCAGCATTTAAAAAGAAATTGAATTCCGTTTAAAGATACGATTACTCAAGTAATTTAAAAGTGTGTGGACAATATATTCCAAACTGAATTACCCCTAAAAATGTTTGCTTTCTTCCGAAAATCTCCCCCAAAAACTAAATAATATGCGCGGCCTCTATTACGAAACCCCTAAATTTTGTTTGAGATAAGATCCCATATAAATTGATAATTCGCGATAATAGACAATTTCTGAAACTTCCCATTTTCAAGGTGTAAAAGTTTAATTCTCCATTGTGAAATCTATATCGCCATTATTGATATTTCTAAATTAATATTTTTAAGTAATAGTTTTACGTAATATTTTTACGTATAAATCGACGTATAAATACTATAATGGGTTGATACGTATAAATAATATTTTTACGTATAAATATAATTATAAATATAATTACGTATTATTTTTAATTAATATTCTCAATTCTCGATTGTAAAGTTTATATCGCCATTATAACGCCATTGTTCGAAAATCAAGAAAAAAGAGTTGTAAGGTGCGTTTATATACAAAAATGAATGAATCATTTGGAAAAAGGCCATTTAAAAACAAATTTCAATGAGATGATGGACTAGAGACTGGAATAATATACTGATACAACATTATATTTTGGGGACGTACATAATAATTATACATTTTGCTATTTATCTAAACAAGATAATTGAAACCATTAAAAGAAATAAACATTAACTATTAAAAAGTGCAATTATGCGTTGGCTACGTTCAGAGTATTTTCCACGAGTCTGTTATATCTACGTGAGACGTTGAAATTGTTTGGAAGTAAATCATATTCAGTTTTATGTGGCGATATTTGCAAAGTCTATATCACCATTATTCGAGAACTGAGGAAGATGAGAAAGAAAGAGCTGTAACATAGGATTTTATAATAATTTTATAATTATTATTTGAAAACAAAAGACATTTTAAAAAGAAAGAAAAGGGGTTAAATTGTACGTACCTGTTTTAAGTAAGTCATATCTAGTTGTCGTTATGCAACCATGAAGCATGGAAATGCTTGAGTAAGTTCTTACATGAGATGAGAATAAGATCTTTTCGGATATATCAGAGAGACAGGGGGAGAGAGAGAGAGAAAGAAGGAGGACTTGTGAGACATTAGATATCATTTAACAGTGGAGATATATGCAACATATATTAACCTGGCTGTATTGACAGATAATTCTTCAACAAGAGAAGAAAAAGAAAAAAATGGTTACACACACAACATAACATAATGGTTCTAGTAAAAGAAGGAAAAGAAAAAACGGTAAATAAAGAATTCAGTCGAACAGCAACGAAGGGGGAGAAAAGAGATCAAGAAAAAAACGCGTAGAGCGGACAAGGATGGAAACAACGGCCGAAGCAGAAAGAGAGAAAGAAAGAGAGAGAGAGAGAAAGAGAGCGAGAGAGAGAGAGAGAGAAAAGAAGGAATGACCAGTCAGCAGAGAAATATATGGGTATCTTTTGAGTGTATAAGTATTCATATATGTATGCGTGTGTACGTGTATATTTGAGAGGCAAACGGCAAGTGAACGAAATGGTTTTATTCATAAACAGATTTAAAGAAAATGCACGCACATACAATGTCTAATGGAAAACGCATCCATAGAAGCAAAACACTTACGGGTTAATATGAAATGGTTCTGTTTATAAACAAATTTAAAAGAAATTGCAAAGGTGCGCAAAATAGATAAAAATAAAAATATAGAAACGGAGAGAGAGAGAGAAACAGACAAACAGAGAGAGAGAGTGAGAGAGAAAGAAAAGGGGAAAAGAATGTAGGAAATTAAAAATGTGAGATGGCCATTGTTATATCTATACTAACAGGAAGACCCGACGTTGCTCGGGATTGAATGAGGATCAGTACTATGTACTTTTTCACTAAGCTCATAACATTATATTACTATCGCCCCCCCCCCCCCAATATAGTCGGAAAAAGTTGAAACGTTGGAAAACTCTCCGAATTTATATGGTTTAAATTTCATTAAAATCGGATAAACGTTTGTGATATAACGATTCGAATATTTTCCCGATTCCGATACAATTACCGATTCCGATTTCTTTTCAAACAACGAAATCACCCGAAATAACACACCCACAGCATAAAAAGTAACCATCTGCGCAACTATCGAAAGAGTTCATTAAATCGCGTTAATTGAAGGTAGTTTATATAGAAATCTTCTGCTAGTTGAAGCTTTTCTTATCGGAAACTTTTTCCTAAAAAGAACAACTCTGATTCTTGAGGTTACAGATATACCAAAGTAATGTTAAAAACAATCAACTAACAATTTGTTTACGTCAATTATTTTAGTAAAATATTGCGCTAGAAGAAAATCTATAAAACAAACGGATGTGTTAATATTTCGAAACTCACCAATAAGTTATGAAAAAACAATACACATTGGTAAACTTGTAGATAAATCAATTTCCTTTCATGTGATAGGATTTTATGGATTTTAGCGATCTTATAAGAGTTTTTCTGACGAATCTGCCGCCGGAGAGTAATTTCTCCCTAAAGAATTTGTCCCACCCGAAATTTTTTTCTTGACCATGACGAGTTTTTTGGCCATATATTTTTGCATGAACTTTTAGAACATTAATATCTGATACTGAAGTTTTTTTTATTGACAAACAATTTATTTATAATGTTCTGTCAACTTATTTTAAATATTTTTTCTGGATTAAAAAAAAAAGTTAATTAATAGTTAATTAATGAATGTTTATTTTGATTTTAAAGAAGCAAAAATTTCTTCGTAAATGAATTTAATTAACATTTTTTAAATGGAGAAGCAAGATTATAATGCGTAAATTTAAAGATATTACTTTGAAAAGAGATAAAAACCCTTTAGTTAACTAAACCGTAGGAAAAGCGTGTTTGATTTTGTACGGTTTTGTTTTACTTAATTATATTGTACGTACTATTAACCAAAGAATATCTCAATTATAGGGAAAAAATAGTAAAATCATAGTAAAAATATTTTTGAATTAATTACACTAAAACGCTAGAATGACCTGGAAATGTGGGCTCATTTTACGTTAAATTTAGATGTGAAGCTTTTCCCCACTCTAAGTTCTAAAATAATTTATTTTTCTGGGGGGTTTCCCGCCAAGTTTTTTAGGTTGTTCACACGTAATCGCCTAAAAATTAGAATCTCATTATTTTTTAGGGGTGGGGTGATTTTGCTGAGGGTGTTAACCTACAATAATACCATAATAACAATACTTATAATTTCTTATATAGTAAAGGAATCTAATTAACTTCTTTAAAGAAAAAATTCAAACTTTCACATTACATTAAAATATAAGTTTAAATATGAAACACAACTTAATAAGAAACCATGTTAGTAATTAATTTTTAATTCATAAAACACATTTTACATTTCATTAGAATAGTTAATATATATATATAGGCATTTACATTTTTATATTAACAATTTTTCACTATCTTTCACGTAGTCTGGAGTGTACTTGTGTTCTTGTCTGCCTAACAGTTTCAATAATTTTAATAACCAAGAATCATTTTTATTATTAGTTTTGGATGTTATTGCCTACTATCCACTCTCTAAGGAGATCATGGAGGCAGTATATGGTGAAAATGGCGTCGCACACATGATGAGTGGAAAAGCAGTGCAACTAGCGTTTCGTGGCCACCTGCTGGTCAATCAGTGTCTTACACGTCAGATTGTTGCGAAAATCTTGGAGGATGAACCTGGTTTTCAGGACGAAGTGGAAGAACTTGAGCGGCTGTGCATGTTGATGGAGACTTGTAAATGTGACTTGAAATCATTATTGGAATCAGATTGCATTGGTAAGATTTACAATAGTCTTACTCTAAAAATGGATGAACTGGAAAGGGCATCCAAAACCAGCAAACTATGGATAAACTATCAGCACATGATAGGAATTACTAGGCCACTTGTTGCAGATGATCGAATGGGGTGTTGGGAACCGCTGGGCATCAGAATTATCTTGTGATTCGGTATCCAGACTATTCGGAATAGGAAAGATGGTGAGGTTCCAACGAATCGTCAAGAGAGAAAAGACAATGACATACTGTTTAAAAGCATTCTCTCTACCAAAGCAAAGATAGGGGATTATAGAAACCAATGGTTGTAAGGCAATGGTAGCTTTGGTCAATGCGGATCAGAAGAACTCCCTGGCATCTATTAGATACAATATGCTCTACAAGAAAGTTGCCAGAGCTAAGACGTTCGTCATGCGATAACGGCACCCACCAACGTCCTCTGTCTGTAAATTTCATTCTTTGCGAACTTACTACCAGGTTATAGAGTAGATGGGATGTAGTGATGAAATGGTGCCATCTGAGTGGGGTGGAAGGTAGAAGGGGACACACTTGTTCCAGTTATGGCGGACAAAAGCCCTGCTCCAGATGCACTGATTCAGATAATTCATTGCAACTGTTTGGAAGGATGCAATACCATAAGGTGTACTTTCAGAAGGCATGAAGTGCATGTGGACATTGCCAAGACGGAAATTGTGACAATGTGAAAAATGATCGCGTGGAAGATGATGAGGAGGAGTGAAAGTTTTTGAAAAAGCACTGTGATGTAAGTACACCAAGGTGGATGCAACAAGGGTAATGGGCGTAGGGGTACCCCTTGATATTGTGTAAGGGTTTATTTTGAATCATTGGTAACCCTTTCATGTGAAAACCTAGGTAAACATCCAAGATGTATTGATTTATCATGAAAAATGACCGAGTTAATGCTTCACATGTAAATGGAAAATGACCAAAAAGTTATATTCAAAATTTGACACTTTTCCATACTCCTATCTTGTCCAACTTTTAGTATGATTTAGACTATACCCAACCTAGCACAAAACCCCCCAAAAACTAAATGTTGCAATTATTTTGTGTCAATCAGTATATGGACCCGTCTATATCATTCGAAATGTTGCTTTAGTACTAGTTCAGACATTGGAACCTAAAATAAAAAAACTAACACAACAGTGTGTTCTCGCACAGAGCCGTGGAAATCTTTAAATTAATTTATACTTTATTCAACTCCACATGAGTCCTTTAAAAATGTTCAAAGTTTTTTTTTCACACTTTTTGGCTACCACTTGTAAGGTGTGCTAATGTTGAGGAACCGGACAAAAGCTCACCAGACAAAAGCTCACCATATAATTACCAAAACAAAGAAGCCTACCAGCAGCCTAAATAAATTAATTAAAAACAAATTAAAAATATTTTTCATATTTTACTTTTAATTTAACTATCGATGATGTGTGTCAGTATTTTTCTTGACAAAATGTTTTATTTAATTTTTAAACATTTTAACTTTATAAATAAACTGTATTCTTTTAAAGGTTACCTAGCGAATTTATGCAAAGTTTTGATTTTTTACCCGAGTAAAATACATTTACATCGTATTTTGATGTCATTATGATCTATAGATTTTAGTTTCGTCAGTTATGATCGCCTTCACAAGAAAATCGGAAACATTGGGTGAGATGGGTAGAACATTACTTAAGGGGAATTGATTGTCCATGGAGACGGCTAAAGTGTTTGTTTAGATTAGACTTTAAAACGACCATGCTGTAGTCAGTTGGGAAGCAGACTCGTTGTATCTTGTTCCACATGTAGGATGTTTCAGGAAAGAAAATCTGTTCATGGAAGTTTCGTTTGGTTTCTGGTAGGGAGAGAGAGAGAAGGGAAAGTTTCTTGCTGTGGTTGTAGCTAGACGAGTTATTGCTGAGAAAATTTTACACGGTTCCAGGTGTTGGAGTTCAGCCGAGAACCTACCATGAATATAGCGACACAAACGAAGGAGGCTAGCAACATCTCTTCTGTGTGAAACAGGCTGAAGGGGCGAGAAGAGAACATCTCTCACTAGATTGCAGGGTCGATTTTCTACTCTGTCAAGACAGAAAGAGTGCTCCGAGCGGCACCTCCCCAGATATGACAGCAGTACCTCCCCATCTTAGGGTGTATCTGGCTCTTGTACAGGTAGAGTATTGCGTCTGGGTGATAGAGTTTCTAGAGCGGTAGAATGATCCAACTATTTTTCCCGAAATCTTAGCTACATATTTTATGTAAGTCTTCCAATTCAGGTCTGGGGTGAAAGTCAGTCCTAGAAGCTTATCAAAACAGGATTTTTCCTCGATGAGAGAACCATTCATTTCGACTGGGTGGAAGTGTGGATCCCAGCGTTAATGGTGAAAAGAGAGAAGTTGGTTTTAGAGTCGTTAAAAGTAACAACCCACTTTTCCCCCATTGCACAATGTGCTCCAAGTCGAAAGAGAGAGAGGGAGAGAGAGAGAGAGAGAGAGAGAGAGAGAGAATCAAAAAGATCATAATAATCACTGCTCTTCGAAGTGTTTCCATAAATAGCTATGTTGCTTGCAGAGATGTCAACGAATAATCTCATAATATGATTTGGAAGATCGTTTATGAAAATCAGGAAGAGGCTTGAGCTCAGAATGGATCCTTGAGGCACGGAGATAAAGGATTTGATGGTTTAGAGGACATTCCCAGATATTCTATAGCTAACACACTTTTGAAGCAAACCTTTATGTCAGACCCTATCGAAGGCCTTGGATATATCAAGAGCTATCGCTCTAGAAACGAAGCCCTCGTCGATAGATTCACTGATCCTGTGCGATATTAAAGTCAGTACGTCAGCTGTAGATCTTTCAGGGCGAAATCAATATTGCTTGTCACTAAGAAGCTTGTTTTTTGTTGAGGCGGTTGACAACAACTTGGTTTACTACAGATTCGAACAACTTATTCATGACGAACAAGAGACTGATTAGTCTGTACTGGGATGCAGAGGACCGGTGTTCAGTATTTTTAAATATCGGGCAGACCAACGAAGTCTTCCAAGGTGATGGAGAGCGTTTCTCCTTTAAGCAACGATTAAATAGCTTAGATGAGATGAGAACTATTTCGGGTTGAAGTTTCTTGAGTACTATGAACGCAATGTTGTCGGGACCAGTTACTTTGTTTGAATTAAGGTTCTTAATAGGTTTGGCGACATAACGGACATTACCGTTACTTTGTTTGAATAAAGGTTCTTAATAAATTTGGCGACATAACGGACATTAGAGTTACTTAATTTGAATTAAGATTCTTAATAAGTTTGGCGACATAACGGACATTAGATTTACTTTGTTAGAATTAAGGTTCTTAATAGGTTTGGCGACATAACGGACATTAGAGTTACTTTGTTTGAATTAAGGTTCTTAATAAGTTGGCGACATAACGGACATTAGAGTTACTTTGTTTGAATTAAGGTCCTTAATAAGTTTGGCAACATAACGGACATTAGAGTTACTTTGTTTGAATTAAGGTTCTTAATAAGTTTGGCGACATAACGGACATTAGAGTTACTTAATTTGAATTAAGATTCTTAATATGTTTGGCGACATAACGGACATTAGATTTACTTTGTTTGAATTAAGGTTCTTAATAGGTTTGGTGACATAACGGACATTAGAGTTGCTTTGTTTGAATTAAGGTTCTTAATAAGTTTGGCGACATAACGGACATTAGAGTTACTTTGTTTGAATTAATGTTGTTAATAAGTTTGGCGACATAATGGACATTAGAGTTACTTTGTTAGAATTAAGGTTCTTAATAAGTTTGGCGACATAACGGACATTAGAGTTACTTTGTTTGAATTAAGGTTCTTAATAGGTTTGGCGACATAACGGACATTAGAGTTACTTTGTTTGAATTAAGGTTCTTAATAAGTTTGGCGACATAACGGACATTAGAGTTACTTTGTTTGAATTAAGGTTCTTAATAAGGTTGGCGACATAACGGACATTAGAGTTACTTTGTTTGAATTAAGGTTCTTAATAGGTTTGGCGACATAACGGACATTACCGTTACTTTGTTTGAATAAAGGTTCTTAATAAATTTGGCGACATAACGGACATTAGAGTTACTTAATTTGAATTAAGATTCTTAATAAGTTTGGCGACATAACGGACATTAGATTTACTTTGTTAGAATTAAGGTTCTTAATAGGTTTGGCGACATAACGGACATTAGAGTTACTTTGTTTGAATTAAGGTTCTTAATAGGTTTGGCGACATAACGGACATTACCGTTACTTTGTTTGAATTAAGGTTCTTAATAAGTTGGCGACATAACGGACATTAGAGTTACTTTGTTTGAATTAAGGTCCTTAATAAGTTTGGCAACATAACGGACATTAGAGTTACTTTGTTTGAATTAAGGTTCTTAATAAGTTTGGCGACATAACAGACATTAGAGTTACTTAATTTGAATTAAGATTCTTAATATGTTTGGCGACATAACGGACATTAGATTTACTTTGTTTGAATTAAGGTTCTTAATAGGTTTGGTGACATAACGGACATTAGAGTTGCTTTGTTTGAATTAAGGTTCTTAATAAGTTTGGCGACATAACGGACATTAGAGTTACTTTGTTTGAATTAATGTTGTTAATAAGTTTGGCGACATAATGGACATTAGAGTTACTTTGTTAGAATTAAGGTACTTAATAAGTTTGGCGACATAACGGACATTAGAGTTACTTTGTTTGAATTAAGGTTCTTAATAGGTTTGGCGACATAACGGACATTAGAGTTACTTTGTTTGAATTAAGGTTCTTAATAAGTTTGGCGACATAACGGACATTAGAGTTACTTTGTTTGAATTAAGGTTCTTAATAAGGTTGGCGACATAACGGACATTAGAGTTACTTTGTTTGAATTAAGGTTCTTAATAAGTTTGGCGACATAACGGACATTAGAGTTACTTTGTTTGAATTAAGGTTCTTAATAAGTTTGGTGACATAACGGACATCAGAGTTTTTTCGATCATGGAAGTAGGGGGGAGATCTGGAAGTAGGTAGCCCATCTCGCAACGGTTAAATTCACTGCAAAGTTTTTTGCGAAATTTTAAACTTCATCAGTTGCTGAGTATATCACTTCAGGTCCATTAATAATAGTTGGGATAGAGCCCTTGCATCTGTTCAGAAGCTTGTTTGTTATTCACTAAAACTCATGGGAGCCAAGCATCTGATCGGCCACCTTGATTATGTAATAGCCCTTTAGCAGCGGCTTCGGGCAGTGTTTTACGGCATCTATTTTGTTAAAAGCCATTTAAATAGTAGTTTCTGTGAGCAATAGCGACAACACATTCAAGAGTATATCGTAGTGGTTGTTCGTTCTCTGTTGGAATGATTTGGATGGGTATGGAGCTTTCAATACCAGCGGTAAACTACTCAAATATTTCAGATGCGATGCAGGATATTCTTTTTGAAAATGGGTTACAGAGGGATTTCAGATATGAAGGATCTTAAGCTGTCCAAATCGGCTTTGAGTATTGATAAACTTTGCGATGGAAAGGAACATCGGAGGCTTGCTGAACTTTGTTTTGATCTTAATTAAGACAACTGAGTAGTCGGAGGATCACAAAGGAGCCAGGCGAGTAGATGTGCACTGTTTCAAAAAGATCAAGAAGGTTTGGGAAATGTCCATCAGCGTCGGGTACACGTGTTGGCTGGTCAATAATTTTGGTAAGTTCATATGCAAGGGAGAAGCTGTGACAAAACCTATCTTAATCGTCAGTATTGTTCGAGTGTACTAGCCACTCAATATTGTCAACATTAAAGTCACATGAATGCTAACAAAAGGGTGAACGGTCAGGATCTTGTCGATTTTGTCCAGAATTTGATCAATCATAATAACTCTATCGGTGAGGGGCGATATTGGGCAAAGATGAAAGCGGTGCTGTGCGCGAATGCAAAACAGAAGTACATATATAGCAAATGAGGTTCCTCATAGGAAGTGTCCCTACCACATGGAAAACCGTCCCTGATGTAAGTACAAATTCCATGATCATGGCGATCTAAGGGGTCGGGTTTAAAAGTCATGTTAGAGTATCCTGTGATCATGAAGTCATCTGTAGAAACTAATGGGCGCAAGCCAGTTTCGCATAAAAATAACAGGTCGGGTTTGGACTCCTGTAAATGGATTTCAACTTCATGAAGGTGTGAACGTAGACACTTAAAGTTGGAAAAAGAGACCTGATACGAGGTATCGACATTAGAGGGCGTGCTTTTCGCTTATATTTTAATTTGAGACGTATCATTTTGGGATTAGAGGTCTTGTGGATGAGATCGCCAGAGGAGTTTAGAGAAGAACGCAGAGAGAATGAGTAACAGAAAAAAAGAGTATCTTTGTAAACCAATAAAGAAAGAAATGTCGTAGCAGTTCCCACTAATGACATCGAGAGGCTCAACCAGAAACTACTGCATGGCCCTGACTCTATTAACCAAATGGCAATACAGCAGCCCTGGTATTTTACACATGCTGATAGGACAGCCACCTTAGAAGTTACTCTAAGGTTCGGATCCTTGAGCTATCAAGGGGATAACATCAGCCCAGGTAAAACGTTTACCTGCATGACCCTTATTTGTGAAATGGCAACAAGAAAACATTGGAAGACAGAATTATACGAGTCATCTCCGTGTACTGCTCATTCTAGACTGCTACTCCAGGGGGACAGCGTTTTATTCCCCCTTTGTCAGAAACATCACTTATGGAAAATCAATGGAGTGAGGGGTGAAGGAGGGGAAGCGAGAGTTTTTAAGGCTGTTGAAACTGAATCGAAAGTGCATTTTCTACTCACCCTTCCTTTTATATTTGGGCGAACGTGGATTGGTGGTAAAAAAACACCTCTAAATATCTACCTAGAATAAGTTTTCCTGACTCCTCCGAAACAAAAATATAATTAAAAATTGATAAAACGTCCCCATCAGGTTTTTGGTTTATCGAGGTAGAAAGGACGTCACGTCTGGGAGATATAGATTCCGATAGGTGACAGGAGTGAGTTTTCGTTTTAAATATCTATTCCCATTCATTCTATATTAGCAAAGCCGAAGTCTATCAGATTAAAGGTTTGGCTATGACAGAAAGTAGTTCTTTTAGCAGTGTTTGGAATGAAGTATTTTACAAAAATCAGAAACAAATAAAACACAAAACGGAAAAGAAATAAAACATGTAAGGAATAACGGAATTGGCCTTTTGGTCAAGATCAAAGTGTAGTATCTGTTCCGATGGATACTGCACCCCATAGACTGGTATTGTCTTGGCCTTCGGGGCTTGATTTACGCCGATCTATGGGTCTGTCCTGTGCAGTTCTAAGAGGTCCACCCTCCCAGGCTTCGCCTCCCCTCTTTGGGGAGGATTAAGTTTATTGCTTACTGCCTGAGGCGCCCCTACCGGGAATGCCGACGGGGCTGCCCAGGCAATTTTTAAACCCCACTTTCCCGACCCGACCTTGGGTCACATCTTACTTGTAGAAGTAAGATAAAAACTGGCCTTGTGCCTAACTCCTGGAGAGGAGTAAATCAATACAAACGGGTTTTGATAGAAAATACGAATAATGAAAGTCGAAAAGAAATTACACTTTTTTTTAGCAAGTTAACTTGGATGACGGATATTAAAAAGTTTAGCGTGGAAGAGCTCGGTTCGTCACCTTTGAGAGAGAAGGGGTCCGATAAGTGGACGGGGTGAGTTTTTCTTTTAAATATCTATTCCCGTTCATTCTATATTAGTAAAGCCGAAGTCTATCAGATTACAGGATTGGCTATGACAGTGCTTCGAATGAAATATTTCACAAAAGAAATAAATAAATAAAACACAGACCGAAAAGCAAGCAAACCTGTAAATAATGACGGAATAGCCACAAGCGGAAAATACGAATTATAAAAGTCGAAAAAATAACACATTTTTTAACAAGTTAACTGGGGGAGGGGTAAGAAATGTCTTACTGTGTAGAAATCGGGTCGTCACTTATAGGAGAGATAGGATCAGATATGTGGCAGGATTGAGTTTTCTGTTTAAATATCTATTCGCATTAATCCTATATTTTGCCAAGCCGAAGACTATCAGATTACAGGATTGGTTATGACAGACAGTAGTTTTTAAGCGGTGTTTGAATAAGAGAGTTCTGTCCCAACGGATCACTTAGAGGTTGATGCACGTATATATTCGGCAAATAGAGGGTAACATTGCCTAAGAAGTTTGGATATATATGATATAAATGTCATCAAAATAGGATATATTTGAAGTGGTAAAGGGGGTTCGATCCCCATAGGTCCTTTAGGTTAGGAGGGCACTTTGAGATTCGGGTACATTTCTATTGTCTTCCCTAATTAAATTTTATACATATGATTTAAATTTCATACGAATAGGATATATTTCAATCTTTAAGGGGTTATTCCCTTATAACCCCCTTAAGGGGTGCACTTAGAAATTCGGGAACACTTCCATTGTCTTCCCCGGTAGATTTTTCATAAGAATACATTTTATTTATTCGGGAACACACAAACATTTCACAAACAGACATGCACATTGAGTTTTATTATCATAGATATAGCAAGTGTGTGTCAGTGCGCGCGTGTCAAAGCATTACTATTCAATGGTTTGTCTCACAACGTATTATTTGGAAATTTAAAACACAGATAGTAGACATGAAGTGGAGAATGTTATGTTTACTTGATATGCGTGTGGTTAAAAGTCTAATGAGCAATGTTTTATTGTTATCCGTTGGCTGTAAAGGGGCGCGAACGCTACCTTCTTGACATCATATGTACTGATTGGTTAAAAAACAATCGGACAGATTTTTATGTAATTTTGAATATAGGTAGTAAATATGAAAGGACTTCTAATGAGTTATTTTCATTTACATTTGTGAGGTGCAAAGGCGGGTGCGAACGCCACCCCTTGACATTCAAAAACTACCTGACAGATCATGAAATTTTGGAAAAATATAGCAAACATCTAAAGGCATTTAATTAGTTGTGTTTAATTTATATTTGTTGGGTGCGAAACGGGTGCGAACATTACCCCTTGACATTCTATATACTGATTGATTCTAAAAGCTACCGGACAAACTTTTATGAAATTTGGAAAATAGATAGTAAACATGAAGAGGCATCGAATGAGTTATGTTTGATTTATATTTGTTGGGTGCACGCTCTTTAAATTATATGTACCGATTGATTCTAAAAGCTGCCGGACAAATTTTTATGAAATTTGGAAAATAGATAGTAGCCATGAAGGAGCATCGAATGGGTTATTTTTTATTTATATTTGTTGGATGCAAATGAGGGTACTATCGCCACGCTCTTTAAATTATATGTACCGATTGATTCAAAAACTACCGTACATATTTTTATGAAATTTGGAAAATAAATAGTAAGGATAAGCTGACATTTAGTTAGTTATCTTTTATTTATATTTATCGGGTGCAAAGGTGTTTGCTAATGCCACAACCGTTACATTATATGTGTAACAATGTGTGGGGGACCCTACGAAAAGAATTGAGGTAATTACATGTACTCGTGTATATTCGGAGGAATACACTCCAGTAACAGAGCATTAACATAAATTGAGGGAAATATTTTGGAAAATATTATAGAAATTGTTTTGTCTATAAACAGGCAAAACTGTCTAGAACGGAAACTACAGCTGTAGAAATCAGTTGGGGTCAATGAATCAATAAGTATTAGCAACATCTTGTCGCAGTCGCAGTCGCAGCCAGGTCCATTGGAAACGACGAGTCAAATTCAAACGGAGACGAGAAAGAGCCAATCAGAGTGCGTATTGATAATGACGTAAGAATTCACTTCGAACGTAGCCGGGTGGCCCTACTTGTATATAAAAACATATACACATTGTGAATTTTTCAGAGTTTTCAGAGTTTTTTTTTTAGAGTTTTTCAGCTAAGTTTGGAGCTAAGAAACCATCAGCCAAGCTGTGTCGCACCAACTTTACATGCTTTTCTTTACATGTGACTGTCGTTAGCCAAAACAACGACAGCCATGTCAATAACTCTCATTGAAGAAGAAAGAGTCGCAAATTGAACTAATTGTATATTTACACCTGGCACTCAGAACCCCAGACAACACCCTTCTTTCAAGCTTTCTGTAAATGCGATAATATAATTTTTATCAAAATTACAAGAGCCTTGTTATGTTTCTTTTACGTTGGCTAGTCTCTGTTGACTTTCATGTACGTTTTTATTTTACTTATAAACCACCCGTCCAGTCCGTGCTTCTCAGAAAGCTGCGAGACATACTACATGACTAGACAAATCACAACGTGGAGCATGGAGTGTGATCCCACTGACAATAACGCCGATATCATCGATTGCTGTAACCGTCACAATGAACACAACAGCGGCGATGGCATATAAACCCACAAGGATAGCGGAGGTCCGAACGGGTATACGATTGTATCTGGGTTGATACGAAAAGGGGTAAACGGTTTAGAATTGGTGCCGTGACCAAAATGGAGTCCTTGTGTGTGCAACAATTAACTGAGAGATCACGACATGTATAATTAGTGATATGCTCAGCAATAAAGCCGCGTAACTATTGTAACAAAAAGAGAGAAAGAAAACACCGTGTTGTTGCTGGAAAAACAAGTACCGAACAAGCGTACACTAACCCTAAGCCCGGGTGGCGGTAGAGCAAAATAATAAAAACCCAAAAGAGACGCAAATAATTGAAAAACAAAGCAAAGAAAAAGAGAGAAAAACAGAAACGAAAAGAGAAACTTTTTTCTTTTTTCCTCGGAGAAAAAACAATCTTTGATGCCGAGTAAAACTAAATTAACTTTTGGTCGATTGGGCTAATGAGGTCTTAAAAGCTCGAGGAAGAAGAAAAACCCGACGCTGAGAAAAACTAAAGGAAAATCTCAAGGATTTCTTTGGGTTTTTTTGTTGCTCAGGTGAAAAAAAGAAATACAAAGGAAGATGACAGATAGTACATGCGTTGAGAGCTAGTTTTTTTTATCCGATTTAAGCGAGAAGTATTTTTAAATCACGGTGTTTTGAATGATTTGCTGATTTCGCTAGTGAGCGATCAAGAATTTAGAATACGGGAAAAGTCAAGTGCAACAGCATGAGCGATTGCGCACCGGTGGTTAATGATACAGTTGGGGGTGTAGACAAGGTCCACAAGAATTTACGAAGTTTTGTAGGAGCAGCCAAGCTTCCCACATATGAAGATCACGAGGGACTTTGTGAATGGCTGGAAGCCATTCTGAAGAGAAATGTAGTCTATGGGTTGGACGATCAATGGGTAGTCCTATTGGCATATGAGTTAGAATCAAGTTAGAACAAAAAGATTGGGCTTACGGAACTGAGTTGGACATGAGACCTCGGAGAGACAGAAAGGGATGACTATTCGCCCCAGGAAAATATGGGAACACCAAGAGGGAGCAAGGACCAGTATGCTGGATGTGCCGAAGAATTGCACCGAGCACTGGCCTGTTCGAATAATTGGAAAGTACTGCCTCGATTAGCAGGGACATGTCCAGGCCGCGATAGGCAGTTCGGACATGAGTATAGGTGGTACGGGGCGGTAGGGACTAGTCGATCCGGGTCAAAACGAAGGCACTGAAAACGCCTACAAGCCATCCGATGCTAGATAAATATGTTGGTCATGTGGCCAGAAGGGTCATTTTTGCGTAGACTGTAGGTCACGGAAGTGTTGGTACTGTGGAAAGGCTGATCATATAAGGAGGGATTGCCCTACGAAAGGGCGAGGTTATTCCAAGGTAAAAGAACCCTCACGGGAGATCGAACTTTGGCCTGAGAGAGATGAAAGTACGGAGGAACGAAATAACGGGTCTCAAGACGATTTATTATACCCAGCAAACCCGTCGATTGTTGACAGTTATGAAGAGATATAACCAAAAGGTTCGGGAAATAAAGCACAGATATTCTCCTTACTGACGAAGGAGAACGAACTTATCTACGAGGTGGTGATCGAAGAAACCCCGATAAGGGCCTTTATTGATAGCGGAGCGTCAGTGTCCCCCATCCGGGCAGGGATTTGCTGACAACTGCCGAGTGGCCATAGGTTGCGACCCCCAGATTTAATTATCAGTCAAGCGGACAGTACGAAAATGAAGATCGAGAATCGCGTGGTTGTCGATGCGAGCAGCCGGAATCAAGGGCGCTTGTAAGTTGTATGTGATCCCGATGCTATCATAGGAGAAGATTAGTTGAGAGTAAATAAAGCCCAGTTGAGCTTTGACCCGGCCAAGATAGTAGTACAGGGTAAAGAGGATCCCCCAAGAGAAACGGTCGGTGACCGAAGAGGGGTCAAGCGAGAGGGAGTATGAGGATACGATACCTCTATCCCAATTCCGAAAGAGACTGACAGGAGAAGGCGACGCCAGTTGTGGAGGAATTGCCGCTGAAATTTTGATTGAGGTGAGCCAAGCGCCCTTGTTCTTGAGGAAACGAAAGACACGAGAACAGAACAAAACTAAAAGACTTGCTAAGTTAGATTCCTGACAAATGGAGAAAAAACTTGGCAGGTGTAGTCCTGAAAAATGAAAAAAGAGTTGACAGATGAGAGTCCTTACAAATCAGTAGAATAATTGCCAGGTGAAAGTCCTGATAGACAATAAGTATGGGTGATATAACCTAAGATCGATTCTTCTCTTCGTCTCGTTGCAGATATTGACGGGAGAAGGTGACGTCTGGTACTAATGGTGATTACCACGGTAGAGTCATGAGTACATAGTGCAAATACCGTGTTTAAAAAGAAAAGCGAAGTGGTGATCACTAGGTCGAAGTGGTTGATTACTTTAGTAATCGACCTGCAACCTTATCGAGTTATTCTAGACCAGCTTAGAGACAACATCAAGAGGTTGGCCAATGTCGGACAACAGGTGGACCAGAGATATGCACTTATTGGAGCAGGAAGCACAAGGGTTGAAGGGTGAGTGGACAGAGGTCTGGAAGGGATATATCTGTTGCAGACGAGACTAGAAAGGACACTGTTACCCATAGTTGGGAAGGCCTTCAGCGTCCTGTTTGGAACTGTCTCAGAAGATATGTAGAAATTGTTGGAAACCATGAGGATTTTGTTCACATGGTTGTCAAGAGCGTGTCTGTGGTCAATGTCACGAGATTGGAAGTAGCCTGGAATAAGGTAATCCTGAATTGGCTGATTTTCCGTGTACCCGTTCTCCAATGTGATGTACGTAACGTGACCAACACTATGGGCGAAGAGATCCATAAACTGGAGAGGTTTGTACAGCAGTATTTGCAGTTACTGGCGGTCATCCGACGGATAAGTCAAACTAGCCAGTCTCTGACAAGGCTGACTGAGCACGCCAGAGCGCAGTTGGATAGGTTGTCGTTGGGGCACCCCTCACCGAACATAAGGACCCCCAAACGATTAAGAGAGGTCCTGCTGGAGATGCAGACAAGGTTGCTCCATAAATTGAGATTGCCAGTGAACCCAACAACCGAACAACTTTGGAAGTACTATAGTGCTTTGGGGTGTGCAAAGTTACTGAAACAAAACAAACTGCTGGCGTATGTTCCTCTATTGTATGGATACAGCACGTTTGAGATCTATCAGGCTATTAATTTGTCCATCCCTTACTCCTAAGCTGATCAGAAGTTAGCCGCAGTGTCTATGTATAAGCACTAGGCGAAGTTTATTGCCCTTAATTTGGACCGAATGCAATTTATTCTTTTGACGAAGAATGAGGCAACGAAGTGCGTGACAGCCTATGTGTCAAAAAGGTCAGTCTATGTAACAGGTAGCCACGAGTTATGTGTGCTTGACTTATTCAAGAAAGACGAGCCCTGGATGAAGAGAAATTGCCATAAAAGTCCTGACAAATGTTGTATTTCCGTTGGAATGAGCGTCGCGGATGGGATTGGGGCGGTAACCATCCAGAGGGAGATAGAACTGTTACGAGTGTGTAAGTGGGACCCACCAGATCGATAAGAGTAACGCTTCCGTTTTCAGTGATATAATTGCATATGGAATTTCTCTCCCCCTTACTATGAGGCTCACATTAGGTTCGAGGCGAAAAAGTCCTTCCTCGGATTGGTAGGAACCCATGCGAGTGGTTGGATTAAGCTGTGGAAGGCATTATTCAAAGAATTTTCCCGTATCATGTTAGAGAAGATTCCAGGACTTTTGAGACTAGTAGGAAAAGTAAACCTTGAGCGATTGAGGGCCGAGTTAGTAAGATAGAAAAAGCCAATCGTAGCTGGACGAGTAAGGTATACCCTGTGGTAGCCTCAGTAGTAATAGTTACAATAATTGTTCTTTTGGCAGTATGTGTGCTGTAAAGGATTGAACAGAAATTAGCTTAACCGGGAACCTTGACGGACGTTTGCCTGAGTAAAAAGGGAGATCCATTCTGTGACCTGCAGAGAGGTAAAACTGACGAGAGAGAACTGGGATCCGTACATGAGATGCCTGTGGGAAAAGTCCACCTGAAAAGAAGAGACTAAGCAAAGTCACCGAGATGGTGAGGCACGCTGTGGATCAAGGACTGATTCTTAAACACATAGTCACGAGTCAAAGGATTATAGAAGTAAATGACGTTGCCAACCCCTGTATAGGAGAAAGAAATCTCTATTGCATGCATAATTGATCCTTGTCACCATTCCAAAGCAAACGAGAGACGTTGATCACTATGAACTGAAGACCTATATTGATTGCGTTTGAATGTTGTATTTTATTAACTATTTTGTTTGATTTTCTATTCAGGGTTTTTGTCTGTGCTGTTGGATGACTGGCTTCATAGTGTCAAATAACAAGTATTTGTCATAGAAGAAGTGATGACAATGTGCTGGGGAGCCCTAAGAAGAAAGTGAAGTGATTAAATATACTAGTGTATACTTGTAGCAATGCACTCCGGAAACAGATCATTATCAATTAACAATTTACATGAATTAGGGAAAATCTTTGTGAAAATTAACAGGATTTATTTTGTCTGCAGAAGTCAGTGGGGGTCAGGTAGTACATGAGTGTCAACAAAACCTAGTCGAGTCCCAGCCACGTCCATGTGCAATTACAACCGAGGCTGGAGAGGGCCACTTATGTAAAAAAACGAATGTACATAGTGGATTTTTCAGAGTTTTTAGAGTTTTTCACAGTTGAATTCAGAGTGAGTTTAAACTATCGACCAAGCTATGTAGAACCCCATCCTCTCTTTTTCACATGTCACCGTTGTTAGTTGGAACAACGACGGTCATGTCTACAACTTCCGTTGAAGATTTACACCTAGCATCCAGAAACCTAGACAACACCCTTCATTCAAACTTCCTGTAAATACAAGAATATATTTTACCAGAAATACCAGATAAGAGCCTTGTTATGTTTCTTTAACGTTGAGTGGACTTTCATGTACTTTTTTATTTTTTACGTCGTCCAGTTGGTGCTTCGCAGAAAGCTGCGAGATATATTACACGACTAGACAAATCACATCGTGGGGCGTGGAGTGTTATTCCGCTGACAAAGACACCAGGATCATCGATTGCTATCACCGTCACGGCCAACACAACAGCGGCAACGACATATCAACCAACGAGGATAGCTGGGTCCCGAACGGGTATACAATGAAGAATGCGAGAGACTGGGACGGTGGCAGCGAGTTCACAAAGCACTACACTAAGAAGTGAGGTTCAAAGGAAATCACCAGGCATTCGGTGCTTTAGATGTCGAGGATCGCATGTAATTAAAGATTGCACGGAACCACCTAGAGCCAGAGTAAGGTGCTAAATTTGGGCACATTGCGAGGTATTTTGCTCAGGCTCAGGGAAACGGGCAAAGGAAAGCTTCTCCACCAATAGTTACACGGCAACAGAAGGAAAGCGCAGTACGGGGAGCGACATAATATATGTGTGTGATGAAAAGATGAGAAAGTGGAGGTAGTTGGCAGGAGGAACTACAATTGTGGACCTTAAGTCTACCTACTTGCAGCTACATGTGGCAAAGGAACTATGGCAGTACCAGCTGGCATGTTATAAAGGAATAACTTACTGCCTGACACAGTTAGGAATTAGACTTAATGTTGCACTAAAGATTATGGCAGCTGTTCTAAAAACTGTGTTAATAAAAGGAAATCAGACAAAAGCGGCCACTGATTCATACATTGATGACATAATAGTAGATGTGACAAAGGTATCGATAGAGGAAGTTGTGGAATATCTTAAAGGAGTTTGGCTAAAGGAGTTTTGTCGTGTACGTATTTTATGGATATCGCTTTTTGCGTATCAACGTGGTGATTATTGGAAATCATATGTGTAACCAGCGTGTTATTCATATATTCTTTTCTTTAGGGGACGTTGAATCTCACCAAAATAGATTTTCTCGCAGTCACGACATGGTATTGTGTATATTCTTGTGTGTGTGGAAGGAGTGTGTAGTTTTTTGTTGTTTTCATGTGCCTTTATAGTGAGTGGGGTAGATTGAATGGTTTTTAAACCATGTTTGGGTAGAAAAGATGTTTGTTGTGCGTGTGTTGGTGCGGTGCAACAATAATAATTTATGGAGTGGATTGGAAGAACTGGCCCCGAAGAACCTTATCGTGGTTGCTCCACTTACTTGTGCCAGGATTTTCTAGGATTGATCGTGGCATCTTCGATGGTTCTCAAACCTGCCTGTTCATCAGAGATACATAGTTTGGAAAAATCAATAGAATGAAGGGGTACTGGAAGTGTAGAAAACTTTTATTCTGACCGTGGAAAACTTTCTTGGTAACAACAAGACTTCTTCAGCAACCTTTGATGCAACACGAGCATCAAGATGCATTACTTATTCTCAGATATGCATCTGTTTCCTCAGAATATAGGATTCATGAAAAAAAAGTGCAGAAGATTTTATTGGGACGGGAAAGGGACGGAGACCAGTCACCAGGGATGAGAACTCTTGGACTCTGAATGCAGACATCACTATCTGCTGAGAACTTTAAAATGTTGCGAGGTGGTTTCCCAGCAAATTCGCAACCACAGATGGAAGGTTTCAAGTATTATTTTGTCAGATGTAAAGAATGCGTTTATACTATATTTTATAATGTAGCAGCGTTCTTTCTTTGGCTAATTAACGACCACCAATTCGTGGTTTTTACGCGTTATTTTGTCAACTGTAAACAACATGTTAAAATGTCGTGGGTTGTTTCTTGTCTAATTATCGACCAACTTTAATCAGTATTTTTCCAAATGATTGTTAGCTTGTGGAGAATACGGATCAGAATATTGAGAGCGTCGCATTTATAAAATTCAAAACGATCTGTCGCATTTTAAAATTTATTTTGATATCAATAAATTCGTTGAGTCAATCTTGAGTTAGAAATTGTGGTTCAAGAAGAAACAACATTTAACCCGTTCATGCATATTGTTATTTCACAACAAAGTTGTCATAAATTAGCATAAATTTTGATTTTATCAATTATATCTGTTTTTGTGAGAATCAGGGACACCGAGGAATACGTTATACCTTCATTATTAGTCGTTTCAGGCCTTTTCAGAAGTCATCTAAGTTTGAAGAGACGTGGCTCAAGAACAAGTTCGATTACGTACGTAGAATTTCTGTAAAAAACATGCATGCAATGGTTAAAGTGATTCCATTAGTAAAATAAAATAGTCGATAGCGCAACCAAACCTTCATAACTTTAAAATACATAACTTGAAAATACACAGCTTTCACTACGTATTACGATAACCCATTATGTGTGTATTTAAAACAGCACACTTGTAGGATTACTCGGTGTTTCCCAGGTTGGGATTGGGATAACACTACATGCAACTGTATAGTAGAGAGTAACGATTATGTGTAAACAACGCCTTTATACTTTAGTTACATGTAACCCTTAGAGTACCTTTATTTCCCAAAGGTAGGTTCTACACTCTTTGCTTCTCATAAAATTAAATGAAACATAGCTCATTACACCCTATTTCCTGTCTACTGCCTATGTTACAAATTTGATAAAAAAATTTCACTTAGTCTTTGAATCCATGGATACATTTATTCTTATGGATATTGGGGTATTTTTTCACTTTTGCCCCTCTTAAAAATAAATCAAACATAGATCATTGCACTCCCCACAACGTCTTCTATCTATGCTCCAAATTTCATAAAAAGTAAACCTGAGGGGGGATATTTATTGCTTATCGCTTGGGGCTCCCTCATTTGTAAGTTAGGACTATAGAAGTATTTTTGTTCCAGTTGAGCCTGCTCCTTTTTGGGAGAGCTAAATTTTCCCCACGATCGATCTCATGCAAGTACGGAATTCTTTATCGCTTTCTTTCTTTCTCTCTCTCTCTCTCTTTCTCTCTCTTTCTCTTATTTATTCCTATCTTGCTATGTTTTAATATCATAGAAATAAAAAGAAATAAAGAAGAAAAAGAAAGTACATCATAGCAGGCGATATAATTTGACCTAAATAAAATGTTCCTTTTAGAATTAATATTCCATTAAAAATGTTGCTACTACGTATTATTATGTAGTAATTTCATATAAGTCAACTTAAGCACCTCACCTGAAAATACTTCGCCAATATTTTAAGTTTGAGAATATTACTTAATTATTGCCTAATAACTATTGTTCAAATTTCATGCAAATCGGAAATATCTCAATTTAAAAAAAGAGTGCGCCTTTTATGCACCGTGATACCCCCTTAATATACTCAGATGAACTTGAATTTTGTGAATCTTTCTTAATTCGTGTAAAGCTAGGCGACATTGAAAAGTAAAGAAGACGAAGAGAAATACTGTGTCTATTTTATAGGACTATCAGGGCTACCCAGCGTTGCCCGATACCATGAACAAAATAAAATATAATAAATTAAATAGTGTGTAGCATCTTTATAACAAAACTTCTATCTCTTTCCCTATCCGTCTTTTTTATTTCTTTGTCCTTCTCTCTCTCCCATTTTTCGATCCCTCTCCCCAACCCTCTCTTTCTCCTTCACCGAGTCCATTCCTTTCTCTTATTTTAATACTCAATTCCTAATTTCACTCCTTCAATTTCAACATATTAAGAAGATACGTAATTTTGATGAAGTCAACAGTACGAAGTGAGTTAATATATGCCAGTTACCAAAAGTAATACTGTAATCTTACAATTTTTGATCCTGGACAACGCCGAGTAGAACAAATAGTCCCGTTAATTCCTAATTATTTGGCACCCACTCCATTTAACGATATTAAGAAGATACGTAATGTTGATGAAATCAATAGTCCGGAGATATTTATTATACACCCATTACTAAAAGTAATAGTAAAATCTTACAATTTTTTTTATCCCAAACAACGTCTATTAAAACAAATATTCCCAGTAAAGTCCTAATTTTTTGTCACCCACCCCATTTGATAATAATATGTAGTAAATGATGTTGATAAGGGCAATAGTCCGAGGCGATTTAATATATAATACTTACCAAAAGTAATACTCTAATCTTATAATTATTGATCTTGGACAACGCCGAGTAGAACAAATGGTCACGATCAATTCCTCACTTATTGCCCCCCCCATTTCAACATATTAAGAAGATACGTTATATTGATGAAGCCAATAGTCCAAAAACATTTACTATATATCCCATTACAAAAAGTAATACGGTAATCTTACAATTTTTTTATCCAGGACAACGCAGAGTTGAACAAATGATTCCGTTCAATTCCTAATTTCTTGCTCTCCATCCATTTCACAATAATATGAAGAAAATGATGTTGCTAAATAGAATAGTTCGAAGAGAGTTAATATATACCAGTTACCAAAAGTAATAATGCAATCTTATAATTTTTTATCCCGGACACCGCCGAGTAGAACAAATGTTCTCGATCAATTCCTAATGCCCCCCTTATTTAACAATAATATGAAGATAAATTATTTTGATAAAGACAATAGTCCGAAGAGATTTAATATATGCCACTTACTAAAAGTAACATTGTAACCGTAGAATATTTTATCCCGGACAATGCCGAGTAGAACAAATTATCCCGGTTAATTCTTAATTTATTTCGCCCTTCCCAAACCTCCGACTCCTTCCCATGCCATCCGACTCCATCCCATACCACCCAACTCCATCCCATACCATTCGACTTTTTCCTCTACCATCCGACTCCTTTCCATCTATCCGACTCCTTCCCATACCAACCCCTTCCCATGTCATCCGACTCTGACTACTTCCAATACCATCTGACTCCGACTCATTCACATACCATCCGACTCCGATTCATTCTCATATCACCCAACTCCTTCTCATACCGACTCCTTCCCATACTATCCAACTCATTCCCATACCATCCGACTCCTTCCTATAGCACCCGACTTCGACTCCTTCACATACCATCCGACTTCGACTCCTTCACATACCATCCGACTCCGACTCCGACTCCGACTCCTTCACATACCAACTGATTCGGACTCCTCCTCATACTATCAGACTTGGACTCCTTCCCATACCATCCGACTCCGATTTCTTCCCGAACCTCAAGCGTTTACTCCTACCAGTACCTCAGGTTCTCACTCCTTCCCGAACTACAGGCGCTGACTCCTTCCAAAACCTCAAGCTCTAACTCATTCCCAAAAGGCTCTTACTCCTTCTCAATCCTCAAGCTCCTTCCAAAACATCACTTTTTTTATCCCGAACAATGCTACGTTTAAACACAACTCCCCTATCTAGGATATTGAGCACTTTTTTATTTAAAAACCTGCTCCATCTCGGATAATAAGATCTTTTAAAATTAAGGAGGCCTTCCGAGCACTACTAAAACAAATCCCCCGCTATCTTTGTAGAGAAATTCCCTTTTTTTTTGTAAGTGAGGAAAGAAAAAAAAGAAAACTCAGGATGCCTCCTGAACACTACCGAACCCCTCAAATAAAATTAAGAACGCATCAAGAGCACTAATAAAACCAAGTGTCTTCCTCCCGCTCCCCTTTCTTTGAAGAGAAATTGTGATAGTCACCGGGGCCCGGTTAAACACATGCATATCAACTTAACTATTGATGACCGTAAAGTGGGGGGGGGGGGTGCAACTCAAAAAGTGAGGGGGCTGGAGCCCCCCCCCTGCCCCCCCCCCGCCCGGTACCGCCGTCCATGTCTAATAATTTTTAAATTTCAACGTAAAAAAATGCTGACTCATTTCCTTGTCTGTATTACTGCATAATAACATTTAAAGTAGTCTATAATTCTGGATAACATTAAACGAATAAAATGCAAATTTTATCCGCTTAAAAATGAATCTTTTTTTTTTTAATTTCCCGATATTATTTATCGGGGTTATGCTAGTTAAAACCATTTTCACATAATGACTTTAAGTTTATTAAGACATTTTTACAAAAAGGTTTCACTTCAATAATGATTGTCTTCCCTTGATGCAAAATGAAAAACATTAAATTTGCTGGAATTGCTAATCTGCACAAGTGTCCGATTTTGGGTTAATTATTCGGTGATTATGCAGATTAGGACCCAAGCTAACTCTAACCCTAATTATAAACTTAACCCTAACTGACGCCAAGTCGATTTTAGCTTGGATCCTAATCTGCATAATTAAAAATTGTTCTAACATATTAAGAAATTTATTTTATCGAAATATCCGATTGACTTGCCATTTTGCTATGAGCTAAGTGTAGTATCTGTTCTAATGTTACACTTTATTTTTTCTTAAACTGAAAATTAAATCAAATAAAATACGTAATTAAAACTTGATTTTCAGATTCCTTACTTATTTGCCTACTGTAAATATCTAAAAGCTAAAATGTGTCTTAATTATTTAAATTAACAATAAAAAAATTTAATTAAAATAATTGCAGGAAAATCTCAATTTTCATTGTCTCCCACGTCTATTGATTCGCCGAATTTGTAAACATACAAGAATTATTTTAGCTTTTCAAATGGATTATCAGTAATTATCGTAACGTAAAATAATACACCCTTTCCAAATTATTTACACATGTGATTTTTAAAGAACAAAAAACTACGAAGCACACAAAATTATTTTGCATAAAGTATCGACTCAGATAAAATTACATGTGATGAGTTTTAGCGAACTAAAAAAATAAACAAAGCAATTTTGTTATAAAGAAAAATATTGTGTTGATATTTGAAGAACAGAAAAAACTTAATGAAAACAGTACGTGTTTTCTTTGTTTTGTTTGTGTTAAAAATAATAAGTATGTTTTATAAATTGATAAAGTCGCTTGAAGTTATGTTTTGCGTTTTACTTAGTTTCAGTGAATTCTACATTATTAAAACTTCGCAGTGTCTTTATGTCTATGCATTGAAACCGGAAAATATTTTCGATGTTTATAACGAAAGTGCAATGTGATGCGCGCATGCGTAGATGGACAAGTGTCGAAATTCGATAAAATTGGACTACCCCCAAGGTAAATAGTGTCCGTTTATGGTCATGAAAATTAATATTTTTTTCTAATTTTTAGATATTATGTGTCCGAAAGAACGCCAGTGAATGGGGATACAAAATTTATTTGGCTGTGTTGCGTAGTTTCGAAGCCTTTTGGAGACATACATACATACATACATACATACAGAAAGCTGTCGTTTATATAATAGACTAGCAGGGCTACCCGGCGTTGCCAGGGACCATAAAAACAAAGTAAAAGAAATTAAATAGTGTGTGCAAACCTGTGATATTTTGATTTTTAGAAGAGAAAATTGTCACTTTTCTTATCCCTCGCCCCCCCAAAAAAATCCAAATATATGCAAACTATGACTAAAACATTCCGAGTAACGAGGGATTTAGAGATACGCGGATTTAAATCAACTTAAAATAAGTTGGTATCGTTTTATGTAACACAACTTCAAAACGTTGTGAAAAGTAAAAGCAAAAAGTTCAAAATGAAAGATATTAAATCAGCCATGTTGGAGCTGATGAACTCCTCCTTAAGGTCCAACAATTTCTCATCGTGGTAGGAGCGGTGAAAACATGATAGTGGCAGTGCTATGTCGTCGGTATTAGAACCGCAAATCGGATAACAGAGCTCTGGTGAAAATCCAGGAGGAGTCAGCATCGGGATCCGTCGTCTTGGAGTTATCTCAGCCTCTGTGCGTGGCAAGTGAAGACATGTCAGGCGCGGAATTGCAAATCAATGAAGTGAAAATTGTAACGTTTCTTCTGTGCTATATTTTTGTATGTTCTGAGCCAAATCTTCTCCGACTTCGCATGCAACAGCTAAGCCTAGCTTCGCTCGGTGTTGGTGTCGGGGGAAACCCCCGCAATCTTGCAGGTTAACGAATAGTTGCGATCACCGAGGAACACTTCATGCAGACCAGGCAATCCAGACACATGATCTTCGTAAGTTCTATGCAGAAGTCAGACCCGCTTAACAAATAAATAAACAAACAAACAACAACAGCGGTTCGAAGAATTTTATTTACGTTTACATGAACAGAGTTATGCATTAAAGGTAGAAGTGACGAAAATGTGTTTTTGTTTTCACAGTAATATCCCAGTTCGTGTATAATCCTGAAGAAGAAATAACTTTTCTCTGTAATTTTAAAGATACATTCAAAAGTGATTGTCGCAGTTGAACAGATGAGAAAATGGGCCATTTGCTGCTAAGGAAACTAAGTGCGTGGAATATATTAATATATACAGGAAACCTCACGAGTTTTTTTGTTTCTTTTGTAAATACGATTTCGTTTTTGTCTGCGATATTTAATCAAAAGACATCTTTGTTCCACAAACTATGGATTAGTATGTATCTCGCAAAACAGGATGAACAACATTTTATTACTTTTGCAAGCATAGTGAACCACGAATAATTTGAAGTGTTCAATTTTCGCCCAACGATTGACCCCAGTAACAAAAGCTCAAATAACACGAATGATACCAAATATGTTAGAGAACGAACATAATTTAACTCCTTAACAGCTTGTGGAAAAATGTCAAAGAATATACAACAATATTCAAAATATTTCGAAGAAATAGCGTTTAACAAATCCTACAAGTACGTCGAAAACCAAATGGGAAAAAGAAATATTTTCTACCCCTAATCCCTGCTTCGCTTGGGTAGAGTGTTACATTTTATAAAGGATTTCTCTAGAAAATAGAGCTCATCAAGATCGTGTCTAAAGATCGTTTGGTCCGCGTTAACCTGCGTGATTACATTTTTTTCGTTTTATACTGAGAGCGACAAGGCTCGGCGGTTGAATGCGAATTAGCGGAAGGTTTGGCCCAGAAAACACAACGGCGCATAGTATCAATGCCAGTGGGCCGTAAGGATATATTCTGAGACCAACTCTTTTCCTGCTCATTGTCAATTACTTTCCAAATCATATTTTGAGATCATTCGCAGACATCTACGCAGACGAGACAGTCATCTATGGTAGTTCTTCGAAGATTATTGATGATCAAGATGGTGCAGAAGAGGCGTTGCCACTTTTCCTGTGTTAGTTCGCCTGGCATATTTTTGCTTGTCACACGCGGAGGCAGAAACGACCGAAGAACGACGGATCCTGATGCCGACAATTCTTAGAAAATAACCCTTATGACTGATCCATCTAATGGTTTTCCTGTCATAATATGTGGACCAATAGGCATGAGTGCTTTTCAAATAAAAGGAAGTACTCTACATAGAACTCTAATGATTGAAGTTCAGCATGGAAAGTTCCCAACTTACAAGGAATTGTAGAAAGTGAACTTTAAAATTTCATGCCATATTTATGAAGGGGCCAGACTGTTCATAATTGATGAAATTAGCATGGTTAGTCATTTGATGCTGGCATTCATTCACAAAAAAGGATTGATGAAAATTTTGGAAATCCCAAACAAAATGTCACATCCTTTTGGAATAATGAATGTTCTATTGTTTGGTGATTTAATGCAATTGCCACATGTCAATGAAAACCCAGTTTTTTTCCAGAATATCATCATATGATGCCAAAAGAACAGAAATTGGCATTAATGGACAATCATTGTGGAAATACTTTGTATATGATGAACTTACCATTAATATGAGACAAAAAGAAGACAAAGACAACTATGTTAATATTTTGGGAAGAATTAGAATTTGTTCACCATTAGACTCTGATATTAGGATTCTTAAAAAAACATGCCTATTTCCTGATAGAAAAGCAACTGTTGAAGAAGTTGCTGAAAAATTGCTTTTTTGCTACACCTGAATTTAATTGTGTTTGCATTTTGCCTTTAAATGAAGCTGTTGATGAGTTGAATAATGAAATGATAAACAAATGCAAAATAAATAGAGTGGAAATTGCTGCAAAAGATTCTGGTATGAGACAAGCAAATGGAAGAAAAAAGAAAAAATGTTAAAATTGGCAAAAACAAGAAAACATCTGACACTGCTGAACTTGAAACATTGCTAAAAGTTTGAATAGGAGCAAGAGTGCTGCTGAAAAGAACATTGATGTGGATCAAGGATTATGCAATGGTGTTATTGGAACACTTGTTGAAATGATTGACAACATTTTGGTGTTTTTGATACCAATAAAGACCAACCCAGTTCAATTGGAAGAGTTCAAACAGACTATGAAATTTCTCCTAGTGTTTTCGTCACTAGAACACAATTTCCATTGTCACTAGCTTACTCTATAACAATTCATAAATCACAAGGAATTTATGTTGATGAATAATTGCTGATTTAGGCAATCAGATATTTTCTGATGGTCAAGCTAACGTGGCTCTTTCAAGAGCCAGGAAACTTTGCAATGTGTATCTTTGTGACTTTGATCCTAGATCATTGATCATGGTTGATAAATCTTCATGGGAAGAGTACAACAAATTACGGGCTAGTACTGGAAGAGCAGATTTGCCTCCTTTGCCATCTTGCAGGAAAAAGCCTCCTTGTATAGCATACTCTAAAACATAACTAACAGACTTAATTTGGAAGAAAATAAATTTGGAAGAAAATAAAAAACCAACCTTCCAAGAAGAAGAAAAGAAATGAAATCAGCCAAACTTTAGTTCCTGTGCATCCTTTGATTAATCAAAAGAATGCATGTTTTGCAAATTTAGTTATGCAACCACTGAATCAATTGCCTGAATTTCTTGAGTATTTGCATAATTTTAACAACATGAATGGTGTACATCAAGAATTGAATAATATCATCTTTAATAATGCTAATAATGTTTCTACCTTGAGAAGAATCATTGGAAGAAGATTTGATGATGTAAATCAGCGATATGCTCATGAATTTTTGAAAGAACTCTCATTTCATTTAGACTTAGTATTCAGAGAAAAACTTCAATTTATTCAAACTGATCATACTAAATGCATTAGATTGCATCAGACAAATTACTATGTATTTAATAACAATATTTGCAATTGTAATCCAACACCTGGATGTGGTGTAGAATCTGAACTTTAATTAGAAATGAAAATAAAAGAAGAGTTTATATTAAATATTACTTTCAACAACAACTACTTTGATTATATACTGTGATGCTTGTTTAGAAAATACTTGTTGAATAATGGCCCTATGGGAACCGACGCATTTTAGAAATCGTTTGGTTTAGCTTGCGCGATTTAGTGGGGGTGGACCCGTACAGTCGGGTGCGGAATAAAGGCTGTTCTCACGGTTGGAGCTCACAGACATGACAGGCCACCATTTTTTATGAGACTTTTAAGGTCAGGGGGTCAAAGGAGTCAGGCTGTGACGAATGCACCTGCACAGAGAGGCTCTGTGACGTCACAGGCATTTGCGTGGGAAGCAGAGTTTGTTTCAGTCTGGGTTTTGGAGGCGAACCTATCAGACGTGATTTTTACCATGTAGTCTGCAACAGATTAGGGGAATTGTTCCCTAAGAAAATACAGACGAAAGATCTCTTTCACCCCCCCACCCCTCCACGAATGATTAAGGACTTAATTGCTAGGTAATTACGAAACCAGTAATTTACTCTCTCTCTCTCTCTCTCTCTCTTTCTCTCTCTCTATCTCTCTCTCTCTCTTTCTCGACGTTAGTGAATATCTCCCAGCTGACGGATAACTAACGCTTGAAATAAAACAGAAGTTAAATTTTAAAAATTGTTTGTCTTCCGACCCGATCATGGAACTTTTGTATTGCAGCGGCGTGGTTCACGGCAGAAAGAGAGAAGAAAGAATTCAACCACTAGACGACATCGAGACGGCGCACCCTCTATACGGCGAGGGAGAAATTTAAAGGTATGCAAACTATATGATTTATGTTTTAAAAATGACCGGTGTTTAAACGGGAGCTGCCACGGCCGTTCCGGGGCGGGTGTACGGGGCGAGTACCGCCGCACCCCAAACAGAGGGGCTATGCAACATAAACCTTTTTGGTTGCTGTGACCGGGACTTTTTTAACTTGGGTTCACGGAGCGTACGGGTCCTAAATGATAAATGAACGCACGGCACGCAAAGGGCATGAAAGAGAGGCAACTCTTGTCACGAGACGAGAGGAGATGTTATCAGAGAGCGACAAAGGTTGACGTTGGATATTACTTTGTTTTTTTTCTTTTTTCCCCACGTTTTTTTTTTTCACCACGATGTTTTTTTTCTTTTTTTCTCCTTTTTTAAGTGATTAGTGCATTATGACTACGCCTAGCCAGACCACTAATAACGTGGAAAATAATGAAACGACCGAAGTTGGGTGGATCAGACTACCAAAGATAATTATTAACGTGAAGGAATTTATCGAGAAAGCCAAAGATTATGCGCACTTGATAACCGAAAACGGATTACTAATTGACATTCCAAAACTGGAAGAGATAAAAAAAAAAGAAGTCTGGTTATGTTCGTCGTCGATAAAAAAAATCAAGAAAACTATTCGCGCATTGGCTGATTTGATATGCAAATTGTTGGCTACGACTGGATACAAGCCCCAACGAATAATTAGATGCCGCGGTTATAATATGTAGAACACGTTATTTCCAAATGAAGAAACGTGCCTGAAACTGTCACAGACGGAGATAATAACTCAAGAATACATCTTGAGAATGGGATACATTGGAAAGCGACGAACGGCGGTGGCAATTTTCAATGTGCCGTTTCATGTGGATGGAGAACACCTGGGGGGGCCTTCCTTATGAAATTTGGCGAAATCACCAGTGTAAACTTCGATGAATGTAACAATAACCTATTACTTTCCCCAGTAGTTGAATGGTCCGCCCCCCTAGAGAAGGGCGGAGATCGCGTATGTGTCGTGGAATTCCACCAACCATGACAGATTGCTGACTGACCATGTCTGTCACTTGTCCACGTTTGAATTTGGTGGTAAATCGACAGCCTGCCGGTTTCACCCAGACATGATCTCCCACATCATATGGCCCGTCCATCTCCTCATTGTCAAGTGACTGCACAATGTCGATACCTTTTACCCGAGTCTGGTACGTGTAGATGGCATTCGCGAGTGCGGTTGCCGGGGACATTCCATCCTTCGGCGTAACATTGTACCAGTATGTTGCTTCCACAACAGAACACTTCTTCCTGACAGCAATCCTCTTTATGCTGCGATGGCTTCTTTCCGCGATGCCATTGCCTGATGGTACGTAAGCGCATCGCAAGCGCAATTGAACACCCCATCCAAATAAAAAACTGTCTTACTCGCTGGCTGCAAAATGCTGGGTCGTTATCGGCCAAAATCTCATGCGGTGCACCCCTTTCATAAAAGACGGACAACAGTTGTCGAATAACGCTTGCCGAATCTTGGCGTGCAATTGGTCGCCAAACTGCAAAACGGGTTGGTCCACAGTCGATGAGAGTAAGAAAGTGGTTGCCATTATAATGGGTGATATCCATTCCCACCCTTTGTCTTGCGTCACTTGCTTCTAGTCGTCCTTTTCGCCACTGCACTGGTGCTGGGGCAATTGACTGACACATCTCACAGTGCTTGATGACTTGTTTCACCTCATATTTTGCCACAGCTGGATTTACGCGCCTCACAAAATATAGAGTCCTCTTGACGCCTGAATGTTCGCTCTGTCTGTGGATGTTTTCTATCTGCTGCTTGCTCATCGTGCTCACTGTAGCAGCGCATGTTTGCTGAACGGGCTCGGCACCCACCTTTATTGCATCGTACCATTTGCGAGGCACTCGTGTCAGTTGGTCAGCAAGGTTGCAGTATGACGGGACCAATGTTACGCTGACTACCAGACCATACTCGCAGACCAGATTCTTTAACGTGGCTAACCTTCGTCTTATCAACATCTTACTTGCTGCCTTAGTGCGTATTCTGGCTTTCCCAGTCAGCGTGTCAGACACCCAGTGAAAGACGCAAAGGGAGTCAGTATGCAAGTGCAACCTCTTTGCTTGCCACTGTAGTGCTAGGTTAACGCCCTTCATCACAGCATCTAACTCAACAAGATTGATGTGCTGGGCGGTGTTTGTAGGCCGCAACCAACAGGCATCCTCCAACATGGCTCCATCCTTCTTCAACAGGACTCCTAATGCTAGTGAACTAGCGTCAACCCATACATTCATTTCTTCTCCATTGACACACTACTCTCCTCGAGCATTCGCCCTGCGTTTTATTACACCCACTGCCACACGCAGCCAACCACACACTGTCAGGTACCCCACAAGTTTTCCGCACAAGGAAAAAATGGTCCTTCTTGTGAAAACTTCAGGGATGCCGGAAATCACATTTTCTCGTATCCATCGCAGAGTGCCATCCTCCCCTCTGACTTCCAGGCCAAGTACGCGTGCTCCGTCTCTAAGTCGCTCTGGGTCTTTGCAAGTTAGGCCAAACTTGTCTTAGGTGCAGTGATGAGGACGAGACCTTGGTTCACGCCTTCGTTACTTGCCGTATAGTCGTGCCGCTGATTAGGCTTGTTTCTGGATTCATGTTTCGCATTCTTGACGTATCTTCTTTCAACCTGGAACCTATTAATGTATGTAGCAACTGGGCACCGACAACGGATAAGCTAAAACGATTTTTATTTTTAAGCTTACTAGCAGTCATGAGAGATACGATATGGAAGACTCGAATGCAGACAGTCTACGGAGTTGAGACCTACGTGCCTCTCGACCTTATTGCGATTTTCAAATATTACCTGAGAGCTCGCATTAAGGCTGAGAGAGTGAGACTCTCTTCGGCAGATTTTGGTGAAAGGTAGGTGCGAGGTGCACGACTGTGTAGAGTGACTGGTGCTAGGATAGAGTGGTATTTAGACGTACCTTAGGTAGAGGATTTTCGGTTGCAAAACCGAACATTGATTTTGTTTAAATAAGTTAAGGATAAGGCCTTTTTCAGTTATTATAAGTTTAATGACTTAGCTAGTGTGTGAATGATTTCATTATGGCTTTATTTCCAGCCCGTCCCCACTTAGGTGATAGAGCACCCTTCTAAATTTTCGAAGGTGGTGTTGTCAATAAAGCGTTGGGGCCCGCATCAAACCTTTTTTTCGAGTTTCGATTTCGACTGGCAAATCTGCGTATCTGCCACAGTTTAGTAACGGGGGGCTTTTTACTAATTTTTTTCTCATTGTATATATTTTCATTTATTGTTTTGTATATAGTGTTTTATCATCCAACACCCCCCCCCCGTTGCATATTTGTAAATATGGGTTTTAAGTAGGTTATTCATGGAGTGATTTCTTTTGGTGATTGAGAAGGATGTACAGTATACATGTGGTATTTTGGTGAATGATGGTCCTGCATGAAACTGGCCAGGTTAGAAAGTTAAAATTGGACCGAACCCACCCCTCCCATTTTCTTGGCCTTGTGCCGCATTCCGAAAAATATTTTTTACAAATAAATATTGAAGAGATGTTATCCAAGTCACCGTTTGGACCGTGTACGACTCTCGATATATTTCTATTATATGTTACCCGACCTTTTCCCAAAAGAGGTCTAATCAACATCATAAATATGGTTACATAGGATTCGATCCCAGAACTAACATTGAACGACGGAAAGAAAGAAAAATTAACACGTTTGATGTTTTTGGGACACAACGACCGGATATTGTGACTTCGACAAACCTTGGCTGGAACGGGAAAAGAAAAATTCGTCAAAAGTAAGACTTATTTTTTTTGGCTTCGTTTTAAGTCAAACGAAATAGTTAAAATTGTGTGTTTTTTTTACAATTATTAACTGGTGAATGAAAACATTTTACGCCGAGTGAATTCGAACTCGCGACGTGAACATCACGGGAGGCTGTGTTTGTTCCATATTTTTGTAGTTTGGTATACTTATTGTGTTGTGTATAGTTTAAAAAATGGACGAACTGGTCAAACTTACAAAGGCATTAGTGTCTTTTCAAATGGAACAGCGGAAGACACAAATGGGACAACAGAAGATGCAAATGGAACAACAGAAAAGGCATCAAGATTTCCAAGATTACTTGCAACAAGAAATGTTAGAGTTACGGAAACAGCAAGCAAACGACACGAAAGTGTTATTTGAGGCTGTTGCAAAAGGTAGAACGATGGAAAATTCACATTATTTCACAGCCGAGGGTATTGCAAATTCAATATCGGAATTCGTATATGACCCTGACAACGGAATAACTGTTCAAGCCTATTTTCGACGGTTTTAAACAATTTTCAACAAACGGTGCGAAACTTGGTCGGACGAACAAAAAGTTGGACTTCTATTACAGAAGCTTTGTCCTAACGAGAGTATAAAGTACACAAATTTACTATTGCCAAGAAAACCTGACGAAGTATCGTTTGAGGAGACAATAAAAACACCCAAAAGCATGTTTGGTGGGAGAGGCAGTCTTTTTCATACGCGTTTTAGTTGTCTGAACATTATTAAACAAAATGATGATTATTTTGTTACGTATGCAGGAAAAGTAAACCAAGAGTGTGAACCATTTCTCCTACACGAGTTAACAATTGACATGTTTAAATGCCTTGTTTTTGTTAAAGGTTTGACGGATAGTAGAGATAAAGATGTTCGTTCGAAAATATTGTCAAAAATGGAACAAAGTCCAGATATAACATTAGAAAAAGCTACAGAAGAAGCTAAAAAAATAATGAATCTGAAACATGACAATACCCAAATCGAGGAAAAAGACATTTCACATATTTCGCATATTAAAGAAGTTCGACGTAGGACACGTGAAAGTGAAAGAAAATTTAAATCCCCAGTGAAATTGCTATGCTACAGATGTGGTGGACCTCATTCTAAAAATGACTGTTTTTTTCCGAGATAAATGTTGTTTTCTGTGTAATAGAATAGACCACAAGAGTTCACACTGTAGAATGAAGCAGACCGAAATAGGAATGTCGAACGGAAAAAATAAAGTAAGAATGGTTTTGTCAAAGAAAGAAATCGAGGAGGGTCAAAAAAGAAAATTCGTGCAAGTGAAAATAAATGGAGAGAAGGTACAACTTCAGCTGGATACTGGACGTGATATCTCCATAATAAATGAAACAACGTGGAAAAGAATTAACAAACCCAGGTTAACCAAGACTGATAAAATAGCCCGTGGAGTTTCGGGAAGAAGGTTAAAGTTCAGTGGAGAATTTTTGTGTGAAGTATCATTTTTAGGAAAAACTTTAAAAAATCTAAGGTTTATGTTTTACAAAATTCTTCTAACCTAATGAGAAGTGATTTAATTATCCTATTCGAGATTCCTATAAACTCATTTTGTAATAGAATTGATGTTTCACCAGCTGGTAAAAATAGGGTTAAAGATAAATTGATAAAGGACCTAAAAAATGAATTTCCTAGAGTTTTTTTAGGTGGTCTCCATAATTGCACGAAAACCGAAGTAAAATTTGAAGTAAAAGAAAATGTCAAGCCTGTGTTTAAACCAAAACGGAAGGTGCCGTATGCCGCATTAGAAACCGTGAACCGGGAGTTACAAAGACTGGAAGAAATGGGTGTCATTTCTAAAATTGGTTATTCAGTTTGGACGTCACCAGTGGTCTTTGTGAAAAAGAAAAATCATAAAATACGTGTGTGTGTAGATTGCCCTCTCCGGGAGACGTGTTTGTTAAATTGAATGGATGAAAGATTTTTAGTAAAATTGATTTGTCTGACGCATACCTCCAAGTAAGAGTTGACGAAGATTGTGCAAAATTATTAACAATAAACAACCATAAGGGGTTGTACAAATTCAATAGACTTCCGTTTGGATTAAAAGTCGCCTCTAGCTTATTTCAACAGATAATGGACACAATGTTGGCTGATCTAGAGTTTGCAGTAGCATATTTGGACGATGTGCTGATTAACCCCTCGAAGATCGGAACCACTAGAAGACATGGTTATTGAAGCCTTAAGGGATTAAACGGATTTTAAGGAAGCATTATGCAATGCTATACGTGAATTACCTGTCACGTTAGATGAAATAAGAATCAAGGCTGGAAAAGACGATTTCATCAAAAAGATGAAAGAAGAAGTAATTTCAAAGAGGAAATATAAAACTTCAAGAAATTCGTCAGCATATTCAATATGCGATGAAGTGCTACTATATGCTGGAAGAATGGTGATGCCAGTTGTACTGCAAAAGCGGATGTTAAAAGAATTCCATCAAGGGCATCCAGGGATCGCACGTATGAAAGCTTTAATGAGGAGTTATACTTATTGGCCGAAGATGTTAAAGCATGTAGAGGATGCCAACTTTCAGCAAAAGCACAACCGGTGAAAATTATACCATGGCCGAAAACAGATGTCCCATGGACGATACTGTATATCGATTATGCTGGACCCATGAATGGTCATTATTACCTAATAGTTGTAGATAGCTACTCCAAGTGGCCTGAGATTTTCAAATGTAAACACCCGACATCCACAACTACTATAAAGGTACTAGACGAACTATTCAGTCGCGTTGGTGTACCTAAAACAATAGTAAGCGACAATGGGACACAATTTACCAGCAGTGAATTTAAAGATTTCTGCAGATGTTTGTCCATTGACCACACAACAACTTCACCTTACCATCCCAGATCTAATGGTCAGGCTGAAAGATTTGTGGACACTTTTAAAAGGGCATTGAGAAAGAATCACGGCATGGACACTGAGGAGAAGACCATTCAGAAATTTTTGTCGGTGTACAGAATCACAACAAATCCAAACACAGTTTCATGCATGTCACCAGCCGAACTGATGTTTGCTAGAAAGATACGCTCAGTATTTGACAGATTATTACCGAGTCCAACGAAGAAATACGCCCAGAAAAGTAGTTTTTCGTGTAAGTTCTTTAACACCGGAGACAAAGTTTTTTTTTTAATTTCAAGAAATGGAGAAACGTTTTGGGATGATGGGGTAATATCAAAAGGAATTGGTGGAATTATGTACTGGGTGAAAAGTTCCAGATGGGAACATAAACGTCATCTAAATGAAATTGAGATCAAGGCTTACGGAAGATGTCAGGGAAGATCGGGAAATCCTGATGGACATATTGTATGAGACGTTTGACATTCCAGCACCACTAATTGCTGAAACAGTTATTCCAAGACGGTCACGCAAAAGAAAAAGAATACCGGTAGAACCGTTAAGTCCGGACCCGAAACGTAAAAGATATTAATTTCTGTTGTGAAGAAATTATCTCAGAGGGGGGGGTGATGTGGAGTAAGCTGGTACCCCTTCCTGAGGTTGGAGAATGAGATGCTCCAAGGGCATGAAAGAGGGGCAACTCTCGTCACGAGACGAAAGGAGATGTTATCCAAGTCACCGTCTGGACCGTGTACGACTCTCGATATATTTCTATTATATGTTACCCGACCTTTTCCCAAAAGAGGTCTAATCAACATCATAATAACATACAATAAAATAATAAATAAATAATAGTAATAATAATAAAAGGTGACACACGCACACATGAATTTAGAATTAAGGTAATAAAAAAGAAGACGAAAAAACAATGTACACACGCGAGTAGCAACTTTTGTAGAAAGAACAGAAAGGGAGAGAAAGACAGAAGAAAAAAAGACAATGACGAATTTGCACACACACTTTCTGTCCGTGTTTAGAAAGATGCATTCTGTGGGGAAGGACCCGATTTCTTGTGTTGTTTCTGTTCTGGTGGGGAGAGGGGGTGTTTCACTCAAATTGTATTGTTTTGAATCTATTTTTTTATTTAAATGTATCGCTGAGAGAGAGACTCATTGAATTAATTTTCCTTGTTTTTTAGTTTAGCCGAAAACATTGTTTTTTTGTTTCTTTTTTACCCTCCTCGTATTAAAATATTAGTATATATATTTTGCCAATATACACTTTCTCTGGCAAGGTGGCGGGTTTTCTCTATACCCTGATGTGCTGGATGGAGCTGGTGCAACATGTCATCTCTTATAGATTCTGGAAGTAGAACCTGCTGTCCTTTGAAGAGTACTTTTGCTTCAACTGCTCATTCATCGCGAAACAACCAGTATGATCGGATGTCAGCTGGTACATCTCAGATAGTTTCTAGCTATCCTTGGAACACAATTTCTTTGACAAGGCTCAAAGTTTTGTCTCTCGTTGTCTCACTGCATAGTTAATCTCTCTTTTCTGTTGAGAAATTGATGATTGAAATTTATGGTGCTCGTCATCAGCTTATGTATCTATTCCATCGATCATTTTGTCTAATTCGACTATATTGTTGTTGGGTAACCAGCTTAGTGCGTCTGCAAGGATCATGTGTTTGCCAGGGCGGTAGATTACTCTGAAGTTATAGCCTTGTATTTGTAACAACATGCATTGCAGACGCGGTGGCACAGAATGCAGTGGTTTTGCACATATAGGGACTAATGGTTTGTGGTCAGTGATCACTGTGAATGTGTTTGCATACAGATATGTGTTGTAATGCTGTATTCCATGCATGATTGCTAGCATTTCTCGTTCGATATTGCTATATCTTGACTGGCAGTCGATCAGCGTTTTGAAACCAAATGCCACTGGTTTGCCTTCCTGTATCAGTGCTACTCCCAGACTCCTTAGTGAGGCATCTACTCCACTGATACTGGTTTTGTTTGATCGTAGTAGGATAGGAGAGCATCAGCAGTGATCATATCTTTTAGATCATCATAACATTTTTGGTGATCTGACTCCCACATCCATGGTGATTGTGGTTTTAAAAGACCACGCAGTGGGTGTGCTTTCTCAGCAAAGTTTGAAATATACTAGAAGAGGTAGTTCAGCATTCCCAGGAAGCGCTGTAGTTCATATTTGCATTGTGGATTTGGCATCTTTTGTATGTCGCATATTTTTGCTGGGTCTGGCTTGATGCCAGTGGATGGGTATATGTTGCCAAAGAACGTTATAGTGGGTTGTTTAATGATGTACTTTTCACTGTTTTAAATACGAGGCCGGTTTCAGCTGCTCAAATCATCAGGTTGTACAGATTCTTGTGTTTCGTGTTATTTTCCCCGTATACTGCTACACCATTTGTTATGCTAGCCACACCATATAAACCTTCAAGGATTTGGTCCATCCTTGCCTGGAAGATAACCTTGAGAGATGCTTAGGCCAAATGGTAATAGTTTCCAGCAAACTCGCCCGAAAGGAGTCCTGAACGTTGTTAGCAACTGGGAGTTATCATCCAGGTGGACTGATCGAGTTTGCTGAATACTTTTGCCGTTACAAATTTCGGGTTCAACTCTTCAACTGTTGGTATTTTGTAGGGGCATCTTTACAGGATTGAGTTCAGTTTCTGTAGGTCGATGTATATCCTAAGGGATCCATCCCTTTTCCGTACTGAAGGCCAGGCTGGAGCACCAGTCTGTGTACTCTTCTACCTTCTTTAGTACGTCTTCTTCTATCAGCTATAAATGGATCTGCATCCTCCTTTAGTAACAGTTAGTAAGAGTGTTGCTGTTCTGCTGAAGTTGCCAATTCTGTCAAACTGTTCTGGATATGTTTGCCTCAGTTGTTCAACGTTAATGATGGGTATAGGCTGTTGTCGCAGTTTTGTATTTCCAATAGCGTCAACGTTTATTGTGAGAAATTTCAGTTGTTCACTTGTAGACAGACCTACAACGGCGGATTCAGGAACATCGACAACATAAAATGTTGCATCTACCCATTTCGATGGTTTATCTTGGCATGAGATATTGATAGTTCCCCTGTAGGTGATTGTGTCGCCACTGTATGACGTGAGCTTTATGTATTGAGGGCGGTGTCATCTGTTCCGTATATTTGTCAGAATGTTCTTAATGGTTGCCGTATGCTGCTGAATCAATTTTCAAGCAGAGTGTGTGTGGCGAATTGGGAATATGGAGTGGTTTAATATTTAGGGGTGTATATGCCTCATCTCTAGCTTGTTTATTGATGCTGCCCATGCACTTGGCGCTTATTGTGATCGAGTAGAAATGCTTGTGGTAGTTTTCGCTGTCACTTCCAGCTTCTATGGAATCAATTTCTTTTTCACTCTATGTAGTTCAGTTTCCTCATTTGATTGTGATGCTGGTTGTTGCGTAACTTGCTTCTGTGACCTCTGCTTTTGGTCCGATCTTCTTGTTTTCATTTTATTCTGCAGCATCTAGACCAGTTACCCTTCTTCCCGCATGCAGAACATTCGTCATGATAAGCTGGACATTGTCACGCTTGTGGCTTGTGTCACAGTTTTTGCATTTTCTGCCCCGGTTGATGCTGTGGATTTTTTCATATTGGGACACACCAAGTAGTTGCAGCTGGTCGTTTCCTGCTGAAAGGGCTTCGTATTTCCTGCCTTCAGTACGTCCATCACTTATTTTGTGACCTTTCGGTTTGCTGTATAGTTCGTTTCAGAATGGATCATACAGTGTAGTTGCGATTATCAATTCAATAATACGCTCGTGCAGTTCTTCCTCCGAGAAGTCACACTTCAGCGCTAGTGTTCTGGCCCTGGTCACAAAATCATTTAGGCTCTCACTTAGCTTTTGCTTGTATTGCATTAGATGGAGCCTATGTATCCTGAAGTGCACGTTTGTGTTTAATTGTGCTTCATAAAAATTCTATAGATCTTGTGGTGATTTTTTTTGTTCATCAGTCAGAACACTGGCGTTCAGGTGTTTCAGTCCTTCATCAACTATGCCACGGCAGATTTTTCTGGCTTGTTTGTTTTGATCTACGATCCCCTCATCTTCCAGATATAACATCATTTTTTGCTTAAATGATATCGCTTCATCAAGGTCAAGGTCAGTTCATCGTTGGTAAATGAGAAGACATTAGAGCTGTTTAGTCAACAGATAGTCAACGGTCAAGGTCGTTTTTTTCGATTCCGCTTGACGGCTGCTCAACTTGGTGTAGCAATCTGCGTTTTGGGATTGGAAAAAGTAGTTCCTCTTTCTTTAACTTGATTTCAAGTTTAACGAAAATTATTATAGTTCTTATCTTTGACAGGAAATTATCTATCAGACAATTAAATTTTCGGATCAAACTTTGATATGACGAAGAATTTATAAAGAAATGTTTTTCTTATACATTTGTACTCATGAGCGTATCAGATCGACTGTTTATGTTTGACGACGTAACAAACATGGCACCGGTATTCATTCAAGCTGCTGACACATGCTGTTGACAAATGTCTCTGTTAATTTCCTTGTGTGAAATTTGTATGGGTTTTCTTGGTTACAGAACGTGAGCCGTGGTTGTCATTGTGTTTCGTTTACCGCTGTCACCATGAAGTATTATATGGTAACTAATAACAATGATAAGGATGAGGAGAGATTTTACATACGTTTATTCGGTTAGGTTCTTGAGGCGTGAGACCTCTAAGTAGTTCGTGTGTGTTAATACGCAGATGGTTTGTATATAATATATCACAACAGGAGATAAAATGACACTTCCGGGCTGAAGGTTTGTCATCGCCCATATGTACCTCGGCAACAGGTTCTCAAATTCGTTTTAGAACTTTTTCCTTTCACTTATGCAGTTATTGGAGACTTTCAGATTTGTTTTAACTCTGATCTTTTCAAAGAAATATAACGTTAATCTTTATTTTCTTTTTCTAAAATAATTACTGATGATGATGATGATGATGATGATGATGATGATGATGATGATGATGATGATGATGATGATGATGATGATGATGATGATGGAACAAAACATATTTATATATTTACAAATTTACAATATTATTAAAGAAATTTTGTGTGAGAAAGTGTTTGTGTCTGTGTTGAAAAATTAAATGTTCTCATTTGTAGAATGTTTAAAGTGAGGAAAAGGCACAAGCCTTAGAAATATGTATGTGTTTCATTAAAGTTCCATTTTGGGTGTGCGTGTAAGGTGGTTGAGTGTGGATGTTTACCTTTTTCGTTGAGCTGTAATTGTAGAGAGAGGCGCAGTAGTAGAAGTAAATTGGTTACATATTCTTAAAAGCGCTACCCGAGCTACTTTGACATTGAGGACGACTATGATAATCTTATGTCAACCTTGATTTGTTTGACCCCTAAAACTAGGCTGTAATATGTATGGTACAACATACTCCATGCATGAGCAGATGGTGGCTTTTTAGAGATATAGGATAATGTCAGGTGTGAGAAGTTTTCTAGCACAGTAGAGGGAGCCAACCTTCTTTGCAGCATCCTTGGCAATATCTTCTATGTATTTGTTCCAATTCATTCTACCTCTGAATGTTAAGCTGAGGAGGTTGAACGTTGAACTCTCATGTAGGGTGTTATTTGCCATGTCGATCGGTGACCAAAGAAGTATCTTGTAGTTGTTGAAGGATAGGAGCTTTGTCTTAGCAGCATTAAATGTTATCATCCATTTATGACCCCATTCCACTACAGACTGGAGGTGACTGTCTAAGAATTCAGCCATTGCCTCGGATATGTGCGCGTCCATTTTACCCACATGATAAGAGTAGAGCATGGTGTCATCAGCAAATATACCCATCTCAGACACAATGTCATCAGGGAGGGCGTTTATGAAAATCGGGAACAATAAAGGTCCAAGGATCGATCCCTGGGGTACACCTGCATTTATGTCATGTTGTTTGGATGAACGGCCATCGAGGACAACCTGGATCTTTCTTTTGTTTAGGAAGGATCTGATTATATCAAATATTCGTCCAGTAATACCATATGAATTGATTTTCATGAGAAGCACTTCATGCCAGACCTTGTCAAAGGCTTTGGATATATCAAACGCTACCGCCCTAGCTTCACCTGCCTTCTTCAGTGTATGGTATAAGCGTTCAGAGATGACTGTTATGATATCCGCAGTAGACCGTGCTTGCCTAAATCCATACTGATGGTCAGAAAGAAGTTTAGCATTAACGAGGTGCCAGACTATCGCTAGATTGATTAAGGATTCAAAGATTTTAGCGAAGAGTGAGAGTAGATGACCATGACTACATGTGTTTTAGATTGACTTTACATCACAGCGTCAGTTACTTATATTTCTTATACCGCTCCCCGTCGACCCAGGACTGTACTCTGCTAAACTCTGTCTCTGAAAACATAGATAGAGCACTCTTAATTGACCCGAATGCCCAGATACATGTATTTGGGGATTTTAATGCCCACCACCGCAACTGGTTGAGATTCTCCAGCCTTACTGACGCAGCCGGCAACTCTACGTATAATTTCTCGTTAGCTCACTCCCTCTCTCAGACTGTCGATTTTCCGACCCGCATCCCCATCGAGTAGACCAACAAGCCTCACTTCTAGACCTTTTCTTGACCTCAATACCCGAGGCTTGTGTGACGAAAGCTCATAACCCACTCGGGAATGCTGATCACATTGTGCTAATGATACATATCACCCTAAAAAGTTGTCCAAAAGCTGATGAACCGTTGCTCAAAACAACAAGATACTATGAGCAGGCTGATTTTGAGTCAATCAGAGATCACATCAGTGACGCCCCATGGAGGGAAACATTCTCACTCCCTGCCAACCAGTGTGCAAACGAATTAACTGAATGTGTCAAAGCAGGCATTGAAGCCTATGTCCCCATGCGAAAATTCTTTAGCAAGCCCCACTCTCCTCAATGGTTCACCTCGGAATGTGCAGCTGCCATTTCTGAGAGGCAACAAGCATTCCGTAAATTCAGCCACCATAAGTCAGCTACTAATAGACATAAATTTATAGAGTCAAGAAATAATTGCAAGGCCGTGATAGGCGAAGCGAAGAGAAGGTATAATGAGCTAACAAAAAAACGCATCCAGTCACAGAAACTAGGTACTCGCGATTTCTGGAAAATCTACAATAGTGTAGTGAATAATGGCCAATCAACGATTCCCCCACTATCAAACCACAATGATGTCGTTTGCACGGTCACTGATAAGGCTGAACTACTTTCCCAGCGTTTCGCTTCTAACTCTACTTTAGACTCAGATAACCACCCCCTCCCCAAATTCCCTTTGCGGACCGATACTTTATAACCTTGTCATCACCCCATCCCAGGTCAGAGACATCATAAAAAACCTTGACACCTCTAAAGCTTGTGGGCCTGATCTTATACCAGTATTAGTAATAAAGAAATGCTCTGCTGAACTGGCCCTGTCCTCTCCAAACTCTACAATAAATGCCTAGCTGAATCTTGCTTCCCTGATAGCTGGAAAATTGCCTCTGTGGTACCAGTCTACAAGAGTTCTGGAAATAGAACCTATCCTCAGAACTACCGCCCAATCAGTCTACTGCCGATCTTTGCTAAAATCTTTGAATCCTTAATCAATCTAGCGATAGTATGGCAATTAGTTAATGCTAAACTTCTTTCTGACCGTCAGTATGGATTTAGACAAGCACGATCTACTGCAGACATCCTAACGGTCATCTCTGAACGCATGTATCATACACTTGACAAGGCAGGAGAAGCTAGGGCCGTAGTGCTTGATATATCCAAGGCCTTTGACAAGGTATGGCATAAAGGGCTTCTCCTGAAAATACGCTCATACGGTATTACTGGGCACCTACTTAATATAATTAGATCCTTCCTAAACAAAAGAAAAATCCAGGTTGTCCTCGATGGCCGTTCATCTAAGCAACATGACATAAATGCTGGTGTACCCCAGGGCTCTATCCATGGACCTTTGTTGTTCCTGATCTATATAAACGATCTCCCTGATGACATAGAGTCTGAGATTAGTTTATTTGCTGACGACACCATGCTTTACTCTCGCCATGTTGGCAAAACCGACGCGATCATATCCGAGGCAATGGCTGAATCTTTAGAAAATGACCTCCAGGCTGTAGTGGATTGGGGTCATAAATGGTTGGTAACTTTTAATGCCGCAAAGACAAAGCTCTTTTCTTCAATAACTACAAGAAGCCTCTCCAACCACCAATTGTCATGGCAAATAACACCCTACCTGAGAGTTCATCATTCAAACTCCTCGGCATAACCTTCACATGTAACATGAATTGGAACAAATACATTGAAGACATTGCCAAGGCTGCCACAAAGAAGGTTGGCTCCCTCTACCGTGCTAGTAAACTCCTCACACCTGACATTATCCTGTATCTCTACAAAGCCACCATCCGCCCATGCATGGAGTATTGTTGTCACATCTGGGCTGGTGCATAATCTACTAGTCTCTCCCTCCTTGACAAGGTCCAAAAAAGAGTCGCCAACCTAATAGGTCCCTCACTGTCGACCAGGCTCCAGTCCCTGACCCATCGCCGCAATGTAGCATCCTTATGTTTGTTTTACAAATACTTCAATAGATTATGCTCCGATCAATTGGCTGCTCTGGTGCCCCCTCGACGTAAATTCACTAGACCAACTCGACAATCAACTAAATCTCATTCATTCACTGTGGAGGTCCCCAGATGCCGGAGAGCCTTCTACTCAAATAGCTTCTTTCCTCGTGCTGCTGGCCTCTGGAACTCCCACCTTGCCCCCTGTTTCCCCGACCGTACTGACATGCAGAAATTTAAAACTAATGTAAACAGACATCTCGCTGCGCAGATCCCAATTTAGGTTAAGTTTCCTGGTGCAGAGCTGATCTTATCAGGAGGTGGTGGTTCAACGGGGGGGGGCGGTGAATGCACGGTCACTCATGCATGATATGTTCGCCATTGTATTGTTACAATACAATGCTACTGCTGTTGAATAACAACACCGGATGTTGCGGAACGATCGTGACTATCACTTTTATTTCTGAACAAGTTGTGATCTCTATTAAAACTCGTTTTTCAACATCAAACGAACATGCTTTGATTAAAATTAATATTAAAAATAATACAACACAGCAGCATATTAATTATGTTAGATCCGTGGGAAACATAAATGTGATGTAAACGAACCTAACTTATACATCGCTTATATAAGCTACTCACTTTCTTTCTTTGTTCATTTAGATACTCTTACCTTTTCACCATCCTCGAAATAAAGAAAATAGGATTTTACATAGATATCAACTCAACATTTTCAACCAACGAAAATGATTCCCGCTCATTCGAAACGACTCTTTAAAGCAAACCAGTGTGAAATGACAAATCCTAATAAAAAGATGACCAAAAGAGAAGAAGCAGATACAGTTCGACGGAGCCCGCAGCAACACAGACTGCAGCACAACATTACGCTCACCTTCTGCCCTTCTACGCCAGGGGAGACAAATGAATACGCAATTCCTGCACATAGAAGCAACCGACGAGTTTTGTGTACAGGAAAATGTCCCTTTTAATGTTTGTATAAATGTCCCTTTTAAAGTTTGTTCTTGAAAAGCACACGTGTTTTGGTGTGCGCGTAAATTAGAGGAAAATTAGGTTCATTTAAATTGTATAAATTCCTCAATGAAAGTCTGAGTGTTGTGTACAGGAAAATGTCTCTTTTACTGTTTGTATAAATGTCCCTTTTAAAGTTTGTTCTTGAAAAGCACGTGTTTTGGGGTGCGCGTAAATTAGAGAAAATGAGCCGTCTCTCTACCCCTTTTTTGGTGCGTACGAAATGGTAGGAATTTGGCGTTCGAACATACTTAAAAACAGAGAAATAAAAGAAAGGGTGTAAGCTTACTATTCGTCCTGTGTCCGGTGAGGAGGAAAGGGGGGACGGCGTGTAGTAACTGTTAGACAGTAGTAGGCAGTGTTTTCTTGTCCCATGCCTTTTTTGTCTGTTGATGGGATTGTCTTAATCGCTGGTCGTGGGGAGAGGAAAAACTTCGTTGAAACAAGGACCGTGTTACTCGTTGATAGCAGGTAAAAAGAGGAGGAGAAGAAAGGCGTATCTTCTTTTATATCACTCAAATCACGCGTGGTCACGCATGATCTCTGGTCTGTGATTGGTCGGAAACCTCTGTCAACGTGATTTGCCGAGATCAAAGGCCCCGCAGGCTCTCTTTCTTAGAGACGAAAAAAGGGCTGAGTCAACAATTGGAAGAAAGGTCGTACTTGTCTCCCCTTAGTTATTAGAATGTCAATCCGATTAAACCCCCCTCAGATTGAAAAATATTGAAAAAAAAAATATTTTCAATATGTAACATACTGTTTCAGGTTGGCAGGCCAATTTACTTTCCTGCCGGATTTTGTCACCAGTTCAGGTTTATGTGGTGTGCTGGTTATTGTAGGACCGTGTTTGCACAACTCGGTATCCTGTGAAGGTGTAAGGTGTTTTGACATGCTGTTCTTTGATAAATCTAAGTATGCCGGTTTTATCCTATCTATTGAAACCGTATCTTGCTTTCCATTTTTAATTATGGTGAAATATTTTGCCTTCCTCTCCACTACTTGGAAAGGTCCTGAATATGTAGCACAAAGTGGTTTCTTTACTGCATCAATGCGTACGAAAACATATTCGCAGTTGTGGAAGTCCTTTGGGATGTAAATTTCTTTTGTTTGTGTCCTTGTAGGCGTGAAAATCAAATCATTCATTCTTTGTTTTAAGTTCTGGACAAAGTTTGTAGATGGTTGAAAATGATTCGTTTTTTCGCAGAACTGGCCGGGCAATGTCAGTGATGTCCCGAAAACCATTTCGGATGATGTGCATCCTAAATCCTGTTTTATCACATTCCTGATAGACAACAAAACTAGAGGAATGTTTTCTAACCATGTTCCGGAATGGTTGTTGGCTGTCAGAGCTGCCTTTAATTGTCGATGGAAACGCTCGACATTTCCGTTGGCACAAGGGTGATAAGCCGTTGGGGTTATGTGTTTCACTCCCAAAAGTTTTGTAAATTAATCGAAAAGTGTTGATTTAAATTGAGCGCCACGATCAGTCGTTATTACTGATGGACAACTGAAATTAGCTATCCAATCATGCAATATTGCTTTCGCGACGGATTGTGCAGATGTATCTCGTAAAGGAGTTATGACAGGCCATCTGGTAAATCTGTCGATGATTGTTAATAAGTATGCATGTCCATTTGCTTCTGGTAGTGGTCCAACTATGTCGATGTGCAAGTTGGTGAATCTACCATCTGGGTGGATAAATTGGCCAGGTGGAGATTTTGTATTGCTACCCACCTTGCTTGTTTGACATTTTAGACACACTTTAGTCCAATCCCTTATGTCTCTATGCATTTTAGGCCAGACAAAACGATTATTAATTAATTTGATAGTTGCTCGTCGGCCTGGGTGTGACAAGTTATGGAAATATTCAAAAACCTTTTTTCTGAGTGAAAGTGGTATATAAGGCCTGGAATAACCTGTACTTGTATCGCATAGGAATGTCTTAGTTCCAAAAGGGATTGGATGTTCCTTTAATTCTAAAGAAGTGCCATTTTTTACATTGTCTAATGTTTCGTCATTTTTCTGTTCATCTGCGATTAACTCGAAGTTAAGAGCTTCAGAATTTATGGCGTGAATTGTGGAGCGTGACAAGGTATCCGCTATAATGTTGTCTGTGCCCTTGATGTAACGAATGTCCGATGTAAATTGGGAAGTGTAGTCCAGTTGTCGGGTATCTCTGGGCGTATATTTGCCCTTATTTGTGTGTAAAGCATATGTGAGGGGTTTGTAGTCTGTGTAAACAGTAAAGTCTCGGCCCTCGAGAAGATGCCGGAAATGTTTTATTGACAGATAGATCGCAAGTAATTCTCTCGAGAAAGCGCTGTAGTTTTGTTGTGCATTATTTAGTTTCACCGAGAAGAAAGAAATGGGTTTTTCTATACCGTTTTGAGTTTGGTGTAGAACTGATCCTATCGAAAATGAAGAAGCGTCTGTAGTCAGTGTTAGTACTGAATTATCCTCATCATGGATGTAAGAAAGTTTTGTGAAATCTGCCAGTGTTTTCTTTGAGTTGTTGAATGCGATTAATGCTTCCCCTTCTACTGTAATCGTTGCATTTTTCTTTTTTTGGTTGCGCAGCAAATTTGTGAGAGGAGTTAAAATGTTTGCACAACCTGGAATGAATCTGCGGTAGTAATTGATCAGACCAAGGTATCTTCTCAATTGTCGCAATGATGTTGGTTGAGGAAATTGCTGGATTGCTGCCACTTTTTCTGTCACGGGCGCAATACCTTGTTCATCGATTACGTGACCCAAGAATGTCAGTTGGGGGACTGTGAAAACACATTTGCTTACGTTGATTTTTAAACCAAAATGTGCCAGTCTCTCAATACCCTGTTCCAGATGTTCGTGATGTTCTTGAATATTTCGACTACCGATTAGTACGTCATCGATGTACGCAAAGGCAAATGGTAGTCCTCTCAAAACCTCGTCTATCAGTCTCTGAAAACTTTGAGCTGCGTTGCGTAATCCAAAAGGCATTCTTGTAAATTCATATAGGCCAAAAGGAGTAGTTATTGCTGTTTTTTCTATGTCTTCTTCTGCTACTGGAATTTGGTAATAAGCCTTGACTAAATCAAGTTTTGAAATTTTTTTAGTTCCTTGCAGTCCTATGGCAAAATCGTGAATATGGGGAATTGGATATCTGTCAGGAGCTATTTTAGCATTTAGGTTTCCAAAGTCTCCACAGGGCCGCCAAGCCCCTGAATCTGGTTTTGGTACCATGTTTAGTGGCGAGGAGTATGGGCTAGTTGAAGGGCGGATGATGCCTAATTATAACATGTGTTGAAATTCGTTTTTTGCTATTTTGCACTTATCCGGGCGTAATCTGCGTGGAGATGCATGGATTGGTGGTTCCGTAGTCTTTATATGGTGTTTAGCAGAATGTGTGCTTTAAAGGAGTGGTTATTGATGGGAATTTTTTGAAAAGTTCTTGTAAACCACTGTTGGTTGGTAAAGCAGAGTTGATTCCCGTTGATGTGTACACTGAGGTTATTCCTTTCATCGACAACTGTGTTTCGCTGTCGATGAGGCAGTGTGTAGACATATCCACTGACTAACGAAAATGTGATAGAAAGTCTGCCCCAAGAATGGGTGTTTTTACTTGGGCTTGTGTAAAAATCCATGAGAATGGTCGTCGCAATCCCAAATTAAGTGTCAGTGATTTTTCTCCAAAAGTTTGGATTTTGGATCCGTTTTCTGCTTGTAGAGTGTATGCTGATGGTATAGACTTGCTGTTGGGTTCTGGTGGTATTACACTGATTTGTGCACTAGTGTCGATTAAAAAAGATATCCGGTATTGCTATCCCGGATGTAAAATAGACGACCTATTTGTTTTATTCCAGCAGTTAATGTCGTCTTTACTTGCTGCTGGAAGGTCCGTTTCCCGCCTGTGTCCGTTCCACATCGAAGTAGCATGGTTTTATACATTTCCGGGCTTTTTTCCAAATCTTAAATGATACCAGCAGGTATTGCCTGTGTGTGTCTCTCTCTGGAGAAAGAATTTGAACGTCTCCGGCTATTCCTATGTGGAGAATATGAGTTGTCTCGGAAACGTCCCCGAGGCCGGTAAAATTGATGGTCCTGGTTGTTGATGAGACTCTGTACCTTGAGTGTTAATTCCGTTATGTTTTTTCCAGCCTTGCTACGATGTCGGGTGTGCCTGTTTGAGATGGTGGCGTTGAAGATGCATAGACATTTTTTTCTTGGTTAGGGCTGTTGCTCTCGTGAATTTTATCAGCTATATCTGCTAGCTTGTCTAAACTCAGGTCGTCCGGGAGTGATGCCAGAATTTGCGTTGTATGAGTATGGAGTTTATCCGTCCATAACTTTTTTAATACTGTATCGGACATTGAATTTGCCCCTAACAATGTCCGCATCTTCCTCAAAAGTTGAGATGGCTTCATGTCCCCTAAATTTAAATTGTTAAAGAGATCATGGAGTCGTCTTTCGTCTGACTTTCCGGTCCTCCTTATTATGGCATCCTTCAAAATGTCGTAGGGTTTTTCCACTGGCATGTGGTCCAAAAGATCGACGACTTCTGTGGCTACGTCTGCAGGTAGCTTTTCTACTACATATACGTATTTTGAATTTTGTGAAGTTATTTTTTTCGCCGTGAATATAGCATTTAGCTGGGAAAACCATGTTTGCACATTTGTAGGATTGTATGTTGGCAGGTTAACAGTCAACGTACATTCTGTCGGTTCGTTTGAAGCCATTGTTGTTTGAGTTACTGGAATTCTAATGAATAAAATGTTCAGCGGGGTCACCAAATTTGTGGGGGTTCTAACGTTTTCTATTCTTATTAAGCATGAAAGAAAGAGTAAAAATACGCCAATAACCAACACAAAAAGTAGGAAAGCCAGCACTTAAAAATACATATAAACATAACAATTTATTTAACGTGGTTCAATTAAATTGTATAAATTCCTCAATGAAAAGCCTGAGTTTTGTGTACAGGAAAATGTCCCTTTTACTGTTTGTATAAATGTCTCTTTTAAAGTTTGTTCTTGAAAAGCACACGTGTTTTGGTGTGCGCGTAAATTAGAGGAAAATTAGGTTCATTTAAATTGTATAAATTCCTCAATGAAAGTCTGAGTGTTGTGTACAGGAAAATGTCCCTTTTACTGTTTGTATAAATGTCCCTTTTAAAGTTTGTTCTTGAATAGCACACGTGTTTTGGGGTGCGCGTAAATTAGAGAAAATGAGCCGTCTCTCTACCCCTTTTTTTGTGCGTACGAAATAGTAGGAATTTAGCGTTCGAACATACTTAAAAACAGAGAAATAAAAGAAAGGGTGTAAGCTTACTATTCGTCCTGTGTCCGGTGAGGAGGAAAGGGGAGACGGCGTGTAGTAACTGTTAGACAGTAGTAGGCAGTGTTTTCTTGCCCCATGCCTTTTTGTCTGTTGATGGGGTCGTCTTAATCGCTGGTCGTGGGGAGAGGAAAAACTTCGTTGAAACAAGGACCGTGTTACTCGTTGAGAGCAGGTAAAAAGAGGAGGAGAAGAAAGGCGTATCTTCTTTTATATCACTCAAATCACGCGTGGTCACGCATGATCTCTGGTCTGTGATTGATCGGAAACCTCTGTCAACGTGATTTGCCGAGATCAAAGACCCCGCAGGCTCTCTTTCTTAGAGACGAAAAAAGGGCTGAGTCAACAATTGGAAGAAAGGTCGTACTTGTCTCCCCTTAGTTATTAGGATGTCAATCCGATATATCTTTTACACCACTGTAAATTTATAGTATAATACTAGTCTCTGGACGGGTATAAGCAGTAAATATAGCATTAGTTTAAAATTGTAATGTATTTTTCTTTCTTTTGGGGGTATGGTACGGTTTCGGTGGTATCTCCCTAAATGGTACAAATTTACAAAATAAATAATGTATTCACGTTACTTACCATGTTGCTTAGAATATATATTCCATAATTTATAATGATAAGTTCAATAGTTTACAATTTTACCAAGCACATACATATTACTGACGCTCATACACACACTGATACTTTTAAAAATGTATTACTTAAAATTTGATGCAGGGCAATTCTTTTTTTTTGGAAATTTTTTATATCTAATTTATTTTACAAGTTTTAGGGAGAGGGTGTCAATTTTGGTAGATGCACCCCCTAAATGGTAAAGTTTACAAAATGAAATAATGTGCCCATATTACTCACCATGTTGACGAGAATGTATATTTCAAAATTCATAATGATCGATACATTAGTTTAGGACTTTATTCTATACAACAATATATACATATATATATATATATATATATATATATATATATATATATATATATATATGTATATGTATATATATATATATATATGTACATATATATATATGTACATATATATATATATATATATATGTATATGTATATATATATATATATATGTACATATATATATATATGTACATATATATATATATATATATATATATATATATATATATATATATATATATATATATATATATATATATATATATAGTGATTATTTAAATTCCAATGGCCAAAAAATTCAATCTTTACTCATGTCATTTAATTTTTGCAATGGCAAAATTGACGATGGCCTTACAATTGTTTCGCAACAAATAAAATGCAGCCATTAAACGCAATTACTCGCTCTTCTTAAGAAACCACAATGAAAAGCAGTTATAAGATGTTATATCGAGCACAAAGTCTGTGGAGAAAACAAACAAACAACAGTAAGCAGACAACACTCACATATGATCACCCCCCCCCCCAATAATAGGATAACAGAATTCCAATCAAGGTGCCATTTTGAAATTCATATATATATATATATATATATATATATATATATATATAATTTATTTAGATACTGTATATTACATATTTCAGCAATGTACCGCGGTTTCATCCAAAAGGGCAGATTTAGACATCTTTAGTAAATCTCTGTGTCCAGTGGAATCATCGGCAAGCTGAAATGATCGTAGTCACACCCCGATAGGGAATGGCGTCAATGGTTGTTGAATGTCCACTTCGATTGATAACTACCCTCGAGTGACCAAAGGAAAGAAACGACATTAGTACTAACAAAGGAATACATTATGATCCCAGATAAAAATGAGAGAAGAACACATGTTGCTGGGGTCAGAGATAGAAAAAAATGTGTAATGAACGTAAATGTTATTTACTTTGTGTTGTATGTTTTTAGAGAGTCCCTACGACTTTTATCAGAAGACATAACCTAGAGTTTGAGAAGGCATATTCTTCAAAGAAACTGGACGAGACGTCTGTTCACTTTGAAGGATGAGCCAGAAATAAGATATTGTTCTAAATTCCGCACATGGGCGGAACGTAATTTCATACTTGTGTAGGAGAGCGCATTCTTTAAATGATAGTGAGAATAAATCCAAGGGAGATACCCTGCAAGAAATTTCAACAGAAACCAAACAGACAGCCGTGGTAACCCCATGAATGTAGCACCACCATTGCTCACAGATATAACTATTTTAATTGCTTTCTACGAAATAGATGCTCTGAAACAAAAGCCGCATTTAAAACTTCCCGCAACTACTGTGAAAGGGATATAGAAAATGCGAAATAATCCTATGCCAAATCCATTAAATCTAGAATGGCTGAGCAGAGGTTTGGGCAAATAACAAACAGGGTCCTGAACAGATGTAAGACCTCTATTCCAATCATCATCAATGGACCACAGTTGATCGCCTCAGCATCCAATGAAGCCAAAATTTTCTGAAAAAAGCTGAAGTTCTCCCTATAACTGTAAACACTCTACGCAACATCCATATATCTGCCTGGGATGTTGCCAAATTTATCAATCATATCTGGAAATGTCTTCTCAATCATCAAATCCTTTCTCTCTGGTTTATAAAAGTTGATGGACAGAAGTCTGAAGCACATAGTATCAATGCCAGTATGCCTCAAGGATCCATTTTGTGCTCAACCCTCTCCTGATATTCATCAATGATCTCCCAAATTATTCTTAATCATTTGTTGATATCTATTCAGATGACACAACCATCTCTGGAAACACTTTAAAAAGCATTAATGATCAAGATTTTTCTAATTCTCTCTCTTCCACTTAGAGCTTTTGAAACTTGAAAACAATCATGTTGTAGTCAGCTGGGAAGCAGCCCGCGGTATTGTGTACTTTTCTCTTGCATATGAGCTTACCCAAATTGTTGACAAGCCCACATGTGTACCTGATACTTTTTGCAAGTCTTCTTGGGCTTTTTCTGACAAATGCCCTAAACAGTGCACATCTACTATCCTGTCTCCACTGAAATCCTCCAATTACTCAGTTGTTTCAATTAAGATTAAAACGAAGTTCAACAATTCCTTTGATATTCTTACCATCCCAGAGTTTTCTGATGCTCAATGGCAGATTGGAACACATTAACATCCTTCATATCTGAAATCCCCCTGAAAGCAATTTTCAAAAAGAGCTTATCCTATATCACATCCAATATATTTGATTAGATAATCGCTGGTCTAACAGAGACCAAACAGTCAGCCATGGTACGCTCCTGAATGTGCTACCGCTATTGCCTATAGGAACGACTATTTCAATTGCTTTCAACGAAATAGATGCCTTGAAATCAAACCCTCCTTCAAATCTGCGCGAAACCACTTCCAAAGGGTCATAGAAAATGCAAGAATTCTATGTCAAATCTGTTAAAACTGGAGTGGCTGATGAAAAGCTTGGCTCCCATGAATTTTGGAGAATAACAAACAGGGTCCTGAACAGATGTAAGACCTCTATCCCAACTATCATGAACGGACCTGAGGTGATTTCCTCAGCATTTGATCAAGCCAAAATTTTCACAAACAAGTTTGCAGCAAATTCCATCATTTGTGATCAGAGCCACCTACCTCCAAAATCCTCCTCCCATCACCGAAAAAACTCTAACCAACATCCAAATAACTGTCCAAACTTATCAAGAACCTTGAGGCCAATAAGGCAACTGGTCCTGACAATATTCCATTCATAGTACTCAAGAAACTGCAACCAGAAATAGCTCCTATCCTTACAAAGTTGTTCAATGCTTTCCTTCAACTTGGTAGACTTAGCTGGTCTGCCTAGTATTTAAAAATACTGAAGATCGGTCCTCTACATCTCATTACAGACTGATCAGTCTCCTGTGTGTCATGAGAAAGTTGCTCGAATCTGTAATAAATCAAAGAAGTTGTCACCCACCTACCCAGAAACAATCACAAGCAATATGGATTTCGTTATGCAAGATCTACAGCTCACGTGCAAACTGTGATATCACACAGGATCAGTGAATCTATCGATGAGGATTCGTTTCTAGAGTGATAGCTTTTGATATATCAAAGGCCTTCGAAAAGGTTTGGCACAAAGGTTTGCTTCACAAATTTGCTAGCTATGGAATATCTGGAAAAGACAATAAATTACCATCTCAAATAAATTATGATAAATTAGAATATCAAATATTCTAATTCTTCACCTTTTTGCTAATGATTTTGTAAGTTCCTTCTTATGAACATTGTTGACTAGAAGATCCAGCATCAGTAAATGTTGCGATAAACAATAAAACATGCGTCAAATTGTTTTATACTGGGTTTGATTTCTTCTGGGTTGATGACTATACTTCATGGGCTGCTCCTCGTTTGTAGTCTTTTGTTGCTGATACATGCATATTGGCAAACATGTGTTTAGAAGATTTGCCTATCTGGGTAGAATGGGAATATCCAATATTCTCATTCTTCACATCTTTTTTCTCTTAGCTTTTCCATATCTGAAAAAGATACAGTCTACAGAAACGTCACATCGACTGAAAAAAGTCTTCTTTCAAATCATGACTATTAGTGCATGCGCGTTATTTTGTGTGCATGAATAAAACATGATTTAGATGCATGTGTGGCTGTTCATTGCAGTCTGCAACATGCACATACTCTACTTTCTGTTGATAAAGATTAAAATAGCGATGTTTATATAGCTATGGCAGTAACACATTCAGGCTGGCTATTTGGTCTCTGTTGGAAATTTTAGAGAGTAGAAAACACCCAATACCAACGGTTAACTAGTCGGATATATTGGAGGCGACACAGGACTCAGTTTTCCTGAAAATGGAATGTAGAGAAAAATCTGAAACTATTCCAATCGGGACTTGAATATCGGTACACTTTGCGATGGAAAGGGATATAGAGTATTGATTTACTCCTCTCCAGGAGTTAGGCACAAGGCCAGTTTTTATCTTACTCCCACAAGTAAGATGTGACCCAAGGGCGGGTCGGGAAAGTGGGGTTTAAAAATTGCCTGGGCAGCCCCGTCGGCATTCCCCGGTAGGGGCGCCTCAGGCAGTAAGCAATAAATTTATTCCTTCCCAAAGAGGGGAGGCGAAGCCTGGGAGGGTGGACCTCCTAGAACTGCACAGGACAGACCCATAGACCGGCGCAAATCAAGCCCCGAAGGCGAAGACAATACCAGTCTATGGAGTGCAGTATCCATCGGAACAGATACTACACTTTGATCTTAGCCAAAAGGCCAAGATAGAGTAGCAATTATCAGAATGATCATCTCAATAAATTCTGCGTTTTTACTAAAGCATATTATTATTAATATTATTATTTGTATTAGTATCATAGAGGAACAAACAGAAAATAGTAATAGTATCAGTGTTACATAACTACTGACATTCAAACGTAGCGTGCAGCAAGGGGGGGGAGAACTTCTTTTATCACTACACGCAGAAATCCTTCCGACTGAGGCATTTCTCCAAAACCACCTCAGCAGTTCGCTATTACATCCTCTCCGGCCGAAAACAACGCGAAATGTTCACGAGAGGATTAATAGTGATTTCAATCTTTTTTCTTAATACTTCTGATGATACAATTTAATCTATATCATTTTCATAATCATTTTACTCTATAAGATTCGAACTGTATATCACTTTTTCTCTATACTTTCGTAACCACAGTCTTAAATCTTCACGTATCAATTTACGGCATCTCAGGCCTTTTTCAAATAACGACCTCTCAAAATTACAAGAATCTTTTCACGGCATCTCAGGCCTTTTTCAATTACGGTCTCTTTAAAACCACGAATCTTAAAGTCTCTAAACAGTTCTCAAATAAATCTCAAATAAATCTCAAAGTTTACCTTAACTTCTGTTCTCTTCTTTGGCCTGTGATTCGTCTAGTCTTCGCTGGCTGTGTCGTCTTAACTTCTGTTCTCTTCCTTGACCTGTGATTCGTCTAGTCTTCGCTGGCTGTGTCGTCTTAATCGAAGGAAGAAGTCTGACTCAGACAAAATGAACACACGAGACACGGATTTTCTTGAAGGGATATTTCACACAAATTTATTTATTCTCACACAATTTTCTTACTTCTCGGTTCGGTTGCTGTCTGGGGGATTCCGGCTTCGACTCTCTCATACTCGGGCTATTTTCTTTCCTTTCTGGGATATCTTCTGCCCCCCACAGCGGGGCCTTGCCTTTTTACCGGCTACATGCTCGCAGCCGGTCTGAGCGGTATCGCCTCTAGGCACAGACTGATTCTAAAAACTAAGTTATTGTTTTCTGTGGTGACGTAATCATTGTTCCCACGCACGATATCGGGACAAAAACGTCTCACTCTGATCTCTGACTCAAGGTCACGTCAGGTCTAAATTTATTATGACTACTCCTGGATCAAACACTTCTCTGACTCATTTCTGAGTCCAGAAACAAAACCTATTTTTCGATAACAAAATTAGCTATTTGATACTAGTTAATCTACCCGTTTGAAATACAGGGCCCGTCATAATATAACACTCCTCTCCACCTTATCTTTCAAAATTTCTTCCCTGAAGAAATTTTCACAAATATCTACATCCATCACCAACATTTTTTTTTTTTAAATACACACGCACATATTCATCTAATCATCGGTACACGACCGATTGCTGATCGGGCGTATTGCCGCGATATGGGGGCACAAAAACAGAAACCCCTTTCCTTAACCTGTAAACTTAAATGGTCAGCCTCCAGTGTCTACACGAGGTGCCGTCCCTACATTGCTTACTAATCTGGACCAAATACTTCGAACATTCCAGTGCCCCGGCGCAAACGTCCGCGAACAATCACTCATGTCTCTAACTCCCAGCCCTGTTCATTAAACGTGGAGGACCCCATCCCATGGATCTATCTAGTCGATACGGTATTGAGCGAAATGTCACATCGAATCATCCTGCTCCCGGAACACGCCGAATGACCACAAACTAGGCCCAACCTATAATCTTATAATTAAATCCAATTAACACCCGGTACCTCTTTTTTTAAAAAATCGATCCCCATGGTTCTATCCGCCCCGACGCGCGCACCCGAGTCACACCACACCCCAGCTTAACTCCATCCCCACTGGTGTTGAGCAGACACCAATTCTATGCGTTCCCTTCCCGTGTTCCTATCTATGCGGTAAGGGGGTTGGGGTATCTTCGCAGCACACTCGTCGGCAAACATCCAAAATCCACAAAAAAAAAAATGGGACCACAATTTCAAAGCTTAACATTTTACACAACTTTCACACACTCTATCGGCGCAGTTGGGCACACCTGGGTCACAAAAACAACAATTTCCATAACTGACCACCGTCCTTTTCTCGTGGTCCCACAGAATGACCATATCACCGTCATTCTCCCGTTCGCAATTTTAACGTATGCAGGCTTTACCACAAGCCTCGCCACTAACCCATGGGTACTCTATAAAAGAGAGCATACGAGCAAACGCCGGGAATCCCTCATTGACTTTCCAAGCCTGTACATACTCTGTACACGGGGATTATTCCCGATAAAATCAACCCTGTCCAAGGGTTTCCGCGATCCGACCCAAACCAACTCCAGCTGCCCGAACCTAATCAACTCAAATCGCCCGGCTGACCCACGTAACATTCAATTTAAGAACTGTTTTTTTTTTTTTTTTTTTTAATTACATTTTTAAATTTCTCCATCCTCTAAATAGTAAAATATCATTCACTCAAGCATTAGGAGCCCGGAATCCTCCATGTAACAAATACATCAAAATACATCAAAAAAAAAAAAATTCATTCCACCCAACAACAACAAAAAAAATCAAACCGAAACCGACAGAACCAATGGAGAACATATCTCCACAATACAATACAATTAAAAAGACAAAGGGAAAAGAGAACAGCGCCCGACACCATAACGGGCCGACATGTCGCCAAACTCCAACCCGGACACCATCAGATCACCCGTCGCCGCCGTCGCCATTTTCCTGCAACACCTCATAGCAGTTTTCAAGACCCACGGGCGCTTTCTTTCTCTCTCCCTCCCTCTCTCTCCCCCTCTCTCTCTCTCTCTCTTTTTAGCACGCATATTCTGACCTCGCGCGCACATTTTTTTTTAAACAATCTCTTTTAACATTTCAATTCTTCTCTCTCTCTCTCTCTCTCTCTCTCTCTCTCTCTCTCTCTCTCTCTTTTTAAGACGCACACACATTCCAAAAAACAAAAGACCTCGGCCACAGGGTGGCACATCGATCCCTCTCTTTCTATACTCGTTCTGTCTCTGTCTCTCTCTCTCTCTCTTTTTAAGACGCACACACATTCCAAAAAACAAAAGACCTCGGCCACAGGGTGGCACATCGATCCCTCTCTTTCTATACTCGTTCTGTCTCTGTCTCTGTCTCTGTCTCTCTCTCTCTCTCTCTCTCTCTCTCTGTCCATTCGCTCTCTCTTTTTAACACGCATACCTCCCTCGTTTTTTTTTGTTTTTTTTTCCGCCCGTCATTGCTTTCACCTTTGTCCCCCACCAACACAAACCAGAAAAAAAAATTACAGCAACAAATTCTTAAAACACAACACAAAAAAAACATAATTACGGCAAATCGTCCTTTTCTTTCTAACTAGAATGTACTTTTCCTACAAAGTCTTAACAATTGTTTTTGCGCGTGTGTGTGTGTGCGTGCGTTCTTTTTTTCTTTTTTTAACAAAATGTGTCTTTCTTTTTTTCTTTCTTTTTTTGTGAATCTTAACAATTAACAAAATGTGTCTTTTTCTCTTTCTGCGTAATCTAATAATTGTGTGTGCGTGCGTTCTTTTTTTTTTTTTTTAACAAAATGTGTCTTTCTTTTCTTTTTTTTCTTTTTTTGTGAATCTTAACAATTAACAAAATGTGTCTTTTTCTCTTTCTGCGTAATCTAATAATTGTGTGTGTGTTCTTCTTTCTTTTCTTTTTTTAACAAAATGTGTCTTTTTTCTTTTCTTTTTTTTTTTTTTCTTTTTTTTTTTTCTGTGTCTTCTAATGATTAACTACATGTGTCTCTCTTTTGTGTATCTCAACAATTTTCCCCTCGTGTCTCGTTCCTTTTTTTTCTTCCTTTTTCTATTACTTTAACTTCGTAAGAGTTCCTTTTTTTTTTTTTAATTTATCTATCCAACATAAAAATACGAGGTACTCACTGTTCGTTGACATCACTCTCTCTCTCTCCGTTGATCCCCCCTGTCTTCGCTTGCTTCCGGACCCCAAGATTTTCGTTGTGGCAACGCGGTTCGTCTCAACCTATTTCTTGTGGAAATAGCAAGTCACGGCAACCAAAACAAGTAGTTGTTACATAACTACTGACATTCAAACGTAGCGTGCAGCAAGGGGGGGGGAGAACTTCTTTTATCACTACACGCAGAAATCCTTCCAACTGAGGCATTTCTCCAAAACCACCTCAGCAGTTCGCTATTACATCCTCTCCGGCCGAAAACAACGCGAAATGTTCACGAGAGGATTAATAGTGATTTCAATCTTTTTTCTTAATACTTCTGATGATACAATTTAATCTATATCATTTTCATAATCATTTTACTCTATAAGATTCGAACTGTATATCACTTTTTCTCTATACTTTCGTAACCACAGTCTTAAATCTTCACGTATCAATTTACGGCATCTCAGGCCTTTTTCAAATAACGACCTCTCAAAATTACAAGAATCTTTTCACGGCATCTCAGGCCTTTTTCAATTACGGTCTCTTTAAAACCACGAATCTTAAAGTCTCTAAACAGTTCTCAAATAAATCTCAAATAAATCTCAAAGTTTACCTTAACTTCTGTTCTCTTCTTTGGCCTGTGATTCGTCTAGTCTTCGCTGGCTGTGTCGTCTTAACTTCTGTTCTCTTCCTTGGCCTGTGATTCGTCTAGTCTTCGCTGGCTGTGTCGTCTTAATCGAAGGAAGAAGTCTGACTCAGACAAAATGAACACACGAGACACGGATTTTCTTGAAGGGATATTTCACACAAATTTATTTATTCTCACACAATTTTCTTACTTCTCGGTTCGGTTGCTGTCTGGGGGATTCCGGCTTCGACTCTCTCATACTCGGGCTATTTTCTTTCCTTTCTGGGATATCTTCTGCCCCCCACAGCGGGGCCTTGCCTTTTTACCGGCTACATGCTCGCAGCCGGTCTGAGCGGTATCGCCTCTAGGCACAGACTGATTCTAAAAAACTAAGTTATTGTTTTCTGTGGTGACGTAATCATTGTTCCCACGCACGATATCGGGACAAAAACGTCTCACTCTGATCTCTGACTCAAGGTCACGTCAGGTCTAAATTTATTATGACTACTCCTGGATCAAACACTTCTCTGACTCATTTCTGAGTCCAGAAACAAAACCTATTTTTCGATAACAAAATTAGCTATTTGATACTAGTTAATCTACCCGTTTGAAATACAGGGCCCGTCATAATATAACATCAGCATCATCATAAGTTGGCGACAGTTGGTGAAGATTTCATTATAATGCTTCAAAAATAGAAATAGTTACAAAAATTAAAAGTAATCTAATTGTGTTATTTTGGGTTGTTTTGTTACTAAAGTACGAATATCATGTTTAAATGTAAAGCGACTATTATTATTATTATGATTATTATTATTACTATTATTATTATTATTATTATTATTATTATTATTATTATTATTATTATTATTATTCATAGTAGTCTCAACTTTTGGATGTTTTTAGTTCGGGTTTTGTTTTTTTGAACATCAAGTTAATTCCCTTGACCTTAGATATTCAAGCTGTACCTTAACACTTTCGCCGTTCCTAATAGGCAAGCCTTTTGCAGAATTGGAAAAGAAATTGTCTCGTCAATTTGTTTAAGCCATTTATGGTGGCTTTTCGGATCACATCAGAGTACTGATACAGGATCTCTCCCAAGGAAGGGTAGTTAGTACCAACTGCGTGAATTATCTCACATCTCAACAGAGAGTTTTTCGAAAATGATACAACTCAAAAGCTTATTGCCTGGGGTGTCTTCCTCTAGGAAGTCCAACGCGAAATAATTTTTAAGCTCGTATATCTGAGCTTTAATCTTTGTCAAAAACATCTTAACGGAATCACTATCAGAATCCCTAAGGGGTTTAGAGTCATTAATAGACTTGAAAATAGAATTTACTATATATTTCCTGTCCAGAAACTTCCGGTCCAGGATTTCGACAGCTGTATCGAAATTGGCGTCCAAAATTGAAAGATGGCTTATTATTTTGTGGGCGTAGCCCTTGAGATGATTCCTCAAAATTATCAGTTTACGGTACTTACTTTCTACGCTCAACACGCAGTTCTCGAACTCTTTATAAAAGTTATCCAAACTTTCCGTGTCAAAAACCGGACATTTGAGTTTGGGGGTCAAATTATAATGTGAAAATTTTAATCCTCCCGTATCCGCAGTAAGAGGTGTTGAACCCTCATCCTTCCATACGTTCTCAAGTTCAATAAAACATTGAGCCACATGAAAACGATACAATGTCTCGCTCCGCCGATGACTCAAAATTGCTTTGCGAGCATCACTTTCGAGGTAGACACTGGTTATCTGTTCATTGAATAAATCAATAGAAGCAAAAAGCTTCATCACTCTAGGCTTTTGGTCCAAAACTAAATTACGGTTCACTCCTTCGTCAGCCCTAAGGACTTCAAGAATAGTGTCAACATCCTTCTTGACATAATCTTGCTTCTCCAAAAGGAGAATAACAGTGGTGGTAGACAACATTGTGATAAAAAAAACGAGATGGTGCTATAAAAGAGAGCGGGAATAGTAGTTGGAGAAGGGGCGTCAAAAATGGAGGGAAACAAAAATGTCTTCCAAAAGGCAGGAAAAGGGTAGCGAGGTAAATAGGTCAAGTTTAAATGAGGGTATATGCCGAACTTATAGCTCTTAAAATTAAATTCGTCTATAAAATATGCAAATTATTTAATTAAAAAAATATTTGCAACGTAATGCAAATATTTTGGGAAATTCAAACGCCCAAAATGTTTGAATTTTATGCGTTTCATAAAATTTCAAAATGGCGTCTTCAGAATGGTCTAGAATAATGACGTTTTAAAAAAGGGCAAGAATTATGGTAGTGCAAAGCTGGAAGTTCTTCTTTCTTGTGCCAGCTCCTTCAAAGCTGCAGCTTGGTCTTGGCAAGCCAGGTTCTTGTCTCGTCATCAAGGTCCTGCTCGCCATTGGGTGGTTTGAACAGCGGGCATTCCTCTATAACGTGCGTAACTGTCTGTTCTGGGTGGCCACATTCATAGGCAGCACCCTCTCTCAGGCCCCAGTCTCTCATTGTGGCAGAAAAACGGCCCGCCCTAGTTCTCAGGCGGTTCAGATTGGTCCATTGCCTTCGTGGCAGCCCCTGGTATGTCGTCTGGGTCGGTGATGAACCTGTGCAGTCGGTGTTGGTCAGCCTGCTGCCAATCTTCCCTCCAGCGGTTCTTGGTCCACATCTGCTTTGAGGTGGTGTCTCGGACGGTTTCCAGAAGTTGATGCGCGTGCTGGGAGAGTGCGTGGCATAATTTGAGGCATACTGGTGGAGGGGGGTTGCTCATGATGTCGTGGAGCAGATGTCTCTTGTCGATCTTGGCCTTGTGTGACAGTCGCTTCTCGTCAGATAGCGGGTGGGGCAATACCGGAGAGGATCAGTAGTTGGTTCACCGGCGTGGCGCGGAGTGTCCCAGAGACTGTGCGCATGGCGGTGTTTAGAGCTGCGTCTACTTTCTTGGTGTGGGTACTTTGGCACCAAACCGAGGCACAGTACTCGGCCGCTGAGAAAACCAGTACTTGGGTGGATATCCGCAGGGTCTTGGTTGCGGCTCCTGATGTAGTACCGGCCAGACAACGAATCAGTGCGGCACGTGATGTCACCTTTGCCGTCACCTTTTCGATGTGTTGACGGTATGTCAGTGGGCGGTCGAGTTTCACGCCAAGGTACGTCGGGGTGGCGTCGAACAGGAGGGCGGTGTTGTTGACCATCACTTTAAGCTTGCGTTTGGCCTCACAGTTGTTGAGGTGGAATACCGCAAGACATGGTCTTGACCACATTGAGTTTCAGCCGCAAGTTCTTGAGGTACCTGGACAAGGTCGTCATGTCCGCAGTGAGCCCAGCCTCGATAGTCTCCCATTTTTTGGTCGTCTGTAGGATGGCCAGGTCGTCGGCGTACACATATTTTTTGGCTGTTGTTGTTGGTATGTTGTAGATGTATATGTTGAAGAGCATCGGGGACAAAACCGAGCCTTGCAGGACGCCGTTCTTTAGTCTCCATAGTCTTCTGTGAAGGCCGTCGCTGGTGTGGAGGGAGAAGCTACGATTACTCAGCATCTCCATGAGGAAACTCACCAGGTGTCGATCTGGAATGGTTTGCAGCAGCTTAACATGGAATCCACGTAACCAGATGGTGTCGTATGCAGCCGTGAGGTCAAGTAGGCGCTCTCGATGTCCTGGGTTAGCAAGGCGACTTGGTCTGTTGTTGACTTGCCACGACGGAAGCCGGCTTGTTCCTTAGGTAGTATGGTTTCCACGACCGGTTCGAGGCGCGCATATAGTAGCCGTTCCAGGAGTTTGTATGGGACACAGAGAAGCGAGATCGGGCGGTAGCTTTTGGGGTCATCGAGCGGCTTGTTTGGCTTGGCCAGAGCGATGATCTTTGTTCGGCGCCAGATCTTTGGCAGCCACAATGTTCTGTAGCACATGGTGTAGAGTAGGCGTAGCCATTCTGTTGCTTTCCATCCTTGGTGAATGACAAACTCCGAGTGGATGTTATCAGGTCCCAGAGCTTTATTCGACTTCAGGCGTTTGGTGGCTACTTCCATCTCTTTCATCGTAAACTCACCCGAGAGGTCAGTGTCGGCACTCGGTGAGGTGTGGAGATCCCTCAGTTTGGTTGTGGTGTCTCTTGTGAAGTACTTGTCCGCATCTGGGAAGCTACCATTCTTGATGAGCTGTGCTGCGATGGAATTGGCAGTGATGGGGCAAGGAGATGGTTTACTTGCACGACCGGTGAGCTTGTTGATGGTCTGCCAGGCTCTCCGGCTCGAGTGAGTGAAGTCGATCGTCTCCACGGTTTCTTCCCATCTCTCTTGGCACTTGGTGTTTAGTCTATCCAGAAGGCTGGTAGCTGCTGCTGCTCTCTCCTCACTATTTGTGGAGTCAGAGTGGCGGCGCAATAGATCTTCGCATTCCTCGTCTCAGCAAGGGATATAGTTGGTACATCGTCCACGGGGAATGTGTTTCTTCGCAGCCTTTAGCAGCATCTCTGTGTAGGCTTCATAAGCATCGTCGGTGTTGTCGGCTCGAGGTGTTGGTAGAGCTTTAACTGATGTTTCGACCTCCTTCTTGTAGCCTTGCCAATCCGCTTTGCGGAAGTTCCATCTCCGGACTGGTTTTCCTCCTGTTGGCTGGATCAAGGATGGTGTTGTGATCAGCGATGGACGATGTTCTGAGTGAGGGAACCGGTTCAGGATGCGTTTCTCCGGCAGTGCTTGGTGCGGGAGGTTCTTAAAGAAGGCCAAGTCGGGTTGGTCTCAGTGTTCCATCATCTCAAGGTGAACGACAAAGGCTCCTTCGGGTCATAGAGGAGTGTGGCATCTACAGCAGATATCCATTCAGATAAAGTGATGCCGTCCTGGTTGATGATGTATCCCCAGTCGGTGTGGCGACTATTGAAATCACCAGCATAAATTGCAGGTGCCAGCACATCCGGGATAGTGTGCGGCCCCAAACGGGATGGTGGTGGTTTGTAGATGTTGACTATGGTATTCTCGGCCACCTTCGTATTGATCCACTCAACTGTGGCATCATTGTTCTTCACGAACGTTGCGAAGCCATGATGTTTGCTGCTGGTGTAGCCAGCGAGTGTGAAGCCTGGGAGTTTAAGACTGGTGTCACTGACTTTGTGTGTCTCCTGGAGGAGGATGACGTTTGCCTCGGTGTTGGTGGCAATTTGAGCAAGGACATCGAGCTTTGGCATAGTTAGCCCTTCGATGTTGAGCTGCAGAATTGCTAGATGTTGACTTTCGACGACCAGAGTCGCCCGTCCTGAAAAGGATGAGTGAGAGTACTGTCGCGGAGGGGGATGGCTGGTTGAAGACATTAGTTTCACTGTAAGCATTCCTTGACTCGTAAGAGGTGGTATTGCTTTCAGCTACTAGTGGAGGGGGGCACGTAGAGCCTGTCTTCGTCCCCTCCTGGAAGTGGAATGGCGGGAGTTGACTCACAAAAATAAGTAAAGAAACAGGTACAGAAAATAAAAATATAGCAGCTAGCAATAACGGACTGAATCACTGAAGCTCCAAAATTTATATTTTAAAGCAGGGAAGAAATTATACTATGTGCAAACGTAGTTGCACAAGAAAAAACAGACTATTGCAAAGAAGGTAGTATCTTATGCAGTGTTTAACTGCATATGACAAGAAAAGAGGCAGAATCTCGAGTATTGAGTCCCATACGCAAGATCTGGAACGAATAAAAGCAGAATGTCGAAATTTTGCTGTCGTTCACAAAATCTGACTTTTGGATGACACGGTGGTAGAAATAGAATAAAGGAAAAATTTACTAGCACAAAAATAAGTAAAAGGGAGATCCGGTAGTGATTAAATCCAGCTTTATTGACATTAAAAAGAAGCTTTTATTTTCCAAAGCACGGGCAACAAAGTTAACCGAATTAATGATGATGATGATGATGATGATGATGATGATGATGATGATGATGATGATGATGATGATGATGACGATGACGATGACGATGACGATGACGATGACGATAACCATAACAATAACAATAACAACAATAACAATAACAATAATAATAATAATAATAATAATAATAATAATAATAATAATAATAATAATAATAATAATAATAATAATAAAGGAATGAAAGGAGTCACAAAAAGGTGACTTAACAAAAATATCGTTAGACACAACGATAACTAAAAAAGGGTTACTATTTTAACAAAGGTACAATATTGTGCTCCAACTACGAATAACCACAGGGGGTTTTCTCAAAAGAACAAACAAAAGGGTTCAAATAGAAGAAACAATTGAAGAATAAAAAATAGTTGGAAACAAAGTTTATGGCCGACGAATTTTCTTTCCAGGGACCTCCGAACCAAACCTCTTCAAATTGTCCCGTTTTTCCCTCTCAAATCTTATCTTGGCCTTTTAAACACTTTCCTTTTACATAAAAAAGGAGTTCCTCTTTGAGAGTCTCTCTCTCTCTCTCTCTCTCTCTCTCTCTCTCTCTCTCTCTCTCTCTCTCTCTCTCTCTCTCTCTCTCCTTGTTCGGTTTAACCTCTTCTGGTTGCAGTAACTTAAATATTTTTAGGGTCTTCTTCCCCTAATATCCTTTTTTCTTGGAAATATCTGTTTTACTTTTAGAGAAAGTCACTCCGCAAATGGTGGTATACCACTAAAAAGTCCTGTTTTCAGGACAGTTTTTTTTTTAAATCTTCAAGTAGAACTTTTCCCCTTTTAGAGATTGTGTTCTCTTTACTTAAAAGGGGGTATTCAAAATTACGTTGAGTTATCAACGGAGTACAAAACACACGTCCTCACTCTAAGGACCTGCTTCTGGAACTGAGTTAAAATTGGCGCCAGCAACAGAGTTTGGCTGAAAAGGGGGAGGGGGACAACTTGGGTTACATCATCGCCAAGGCCGACTGCTAAAAGGGGAAAACCCACCCATCTCAGAATAGAAAAGAAAAAAGGACAGAGACGACTAAGGTCATAGGGTTAAAATACCGACAGGTCGACCCATGAGTCAGAAATGTCGACCCCACCGCCACCACCATTACCACCACCACCACCAGCACTATATTTTTGGGAAAGGAAATAAAATTTCCAAAACTGTTCATCATTTATCCGGGTGGTTAACTTGGCACAGGCTCTCGAGCTTTTATCGTAGTAGAGTATCGTTTTTAGTGGGTCATCATCCCAGGCATTACATCCTACTTTGGAAGGAGGATTTGTTTATATGCCGGTCGCGTGAGGCGCCCCCACAGATGAATGCCGAAGAGACCGATCAGGACAATTTTTGCAACCATCCGTTTTAGAGGGAGAGCAGGATTTTCAACTGATATCTTGTTACATCTAATCTTGGTGGGAGGATGGGTGATTAGTATCAGTGGTTGCTAAACATTTTAAAACTCATGGCCCCCGAAGCGATGAAGTACTTCAATATTATAATACCTTTCCATATCATTGTCTATTAATTGCACACATATTCTCTTCTATTTTACAAACATCAAAGATATTTTTTGTATTATTCGGGATATTCGGACTACTGTTTTCATCTTGGATGTTATTCACACAATGTTTCTGGCGATGTAACCTCTAACATTCTTCAGGTGACAAGTAAGGCATTATATATATATATATATATAAGAAGGATACTCGTATTCCGGGGTTCGAATCGTGCGACCAGTTTGAACAGTGAAGATTCCGCGAGGATTAAGCGTATACGTATTTGGCTAATAATTAAATATGTATTATTAAATAATTATATATATATATAGCATAAATTTGTATTTAATGAAAACAGTTTGACTACATATGTGTATACATGTTTTAGCTATGACCTTACTTAAAGTATTTCTTACACATATGTGTTGGATAATTGCCTTATGGGAATGGACGTATCTGTTGGAAATCGGGTTTGACTTGCGCGAGTTAATGCGGGTGCAATCGAGTGCAGAATAGGGCTTGTTCTCACAGTCAGAGCTAACAGACGTGACAAGGTTACCGTGTGACGAGACCCCAGATCAAGGGTCAGTCTGCACCTGCGAGAGGCTCTGTGACGTCACTCGTTCTCGTGAGAAGCTAGTTTTCGTTAGTCTGATTCGGAAGGCGAACCGAGCAGGACGTGCGATTCACGATGTAAAAGTAAGGAAAATATCTCCCTTAAGGGAATACAAGCGAGAGAAATCTTTCCCCTCTCTCTATGAATGGTTAAGAAAACATTGTTAACTAACTACGATAAAGTAGTGATTTTCTCTCAACCTCTTTCTCGACGTAGTGAATGACTCCCAGTTGAAATAATAACGCTTGTAATAAAATGAATTAAATTTGAAAGAAGAGTTTCTCTTCGGAGTGCGTCATGAGGCTTTTGTTGCAGACACGGACGGCGTGGTTCACGGCAGGAAGGCAAGAACAAAGAATTCATCCACTAGACGACACACCACCCTCTACAACAGATGAGGGAGAAGATTAAGGTATGCAACATATGTAGCCAAAAATATTTGTATAAATAAAAATGATACCAAAATACAGCTCTACTGGTTATTGAGCACTATTTTAGAAACACAGTAGTTTCACAGGACAAACAACCCTACAAATTTGAAAATTTATTTATACTTATACTTATAAATATAAATCATTAAATGCAAAAGTTTTTTCCATCTATCCTAACTATATTTATTTACTCCTCTGCAGGAGTTAGGCACAAGGACTCCCACAAGTAAGATGTGAACATCAAAACACGTTACCCTATATGTAGGCATCTCCTACCCACTCAAACAAATCTCAATTTTGCTTATTTGCATATTTATTTATTTTTAAGTTTTTAATAAATTAATATTCTGTATTATACCTTTCTACTTTGTATTGTCAAATTTTCTTCTACATACGCAATCGTTTTATCGATAGTGCTATTATTATAATTATAAATTAAATAAGATAAAGAGATTTTATTAAAAAAACGATAGCGTTTAAAAACTTATTTAGGATTTTATTTTCAAGGGTGATAATTTACTTCCGGCTTTAGTAAAGTGTCAAATATCACTGAGATATCGAACAGATACTACTCTTTGATCTTAGCCAAAAGGCCACAGAACCATAAAAATATTTTTTGTGACTAGGAATTTTTAAATTAAAAAAAAAATGATTAAATTGGAATCTTTTTTAATGGGCGGTGTAGTGTCATAACACTGTCCTCCCAGGAATTACTTCCTCCGTTTTTAAGGGGGAATTCTCCTAGAATGAAAAATCCCCAAGACTCGATTTAGTCAGAATATCTTTTAAGTGTAGGGGGTAGTGTAGCATCGGTTCTGTTCTCACAAGATCGTCCACGCAAGAATGACTTCCTCCTTTTTATTAGCCAGCATATTGATCTTTGTTTATAAAGATAGCGACTATATTTTTCCAGCCAATTTTCATTTCAGCGTTTCACGTGGACAATGAAACTTGCCATGGTTTTTAATGTTATCTAAATAAATGAATGCAAAAGCTTTTTTCACCTATTCTAACTATATTGACATTAAAACGGTTTATGCTTATTTAATTTTCTGTAGTATATTTTCATTCGTCATGATACATTCCTCCCAGGCATTACCCCATGTTCGGGGGGGGCGTACAGTATATATTCGTTCCTCACGATACCATTTCCTCAGGATTACCAGTTTTGTGTGTGGGGGAGTTAGTGTACTATCTATTCTGTTGTCATGATATCATCCTCCCAGGCATTAACCCTCCTTGGGGGGGGGGGGGTCAGTGTATGCAGTTCGATTATCATGATGTCATCCTCTCATTTGCATATTTATTTATTTTTAAGTTTCTAATGAATTAATATTTTCTAATCTGTTGATAATTAAATACATGCGTTTATTATTTTTTTAATAAATTTGTTGCTGTTGTTGTTGTTGCTGCTGTTGTTCCTATTCCTATTTACTTCCTTCCGCGAGAGCATAGTTAGGCACAATATCAATATTTAATGTGGGGAGAATCCAGCTCCCCCAAAATGAGCACTCTGAAATAGAACAAAAAATTCAATTGCCTCGGTCTAGAAGGATTTCTGTTTCACTGAGAGAGAACATCTCAATCTCAATCTCATCTCAATCTCAATATATATAAGGCAAAAATCTGTGATATGTATGTAACGCTAAGGCTTTTAAAATACTAAACAAACACCTCCGAATTAGGTATTATTTTAACCGGCATAACCTCGAGAAAATAATATCGAAAAATTAAAAAAAATATTCATTTTTAAGGGGTCAAATAGCCATTTTTTCGTTTAATGTGATCACGATTTTTTATGTTATCTTGTGCACATGACGTCACATAGATAGGTACATGACGTCATAGTGATAGGTTCGGATATTATTTTATGCTATCGTCACGTTATTATTGTTTTTTTGCATTTTTCTTCGGACTATTGCCCTGATAAAAGGGAGGGGAATAAGCGAGAGTTATTTTAGTATAGCTCTAGAAGCCTCCTTGTATTTGGCGATTGAAAATGAGAAAAAATATCATGATGGGATTGAAAATAATGAAGAATACAATGAGAGGATTGAAAATGATGAAGAATACCATGTGAGGATTGAAAATGATTAATAATATCATAAATGGATTAAAAATGATGAAGAATATCATGAATTGATTGAAAATGATGAATAATAGGGTGAGAGGATTGAAAATGATGAAGATATATCATGAGTGGATTGAAAATGATAAAGAATATCATGAGGGGATTGTAAATGATGAAGAATATCATGAGAGGATTGAAAATGATGAAGAATACCATGAGAGGATTGAAAATGATAGAAGAATATCATGAAAGGATTTACAATGATGAAGAATATCATGAGAGGATTGAAAATGATGAAGAATATCATGAGAGGATTGAAAATGATGAAGAACATCATGAGAGGATTGAAAATGATGAAGACCATCATGAGAGGATTGAAAATGGTGAGGAATACCATGATGGGATTGAAAATGATGAAGAATATCATGAGCGGGTTGAAAATGATGAAGAATACGATGAGACGATTGAAAATGCTGAAGAATAAAATGAGGGGATTGAAAATGATGAAGAATATCATGAGATGATTTAAAATGATGAAGAACATCATGAGAGGATTGAAAATGATGAAGAATATCATGAGAGGTTTGAAAATGATGAAGAATACCATGAGAGGATTGAAAATGCTGAAGAATACCATGAGAGGATTGAATATGATGTAGAATATTATGTAAGGATTGAAAATGCTGAAGAATTCATTGAGGGGATTGAAAATGATGAAGAACATCATGAGAGGATTGAAAATGATGAAGAATATTATGAGAGGATTGAAAATGATTAAGAATACCATGAGAGGAGTGAAAATGATGAAGAATACGATGAGACGATTGAAAATGCTGAAGAATAAAATGAGGGGATTGAAAATGATGAAGAATACCATGAGAGGATTTAAAATGATGAAGAACATCATGAGAGGATTGAAAATGATGAAAAATATCATGAGGGGGTTGTAAATGATGAAGAATAAAATGAGAGGATTGAAAATGCTGAAGAATACCATGAGAGGATTGAATATGATGTAGAATATTATGTAAGGATTTAAAATGCTGAAGAATTCCATGAGGGGATTGAAACTGATGAAGAACATCATGAGAGGATTGAAAATGATGAAAGATATTATGAGAGGATTGAAAATGATTAAGAATACCATGAGAGGATTGAAAATGATGAAGAATATCATGAGAGGATTGAAAATTATAAAGAATTTTGTGAGGAGATTAAAAATCATGAAGAATATCATGAGAGGATTGAACATGATGAAGAATATCATGAGGGGATTGAAAATTATGAAGAACATCATGAGGGGATTGAAAATGATGAAGAACATCATGAGGGGATTGAAAATGATGAAGAATATCATGGGGGATTGAAAATGATGAAGAATATCATGAGAGGATTGAAAATGATGAAGAATATCATGAAAGGATTGAAAATGATGAAGAATATCATGAGGGGATTGAAAATGATGAATAACATCATGAAGGGATTGAAAATGATGAAGAATACCATGAGGGGATTGAAAATAATGAAGAACATCATGGGGGGATTGAAAATAATGAAGAACATCATGAGAGGATTGAAAATGATGAAGATCATCATGTGGGGATTGAAAATGATGAAGAAAATCATGAGGGGATTGAAAATTATTAAGAATATCTATGATACATGATACATATCTATGATACATATACATGATACATATCTATTATACATGATACATATCTATGACACATGATACATGACACATATCCATGATACATATCCATTATACATGATACATATCCATAATACATATCCATGATACATGATACATATCCATGATACATGATACATATCCATGATACATATCCATGATACATATCCATGATAATTATACATATACATGATACATATCCATGATAGATATCATGATACATATCCATGATACATGATAGATATCCATGATACATATTCATGATACATATCCATGATACATATTCACGATACATATCCATGATACATGATACATGATACATATACATGATACATATACATGATACATGATACATATCCATGATACATGATACATATCGATGATATAAATACATTATACATATCCATGATACATGATACATATCTATGATACATATCTATGATACATTATACATATCCATGATACGTGATACATATCAATGATACATATCTATGATACATGATACATATCCATCATACATATCCATGATACATATCCATGGTATATGATACATATCCATGATACCTATCCATGGTATATGATACATATCAATAATACATATACATATCAGTGATACATGATACATATCAATGATACATATCCATGATACATATCCAAGATACATGATACATATCCATGATACATGATACATATCCATGATACATATCCATGATATATATCTATGATACATGATACATGATAATATCTATGGTACATAACACATATCTATGATACATGATAAATATATATGATACATGATACATATCCATGATACATATCCATGATCCATGATACATGATACATATCTATGATACATGATACATATATATGATATATGTTACATGATACATATATATGATACATGATACATATACATGATACATATCCATGATACATATCCATGATACATATCCATAATACGTCATACATATCCAAGATACATGATACATAAACAAGATACATATCCATGATACATATCCATGATACATATACATATCCATGATACATATCCATGATACATTATACATGATACATATCTATGATACATAACACATATCTATGATACATGATACATATGTATGATACATGATACATATACATGATACATATCCATGAAACATATATATCCATGATACATATACATATCCATGATACATGATACATACCCATGATACATATACATGATACATACACATGATACATATACATTATACATATACATATACTTGGTACATATCCATAATACATATCCATGATACATGTTACATACCCATGATACATGTCCATGATACATATCCATGATACATGTCCATGATACATTATACATGATACATATCCATGATACATGATACATATACATATCCACGATACATGATATATATATATATATATATATATATACACCTATACATGATACATATCCATGATACATATACGTATACATGATACATCCACATGATACATATACATGATACATATACATGATACACGATATATATACATTATACATGATACATATACATGATACATGATACATATCCATTATACATTAACGTTAATCAGTAGTGATTTTGAAATTATCCAATGTATTTATGTAATAACTTTATAAAAATGCTTACTCACTAAACATGCTCCATAATCCCTTGCCGGATGTATCCGTTTTGCCCTAAATTGTGTCCGGTTGTATCAGGTCATCCCATAACTTCTGTCTGGATGCATCAATAACAACATAGGAAGGCAACCGGTAAGAGTGATGTCAGTAGTTCTCAGGAGGCCTACTTGATTTGCAAAGTAATGTAGGTGCTTCTCAAGTATAACGGTCCCTAGAAATATTGGTGCTTCTAAAGTATAACGGTCCCACAGGAATGTTGCTTCTAAAGTATAATGGTCCCCAGGAATGTTGATGCTTCTAAAGTATTACGGTCAACAGGAATGTTGGTGCTTCTAAAGTATAACGGTCCCTAGAAATATTGGTGCTTCTACAGTATAACGGTCCCTCCCCAGGAATGTTGGTGCTTCTAAAGTATAACGATCCCTAGAAATATTGGTGCTTCTACAGTATAACGGTCCCCACAAATGTTGATGCTTCTAAAGTATGACGGTCCCTCCCCCCCCCCAGGAATGTTGGTGCTTCTAAAGTATAACGGTCCCTAGAAATATAAGTGCTTCTCCAGTATAGGGACATGGGGTGCTTCTACAATATAGGACCCAGCACCAGGGGTGCTTCTAAATTTAGGACCCGGAGGCTTCTGCAGAATAGGGGCAATGGGTGCTTCTCCAGTATAGGGACTAGGGGTGCTTCTCCAGAATAGGTACCAGGGAGGTTTCTACAATATAGGACCCGGTACCGGGGGTGCTTCTACAATATAGGACCCGGAGGCCTATGAAGAATAGGGACCATGGGTGATCTGCAGTATAGCGGCCAGAAGTTCTTCTACAGTATAGGACCCAGCACCAGGGGTGCTTCTACAAGATAGGACCCGGAGGCTTCTGCAGTATGCTTCCTTGATATGACCGAGTCACCTCGGAAATTTTTTTTTCTTTCTTTAACTGAAAATATTTCTATGTATGGGGAAGGGTAAAAAAAAAAATTTCTTTCTCGGGGGGTTAAATTGTTTTTTTCTTTTAAATTAAAAATATTTCTAAGTATGTGGGAGGATGAAAAAAAAAGTTTTCTTGGGTAGTGCCAAAAAAATATAGTATGTGCACTAGGGCGGCGATAGGTACGAATATAGTATGCGCACTGGGCCGGCGATAGGTATATACATAGTATGTGCACTGAAGTGGCAATAGGTACGTATATAGTAGTGCATAGGGGTGTCGATATGTACATATGTAGTATGCACACTGGGTCGTCGATAGGTACGTATATAGCATGTGTACATGGACGGCAATAAGTACGTATACAGCATGTGCACCGAGCCGGTGATAGGTATGTATTTAGAATGCGCTCCGGGGCGGCGATCGGTACGTATATAGCACGCACAGTGGGGCGGGGATAGGTACGTATATAGCATGCGCAACGGGGTGGCGATAGGTACGTATATAGCACGCGCAACGGGGCGACGATAGGTACGTATTCAGCATTCGCACCGGGTGGGTGATAGGTATGTATTTAGCATTCGCATCGGGGCGGCGATAGGTACATATTAAGCATTCACACCGGAGCGGCGATAGGTACGTATTTAGCATTCAGGGGTCGCGATAGGTACGTATATTGCATGTGCACATGGGCGGCAAAAAGTACGTATATAGCATGTGCACCGGGCCGGTGATAGGTATGTATTTAGCATGCGCTCCGGGGTGGCGATTGGTACGTATACAGCACGCACAGCGGGGCGGCGATAGGTACATATATATAACGGGCACCAGGGTGGCGAAAGGTATGTATTTAGCATTCGCACCGGGGCAGCGATAGGTACGTATTTAGCATTCGCACAAGGGCAGCGATATGTACATTTTTAGTATTTGCATTGGGGCAGTGATAGGTACTTATGCAGTATGCACACTGGGGCGGCAATAGCTACATATTTAGCATTCGCACCGGGGTGGCGATAAGTACGTATTTAGCATTTGCACCGGGCGGGGATAGGTACGTATTTAGCATTCGCACCATGGCGGCGATAGGTACTTATATTGTATCTGCACCCAGGGCGGCGATAGGTACTTATATAGTATCTGCACCGGGGTTGCGAAAGGTATGTATATAGTATGCGCACCGGGGTGGCAATAGATACCTATATAGTATGAACACCGGGGCGGAGATAAGTACCTATATAGAAGGCGCAGACAGAGGTGGTACTTTTTATAGAAATAAGTCATACTATTGCCCTGGGAAATGTAGGATGAAATGGTGGGGAAGAAACAGCTTTCGCAAAAGGCAAAATTAGAAAGTAGCGGTGAAATGGGGCGACCAGGGAAGAGAAAAGTAGAAAGATAAAGAGACGGCTATAGAGAGAGGGACAGAAATAGAAGTTTTAATATAAAGATGTTACACACGCGATTTTTCTTCAATTATATGTTTTTATGACCCCGAGCAACGCAGGGTAGCCCCGCTAGTCTATTATATAAAGGTCAGTTGTCTGTATGTCTGTCTGTCTGTATGTCCAGCTACTCCTCAAAAACTACTCGGCAAACTGTCGACAAGTTGACATCTTTAGGACCGGACAACACCTGGGAGCATAATATCTCAAAATTACAACAACAAAAAATGTCCCCGGGGGTCAACGGGGCCAGTTTTCGAGGGCGGGTCTGGTTTTTTGAAACTTTTTCAATGTTATTTACTGGTGATTTTGAAAACAGCCGATGTATTCATGTAACAACTTGATAAAAATGCACTGTCCGGTTGTATCAAGTCATCCCATAATTTCTGTCCGGATGTATTAATAACAGTGAAACAAGGGTTGCTCAATCACATCCGCACCTAGCAACCTAAACTTATATCTTTTAAAATAAAAATAGTTCTTTGGGGGAGGGGGGGAGAATGTTTTAAAACGCGGGTGGGGGAGAATTTTTTGGGGGGTGGGTGGGGGGAATTATTAAAATCTTAATCCTGCGGGGGTGCTTATACAATATAGGACCCGGAGGCTTCTGAAGTATATGGACCTGGGCGGGGGGTTCTTCTGCAGTATAGGCACCAGGGGGGAGGCGCTTCTACAATATAGGACCCAAGGGCTTCTGCTAGACTCCTATATAATGGGCACTTGTCTGTATGTTTGTTTGTCTGTATGTCCAGCTACTCCTCAAAAACTACTCGGCAAACTGTCAACAAGTCGCCATCTTTAGGACCGGACAACACCTGGGAGCATAATACCTCAAAATTACAAAAAAAAAAAATGTCCCCGGGGGTCAACGGGGCCAGTTTTCGGGAGCGGGTCTGGTTTTTTGAAACTTTTTCAATGTTATTTACTGGTGATTTTGAAATCAGCCAATGTATTCATGTAACAACTTGATAAAAATGCACTGTCCGGTTGTATCAAGTCATCCCATAACTTCTGTCCGGATCTATCAATAACAGTGAAACAAGGGTTGCTCAATCACATCCGCACCTAGCAACCTAAACTTATATCTTTTAAAATAAAAATAGTTCTTTGGGGGGAGGGGAGAGAATGTTTGGGACGCCGGTAGGGTGGGAGGTATTTTTTTGCGGGGGGGGGGAGGGGGGGATTGGGGGGGGGCGAGTGGTGAGGTGGGGGGGGAATTATCAACATCTTCATCCATAGGACCCGTAGGCTTCTGAAGTATATGGACCTGTGCGGGGGTTCTTCTGCGGTATAGGCACCAGGGGGGGGAAGGGGGGGGGGCTTCTACAGTATAGGACCCAAGGGCTTCTGTAGTATAGGAACCAGGGGTGCGTCTACAGTACAGGACCCAGCACCGGGGGTGCGTATACAATTAGGACCCGGGTGCTTCTGTAGAATAGGGACCATGGGTTCTTATGCAGTATAGGGACCAGAAGTGCTTCTACAGCATAGGACCCAGCACCGGGGGTGCTTCTACAATATAGGACCCGAATGCTTTTACAGAATAGGGACCATGGGTGCTTATGCAGTATAGGCACCGGGGGTGCTTCTACAGAATAGGATCCAGAGGCTTCTGCAGTACAGGCACGGGGGGGTGCTTCTGCAGTATAGCCACTGGGGCGCTTCTACAGTATAGGACCCAGCACCGGGGGTACTTTTACAGTATAGGACCCAGCACCGTGGGGGGGCTTCGTCAATTTAGGACCCAGAGGCTTTGGCGTTGTTCGGGAGAAAAGTGCTCAATATCCTATTTTGCTTGCGGAGAGGAGGAGGAGGAGGGAGAGCCCCGGGCAACGCCGGGTACCCCTGCTAGTCTCCTCTATAAAGGGCAGTTGTCTGTATGTCTGTCTGTTTGTCTATATGTCCAGCTACTCCTCAAAAACTACTCGGCAAACTGTCACAAATTTGATATCTTTAGGACCGGACAACACCTGGGATCATAATGTCTCAAAATTACAACAACAAAAAATTTTGCTGAGTGTCAACTGGGCCACTTTTCGGCAGCGGGTCTGGTTTTTTCATGCTTTTCCAATGTTATTTACTACTAATTTGGAAATCAGCCAATGTAATTATGTAATGATAAAAAAATTTCAACCTACTTATACTTGTGCACATGACGTCATCGTTATAGGTTTTGAATTTTTCTTTTTTTCTTTTAAAAATTTTTTTTTTTTTTTCAAAATTTTTTTTTTTTCAAAAAAGTTATTTTAGTAGTGCTCTGGATTCCTCCTTGATTTTAAAAGTACTCGGCGTTGTCCGGAAGAAAAGTGCTCAATATCCTAGCTAGAGCTACTATAGTGATAAGTTGTGATAATATTCTAACGCCATCTTCGTCTCCCTTTGGACTATTTTGCAGATGAAAAAGAGGGGGGATCGGTAAGAGGGACTATTGTGCAGATGAAAAGGAGGAGGAATCAGTAAGAGTGATTGTAGTAGTGCCCTGGAGGCCTCCTTTATTTTCAAAGTACTCTGTGTTGTCCGGTAGAAAAGTGCTCAATATCCTAGATAGAGCTGCTGTAGTGATAGATTTGTATAATATTTTAACACCATTTACGCTTCTTTTCGGAATATTGTGCAGATGAACAGGAAGGGGAATCAGTAAGAGTAATTTTAGTAGTGCTCTGGAGGCCTCCTTGATTTTCAAAGTATTCGGCGTTGTCCAGGATAAAAGTGCTCAATGTCCTAGATAGAGCTACTGCAGTGATAAGTTTGTATAATATTTTAACGCCATCTCCGTTTCTCTTCGGACTATTGTGCAGATGAAAAGGAGGGGGGATCAGTAAGAGTGATTTCAGTAGTGCTCTGGAGGCCTTCTTGATTTTTTTAATACTCGGCGTTGTCCGGGAGAAAAGTGCTCAATATCCTAGATAGAAAAACTGTAGTTATAGGTTTTTATAGTATTCTAACGCCATCTAGGATTCTGTGACGTCATAGTAATAGGTACATGACGTCATCGTTATAGGTTTGGATTTTTTTTTCAACCTACTTATTATTGTGCACATGACGTCATAGTAATAGGTATATGACGTCATCGTTATGGTTTTGAATTTTTAGAATGAAAAAAAAAATTTGGTGCGGGGTATGATTTTTTTTTCTTCTTAAACTAAATAAATTTCTGTGTATAAGGGAGGGTAAAAAAAAATTGTGGGGGGGGCAAATTTTTTTTTTTTCTGATTCATTAAAAATATTTATATGTATCGGGGAGGATGAAAAAAAATTTTTATTTTTTGGGGGGGATAAAAAAAATTTTTTTTTTTTTAAACTAAAAATATTTCTATGTATGGGGGAGAGTAAAAAAAATGGGGGGGGGGGCAGGGCAAAAGTTGTTTTTTTCTTTTTTCATAAAAAATATTTAGATGTATCGGCGAGGATGTAAAAAAAATTTTTTTTTTCTTTCTTAAACTAAAAATATTTCTATGTATGGGGGGAAAAAAATTGGGGGGGTGTCAAAAACTTTTCTTTTTTTTTTTACTTTTAAATTAAAAATATTTCTAAGTATGACAATACATGAATGAACACTATTTTGTTTTTTCTGACACGACAGGGGCGCATTAATATGAGTTCTTAGGTATGCGAACTGGGCTGGAGATAGGTACATATATAGTATGTGCACCCTTGCAGATATAGGTAAGTATATAGTATGCGCACCAGGGCGGCAATAGGTACGAATATAGTATTCGCACTGGGGCAGCGATAGGTACATATGTAGTATGCACACCGGGCGGCAATATGTACGTATATAGCATTCGCACCGGGGCGGCGATAGGTAGGTATTTAGCATTCAGGGGTGGTGATAGGTACATATATAGCATGTGCACATGGGCGGCAATAAATACATATATAGCATGCGCACCAGGGCGGTGATAGGTATGTATGTAGCATGCGTTCCGGGGTGGCGATCAGTACATATATAGCACGCGCACCGGGGCAGCGATAGGTACGTATATAGCACGTGCACCGGGGCGGCGAAAGGTACGTATTTAGCATTCGCACCGGGGCGGCGATAGGTATGTATTTAGCATTTGCACCATGGCGGTGATAGGTACGTATTTAGCATTCGCATCTAGGCGGCAATATGTACATATTAAGTATTCAGGGGTGGCGATAGCTACGTATATAGCATGTGCATATGGGCGGCAATAAGTATGTATTTAGCATGTGCACCGGGGCGGTGATAGGTATGTATTTAGCATGCGCTCCGGGGCGGCGATCGGTACATATATAGCACGCGCACCGGGGCGGCGATAGGTACGTATATAGCACGTGCACCGGGGCGGCGAAAGGTACGTATTTAGCATGTGCACCGGGGCAGCGAAAGGTACGTATTTAGCATTCGCACCGGGGCGGCGATAGGTATGTATTTAGCATTTGCACCATGGCGGTGATAGGTACGTATTTAGCATTCGCACCTAGACGGCAATATGTACATATTAAGTATTCAGGGGTGGCGATAGCTACGTATATAGCATGTGCACATGGGCCGCAATAAGTATGTATTTAGCATGTGCACCGGGGCGGTGATAGGTATGTATTTAGCATGCGCTCCGGGGCGGCGATCGGCACATATATAGCATGTGCACCAGGGTGGCGATAGGTACGTATATAGCACGTGCACCGGGGCGGCGAAAGGTACGTATTTAGCATTCGCACCGGGGCGGCGATAGGTATGTATTTAGCATTTGCACCATGGCGGTGATAGGTACATATTTAGCATTCGCACCTAGGCGGCAATATGTACATATTAAGTATTCACACTGGGGCAGCGATAAGTCCTGATGTAGTATGCACACCGGGGCGACAATAGGTACGTATTTAGCATTCTCACCGGGCCGGCGATAGGTACGTATTTAGCATTCGCACCAAGGCGGCGATAGGTACGTATTTAGCATTCGCACTGGGGCGGCGATAGGTACTTATATAGTATCTGCACTGGGGCAAGATAGGTACGTATATAGTATGTGCACTGGGGTGGCGATTGGTACGTATATAGTATGAACACCGGGGCGGAGATAAGTACCTATATAGAAGGCGCAGATAGAGGTGGTATTTTTTATAGAAATATGTCATACTATTGCCCTGGTGAACGTAGGAGAAATGGTGAGGAAGAAACAGCTTTTGCAAAAGGCAAAATTAGAAAGTAGCGGTGAAATGGGGCGACCAGGGAAGAGAAAGGTAGAAAGATAAAGAGACGGCTATAGAGAGAGGGAGAGAAATAGAATTTTGAATACAAAGATGTTACACACGCCATGTTTCTTCAATTATATGTTCTTATGACCCCGAGCAACGCTAGGTAGCCCCGCTAGTGTCTTATATAAAGGGCAGTTGTCTGTATGTCTGTTTGTCTGTCTGTATGTCCAGCTACTCCACAAAAACTACTCGGCAAACGGTCACAAATTTGATATTCTTAGGACCGGACAACACCTGGGATCATAATATCTCAAAATTACAACCAAATAAAATTTTTCGGCAGCAAGTCTGCTTTTTTCCAGCTTTTCCAATGTTATTTACTACTAACTGGAAATCAGCCAATGTAATCTCCACTTATAATATAACGAAGACTTTCTCTGTCAGGATGTCTGTCTGTCATCCTTCCGGTCCGTCCGGAAGTGACGTCATTTTGAGAGGGTCTTTTCACATTATCATTCTTTACATTCATTACGTTGATAAGACAAAGGTGTTTTATTGTAAATTGAAGTTAAGCAACAAATATCTCGGCCATTACTAAATGGGTAACCGTTTTGGAAAAATAACAAAATGATTCTTTGATATGACGTAGACGCCTTCAATAACATAGTTAAACATTAGTTCTTTGATATGACCGAGGCGCCTACTAATTTAAAAAAAAATTTTCAACTATGAATTGGGGAGGGTAAAAAAAAATTGTTTTATTTTCTTTTTCTAACTGAAAATATAACTATTCATGGGGAAGGGTAACAAAATTTTTTTTTGGGGGGGGGGGGGGGGTAAATTTTTTTGTTTTTTTGTTTTTTTAAACTGAAAACATCACTATTCATGGGGAAGGGTAAAAAAAAAATTTGGGTTGTGGTGGGGGGAAGGGGTAAAAAAATTTTTTTTTCTTTTTCTAACTGAAAATATTACTATTCATGGGGAAAGGTAACAAAAACAATTTTATTTTTGGGTCGGGGGGGGGGGTAAAAAAAATTTTTTTTTTTCTTTTTCTAACTGAAAATATTACTATTCATGGGAAGGGTAACAAAAATTTAGTTTTTTGGGGGGTGGGGACGGGTAAAAAAAATTTTTTTTTCATTTTCTTTTTCTAACTGAAAATATTACTATTCATGGAAAAGGGTAGCAAAAAAATTTTTTGGAGGGGGGTCGAAAATTTTTTTATTATTTGAACTGAAAACATTACTTTTCATGGGGAAGGGTAAAAAAAATTTGGGGGGGGGGGGAATATTTTTTTTAATCTCTTCCTAACTGAAATTATTACTATTTATGAGGAAGAGTGAAAAAAAAATTTCTTTTTTTTCTATTTCTAACTTAAAATATTAATATTCATGGTGAAGAATACAAAAAAAAAATTTAGGGGGGGTAAAAAATTTTTCTTTTTTTTTTCTCTTTTTATAACTGAAAATATTACTATTACGGAGCAGGGCAAAAAATAAATTGGGGTGGGGGAACTTTTTTTTTAAACTGAAAATATTAGTATTCATGGGGGAGGGGAAAAAATACTTTTGGAGGGGGTGGGTAAAAAAATGTTTTAAAAAATTTTTACTTGTTTTTAAACTAAATATATTCTTGTTAGAAACAAAGAAAATCGATGTCTACCCACCAAAGAAATATGACTGAGTCTCCATCGGTTTACTGGTGAGTGTTCATTTCCGACGCGGCAGCCTAGCAAAAATAGACGACCGTAGGGAGGCTATTTTGGCTAGTCCACTTATAATATAACGAGCACCTTCTCTGTCAGGATGTCTGTCTGTCTGTCCTGGGGAAGTTTTGTAAACAGAGGGGAGGGTGGCGAGATAATTACTATTTAATTCATTTCAAAGTCGGAAACATAAACATATTAACGACTAAATAAACAATAAATAATTTTCGACGTCAACGTCGCGATTTGAACTCGCAACCTTGACGCTAAAGCCAAACGCGCTATCGTCTGAGCTATATGAACACAGTTGAAAGAAAGTTTCTTAATTCTAATACTTGAACAAATCGCTTTTTTTTCACATCTCTCATTTAGCAATAAATGATCGTATAGTAATTGGTTCTTTTTATCCTTTGGGGTCTGCGTCCGCGCTCGATCTGCTCTTCCAGAATACGATTGGGTCTGCATTCGCTCTCGATCTTTTCAGGGACTTACCCCCCCCTCCCTCTGGACACCCCCCGTGTCCAGAGGGGGGGGGTAAGTCCCCCCCACCCACAATTTTCTTTTTTTTTCATTTTTTTTTGGCACGAAAAAAAAAAAAATTTTGCGCGAAAAAAAAAATCTAACTTAAATTTATAGATTTCAACAGCCTTATATACCCTTTATAAACGTCGTTTTCTGAACCATACTTTCAATGGCGATTATTGTTAAAATTTCAAGTCTTTCTCGGCCTTTTGGCTAAGATCAAAGTGTAGTATCTGTTCCGAAGGATACTGACCTACATAGACTGGTATTGTCTTGGCTTTCGGGTCTTCACTGGTATTGTCTTGGGCTTCGGGTCTTCATTTACGCCGGTCTATGGGTCTGTCCTGTGAATTTCTAGGTCCACCCTCCCAGGCTTCGCCTCCCCTCTTTAGTGACGTCATTGTGAGAGGATTTTTTTTCAGTTTTCATTCATTATTTACATTACGTTGTTAAGAGAATGTTTTCTACTATAAGTTAAAAGTAAACAAGGCATATCCGAGCCATTACTAAATCGGTGACCATTTAGGAAAACTAAATTGCTGATTCAAACTTCCGGTTAGTCCGGAAGTGACGTCATCGTGAGAGGATTTTTCCACAGTTTTCGTTCATTATTTACATTACGTTGTTAAGAGAACGTTTTCTATATAAATTACAAGTAAACAAGGCATATCCGAGCCATTAGTAAATCGGTGACCATTTTAGGAAAACTAAATTGCTGACTCATCCTTCCGGTCCGTCCGGAAGTGACGTCATCGTGAGAGGATTTTTTCACAGTTTTCATTCATTATTTACATTACGTTGTTACGCGAATGTTTTCTACTATAACTTACAAGTATCATTCTTTACATTCATTACGTTGATAAAGCAAAGGTGTTTTATTGTAAATTGAAGTTAAGCAACAAATACCTCGGCCATTACTATATGGGTAACCGTTTTGAGAAAAATAACAAAACTGGTTCTTTGATATGACGTAGGCGCCTTCAATAGCATATTTAAACAGTAGTTCTTTGATATGACCGAGGCGCCTCCTAATTTTAAAATTTTTTCTGGGGGGGGGGGATTTTCTTTTTTCTCTTTCTTTTTCTAACTGAAAATATTACTATTCATGGTGAAGAGTAACCAAAAAAAAAATTGGGGGGGGGGGTAAAAAAATTTTTTTGTTTTTTAAACTGAAAACACTCCTATTCATGGGGAAGGGTAACAAAAAATTTTTTGGGGGGGGGGTAGGGGGGTAAAATTTCTTTTTTCTTTCCTTTTCTAACTGAAAATATTATTATTCATGGGGAAGGGTAAAAAAAAAATTTTTTTGTGGGTGGGCAGGTAAAATTTTTTTTTTTTTTTTTTTCTAACTGAAAATATTACTATTCATGGGGAAGGGTAACAAAAAAAAATTGGGGGGGGGAGGAGGGGTAAAATTGTTTTTTTTTTTTTGTTTTTTTGTAACTGAAAACATTACTATTCATGGGGAAGGGTAAAAAAAAATTTTTTTTTTCTTTTTCTAACTGAGAATATTACTATTCATGGGGAAGGGTAACAAAAACTTTTTTTCGGGGGTGGGGTAAATTTTTATTTTTTTTTATTTTTTTAACTGAAAACATTACAATTAATGGGGAAGGGTAAAAAAAAAATTTTTTGGTGGGGGGGTAAAATTTTTTTTTTTCTTCTTTTTAGAACTGAAAATATAACTATTCATGGGGAAGGGTAACAAATTTTTTTATTTGTTTAGGGTGGGGAGGGTTAAAAACATTTTTTTTTCTTTTTCTAACTCAAAATATTACTATTCATGGGGAAGAGTACAAAAAAAAATTTAGGGGGGGTAGACATTTTTTCTCTTATTTTTCTCTTTTTCAAACTGAAAATATTACTATTACGGAGAAAGGCAAAAAATAAATTTGAGGGGGCGAACTTTTTTTTAAACTGAAAATATTAGTATTCATGGGGGAGGTTGAAACAAACTTTTGGAGGGAGTGGGTAAAAAATGTTTTAAAAATGTTTTATTGGTTTTTAAACTAAAAATATTCTTGGTTAGAAACAAAGAAATCGATGTCTACCTACCCAAGAAATATGACCGAGTCTCCATCGGTTTACTGGTGAGCGTTCATTTCCGACGCAGCCGCCTAGCAAAAATAGACGACCGTAGGGAGGCTATTTTGGCTAGTCCACTTATAATATAACGAGCACTTTCTCTGTCATTCTGTCTGTCTGTCCGTCCTGAGGAATTTTTGTAAACAGAAGAGAGAGGGGAGGGGGAAGCGGCTCGAGTAATTAACATTTAATTAATTAAGCTTTTCGAGTCAGCGTTCATAATATTTGTATACCTTTAGAATTAGGAAACTATTATTAATCAAATTTACATTAGATAACAGTAAATAACATTATTAGATTACATATAAATAAAGAAGAACGAAATTTCAAGACGAGGCTGCGATTAGAAGGGAAACGTGTCGAGAATCTTACTGTAACTTATATATTTCAAATTCCTTATATATCGTTAGTAAAGGTCGTTTAGACACAAGACAGGCTTCCTCATTTACATAACACATTACTTTTAACCTTCAATTAAATTCATATTTACAAATATACACGTATAACTTCTATTATCAAGGTAACCGCACCTCCAAAAAAGTTTTTTTAACTTTGCAATGAAATTTTCGTTGCTCTGCCATGCGTAAGTTAAAAAGACATTTTTGTCGGTCTGTTAAGCATATGAAAAATTTTCTTTTTTATAGCCAAGGATTTGAATTCATTAGTAATATGCAAACAAAATGACCCTGGGATATACTTGCTGTGGTATAAAACCACTATGGTCCAAGGGGGAATGTTTTCTAAAAAAATTTTTGTTTTTTAATTAAAAATATTCAAAGAAAATCGATGTCTACCCACACCAGAAATATGACTGGGGCTGCATCGGTTTACTGCTGAGCGTTCATTTTCGGACGCAGACGCCTAGCATAGACGACTATAGGGAGGCTATTTTGGTTAGTCCACTTATAATATTGTAGGGAACATGAACATGAAGAGGGCTTACTTGCGAAACGTCCTCGGGTTTGCTTGTCCTGTGCGCTGCGAGTGAAAGAAAGAAAGAAGGAAAGAAATCCAACATGGCGTCCCTGAATGTTTATTACATACAGTTCACGCAAAATCTCGCAAAGTCTCGTTGCACGTATGGAAATTAGGTGTGACTGGATATTATAAAAAGCGAGTCTCGTACCGTCTCAGAGAAACGGAGTGTGCGAAGCGAGTGCACGTGTCGAGCAGTAAGAGCTGCTTTGGAGGTTAACAGTGACTTGCGACCTACGTTATTATTTCAAGCTATTTCGGCGATGGACAAGTTCGACTTGAGGTTGATACCCGAGTTCGACGGCTCCCCCTCCGGACCCTCTGTAGTCGAGTGGTGGGAGAAAGCCGAGCGCGTCTGCAGACTTTGCAATATAAAGGATCCTGCACTGGTCATCCCGCTGAGGCTGACCAAAGGAGCATATTCGGTGTATCAGCAGCTCGGAGACGAACCAGGCCTGGAGGAAATTAGGCAGGCGTTATACGCAGCCTTTGCTGTGGACCCTTTCGTCGCCTGGAGGCAGTTCACCGAACGGCGGCTTGGGCTAGATGAGACTGTGGACGTCTACCTGGCCGATTTGAGGAGGCTAGCCGCGCCGTTTGGTGGAACAAGCGAGCGAATACTGGGATGCGCTTTTCTGACTGGACTCCCAGACGGCGCCAGCAGACTGCTGCGAGCATCGTCCAGACTCAGTGAGATTGGGCTTGACGAGTTGTTGGCCAGAGCCCGAAACATTTTGAAAGAGGACACAGAGCCGGTTTCGGCAGCTGCGGAAGCGTCTTCACCACCAACAGAAGACGTGAGATGTTACAAATGTGGCGGGCCGAATCATTTTTCAAAAGACTGCCGTAGCCGAAGCAGTGCAAAGGACGCGCCCGATCGAGGAACGTTAAAACGCGTGCGTTGTTACCGGTGCAACAAGCTGGGTCACGTGGCAAGAGGTTGTCCGGGAAACGGGCAAGGGGAGTAAGCTATAGCGCCAGTCTTCTCCCCAGATCGTCGCCAAATAAGGCGCTACCCACAGTGAGCGTGCGCGTAAACGGGCGTGAGCGCTTCGCGCTCGTAGACACCGGGTGCACGCAGACCCTCGTGCGCAAAGCATGCTGTGACGCATGGGATAAGGAAAGGATCCCGGTATTGACGGTTGGCGGTGGCTCGATTGCCTCTTGTGGCGTTAGCATCATTCGCGCAGGTGTCGGCGATGGGCCTACAGTAACCGCACGAGCCTTGGTTATAAACGGTGACCTGCTCGGTTACGACCTACTCCTGGGAATGGACGTCATCAAGGAATTGGGAGGTGTACGCATTGATGGTGAGGGTAGGGCACATTTTGCAAAAGCGGGCCTTGCTCTGAGTGCAGCTATGAAGCTGGAACAGCCTGATTTTTGTGCGGAATTCGACCAGCGCACAAAATCCTGGACAGCCTCCTGGAAGTGGTCGGAGGAGCAGCCACCCGAGAAATTATGCAATAAGGTGCCAGAATACAAAATTCCCCCCGGAGCTCGTGCAGAATACGACAAGGAACTACAAACTTGGATTAGTAATGGATGGCTAGTTCCGTATTCAGAGAAGGAATTGGGTCCTCCAAAGTGCCTGATCCCGTTAATGGCGGTTATCCAACAGAATAAGCAGAAGGTGAGGCCGGTGCTCGACTATCGAGAATTGAATGAGCACGTGGACCCTTTTACAGCTCGCGCGGACGTATGCACTGAAAAGTTGAGGGAATGGCGGCAAGTGGGATCTAATGTATCTGTACTGGATCTTCACAAAGCATACCTTCAAGTGCGTGTACACAAATCACTATGGCCCTATCAAACGGTGCTCATCAAGGGGAAAAGGTATTGCCTAACCCGCATGGGATTTGGACTTAATGTTGCGCCATCAATTATGCAAATGATTGTTGACACCATTCTGACTAAAGATGAGCGCATTCAGCGGGCAACGTCTGCATATATTGATGACGTGTACGTGGACGAGGAAATTGTATCTGCGGCGCGCGTGAGGGAGCATCTCTACAACTTTGGCCTTCTCAGCAAGGAACCGGAAAGGCTACGAGATGGCGCACGGGTACTTGGTTTGCAGGTCTGGGAGGAAGATGACGTTCTGTACTGGAAACGAGGAAATGAAACCCCGGACATGCCTTGTATTGTTACACGACGAAACGTATTTTCCTTGTGCGGAAAGTTAGTTGGACACCTTCCTGTCGGCGGCTGGCTTCGTGTTGCGGTGGCATTTATTAAGCGAAGAGCCTCCGACGTCACCACTGGATGGGATGACGAAACTCATGACGTCCCTCTCAATACAATGCTCAAAGAAGTCCTCACCAGGGTGCACAAAGAAAGACCCAACGCGAGGCAGATGGTGCGTCGACAGCCAGAACCTTAGTGTGTGGGTTGATGCAAGCTCTCTCGCCATTGGTGTATCGGTGGTCCATGATGGAATGGTGGTGGAAGACGCTTGCTGGTTACGCCCAGAAAAGGACTCCCAGCACATAAACCTGGCAGAACTTGATGCGGTTATCAAGGGGATAAACTTGGCAATCCTTTGGAAGACGACCACCCTGCGACTATTCACGGATTCTGCTTGCGTCCATAAGTGGATTTCAGATACTCTCACCGGGAGGGCCAGAATACGAACCAAAGCCACGAGCGAGATGCTCATCCGACGGCGGCTCGACACGATCATGAAGCTGGTGAACGAATATGCGCTGTCAATAGAGGTGTCCCTGGTCAAATCCAGCCTGAACAAAGCAGATTGTTTGACGAGAGTACCTCAAAGATGGCTTGATGCCATAAGAAAGACTATTGAACCCATGCAGCCCGCCTGCGCCGCTTCCATGAGCCCCGTTCGATCTAATACCATCAAAGAAGTCCACCAACAAACCGGGCACCCTGGGGTCAAGCGGACCCTATATTTCGCTAAGTTGGTTGAACCAGGAGTACAAAAGGTAGACGTCAGGAAAATGGTCAAAGATTGTATAGCATGCCAATCCATTGATCCAGCACCCGTTCGCTGGGAGAAAGGAAAGCTGGTAGTGGAAAGCCATTGGAACCGGCTGGCGATGGATATTACTCACCACAACGGTGAGGATTTCTTGACTCTCATTGATTGCGGTCCATCCAGGTTTGCGATATGGCGCATGCTGCGCCGGCAGGATGCAGCCAGCATCATCCGTCAGTTAAACAATATTTTTCTTGAACGTGGCCCCCCAACGGAGATATTAACCGACAATGGCGCTGCATTCACTAGTGAGCAGTTCAGAAAGTTTGCTGATGGCTGGGGAGTACACCTGAGGTTTCGATGCGCCCACGTACCGAGTGGAAATGGGGTCATCGAGCGGAATCACAGAACCGTCAAAACCATTGCGGCCAGGACGGGCTGCACGGTATTTGAGGCAGTCTACCTGTATAACGTAACCCCAAAGGATAATGTTTCACCCTCTACAGCGCCGGCTGACACCTTGCACAGGTATCACGTCAGGGTGAAAGGCATAGAGACTAACCCGCTGCCCGAACTGGAAGTAACCAAAGAGAAACTGAAAAAAGGGGATGTCGTCTGGACTAAGAACCCGCGCGGCAAGTGTACGACGAAATACGGAGTTGGACGCGTCACCGAGGTAATCAGCCCACAGGCGGTGCGAGTCGACCGTATGCCCCGTCACATTAGGGACCTACGGTTAGCAACGCAATCATCACTGAACGACAAGAGCGAGTCGGAGTCAGAGAGCAGTGAGGCATCGCTCTGGCTTGCAGCAGCCCCATCGGACAGTGACTCGGATATCAGCAGTATCCCAGCGGACGCGATGTTTCTCGACCCTCAGACCGCGGACGAGAGCACAAGCGAAGATGAGGCTTGCGTTGTCCCCCTCCGAAGAAGCAACCGGCGAAGGCGATCTAGGCCTCCCTGCCATCTCTGTGATCATGAGATCAGGGGGGAGTGTAGGGAACATGAACATGAAGAGGGCTTACTTGCGAAACGTCCTCGGGTTTGCTTGTCCTGTGCGCTGCGAGTGAAAGAAAGAAAGAAGGAAAGAAATCCAACATGGCGTCCCTGAATGTTTATTACATACAGTTCACGCAAAATCTCGCAAAGTCTCGCTGCACGTATGGAAATTAGGTGTGACTGGATATTATAAAAAGCGAGTCTCGTACCGTCTCAGAGAAACGGAGTGTGCGAAGCGAGTGCACGTGTCGAGCAGTAAGAGCTGCTTTGGAGGTTAACAGTGACTTGCGACCTACGTTATTATTTCAAATATAACGAACACTTTCTCTGTCAGGATGTCTGTCTGTCCATCGTCGACAATTTTTGTAAACGTGATTTCTAAGTCAGAAATAAACAATAAATAATTACGGCACTGAAGCCGAGATTCGAAACCGCAACCTTGACGCTAACTGGCGGACGCGCTAACCTCTGCCCAAAGACAAATGATATAATCCTAATAATTTTAAATGATAAAGAATTCGTTTTTTTTTTCAACTTCTCCCAGTTACAGATGAATGATCGTATAACTGTTCATTGGAAATACCTTGGGGTCTGTGTTCGCTCTCAATTTTTTTAGGGGGGGGGGGGATTTCACGCACCCACCCACCTACCCACCCCCAATTTTTCTTTTTTGTCTTTTTAAACAAAATGGTATTCGGAGACGAATTTTTTTTCTTCTTTTTGTCTCAGCATCTAAGTACGCGGCAGCCTAGCAAAAATAGACGACCGTTAGGGAGTTTATTTTCGCTAGTCCACTTATAATATAACGAGCACTTTCTCTGTCATTCTGTCTGTCTGTATGTCTGTCCGTCCTAGAGAATTTTTGTAAACGAGAGAGGGGGGAGATAATTCCTATTTAATTAATTTCAAAGTCAGAAACATAATAAATACATTGGGCCACATATTAACGACTAAATAAACAATAAATAATTTCCGGCGTCAACGCTGCGATTCGGACTCGCAACCTTGACGCTAACTGCCAAACGCTCTACCGAATGAGCTAAAGGGACATTACTAAATGGGTAACCGTTTTGAAAAAATAACAAAACTGGTTCTTTGATATTACGTAGGCGCTTCAATAGAATATTTAAACATTAGTTCTTTGATATGACCGAGGCGCCTCCTAATTTAAAAAAATGTTTTACCTATGAATGGGGGAGGGTTAAAAAAAACTTTTGGGGTGGGGGGTAAAATAAATTTTCTTTTCTTTTTCTAACTGAAAATATTACTATTCATGGGGAAGGGTAAAAAAAAATTGGGGGCGGGGTAAATTTTTTTTTTCTCTTTCTAACTGAAAATACTACTATTCATGGGGAAGAGTAAAAAAAATTTGGGGGGGGGGGTAAAAAAAAAATTTTTTCTAACTGAAAATATTACTATTCATGGGGAAGGGTAAAAAAACAAATTTCTGGGGGGTAAAAAATTTTTTTCTTTTAACTGAAAACATTACTATTCATGGGGAGGGGTAAAAAAAATGTTTTTTTTTTTGGGGTGGATGGGTAAAAAAAATTTTTTTTTCTTTTTCTAACTGAAATTATTACTATTCATGAAGAAGGGTAAAAAAAAATTTCTCTTTTTTTTCTCTTTTTCTAACTGAAAATATTTCTATTACGGAGAAGGGCAAAAAATAAATTTAGGCGGGGGGGGCGAAATTTCTTTTTTTTAAACTGAAAATATTACTATTCATGGGGGAGGATGAAAAAAAACTTTTGTAGGGGGTGGGTAAAAAAATGTTTTCTTTAATTTTTTTGTTTTTAAACTAAAAATATTCTTAGTTAGAAACAAAGAAAATCAATGTCTACCCACGCAAGAAATATGACTGGGGCTCCATCGGTTTACGGATTAGCGTTCATTTCTGACGCGTCAGCCTAGCAAAAATAGACGACCGTAGGGAGGCTATTTTGGCTTCCACTTATAATATAACGAGCACTATCTCTGTCTGTCTGTCCGTCCTGGGGAATTTTTGTAAACAGAGGGGAGGGACGGGGCGAGATAATTACTATTTAATTAATTTCAAAGTCGGAAACATAAACAAATACATTGGGCCACAATAAATCATTTTCGGCGTCAACGTCGCGATTCGAACTCGCAACCTTGATGCCAACATCTGAGCTAAAGGATCACAGTTGAAAATAGTTTCTTAATTCTAATACTTGAACAAATCGCTTTTTTTTCACATCTCTCATTTAGCAATAAATGATCGTATAGTAATTGGTTCTTTTTATGCTTTGGGGTCTGCGTCCGCGCTCGATCTGCTCTTCCAGAATACGATTGGGTCTGCGTTCACTCTTCACTTTTTCAGGGAGGGGGGCCTGAGGGGGGGTAAGTTCCCCCCCCATTTTTTTTTTTTCATTTATTATTTGGCGCGAAAAAAAAAAAAAATTTTCCCGCCAAAAATAAAAAAATTTTCCGCCTAATAAAAAAAAAAAATTTTTTTTTTCCTTTTTAAACAGAAAAAGTTTTTTTTCAGTTCTTTTGTCTAACCACCCAAGAACGCGGCAGCCTAGCAAAAATAGACGACCGGTAGGGAGTCTATTTTGGCTAGTCCACTTATAATATAACTGTCTGTCTGTCTTTCTGTCTGTCTGTCCGTCCTGGGGAATTTTTGTAAACGTAATTTCAGAAATAAACAATAAATAATTTAAGCGCCGAGACTACGATTTGAACTCACAACCTTGACGCTAACTGCCGAACGCGCTATCATCTGCCCCACCGAGCCAAGTGATATAATCGTATTAATTTTAAATGATAAAGAATCCGTTTTTTTTTCAACTTCTTCCAGTTACAAATGGATTGATCGTATAACTGTTCATTGGAAATACATTGGGTCTGCGTTCGCACTCGATTGTTTGAGGGGGGGAGAAATTTCCCCCCCCCCACTTTTTTTTTTTCCATTATTTTTTTTTGGCGCGACAAAAAAAAATTTTGGCGCGAAACAAAAAAATTTCCCGCCAAAAAAAAAAAAACTTTTTTTTCCGCCTAATAAAAAAAAAAAAAATTTTTTTTTCTTCCAAAAAAAAGTATTCTGAGACAAATTTTTTTTTCTTTGTCTCACACACCAAGAACGCGGCAGCCTAGCAAAAATAGACGACCGTTAGGGAGTCTATTTTGGCTAGTCCACTTATAATATAACGAGCACCTTCTCTGTCTGTCATTCAGTCTGTCTGTCGCCGAGAATTTTGTAAACGTAATTTCAAAGTCAGAAACATAAATAAACAATAAATAATTTCGGCGCCCAGGCCGTGATTCGAACTCGCAACCGTAACGTCAAAGAGAATTTGGACGAATTTGTCCGACGTTCTACCACTGAACCACGAGGACAAATTGAAAAACCTTTCCAGATTTTTTATCACTTCTTCGCACTCGATTTTTTTAATGGGGGGGGGGAATTTTGTCGGGGAGAAAAAAAAATGTTGTTAGCTGCTGCGTATGTCTTATAATCTACAGTAATCTTCTACATATTTCCTTTAATCTAAAGTCATCTGCTGCGTATTTCATATAATCTGAAGTTATTTTCTGCACATTTCTCACAATCTATTGTTACATGCTGCATATTTCTTATAATCTATTGTTATCTGCTGCGTACGTCTTATAATCTAAAGTTATTTTCTGCATATTTCATATAATCTAAAGTTATTTTCTGCATATTTCTTATAATCTATTGTTATCTGCTGCGTATGTCTTATAATCTACAGTAATCTTCTGCATATTTCCTTTAATCTAAAGTCATCTGCTGCGTATTTCATATAATCTGAAGTTATTTTCTGCATATTTCTCATAATTATAAGAAATATGCAGCAGATAACAATAGTTATATGCTGCATATTTCTTATAATCTATTGTTATCTGCTGCGTATGTCTTATAATCTAAAGTTATCTTTTGCATATTTCATATAATCTAAAGTTATCTTCTGCATATTTCATATAATCTAAAGTTATTTTCTGCATATTTCTTATAATCTATTATTTTCTGCGTATTTCTTATAATCTATTGTTATCTGCTGCGTATGACTCATAATCTAAAGTTATTTTCTGCATATTTCCTTTAATCTAAGGTCATCAGCCGCGTATTTCATATAATCTAAAGTTATTTTCTGCATATTTCTTATAATCTATTTTTATCTGCTGCATATTTCTTATAATCCATTGTTATCTGCTGCGTATTTCATATAATCCAAAGTTAATTACTGCATATTTCTTATAATCTATTGTTATATGCTGCATATTTCTTATAATCTATTATTATCAGCTGCGTATGTCTTATAATCTAAAGTAATCCTCTGCATATTGCCTTTAATCTAAAGTTATCTTCTGCGTATTTCATATAATCCAAAGTTATCTTCTCCATATTTCTTATAATCTATTGTTATATACTGCGTATTTCATATAATCTAAAGTAATTTTCTGCATATTTCGTATGAGCTATTATTATCTGCTGCGTATTTCTGATTATCTAAAGTTATCTGCTGCATAATACTTATAATCTATTGGTATCAGCTTCGTATTTCGGATAATCTAAGGTTATCAAATACGTATGCATTATAATCTAAAGTTATTTTCTGCATATTCCTTATAATCTATTGTTATATGCTGCGTATGTCTTATAATCTAAAGTTATCTTCCCAATATGTCTAATACTGTAAAGTTATCTGCTTCGTATGTTTCATAATCAAAAGTTATCTTCTTCATATTTAGTATAATCTATTGTTATCTGCTGCGTATTTCTTATTATCTAAAGTTATTTTCTGCATATTTCTTATAATCTATTTTTATATGCTGCATATTTCTGATAATCTATTGTAATCTGATGCGTATGTCTAATAATCTAAAGTAATCTTCTGCAAATTCCTTTTAATCTAAAGTCATCTGTCGCGTATTTCACATAATCTAAAGTTATCTTCTGCATATTGCTTATAATCTATTGTTATCTGCTGCATATTTCTGATAATCTAAAGTATCTGCTACGCATTTATAATAATCTAAAGTTATTTACTTCGTATTTCTGATAATCTTATGTGATCTGCTTCGCATGTATTTTTATCTATTATCTTCAGAAAATTCTTCATATTCTATTGTTTTCTGCTACGTATGTCTTATAATTTAAAGTTATCTGCTATTTTTTATCTGATTGTATGTTATCTGCTTCGCATTTAGGATAATCTAATTTTATCTGCTTCATATTTCTTATAATCTATTTTTATTTGCTACGTATTTCTGATGATCTAATGTTATCCGCTGCATATTTCTTATAATCTATTGCTATATGCTTCGTATTTCTGATAATCTAAGGTTATCATATCATATTTCATATAATCTAAAGTTATTTTCTGCATATTTCTTATAATCTATTGCTATATGCTTCATATTTCTGATAATCTAAGGTTATCAATTCATATTTCTTATAATCTAAAGTCATTTTCTGCATATTCCTTATAATCTATTGTTACATGCTGCGTATGTCTTATAATCTAAAGTTATCTGCTTCATATTTAGTATACTCTATTGTTATCTGCTTAGTATTTCTGATAATCAAAAATTATCTGTTTCGTATTTCTCATAATCTAAGGTTATCGACTGCATATATCTTATAATCTATTTTCATCTGGTGTGTAGGTCTGCTGCATATCTTTTATAATCTATTGTTATCTTCTTCGTATTTCTAATAATCTACGGTTATCTGTTTCGTATTTCTTATAATCTAAGGTTATCGACTGCATATATCTTATAATCTATTTTCATCTGGTGTGTAGGTCTGCTGCATATCTTTTATAATCTATTGTTATCTTCTACGTATTTCTAATAATCTAAGGTTATCTGCTTCGTAATTTTTTATAATCTACAGTTATTTTCTGCATATTTATTATAATATATTGTTATTTGCTTCATATTTCTGTTAATCCAAGGTTATCTGCTGCGTATGTCTTATAATCTGTAGTTATCTTTTGCATATTTCTGATAATCTAAGGTTATCTGCTGCTTATTTCTTATAATCTATTGTCATCTGCTGCGTATTTTTTATAATTTAAAGTAATCGTCTGCATAATTCTTATAATCTATTGTTATCTGCTTTGTATTTCCGATAATCTAAGGTTATCTGCTGCATATTTCTTATCATTTATAGTTATCTGCTTTGTATGTCTTATAGTCTAAAGTTATCTTCTGCATATTTTTTTATAATCTATTGTTATCTACTTCGTATTTCTGATAATCTAAGCTTATCTGCGTCGTATGTCTTATAATCATAAGTTATCTGCTGCATATTTCTTATAATCTATTTTAATCTGCTACGTATGTCTTATAATCTAAAGTAATCTTCTGCATATTTCCTTTAATCTATTGTTTTCTGCTGCTTATTTCTCATAATTTTAGATTATCTTATGCATAGTTCTCATAGTCTAATATTAACTTGTTATTCCGCAGTTGTCTTGGAGCATATACGACGTTATCAACAGAAAAAATTACAACGTCTATCCATACAAAACTAATTAATTTTATTCGACAACTTTTTTATACAATGAAATATAACTGGGAGTTCAAAGGACTTAAGAAACGACTTCGTGGAATACGAATTTACAGAGAGTTGCATAAACTTTTATGAGTTGAAGGGTTGTTTTTCGTGTCAGAAAAAAATTAAGTACATGTGTTCATTTCGGCTGTCGCCGAGAAAAGTGCTTATTTGTTAAGAGAAAAGAGCAGATTTTTTGTTACGGCAGGCGAGTGCAGCGTTTACGCGTATATAAATGAACAGGCATGTAGATGTGTATGTATTTATTAGCGTGCTTTTTTTGTTAATAAGAGAGTGTATATATGGCGTTATGTGTGCATGCGTTCATTTAGCAGATGTACTTCGTGAGAGAGTGTATGTATCTATGAAGTTGAGTGGCGTGTATATGCTTCTCCGGGCGGTGTGTTTAGAAGTCCATAAAAGTCTTTTGTGCGTTTCTGTGTCTCTCTTGTTGCGTTTGCCGATCCCCTTTGCCCTTCAAAGCGGTTAGAGATGATTATGTCGTGTGCACGTCTGTTGTCTCCGGAACAAAAGAGGAAACGAAAAAAGACACTTGCTCTTTAGTTTTTTCTTCTTTTAGTGCGCGCTGGAATTATCTGATTGGCCCAAAGAAACTGCCGATTAAAGAGTTTGTCAAATCAAAATTCGATACGTAAATAACAATATTCCTCAGTGCAGCTGCTTCTCCCAACAGTCTTTTTTTTGTATCGAAAGAAAATTGCGACTTATATAAACATTTTAAAAATTGACTATATCTTTATAAGGGTGATATTTTATATTTCGATGTTGTGAAAATGAAGGAAACTGAAGTGCACTTTTACTAAATATTTTATATTTCGATGTTTAGAAAATGAAGGAAACTGAAGTGCACTTTTACCAAATATTTTATATTTCGATGTTTAGAAAATGAAGGAAACTGAAGTGCACTTTTACCAAATATTTTATATTTCGATGTTTAGAAAATAAAGGAAACTGAAGTGCACTTTTACCAAATATTTTATATTTCGATGTTTAGAAAATAAAGGAAACTGAAGTGCACTTTTACCAACTATTTTATATTTCGATTTTTAGAAAATGAAGGAAACTGAAGTGCACTTTTACCAAATATTTTATATTTCGATGTTTAGAAAATAAAGGAAACTGAAGTGCACTTTTACTAATATATTTTATATTTCGATGTTTAGAAAATGAAGGAAACTGAAGTGCACTTTTACCAACTATTTTATATTTCGATTTTTAGAAAATGAAGGAAACTGAAGTGCACTTTTACCAAATATTTTATATTTCGATGTTTAGAAAATAAAGGAAACTGAAGTGCACTTTTACCAACTATTTTATATTTCGATGTTTAGAAAATAAAGGAAACTGAAGTGCACTTTTACTAATATGTTTTATATTTCGATGTTTAGAAAATGAAGGAAACAAAATTGGCTCTTCGAATGTGTGCTTAAGCAACATCACTGAAGTGCACTTTTACCAAATATTTATTTCATCCACAAATGTTCGTCTGTCACGCTTCACTCAATTTGATATCACAAAATATATCCATCTGTTATGATAAAGACGATTGTCTACATCTGGGAAGCGCCTGTCGAGTTTGAATAAATGCTACAGATGTTTGAGCTAAACGATGTACGATGGTGATATAACGCCTCCCTTGAAGACGTATATTTCCCTCTTGTCCCTCATTAGGTGTGCTGCGTTCTCACTAAAACCGCTACGGCTGTGCACCAACACATCGCAGTGCATCAAAACGTACTGGTCCAGTAGTACCTTTTCCATCCCTTGACATACGCTAAGAGACGCCTTGCGAGTAAAATCGATGTGGATAATTTTCCCCGCCGGGTTTATCACAGTTTGATTGGCAAAAAGGTGCTGGGCTTCTTTTCGAACATTTTCCGAGTCAGTGGCGACAAAGATCTTATAAAGACGTGTGTCATTATATCGATGTAGGAAATCCCAAACGACTTTCACACTCATCCGGTTATTTCTTTTAGTGTCTTTAGGCATCGAGGGGTTACGACCGATTCGTATGTGAGCACATATCAATTTAGTGTCTTTCGTAAGATTAGAAGTTTTTACAATTTCTCCAAATTTTCGTGCAATAATATCGCTAGGTTTAAATATTTTCCGATAGCTTTCGGCAAAATACTGTGAATAAGTCACGTTTGTTAACCATTTGAGCTGTGATTTATAGTTTTTATTTCTTTTCATTAAATCAAAAAAAATATAATTGGTTTTAAAAATAATTACATCGGCCTTGAACAACTTGTTGAAATCTGCCGTTTCTATGATATTTAAAGCTTGTCGCTTTACAATATTAAAACTTTGTTTGGTTAGTTTGGCGTATTCCTTACTAGAAATGTTCCATTGTACTTCGTTAGGAAATAAGTATAGTTGAATGTTGCATGGCTTGCTTAAAATCAAACCAAATTTCCGTTTCGTCACATTTGCTAATAAAAACCCTGAAACAATCGCTTTTTGCCTGTCTCCAAGTCCCCCACAAAAACCGCGGCTGCACTGATAAATTAGGTATTTTTTTCTTACATTTGGTTTAGGTTTTATCCCTACTTCGACTTTAGCATTCGTTTTTAATGATGTCGGATTTGAGTTTTTTCTTGTATTCGCCGAGGTTTGAAAATGTGTAATTCGGTTTTCAGTGGTTAAGTTTCTGAACATTTTATGACGTAATGATAGTAAGTCTCCGAAATAAGCAATCAGCAAGTAAGGAATGAATAACACAAAGCAGCCGATGAGAATCTGCAATGAAGAAGGAAGAGAAATATTCACGATGTTGCAAATATACATTTGAAAAAGAGTAATAATGTTTAGAAAAAACAAACATAAAGGAATAAGGATGAAAAATAAATAATAGCGGATATTTTTCAAACTTATGCATAACAATAAACAGATGAACTGACAGACAGACGGACGGACGGATAGCGCTTTATATAGAGATGCTTTGACGATATGAGAAGTTGGGGCTGCTCCCCCTCCTCCACCGGCGTAATGAACTATGCCGCAGGCTCATGAGTCTTCAGGCTTCCGGTCATCACTTAACAGAGCCTCCCGCTTAAATTCTTGTGCGACATTATATCCTAAAACAGTAGCAAGAATTAGCTCGGTTATAAATTCGAATGTGCGGACGTCGTACAAGACACGGATAATAAAAAAGCGTCAAAATCAACATGACTAATACGGTGGACATGGTGGTGATGGTATACCAACAGGACCGGCGACACAGTTATAAAAGTGTGTGTGGGGGGGGGCTCTTCTAAAAAGTGGGGGGCCGGTTAAACACATGCATATATAACTTCATTATTGATGACCGTAAAGTGGGGGGGGGGGCAAGTCAAAAAGCCATCTGCCCCCCCCCCCCCCCCCAGTGCCGCCGTCCATGCCAGTTCGCTATCTTTAATTCTCAAGGGTGTTTGTTGATCACGCTGGAAATAAAACTGTCCTCAAATAAAACACGAGACAGCACACATAAAATTCACTAGTTTATTGACTCTAACACATTCTGCGCGTTTAGTGAGGTAAACAACATTTCAAACTTATGCGTAACAGACCGACAGACGGACAGCGCCTCTTATAGAGATACGTGTACGCATCTAAAAGAAATAATTTTATTAAAAATGATACTTTTCTTCTTTCCGAATGCCTTCCTCGTCAAATTCATATACAATGTTGTATGAAAATAAAACACTGGAATTACAACGCCACGAAATGGATCAGTTATTGTATGGGGGTGGGGGTAATACTATGAACCCACTCTACCATAGAGACCAATGTGTACTATTTGTATATAAATAAATATAAACTCGTCCTTTCACACAAAAGTTAGCGAGTAAAAAACGCCCGGACAAAACAATTTCGAGCGCTGAGCGGAATTGAGAAAGAAAAAAAACATGAAATACCAAAGTTAATAATAAAAAAAAAAGAATCTAAACACAAATTGTTAGGGGTCGTGACACCATAGGCGTAATGAACTATGCCGCAGGCCTTCAGGAGTCTTCAGATTTCCCTGTAAGCAACCTGTCTATACACAACAATAGTAAAACTGTTCGGTCATCACTTAACACAGACTACAGCTTAAATTTTTGTGTGACATCATATTAAAAAATAGTGACAAGAATACGTTAGCATGTAAACCCAAATGCGTATATATAGTACAAAACATACCACATGTCTGTAAAATTCAAATTCCCGCATTTGAATAAACAATATATATATATATATATATATATATATATATATATATATATATATATATATATATATATATATTATGAATATTTCTATTAAATATTAAAGTGTATTTACCTACAGACAACGTTATTTCGCACCTACGTCCTCATCAGTGCAGGAAGTGGTGGTTTCAGGCGGTCAGAGGGTTCTCACGCAGTTCGTAGATTCAGAAGAGAATCACGATCCTACACCAAAATCCATTAGGCCAATGGAAATCGCCACAGAGATTACTGAAGTTAAGATACATTTTAAGCCAGCGGCAGGGTTCAAACGTCCAGATATCAAAGGGTGCTTAAACACGCGAGCGTCTATGCTTAGCTTCCAAAGCTTAACGACCTATATATATATATATATATATATATATATATATATATATATATATATATATATATATATATATATATATATATATATATATATATATATATATATTTCTCTTTCGCTCTCTCTCTCTCTCTCTCATTTTATACATGCATTACAGAAGATCAGAATAACATTGGCACTGTCGGTTGCATTAATTCATAAAGTAACAATTACATTTCCAAGCAAAAACATTGGACCATCAACATTTAATTTACTAACAAAATTATCAGATTGTCAACATAATATTTACTAGACAATAATATGGAATAAGCAACATTACATTTATTAGCAACATATAGGCCCGTCAACATTTCTTATACAGGAAAAAATAGGAGATCGTAAACATTACATTTATTAGCAAAAACATGGGACTATCAATATTACAATTTCTAGCAAAAATATGAGACAATCAACATTACATTTATTAGAAAAAATATGAGACAATCAACATTACATTTACTAGCAAAAATATGAGACAATCAACATCATATTTATTAGCAAAAACATGGGGTCATCCACATTGCATTTACTAGCAAAAATATGAGACAATCAACATTACATTTACTAGAAAAACACGACACAAGAAACATTACATTTATTAGCAAAAATACGAAACAATAAACATTACATTTATTAGCAAAAATATGAGACAATCAACATCACAGTTATTAGCAAAAATACGAGACAATCAACATCACATTTATCAGCAAAAACATGGGACCATCAACATTACCTTTACTAGCAAAAACATGGGACCATCAACATTACATTAATTAGCAAAAATATGAGACAATAAACATCACATTATTAGCCTTAATATGGAGCTTTTAACGTTACATTTACTAGCAAAAATATTAGACAATCAACATCACATTTATTAGCAAAAATATGGAGCTATTAACGTTACATTTACTAGCAAAAATATGATACAATCAACATCACATTTATTAGCAAAAATATGGGAGCATTCACATTACATTTACTAGCAGAAATATGAGACAATCTGCATTACATTTACTAGCAAAAATATGGAGCCATTAACATTACATTTACTAGCAAAAATATGAGACAATCAACATCACATTTATTAGCAAAAATATGGGACCATTCACATTACATTTACTAGAAAAAATATGAGACAATCAACATTACATTTATCAGCAAAAACATGGGACCATCAACATTGCCTTTACTAGCAAAAACATTGGACCATCAACATTAGATTTACTAGCAAAAATATGAGACAATCAACATCACATTTATTAGCAAAAATATGGAGTTATTAACGTAACATTTACTAGCAAAAATATGAGACAATCAACATCACATTTATTAGCAAAAATATGGGACCATTCACATTACATTTACTAGCAAAAATATGAGACAATCTGCATTACATTTACTAGCAAAAATATGAGACAATCTGCATTACATTTATTAGCAAAAATATAGAGCCATTAACGTTACATTTACTAGCAAAAATATGAGACAATCAACATCACATTTATTAGCAAAAATATGGAGCTATTAACGTTACATTTACTAGCAAAAATATGAGACAATCAACATCACATTTATTAGCAAAAATATGGAGCTATTAACGTTACATTTATTAGCAAAAATATGAGACAATCAACATCACATTTATTAGCAAAAATATGCAGCCGTTAACGTTACATTTCATAGCAAAAATATAAGTAATCAACATCACATTTATTAGCAAAAATACGAGACAATCAACATCACATTTATTAGCAAAAACATGGGGTCATCACTTTTTGACTTGGCCTCCCCCCCCCCCACTTTACGGTCATCAATAATGAAGTTATATATGCATGTGTTTAACCGCCCCCCCCTTTTCAGGAGTCCCCCCACTTTTATAACTATCCCGCCGGTCCTGATATATATGCTATAAAAATAGGTAAAATAAATTCCATGAACAGAACAGTTTTGCACCACTTTTATGTCCTCTTTTAATGATACTAAACCTTATGTCTAGAATCCTAATTCTAATTTTGATCAAAACCCATTATATGATTTTGCTTCTAGAAAATGTCTAATGTTTAAGGCTTAAAAGGTCTAAAGAAGAAATTGAAATTCAGGGAATCTTACTTAATTGATATATACTGACTATGGATATAATATGATACAAATCTGAAATATTTGAATTTTAAAATGGGAATTTGTTTAAAATACTCCAAAGTAACTAAAATTTTAAGAATATTTATAAATTGATGTCTAATACTTATTGTTGAAATTTCACAAAAATCGGAGATATCTGAAAGTTTACGAAAGGCCCCCATTGCAATACAACTAAATTAAACCGAATAATATAGCTCATATTACCAACCCTTACCCATAGCAGCTGTATTTCAAAATTCATAATAATTGGTTAATTAGTATTATATTATTTACTTTTTATAATGTCCAATTTTGGAAAAGTAGAAGACCTTCGTGAAAATTCAGATACCTACGATTTTTGTGAACTTTTAACAATAGGTATTAGATATCAATTAATAAATATTCCCAAAATTTTAGGTTCATGTAGAGTATTTTAAGGGATTTTAATGGGCACAATGCCATGTAAAACTTCAAATATTTAAGATTTTCATTGAATTTGATCCATAGTCAGCTTAAGCCTTGCATTTTAGATATTTTCTAGAATCAAAATTATGTAATGGATTTTGATCAAAATTAGAATAAGGATGTTGGACTTGGGGTTAATATCATTGTATATTTATTTTAATAAAAGATGACATGAAAATGGTGCAAAACTGTTCTGTTGATATGTATTCTTCTAATATATGTAATATAGTTATCCATAGTGCTAAATAGTGGCGATTGAAATAATAATAATAATAATAATAATAATAATAATAATAATAATAATAATAATAATAATAATAATAATAATAATAATTATTATTATTATTATTATTATATACAGGCACTAGCTGATCTAGCTGCGCTGTCTGTGTGTGGATGACTATATATGTTGCATAACCACTGACATTAAACGTCACGTGAAGCAAAGGGGGGGAGAGAGCTTATTTATTACTACAGGCAGAAATCCTTCCGACTGAGGCAGTTCTCCAAAACCACCTCAACAGTTCGCTATTACATCCTCTCCGGCCGAAAATAACGCGAAATGTTCACGAGAGGATTAATAGTGATTTCAATCTTTTTTCTTAATACTTCTGATGATACAATTTTCATAGAGATTCTCATAGTCATTCTTTAAGCAACATGTTTCTCAGTAATTTTAACACATTTTGGAGAGTCATTTTTCAACAGGGACCCCAAACACACTTTTCCCAAGAGTCATTTAAACAGATTTCTAAACACCTTTTTCAAGAGTCCAAAAGTCACTTTGAAACACAGTTTCCAGATATTTTACATTATAAGAAAGTTACCTTTGTAGTTCTCGTCCGTCGCTGGCCCTCATCTTGTTACTGGCTGTGATCGCCGCGCGGCACCTGTTTTTGTGGGCAAACTCTATCTTTAAGCGGAGGACAAAGACACTCGAAGTCGGATTTTCTGAGAGATTTCTTTTGTTCTTTTTATTTCATGCTTTCATTCGAGTGGAGGGGTTTCCATTATTGGTTCTTCATTCACATCTTCCTAAGTTCGTACTGTGTGGGACGTTAGACGCTGTTAGTTTTTCTTAGTAGCTTTGGCCCATATCTCTTCGATTCACACCCGAACTCTTGCATTCGAGAGCTACCTCATGCGCTCGCCAACAGCTTCCATGGTGATCTCTTTTGGATACAGCCCTTATCGCGAGCGATTACATTTTTGGGAAAACTTCGCTCGCTTTTCCGAAACGACGTTGTCGCTTCGAGCTCCCATAGCGGACTCATTCTAAAAAGCTAAGTTCTTGTTCTCCGTGGTGACGTAATCATCATTCCCACGTACGAGATGGGGACAAAAACGACTCACTCTGATCTCTGACTCAAAGGTCACGTCAGGTGTCTAAATTTATTATGACTATTCTTGGATCAAACTCTTCTCTGAACTCACTTCTGAGTCCAGAAACAAAACCTATTTTTCAATAACAAAATTAGCTATTTGATACTAGTTAACCTACTGTGCCTTGCATAATGGGGCCCTACAGTACTGTAATATATATATATATATATATATATATATATATATATATATATATATATATATATATATATATATATATATATATATATTATATATATATATATGTGTGTGTGTGTGTTGTGTGTTTATGTCTGTCTTTTTCGGGAAGACAGACATAACATAAACAAAGTCTGAAGAGAGTCCGGTAAAGAGGCCTATTATAGGTCCCCTTTGTTAGGATTTGAAACCGACGGTACCGATGTTATTCTGATCTTCTATAATGTATATATAAAATGAGAGAGAAAGAGAGAGTGGGAAAGAAATACGCATTGCTCTTTATTATAAAATAGAGAATTGAATCAAACCAACATGTTATAAAAAGGCGTCAAATACTTCGTTTCAATATTCAAGTCAATGAATTCAGGCAAGAGAACAATTTCCATTTCAACCTCTATTGAGAAAAGAATTTTTCATGCGTTAAAGCTGCCTTGGTAGCCAGACTTCTAACTTATGGGGGGGGGGCATTTTTAGGAGGGGCAAAACTAATATTGATATTCTAATATGAGTGACGTTTTGGTTCAGTGTGTGTGTGTACTGATATATAGATAAGTAGTAAAAAAAATTTCAATTTCTTTTATATAATCTAAATATATTGTTGTGTATTTCGGTAGGTACACGTAAATAACAACATAAGCATAGTAAACACAGTAATAATAACATAAAGTTCGTAAAATAAGGTAGCTACTTGCTTGCTCTACAGAATACAAAAAGGTGAACATTCTAGAGTTCACTTGTGTTTATCTGATCGTTTGAAATGTTCAAATTTGTGTTGACACCAATTTGGTAAGTGGCTATATGGCACCTCTCAAATACTTCATGGTAGAGTATTAAATTCTCGGGGGGGGGGGGACTTTTGTTTTTATTACAGGCGCCTTAGCTCTTTCCAGGCAGTCACCGGGTCTATCCCCACTGAAATAATAAATGTTTCAAATTCTTTAAACTTAGTGCTCTGAAATTAATTAAATGAATTTTCAATCTATGAAAAATTTTAATACTTAGGACTGCTAAACTATCTCTCAAATAGCAACCCCAAAAATCCATAATTATATCTGATATCTTTTGAAGGTTTTCCAAATATCTCCGATTAATAGACACACTTGACTTAATAATGACACAGATTTTTCTCGCCCCTCAACCTAGAATCAGAGTGTAGATTTAGAGTTATGAATAAAATTAAATTTATCAACATTTTAGGGATATTTAAAGTAGATGGCTACTCGAGTATTGTGCTGACTGAAATGATTTTTCTCTAAGATTAGGATAGCCAAAAAAGAGTCATCCAAGACAGGACCAGCGACCCCAACACTTGATGACATAGTGCCTAATTTGTCAAAATATATATTTTACATTTTTTCACAAATGAATAATCCAAAGTTTAGTATTCCACTGAAATTGTTAAAGGAAACCTTGGTTGATGTGGAATTCTTGGAACATATGGAAATAAATATGTAAAAAAATTATTTACCGCTGAAATGTGTGTATATATGAATGTATATATTTGTGTGTATGTATATGTGTATGTACGTATGTGTATATATATGTGTGTACATGTATGTATATACATGCATATATGTATATATGTACAGATATATGTATGTATATATATGTGTGTGTATATATACTATATATATGTATATGAGTGTATGTGCGTATATGTGTACGATTTCTCGACTGCTAACTATTCTGAACTTTTACCATTTACTCTGTCGTTCCTATTTAGTTGCCTTCCCACTAGGGCAGAGTTAGACACAAGGTTGGTTTTTAATCTGGAGAATATGTAGCTTCCCAAAACGGGAACTCTGGATTGGAACAAAAATAAAATGCCTCAGTCTAGAATGACTTCTCCTTTATTGACCGAGGACAGAATAAAGTAAGTGCAACATTAGAACAGATACTGCAACACAAATTCAATTTTCACAAACGCGGTAACATATTTTAACAGATTATAATCATTAATAAATGTCACAGGTATGTTGGAAATCCAGTTTTATCGGCTACGATAACTTTGATTTGTTGTATATTTGTTTTTTCAGCGTTTTCGTTTGAGGGCTATTGTAAAAGATACCCTGATAGATTTAATCTCGTAATTTAATTACGAACCGGGTTGAAATAATAACATTATTTAGAAAGCCATTCTTAACATAGAGGGAAGCGTGAGGGGCTTTGTAAACTATTACCTAACAATGTAATAAACAAAAAATATCGTAAAAATTGAATTGAACTTGAAAATCTTATCTAAAAAATAGCCCGGTCCGTAAACTGCACAAGTACCAAAAAGATAACACAATACGTGTTCGTTATTGGTAGGGGGTAGTTGTAAGCAGAAGAAGAATTTTAGAAATTTGAGATGGTCAAAAAGAGGAGGATCAATCTACGTTGAATTTAGATTGAAAACTGATCCCCCGGCTTAAAATCTAAATTTTTGAATTTTTTTTCCAAAAACCCCGGAATTCTCTATCGATATGATAGGTAATTGTACACCGAAAAAGATTTTTACAAAAATTGAGATTGTCCAAAAGAGGAGGATCAGTCTACGTTGAATTTATATTGTAAACTGATCCCCCCTCCTAAAATGTAAAATATTTGAAAAATTTTACAAAAACCCCGAAATTCTCTAGCAGCCTGATAGGTAAGTGTACACCGAAAAAGAACAAAAGATGGTCAGTAAAAAGTTGTGAAAAACGGACTATAGTAAAAGACGAACAAGTACCTCGATTTCATTTGCTTCAAAACAATAGCGTATTAATAAATACTTATTTTAAAAATATTTATTTACAAATATTGGAAGATGGCATAGCCTCTTAAGTGAACCCCACGATTTTCAGTTATTTAAACACCCAAAGATTAATAATTAAAAAAATGCTATTAGTAATTATTTTTTTCTAAAAACACATTTTAAATTTCTTTAAAATAGAGTTAACAAAAAAGAAAAGAAATATATGCACTTACATTTATGTTGGTCAAAATTTCCGCTAGTCTTTCTAAGAGTAGTTGTCTCTAAGAAAATGAAAATGTAACTAAACTGTTTCAATAACCAAGAATCTTTTTTATTATTATACTTTTATTCTATCTTCCTATCCACTTTTTATTTATTTTGACATTTCTTTTCACACAGACATGACAATCAAAATCAAAGAAAGAACTGACGCCAAAGTCTTCGACTTCCACTTCTCACATATGTGTGAAAAAACATTGGATTCACTAATTCACTTAATCCCACCCTACATCACAAGCCTTTTTTTGCTGGCCTCTCGTTGAGTTTATACCCTACCAATGCTGTTTTTTCTTTCAACTTCATCTTGGGTGAAATCTGGGATTTTTTTCTATGTTAATTTCAAAAATTTTGAATGTAACATTCACAATTTTTTCACTTAACAGTTGCAACTGACAACAAAAAGAAAAAACGTATTTGAGATTCGTGGTAAAATACAAAAAATAATTTTTTTAACTAATTCCCAGTTTCATTTGAAAATAATTTAGGTTGCTAGTATTCATTTCTATCTTTTGAATGAAGACAACACTTTCTTTTATAAATTTAAAAAATATCTTTAAAAAAAGCTGACAGAATAACAACGTGAATTCATTTTGTGTTTATATTACATCATTTGGATTATAATTATTTAATTGATAATTTATAATATTAAATAGTGTGAATTAACAATATTTAAATATATATATTTGGTAAGTTGACGAAAAAAGACAGATACACTGACAATCTCTTTCACCAAGCAGGAAACAGGTGAAAAGCATCGAGGCTTTGTTTCCCTCACCAATTGATCTGAAACTAGCGAAGTTATGTTTGAGTTTGAGAACGCGTAAATTTTCTTTTTTTCTTTCTTTTTACAAGGTAACAAATTTAAATCATATTTAGATGTTATGGTCAATAGTTTTATTTTAACTGGTAGTTTAAAATCCGTAAATATTTATTATGGTATCATTAGTACCAGGAATGGAAAATTAAGTTTTAAACAAAATAAAATCCAAAAAAGCGTTTTTGAAATCGGAAATTATGTTAAAAATTGGTGGGAGGTCCCCTCTTGGTGGGTGGCCCGGGGCCCCAGCCCCTTGGCCCCTTAATCCGGCCCTGCTGTAAAATATGTTACACAAAAGTAAATACTGGTTCATAATGAAGAAGTATAGTTGACTACGAAATATAAGAGTATTTATATTTATAATATTTTTGGATCACAAAATTCAGGGGGTGCAAATGTAATTGCAAGGGGAAGGCCTTGTCCCCCTGGCACCCCCTGGCACCCCCTGGCACCCCCTGGCTACGTGGGGGGGGGTAAAATTCGTAAATATTTATTATGGTATCATTAGTACCAGGAATGGAAAATTAAGTTTTAAACAAAATAAAATCCAAATAAGCGTTTTTGAAATAGGAAATTATGTTTAAAATTGGTGGGAGATCCCCTCTTCGTGGGTGGCCCAGGGCCCAGCCCCTTGGCCCCTTAATCCGGCCCTGCTGTAAAATATATTACACAAAAGTAAATACTGGTTCATAATGAAGAAGTATAGTTGACTACGAAATATAAGAGTATTTATATTTATAATATTTTTGGGGTCACAAATTTCAGGGGGTGCAAATGTAATTGCAGGGGGGGGCCTTGTCCCCCCCCCTGGCACCCCCTGGCTACGTCGGGGCTTGGTAGTAAGTAACACCTATGTAACTAGTTCGGTCTCTATTTAATAAAATCGGATGGTTGTTAAGCATTCACCATCTTGGGGACGTACTTATTATTTATTATTCACCTCCTTGCCAGGAGGTTAGACACAAGGCCAGATGTAGTTTTGGGAAGCTAGCGCACTAGGATAAGCGCACTCTCATCTACAAAAATGCCTGAGTATTCCTCGGCTGGGGCACTTCGGGCAATTAGTAATAAATTAGCCCCTTCTCAGAGAGAAGGTAAAGCCTGGGAGCGTGGATCTCCTGGGACTGAACAGAATCATACCTCAGCCTGATAGCAACAAAGCCACTGTCGGACTGATTGTCTTTGGATCATAATCCTATGATACAACATTTCTATGCTACAACATTATAGTTTAGGGACGCACATACTTTTTGTAGATTTTGCTTTTTACTGTAGTAAACCATTTTTTTTTAATTGAAACAATTAAAAAAATTCCTTTCAAAGATAAGATTACTCATCCCAATATATTTTAAACTGAATTGCCTCTAAAAATAATCTTTGCTTTGTAATCGTGTTCAATAATACCTTATTTATTACTTTCCTTCCCTAAATGTCCAACAGAAAGCCAAAACTTTATGTGACCTCTGTTACGAAACTCCGACTTTTTCTGGGTGAAGCTCCACATTAAAATGGACACTAATTTAATAATTATAATATCGTCAATTTCCGAAACGTTAAATAATTGAAACCAGCATTTAAAAAGAAATTGAATTCCGTTTAAAGATACGATTACTCAATTAATTTAAAAGTGTGTGGACAATATATTCCAAACTGAATTACCCCTAGAAATGTTTGTTTTCTTCCGAAAATCTCCCCAAAAAACTAAATAATAAGCGCGGCCTCTATTACGAAACCCCTAAATTTTGTCTGAGATAAGATCCCATATAAATTGATAATTATTTATTCGCGATAATAGACAATTTCTGAAACTTGTCATTTTCAAGGTGTAAAAGTTACGATTTTTAATTCTCCATTGTGAAGTCTATATCGTCATTATTGATATTTCTAAATTAATATTTTTAATTAATAGTTTTACCTAATATTTTTACGTATAAATCGACGTATAAATACTATAATGGGTTAATACGTATAAATAATATTTTACGTATAAATTTAATTATAAATATAATTACATATTATTTTTAATTAATATTATTAATTCTTTATTGTAAAGTTTATATCGCCATTATAACGCCATTGTTCGAAAATCTAGAAAAAAGAGTTGTAAGATGCGTTTATATACAAAAATAAATGAATCATTTGGAAAAAGGCCATTCAAAAACAAATTTCAGTGAGGTGATGGACTAGAGACTGGAATAATATACTGATACAACATTATATTTTGGGGACGTACATAATAATTATACATTTTGCTATTTATCTAAACAAGATAATTGAAACCATTAAAAGAAATAAACATTAACTATTAAAAAGTGCAATTATGCGTTGGCTACGTTCAGAGTATTTTCTACGAGTCTGTTATATCTACGTGAGACGTTGAAATTGTTTTGAAGTAAATCATATTCAGTTTTATGTGGCGATATTTGCAAAGTCTATATCACCATTATTCAAGAACTGAGGAAGATGAGAAAGAAAAAGCTGTAACATAGAATTTTATAATTATTTTATAATTATATAAATAAATGCTTATGAAACATTTAAAAACAAAAGACATTTAAAAAGGAAAGAAAAGGGGGTAACTTGTACGTACCTGTTTTAAGTAAGTCATATCTAGTTGTTGTTATGCAACCATGAAGCATGGAAATGCTTGAGTAAGTTCTTACATGAGATGAAAATAAGATCAAATATGTCAGAGAGACAGAGAGAGAGAGAGAGAGAGGGTGAGTGAGAGAGAAAGAAAAGGGAAAAAGAATGTAGGAAATTAAAAATGTGAGATGGCCATTGTTATATCTATACTAGCAGGAAGACCCGACGTTGCTCGGGATTGAATGAGGATCAGTACTATGTACTTTTTCACTATGCTCATAACATTATATTACTATCGCCCCCCCCCCCAATATAGTCGGAAGAAGTTGGAAAACTCTCCGAATTTATATGGTTTAAATTTCATTAAAATCGGATAAACGTTTGTGATATAACGATTCGAATATTTTCCAGATTCCGATACAATTACTGATTCCGATTTCTTTTCAAACAACGAAATCACCCGAAATAACACAGCCACAGCATAAAAAGTAACCATCTGCGCAACTATAGAAAGAGTTCATTAAATAGCGTTAATTGAAGGTAGCTTATATAGAAATCTTCTGCTAGTTGAAGCTTTTCTTATCGGAAACTTTTTCCTAAAAAGAACAACTCTGATTCTTGAGGTTATTTGATATACCAAAGTAATGTTAAAAACAATCAACTAACAATTTGTTTACGCCAATTATTTTAGTAAAATATTGCGCTAGAAGAAAATCTATAAAACAAACGGATGTGTTAATATTTTTTTAAGTTATGAAAAAACAATACACATTGGTAAACTTGTAGATAAATCAATTTCCTTTCGTGTGATAGGATTTTATGGATTTTAGCGATCTTATAAGAGTCTTTCTGATGAATCTGCCGCCGGAGAGTAATTCTTCACTAAAGAATTTGTCCCACCCGAATTTTTTTTTTGACCATGAGGAGTTTTTTTGGTCAAATATTTTTTCATGAACTTTTAGAACATTAATATCTGATACTGAATAAGTTTTTTTTATTGAAAAACAATTTATTTATAATGTTCTGTCATCTTATTTTAAATATTTTTTCTGGATTAAAAAAAAAGTTAATTAATAGTTAATTCATGAATGTTTATTTTGATTTAAGGAAAATCTTTGGGAAAATTAACAGGAATTATTTTGTCTATAAACAGGCATAAACGGAAACTAAAGGTGCAGAAGTCAGTGGGAGTCAGGTAGTACATGAGTGTCAACAAAACCTAGTCGAGTCCCAGCCAGGTCCATGTGCAGTTCAAACCGAGGCTGGAGAGAGGCAATCAGAGTGCGTATTTGACGTAAGGCTTTTATTCCAGATGTAGTCGGGTGCCCCCACTGGTGTAAAAAAACGAATGTACATAGTGAATTTTTCAGAGTTTTCAGAGTTTTTCACAGTTGAATTTGGAGTGAGTTTGAGTTGAGAAACTATCGACCAAGCTGTGCAGAACCCCATCCTCCCCTCTTCGCATATCACCGTTGTTAGTTGGAACAACAACGGTCATGTCTACAACTTCCGTTACAGAGTCGCGAATTGAACTAATTGAAGATTTACACCTAGCATCCAGAAAGCTAGACAACACCCTTCATTCAAACTTCCTGTAAATACAAGAATATATTTTACCAAAAATACCAGACAAGAGCCTTGTTATGTTTCTTTAACGTTGAGTGGACTTTCATGTACTTTTTTATTTTTTACGCCGTCCAGTCGGTGCTTCGCAGAAAGCTGCAAGATATATTACACGACTAGACAAATCACATCGTGGGGCGTGGAGTGTTATTCCGCTGACAAAGACACCAGGATCATCGATTGCTATCACCGTCACGGCCAACACAATAATAGTGTAGTGAACAACCAACAATCAACAATTGCCCCTCTATCCAATGACCTTGATGTTTCTTGCACGGCAATGAATAAGGCGGAACTACTTACGTAACGGTTCACTTTAAACTCTACCTTGGACTCCACAAACCATTTCATCATTAATTTACCACGAATGGAAACTACCTAAGATAGTCTAATCATCACATCTTCCAGTGTCCTGCATATCATAAAAACACCTTAACACCTCCAGAGCATGTAGACCAGATCTTATCTCTGCTATAGTCATAAAGAAATGCTCCACTGATTTGGCTCCTGCCCTCTCCAAACTTTACAACAAATGCCTTGCCGAATCTTGCTTTCCTGATAGCTGGAAAACTGCCTCTGTGGCACCAGTCTTCAAGAACTCTGGCAAAAGAACTGACCTGCAAAATTATCATTCCATAAGTCTCCGCTCGCTCTTCGTTAAAGTATTTGAATCATTAATCAATCTAGTGATAGTCCACCACCTCGAAAATGCTAAACTTCTTTCTGACAAACAATATTGATTTAGGCAATCCTGTTCTACTGGAGACTTCTTAAAGGTTATCTCTGAACACATATATCATACACTGGATAAGGCAGGTGAAGTTAGGGCAGTAGCACTTCATATATATATATATAAAGACCTTTGACAAAGTGTGGCATGAAGGTCTTCTCAAGAAAATTAATTCGTACGTGGCTCGTACGTTATTACTGTACGAATGTTTAATATAATCAGATCCCTGTTATCTAAAAAGGAAGATCCTGGTCCTTCTTCGATGGCCATACATGCAGAAAACATCACATTAATACATGTGTGCCTCAGGGTTCTACACTTAGACCTGTATTATTCCTGATCTTTATAAATTACCTCCCTGATGCAATTGCGTTCGAGATGTGAATATTTACTGATAACACCACACTATATTCAGGACATGCGGGCAAATCGAACACATATCCAAGGCAATGGCTAAATCCTTAGAAAATGACCTCCAGTCTGTAGTAGAATGGGGCCAAAAATGGATGGTTACATTCAATACTTCTAAGACAAAACTCCTTTCATTTAACAATTATAATAAACCTTTCCAACCACCGACTGCCATGGCTGATAGCACCCTTCCCGAGGGCCAAACGTTCAAACATTCACAGGTAACATGGATTTAAATAAATACATAAAAGATACTGCCACGTCTGCTGCAAAGAAGATGGGCTCCCTCTAACGACAAGAAAAAGTCTCACACCTGCCAGTCTCCTATATCTCTATAAAGCTACCATTCGTCCATGCATGAAGTGTTTTTGCCATATCTGGGGTGGTTCGCCAACCACTTGTCTCCCCCTCTTAGACAGGGTGTAAAATAGAGTATTTAACTTAATAGGTCCCGCACTGCCTACTAACCTCCAGCCCATACCCCGTCACCGCAATGTTGTATCTCTGTGCTTGTTTTACAAGTACTTCAACGAAATGTGCTCCGACTAACTTACTGCACATGTACCCTTCCAACGTAAATGACCCCGACCAAACAGACTAGCAGCAAGGTCTCACCACTTCACTTCCCCAGATGCCGGAAAACTTTCTGCTCTAATAGCTTCTTTCCTAGGACTGCTTGCCTTTGGAATTCCCTCCCTGCTCTTTGCTTCCCCGACTGTATCAACATTCAGAAATTTAAATGTAATGTAAAAATAAGAATCTTGCTACACAACTCCCCACTTAAGACGCCCCCTATAAATTAGACCCCTAATCACAGTAACCCATCACGTCTCAGTGACAATATGCCTATTTTGAAGTGAACAAAAGTATTAAAAAAATATATTTAAACACGCGCATAGCAGCCAAAGTTAATCTATTCAGCCAAGTAAACCGAGTTTTGCAAATATCTCAAATTCTATTAATTTATTTGTCTTAAAATCTTACAAAATTTGGGATTGATGCTTCATTTTTTATATTGGTTTGAAAAAAGTGAAAAACGTTTCACATGGGTAATATAAAGTAGTATAAATGATTTGGGGAAAATAATATATAGTTATTGAGCAAAAGTAAATGATGTTGCAAAAGTGCAACAAATGGCACGTAATTTTACATTCATAACAAAACACTACAATATATGCATCTAAATAATCATAATACACTAGACAATCATGAAATAATTTTTACTTACCATTATTATGATCAGATTTAGAAGTTTAGGTTCTTGAATTAGACAGATGACACAACGATGACACTCGCCCGTGACATAGAAGATACTAATTACCAATTCAGCGAGTGTTCTGATGCAACATCATACTAATACCTACTCACACTTACCAACAGGCTCATTGCAGATGTGAAACAAGTTAAAGTTTGATACATTTTCGTTTTAAATAGGCATTTTGTTGGAATGTGTTATATTTGAAAAAACAGCATTTAAGGGTTAAATCAAGTACTTGTGACTTCAAAAGCATTTCTGGTTTTCCTCGTAAGTGAAGTGAAATGAATGCTTTTATAATTGGAAATGATTGTATATTAAAAAAATTAATTTGATGATCTTTTCCCACAAGTACACCAAATGTTATTAATAGAAAAGGTGGTATGCATATGTTGTATTTTTGCTTACATCAACATTTTTGGAGTTTCGGTCAATGATGCCCCTTAAGATCAGTGATTCTGGGGAGGGGTTAGGGTTAGGGTTTGTCAACCGGAACACTTACAAAACCGTGAAGCAATAAAGTTAAACTTATTCTGCATGGCTGATTCAATAGCCGAAACAATCACACAACTGTGAAGCGATAAATTTCAACTTATTCCGCATGGCTGATTCTAACAGAGACAGGGGTCAATTTTAACATGTCTTTGTTTAAAGTAACAACAAAAAAAAGGTTTTTTATTTGATTTTATTGTTATTTGTTTACAAATTTATTATTTAAATCGATTATTGAAATGTTATTTTTGTATCCAAATGCATTACGTGAAGCGATTAACTTCCTAATTCATTACGTTATGTTACAGAAACATACAAAAATGAGATCGTTTTCAAAAACCAATGTAAAATACGCCAGTCTAATTGATAAATAAATAACAAAGTGTTTTTATTTAATTCGTTTTTAATGAGTCACCACATATCAAGGCTAAAAACCACTCGAAGATAAGAGTTAACGAAATTGATGGCTTGGCAGCTGAATGATGATGAGTATCATGAGACGACTGAAAATAATGAGTGGAATAACTAAAATGTGAGGACTTATGAGGACGGTTTATGCCAACTGTATATATATATATATATATATATATATATATATATATATATATATATATATATATATATATATATGATAAGGAAAGGAAACAAGTGTTGCGATGTAATGGAAATTGAAAAAGGAAAACCAAAAAGTATTTAGGTCAAGACATTGTAGATATCATTTACCAGCGCCGGTCCCATGACTCAGCGATAGGAGCTGCCGATTATGAACTAGTTGAAAGTTCGATCTCTGGCTTGGGATGGGTGCTAGTCTAGCCGCACTAAAGTGCTGTGATACAGCGAAACAGTCTTCTATGGATGAGTATATAAGCCCCCCCTTCTCAGGTTGAGCACTGTCGTTAATGATATCTTCTTCTGCTTGTTAGCGTAATGCAACACTCTTTGTAAATAAACAGCACTGTAAAGGTGGCGGTCAATGTTTAGATAAAGAAATTGTAGATATCATTTATCATCGCCTGTCCTTTTTGGCTCAGTGATGATAGCTGTCGACTATCAGGTTCAAGTCTAGTCGCACTAAAGAGCTGTGATACAGCGAAATAGCCTGTCGATGGATGACTATATATATATATATATATATATATATATATATATATATATATATATATATATATATATATATATATATATATATATATAAGAGAGTAAATATGAAATCAAAATTCCAGACAAAATGGAAAATTAGTATATGGAATCGTGTATATCGTTCGACTATACTCATTTGGTAAAAATAAGCTTTATTAAGCAGAACTCAACAGTTTATACGGTAAAGCGTGAAATATAATCCAAAGAGGGAAGCGAATATAAGACGGAGGGGTAGTAGTTGTTTGTAGTGAGTTGAGTACGTGAGAAGAGGAGAAAGTTGAGATGTAAAGCAGTGGAAGAGTAGGGAACAAGTAGTGGGGGTGAGAAAGATGTATGAGGGAGGTGTAGTGGGAGGGATAAGCAAAGTCTTAGGGAAAATAAAAACACGTGTTGGAAAGAAAAAATAGATAAAATTTGAAATAAAATATGAATATTGGGCGATAGTTTAAATCATCCAATAATTTATTTTTTTAAAGTTATTTTCAAATAGGATTCTTTTAGCTATAGTGTCAGAGATGTTGAAACATCTGGTCTTTGCAGGATATTGTTCTTGTATCGTGAAATCAGACAAAATTCGATGAGGCGTCGTCATTTTATGTCGTGTACGTATTTTATAGATATCGCTTTTTGCGTATAAACATGGTGATTATTGGAAATCATATGTGTAACCAGCGAGTTATTCATATATTCTTTTCTTTAGGGGACGTTGAGTCTCACCAAAATAGATTTTCTCGCAGTCACGACATGGTATTGCGTATATTCTTGTGTGTGTGGAAGGAGTGTGTAGTTTTTTGTTGTTTTCATGTGCCTTTATAGTGAGTGGGGTAGATTGAATGGTTTTTAAACCATGTTTGGGTAGAAAAGATGTTTGTTGTGCGTGTGTTAGTGCGGTGCAACAATAATAATTTATGGAGTGGATTGGAAGAACTGGCCCCGAGGAACCTTATCGTGGTTGCTCCACTTACTTGTGCCAGGATTTTCTAGGATTGATCGTGGCATCTTCGATGGTTCTCAAACCTGCCTGTTCATCAGAGATGCATAGTTTGGAAAAATCAATAGAATGAAGGGGTACTGGAAGTGTAGAAAACTTTTATTCTGACCGTGGAAAACTTTCTTGGTAACAACAAGACTTCTTCAGCAACCTTTGATGCAATACGAGCATCAAGATGCATTACTTATTCTCAGATATGCATCTGTTTCCTTAGAATATAGGATTCATGAAAAAAAGTGCAGAAGGAAATTTTATTGGGACGTGAAAGGGACGGAGACCAGTCATCAGGGATGAGAACTCTTGGACTCTGAATGTAGACATCACTATCTGCCGAGAACTTTAAAATGTTGTGAGGTGGTTTCCCAGCTAATTCACGACCACAGATGTGAGATTTTAAGCATTATTTTGTCAAATGTAAAGAATGCGTGTATACTATATTTTAAAATGTTGTGCCGTTCTTTCTTCGGCTAATTAACGACCACCAATTCGTGGTTTTTACGTGTTATTTTGTCAACTGTAAACAACATGTTAAAATGTCGTGGGGTGGTTTCTCTCTAATTGTCGACCAACTTTAATCAGTCTTTTTTCAAATGCTTGTTAGCTTGTGGAGAATACGGATCAGAATATTGAGAGCGTCGCATTTATAAAATTCAAAACGACCTGCCGCACTTTAAGATTTATTTTGATATCAATAAATTCGTTGAGTCAATCTTGAGTTAGAAATTATGGTTCAAGAAGAAAGAAACAACATTTAACCCGTTCATGCATATTGTTGTTTCACAACAAAGTTGTCATAAATTAGCATAAATTTTGATTTTACCAATTGTATCTGTTTTTGTGAGATCAGGGACACCGAGGAATACATTATACCTTCATTATTAGTCGTTACAGGCTTTTTCAGAAATCATCTCAATTTGAAGGAACGTGGCTCAAGAACAAGTTCGATTACGTACGTAAAATTTCTGTAAAAAAACATGCATGCAGTGATTAAAGTGATTCCAATAGTAAAATAAAATAGTCGATAGCGCAACCAAACCTTCATAACTTGAAAATACATAACTTGAAAATACACAGCTTTCACTACGTATTACGATAACCCATTATGTGTGTATTTAAAACAGCACACTTGTAGGATTACTCGGTGTTTCCCAGGTTGGGATTGGGATAACACTACATGCAACTGTATAGTAGAGAGTAACGATTATGTGTAAACAACGCCTTTATACTATAGTTACAAGTAACCCTTAGAGTACCTTTATTTCCCAAAGGTAGGGTCTACACTCTTTGCTTCTCATAAAATTAAATGAAACATAGCTCATTACACCCTATTTCCTGTCTACTGCCTATGTTACAAATTTGATAAAAAAATTTCACTTACTCTTTGAATCCATGGATACATTTATTCTCAAGGGTATTGGGGTATTTTTCACTTTTGCCCCTCTTAAAAAATAAATCAAACATAGATCATTGCATTCCCCATAACATCTTCCATCTATGCTCCAAATTTCATAAAAAGTAAACCTGAGGGAGGGGAGATGTATTGCTTATCACTTGGGGATCCCTCATTTGTAAGTTAGGACTATAGAAGTATTTTTGTTCCAGTCGAGCCTGCTCATTTTTGGGAGAGCTGAATTTTCCCCACGATTGATCTCATGCAAGTACGGAATTCTTTATCGCTCTCGCTCTCTCTCTCTCTCTCTCTCTCTCTCTCTCTCTCTCTCTCTCTCTCTCTCTCTCTATCTATCTATCTATCTATCTATCTATCTCTTATTTATTCCTATCTTGCTATGTTTTAATATCATAGAAAGAAAAAGAAAGAAACAAGAAAAAGAAAGTACATCATAGCAGGCGATATAATTTGACCTAAATAAAATGTTCCTTTTAGAATAAATATTTCATTAAAAGTGTTGCTAGTACGTATTATTATGTAGTAATTTGATATAAGTCAACTTAAGCACCTCACCTGAAAATACTTCGCCAATATTTTAAGTTTGAGAATATTACTTAATTATTGCCTAATAACTATTGTTCAAATTTCATGCAAATCGGAAATATTTTAATTTAAAAAAGAGTGCGCCTTTTATGCACCGTGATACCCCCTTAATATACTCAGATGAACTTGAATTTTGGGAATCTTTCTTAATTCGTGTAAAGCGAGGCGACATTGGAAAGTAAAGAAGACGAAGAGAAATACTGTCTTTTTTATATGACAATCAGGGCTACCCAGCGTTGTCCGAGGCCATAAACAAAATAAAATATAAGAAATTAAATAGTGTATGTAACATCCTTATAACAAAACTTCTATCTCTTTCCATAGCCGTCTTTTTATTTCTTTGTTTTTCTCTCCCCCATATTTCGATCCCTCTCTCCAACCCTCTCGTTCTCCTTCACCTAGTCCATTCCTTTCTCTTATTTTAATGCTCAATTCCTAATTTCTATCACTCCTTCAATTTCAACATATTAAGAAGATACGTAATGTTAATGAAGTCAACAGTTCGAAGAAAGTTAATATATGGCAGTTACCAAAAGTAATGCTGTAATCTTACAATTTTTGATCCTTGGCAACGCCGAGTAGAACAAATAGTTCCGTTAATTCCTAATTATGTGGCACCCCACTCCATTTAACGATATTAAGAAGATACGTAATGTTGATGAAGTCAATAGTCCGTAGAGATTTATTATACACTCATTACTAAAAGTAATAGTAAAATCTTACAATTTTTTACTTCATACTAAAAGTAACATTGTAACCGTAGAATATTTTATCCCGGACAATGCCGAGTAGAACAAATGATCCCGGTCAATTCTTAATTTATTTCGCCCTTCCCAAACCTCCGACTCCTTCCCATGCCATCCGACTCCATCCCATACCACCCAACTCCATCTCATACCATTTGACTCTTTCCTCTACCATCCGACTCCTTTCCATCCATCCGACTCCTTCCCATACCAACTCCCTCCCATGTCATCCGACTCTGACTACTTCCAATACCATCTGACTACGACTCATTCCCATACCATCTGACTCCGACACGTTTCCATACCATCCGACTCCGATTCATTCCCATACCACCCAACTCCTTCCCATACCGACTCCTTCCCATACTATCCAACTCATTCCCATACCATCCGACTCCTTCCTATACCATCCGACTCCGACTCCTTCACATACCTAAAAAAGAACTAAAAGACTTAATTTGGAAGAAAATAAAAACCAACCTTCCAAGAAGAAGAGAAGAAATGAAATTAGCCAAGCTTTAGTTCCTGTGCATCCTTTGATTAATCAAAAGCATGCATGTTTTGAAAATTCAGTTGTGCAACCACTGAATTTCTTGAGTATTTGCATAATTTTAACAACGTGAATGGTGTACATCAAGAATTGAGTAATATCATCTTTAATAATCATAATAATGTTTTTACCTTGAGAAGAATCATTGGAAGAAGATTTGATGATGTAAGTCAGCGATATGCTCATGAATTTTGGAAAGAACTCTCATTTCATTTAGACTTAGTATTCGGAGAAAAACTTCAATTTAATCATACTAAAGGCATTAGATTGCATCAGACCAATTACTATGTATTTAATAACAATATTTGCAATTGTAATCCAACACCTGGATGTGGTATAGAATCTGAACTTTCATTTGAAATTAAAAAAATAAAAGAAGATTTTATATTAAATATTACTTTCAACAACAACTACTTTGATTAAATACTGTGATGCTTGTTTAGAAAATACTTGGTGGATAATGGCCCTATGGGAACGGACGCATCTTGGAAATCGTTTGGTTTAGCTTGCGCGATTTCGTGGGGGTGGACCCGTACAGTCGGGTGCGGAATAAAGGCTGTTCTCACGGTTGGAGCTCACAGACATGACAGGCCACCATTTTTGATGAGACCTTTTAGGTCAGGGGGTCAAAGGAGTCAGGCTGTGACGAATGCACCTGCACAGAGAGGCTCTGTGACGTCACAGGCATTTGCGTGGGAAGTAGAGTTTGTTTCAGTCTGGGTTTTGGAGGTGAACCTATCAGACGTGATTTTTACCATGTAGTCTGCAACAGATTAGGGGAATTGATTCCCTAAGAAAATACAGGCGAAAGATCTCTTTTCCCCCCTCCACGAATGATTAAGGACTTAATTGCTAGGTAATTACGAAAGCAGTAATTTTCTCTCCTTCTCTCTCTCTCTCTCTCTCTCTCTCTCTCTCTCTACGTTAGTGAATATCTCCCAGCTAACGGATAACTAACGCTTGAAATAAAACAGAAGTTAAATTTAAAAGATTGTTTGTCTTCCGACCCGATCATGGAGCTTTTGTATTGCAGCGGCGTGGTTCACGGCAGAAAGAGAGAAGAAAGAATTCAACCACTAGACGACATCGAGACGGCGCACCCTCTATGCGGCGAGGGAGAAATTTAATGGTATGCAAACTATATGATTTATGTTTTTAAAATGACCGGTATTTAAACGGGAGCTGCCACGGCCGTTCCGGGGCGGGTGTACGGGGCGAGTACCGCCGCACCCCAAGCAGAGGGGCTATTCAACAGATACCTTTTTGGTTGCTGTGACCGGGACTTTTTTAACTTGGGTTCACGGAGCATACGGGTCCTAAATGATAAATGAACGCACGGCACGTTGTCGGCGAAGACGGAGAGAGAGAACTTCAAAACACTAAGTAAAAAGCCGTTGTTTTGTTTTGAGAGACTGCGTCTTAATAATTGAGTTCAAGAAAAAAAACGCACACACAAAATCAAATTTTTTTTTTTAAAGTAATAACACATATGATGTTGAGTAAGCTGGTACCCCTTCCTGAGGTTGGAGAATGAGATGCTCCAAGGGCATGAAAGAGAGGCAACTGTCGTCACGTGACGAGAGGAGATGTTATCAGAGAGCGACAAAGGTTGACGTTGGATATTACTTTGGCGACTTTCTTTTTTCTGATTAGTAAGTGTGCGATATTTTTCTCATTAGTTTGTTTTATTTATTAAACTTGTTACCACGAACTGTTATTATTATCGTTGAATTTTGTTGAAGTTTTTTTTCTTTTTTCCCCACGTTTTTTTTTTCGCCACGATTTTATTCTTTTCTTTTTTTCTCCTTTTTTAAGTTATTAGTGCATTATGACTACGCCTAGCCAGACCACTAATAACGTGGAAAATAATGAAACGACCGAAGTTGGGTGGATCAAACCACCAAAGATAATTATCAACGTGAAGGAATTTATCGAGAAAGCCAAAAATTATGCGCACTTGATAACCGAAAACGGATTACTAATTGACATTCCAAAACTGGAAGAGATTAAAAAAAAAGAAGTCTGGTTATGTTCGTCGTCGATAAAAAAATCAAGAAAACTATTCGCGCATTGGCTGATTTGATATGCAAATTGTTGGCTACGACTGGATACAAGCCCCAACGAATAATTAGATGCCGCGGTTATAATACGTGGAACACATTATTTCCAAATGAAGAAACGTGCCTGAAACTGTCACAGACGGAGATAATAACTCAAGAATACATCTTGAGAATGGGATACATTGGAAAGCGACGAACAGCGGTGGCAATTTTCAATGTGCCGTTTCATGTGGATAGAGAACACCTGGGTGGCCTTCCTCATGAAATTTGGCGAAATCACCAGTGTAAACTTCGATGAATGTAACAATAACCTATTACTTTCCCCAGTAGTTGAATGGTCCGCCCCACAGAGAAGGGCGGAGATCGCGTATGTGTATGTGGAATTCCATCAACCATGACAGATTGCTGACTGACCATGCCTGTCACTTGTCCACGTTTGAATTTGGTAGTAAACCGTTCGTATGCTGTGCAGGGATCTATCGCAAAAGCTTTGTAGAGCGCAGCCTTCGTCTGCTCAACATTGGCCTTATCATTCTCGCTTAGCTGCTGGTAAACATCTAGAGCGCCTCCCGTTAGTCGAAAGGGAATGACCAATTCGACCTGCTTGACCCCACATAAACGACAGGTTAGCTCCACTCTCTCAACCCAGTCCACCACAGATGTAGATCCGTCAAACTCAGGGATGAGTTTGAGGTCGAACTTAGCATCCGCCATTAAGTCACAAATAAACAGCACACAAACGCCGAGATAGCTTGTAACAATGACTTGTGTTCCTTTTTCTTCCGGGCAACACGTTTATCCTTCTTTTAACCGTATTATCCAAACGCATGCGAACTTCGATACGTTCTCTACTCAACTGCACTCGACCCAAAAAAACACCGCCTTTTATTTAGCCTTCTTTGCCGCACCTGATTTGCATAATGCAACCCTCACTTTCTTTCCCTCCGGACCCGTGTGATGGCTGCTACGATGAATACCCGGGAACTTGGAACTTTAAGATCCTGCTGGACAAGACAGCATTCGACACGATGCCCTATTATATTCAAATAGGGGAAGAAAGGTTACATGTAATAGTGGCCGGTAGGAAGCCGGTTTTTTGGACCTGTGAACAGATGGGACATCTAACATATGACTGTCTGCAGAGAAAGCCAGCATCTACAAATCCCAAACCAACTGTAACTAAGACAAGAGTCGGCCAGCATTTGGGGGTACCACTGACCCAAAGAGTAGCGTCACCCCCAAAGTCACCCGCTCATGTCCCACTTTCGGAGGAAGCGTATGCAGCGTTGCCCGACGCGGAGGGGCGTGAATGGTTTTTAGTACCTGGAAAAAACACCTGGTCGGGAAACTTTAGAAAAGATAAGAGAGGAATAAATGCTTTCAAAGGATCCTGGCAAAGAAAGTTACACCGCCGCTAAATTATTAGAAAGAAAGTTAGACAAAGAGAGAGTCGAGAAGGAAAAAGCAAAAATGACCCCCCCCCCCCCGAAAGTCCGAGCCCACAGTCCCCCACTAGTTCAGCCACTCCAAAAATTAACTCCCAGACTAGCCCTAAACCCCCAAAACGACCTCATACTCTGCATCAAAAAATAGACCAACCCCCAAACCAATGCCCCCTCCAATCACAAGCACTATTAAGGATAGGGAGTACAAATTAATCCCTTTGTCACCAACCAAAAATATTACGTCCCCAAAACCTTCTCCATTTGTCTCCCCTCAACATACCCCTAAAAGTACTCCTCCTGCTTCCCCTAGAAAACAGCCTTCTCACATTCCACCACAACAGGAAATCAATTCACCCTCACCCTCCCTAATGGAAGACATGCCTCCTCCACCAACCCCTGCAGCCCACAAGAGGCAAAGAACCCCCTCACTTGAAAGAACCAGGAAAAAACGGCATTTCTGCCTGGCAAGGATTTGTGCGTGGTGACTGAAGGCCAGGAGAATGCCGCAAGAAGCATTATACACGCTGATGTAAAAAAGTTGCTTGAGTTTAGAGAAGGGGGGGGTAAATCCGTAGATGATTCCCTCAACTTTCCCCATGCAAAACATGTATTGACAGTAATAAGAAAGAAATCTGAGGCCAAGGGACTTTGGCAAATGCTGGGGGAACCAAATAATGTTTTTAAATTAAATAAGCCTACGGCAATTTAAAAAAATGAGCTACTTGATTGTATGAGCAAAGATTGTGTTGGGAGGGTCCCCGTTCGGTTACACCCATCCCTTTACCGAATAGCAAAGCTAACATATCCCTTGGATGTTGGCAGCATCTCACACACCGGAGAGATTACAGAACAGATGGCCATGCATTCTTTTGGGGGAGCCGTCGGCATCCTGACCTCGTCAATGTTCGTTTCTGGAACCCAACCCTAAGATATTTTCAATGGCTCTCTTTCTAGCAAGTGTGAATGTCCGGGGGCTGAAGGCACACTTACGTAAATTTCGTATTGCGCTGGATCTTCAGCAGCTTCGAGTGAATGTGTGTTGTATTCAGGAAACCCATTTGGTTTCAGGCAACAATTTGGGTGCGTTGGCTAGGCGTTTTCATGTCTATTCAGCGTACTTTAATTCTCGCTCAAGAGGTGTATCCTGGCTGGTAAGCAAATCATTAGATGCGTCGTGTGACCCTTGCTTCATGGATCCGGAAGGAAGGATATGTTTTTGGGATGTTACCATAAATGATAAGGCATTTCGGCTCATCGGCGTTTATGCGCCCAATCGACGCACTGAGCGTGCTCCTTTTTTTCGACGGATCGATCAATTCATGAATACATCTCGGATGGTTATTTTAGCAGGAGACTGGAACGCGTCTTGGACCCTGATTAAGATCGTAATACGGATAGGGGAACTAACCAAGATGGTGATGCTAAAGTATTTCGCGAATTCCTAGTTAGGCTCGATCTTATCGATAAATTCCGGAATGAGAAGCCCCATGATAGAGTATGGACTTGGACAGCTAGTCGCGGTTCCGGTTCGGGACAGCTCTCGAGTTATTTCGACCGGTTCTTAATTATGAGAGTTAACGTAGAATTATTACAATGTGCAAGTTTTCATAATATAGTTTACTCGGATCACAGACTCGTTCAGGTTCGAGTAAACTTAGATAAACCTAAGCCTAAATTAGCAGCCTAAGCCTAAATTAGCAGGTTACTGGAAGCTCAACACTTCGTTGTTCGATGTGAAGGGCTACCGGGAACAATTAGAATCAACCCTACAGCGGGAATTGACGGGGGCCGTTATTGGGAATAGGAGGTGGAATAGTCTTAAGGATTTAATTAGGTCCTTTACTGCCGATTTTAGCAGACGACTCAATCTAACAACTAGGGCAGTTAAAGTGACACTAGAATCTAGATTAGATCGGGCGGTGGAGGTGGGTGATAGTGTTAAAGTTACTGTAATAAAGGAAAAGCTGGCGTCCTTGACTACTCAAGAACACCAAGCTTTAATAATTAGGGCTAGGTTAAAAAGATTTCCCATGGAAGCAACAAATATGGCCGCTGAACTACATGCAGAAGAACGTAAACAAGCTACCGATCGACATATCGCCCGTGTCTCATTGCCGGATGGGCGTCTCGTGACTACAAACGAATGTATTCTGGAGGCGTTTCGTTCTCAATTCCAGGATCTCTTTACCAGGGAGCCCGGTTTGTCATTAGCACAATTCGACCCCTATTTAGCCGACTTTTCTCGTCTCGAGGCGACCGAAGCGGCTAGGTGCGAAGGTTGCATAACAGAGGATGAAGTTCGGGAAGCCTTTAAGCAGGTCGGCCTTAACAAGTCCCCCGGGATCGATGGTTTGCCCTACGAGGTGTATTTGAGGTTGTCGCCCTTTTTTGTTCCCTTACTGACAGTTTTATTTAACTCGTGGTTTAGGAATGGGACTATCCCCCAGCATTTAACCATGGGTATTGTGAAGTTGTTACGTAAAAGCAAAACTGGTGGGGATGGGTTAGATAATTTTCAGCCCTTAACGATGCTAAATGCAGAGTTAAAGATTTTGTCCAAGATCTTAGCCAATCGACTGCAGCTTATCTTGGCTCGTCTTATAAACCCGGAACAGACTTGTGCTATTAAGGGTCGAACGATTCAAGATAATTTGCACTCGATACGTTTGATCATAGATAAAGTCGACACAGAAGCCGCGCTGATCAATTTAGATCAGTCCAAAGCATTCGATAGGGTGGACCATCGTTATTTGGAGGCTGTTTTGTCTGCGGCCGGTTTTGGCCCGCAATTTCGCTCCTGGATTCGCCTCTTGTATGCGAACCCCGTGGTACTGGTAGAGGTAAATGGTATGAGGTCTGAGCCCTTCAGTTTATCCAGATATCTTCGTCAGAGATGTCCACTATCACCGATGTTCTATGTACTTGTGTTGGAGCTCTTCCTTCACAGGCTAAGGGTGAATCCGGCCCTTAATGGGATTACTTTGCCTGGCAGTTGTACCAGGTTAAAGTACTCCGCCTTTGCCGACGATTTGAATGTGCCGAGATAAGCGTCGTCGACAGAGAAGTCAGATTGTATGAAACGATAACAGGGGCTAAAATTAACTGCGAGAAATATATTGGCTTGCGCATCGGCGCCTGGAAGGTGTTCCCTTGCAGGGGCCCTTCAGCTGGACAGACAGACCTTGCCAGCTACTCGGCGTCTGGCAGATTTTGGTGAAAGGTGGGTGCGAGGTGCACGACTTTGTAGAGTGACTGGTGCTAGAATAGAGTGGTATTTAGACGTACCTTAGGTAGAGGATTTTCGGTTGCAAAACCGAACATTGATTTTGTTTAAATAAGTTAAGGATAAGGCCTTGTTCAGTTATTATAAGTTTAATAACTAAGCTAGTGTGTGAATGATTTCAGTGTGGCTTTTTTTCCAGCCCGTCCCTACTTAGGTGACAGAGCGCTAGATTTGTTAGGATGCAGGTCACCCTTCGAAATTTTCGAAGGTGGTGTTGTTAATAAAGTGTTGGGGCCTGCATCAAACCTTTTTTTCGAGTTTCGATTTCGACTGGCAAATCTTCGTATCTGCCACAGTTTAGTAACGGGGGGCCTTTTACTAATTTGTTTCTCATTGTATATATTTTCATTTATTGTTTTGTACAGTGTTTTATCATCCCCCACACGCATTTGTAAATATGGGTTTTAAGTAGGTTATTCATGGAGTGATTTCTTTTGGTGATTGAGAAGGATGTACAGTATAAATGTGGTATTTTGGTGAATGATGGTCCTGCATGGAACTAGCTAGGCTAGAAAGTTAGAATTGGACTGAACCAGCCCTCTCCTTTTCTTGGCCTTGTGTCGCATTCTGTAAAATACTTTTTTACAAATAAATATTGAGGAGATGTTATCCAAGTCACCGTTTGGACCGTGTACGACTCTCGATATATTTCTATTATATGTTACCCGACCTTTTCCCAAAAGGGTTCTAATCAACATCATAATATTGGCTACATAGGATTCGATCCCAGAACTCACATTGAACGACGGAAAGAAAGAAAAATCAACACGTTTGATTTTTTTGAAACACAACAGCCGGATATTGTGACTTCGACAAACCTTGGCTGGAACGGGAAAAAAAAAATTCGTCAAAAGTAAGACTTATTTTTTTGCTTCGTTTTAAGTCAAACGAAATAGTTACAATTGTGTGTTTGTTTTTGTTACAGTTATTAACTGGTGAATGAAAACTTTTTTTTTACGCCGAGTGAATTCGAACTCGCGACGAACATTACGGGAGGTTGTGTTTGTTCCATATTTTTGTAGTTTGGTATACTCATTGTATTGTGTATAGTTTAAAAAATGGACGAACTGGTCGAACTTACAAAGGCATTAGTGTCTTCTCAAATGGAACAGCGGAAGATGCAAATAGGACAACAGAAGATGCAAATGGGACAACAGAAGATGCAAATGGAACAACAGAAAAGGCATCAAGATTTCCAAGATTACTTGCAACAAGAAATGTTAGAGTTACGGAAACAGCAAGCAAACGACACGAAAGTGTTATTTGAGGCTGTTGCAAAAGGTAGAACGATGGAAAATTCAAATTATTTCACAGCCAAATTCAATATCGGAATTCGTATATGACCCTGACAACGGAATAACTTTTCAAGCCTATTTTCAACGGTTTGAAACAATTTTCAACAAACGGTGCGAAACTTGGTCGGACGAACAAAAAGTTGTACTTCTATTAGAGAAGCTTGCTCCTAATGAGAGTACAAAGTACACACATTTACTATTGCCTAGAAAACCTGACGAAGTATCGTTTGAGGTGACAATAAAAACACTCACAAGCATGTTTGGTGAGAGAAGCAGTCTTTTTCATACGCGTTTTAGTTGTCTGAACATTGTTAAGCAAAATGATGATGATTTTGTTACGTATGCAGGAAAAGTAAACAAGAGTGTGAACGATTTCTCCTAAACGAGTTAACAATTGACATGTTTAAATGCTTTGCTTTTGTTAAAGGTTTGACGGAAAGTAGAGATAAAGATGTTCGTTCGAAAATATTGTCAAAAATGGAACAAAGCCCAAATATAACATTACAAAAAGCTACAGAAGAAGCTAAAAAAATAATGAATCTGAAACATGACAATACTAAAATCGATGAAAAAGATATCTCACATATTTCGCATATGAAAGAAGTTCGACGTTGGACACGTGAAAGAAAATTTAAACCCCAGTGAAATTGCTATGCTACAGATGTGGTGGACCTCATTCTAAAAATGACTGGGTTTTTTTTCGAGATAAATGTTGTTTTCGGTGTAATAGAATAGACCACAAGAGTTCACACTGTAGAATGAAGCAGACCGAAAGAGGAATGTCGAACGGAAAAAATAAAGTAAGAATGGTTTTGTCAAAGAAAGAAATCGAGGAGGGTCAAAAACGAAAATTCGTGCAAGTGAAAATAAATGGAGAGAAGGTACAACTTCAGCTGGATACTGGAAGTGATATCTCCATAATAAATGAAACAACGTGGAAAAGAATTAACAAACCCAGGTTAACCAAGACTGATAAAATAGCCCGTGGAGTTTCGGGAAGAAGGTTAAAGTTCAGTGGAGAATTTTTGTGTGAAGTATCGTTTTTAGGAAAAACTAAAAAATCTAAGGTTTATGTTTTACAAAATTCTTCTAACCTAATGAGAAGTGATTTAATTATCCTGTTCGATCTATTCAAGATTCCTATACACTCATTTTGTAATAGAATTGATGTTTCACCAGCTGGTAAAAATAAGGTTAAGGATAAATTGATAAAGGACCTAAAAAATGAATTTCCTGGAGTTTTTTCAGGTGATCTCGGTAATTGCATGAAAACCGAAGTAAAATTTGAAGTAAAAGAAAATGTCAAGCCTGTGTTTAAACCAAAACGGAAGGTGTCGTATGCCGCATTAGAAACCGTGAACTAGGAGTTACAAAGACTGAAAGAAATGGGTGTCATTTCTAAAATTGGTTATTCAGTTTGGTCGTAACCAGTGGTATTTGTGAAAAAGAAAAATCATAAAATACGTGTGTGTGTGCAGATTTTTTTACAGGTCTAAATGACTGTTTAAAGGAACCTTCTTATCCTTTGCCCTCTCCGGGAGACGTGTTTGTTAAATTGAATGGATGAAAGATTTTTAATAAAATTGATTTGTCTGACGCATACCTCCAAGTAAGAGTTGACGAAGATTGTGCAAAATTATTAACAATAAACACGCATAAGGGGTTGTACAAATTCAATAGACTTCCGTTTGGATTAAAAGTCGCCTCTAGCTTATTTCAACAGATCATGGACACAATGTTGGCTGATCTAGAGTTTGCAGTAGCATATTTGGACGATGTGCTGATAAAAGCAAAAATACTAAGGAGCATTTAGAGCACATAAGAGCGGTATTTAAAAAAATAGAAGAATACGGTTTCAAGTTAAGTTCAGAAAAATGCGATTTTTTTTATGTCTGAAATTAAATACTTAGGACAAATAATTGACGCAAAAGGAAGACGACCAGACCCGAAAAGAGCAGAAGCCATAAAAAATATGCAGATCCCTAAAAATATTACAACGCTTCAAGCTTTTCTGGGTTTAGCGAATTACTATGGAATTTATATGCAAAATATGCATGATTTAAGAGCCCCATTGAACAATTTATTAAAAAAAGGTGTAAAATGGAATTGGACTGAAAAATGTCAGCAAGCTTTCGAAAAAATAAAAAGTGTATTGACGTCGGATTTAGCACTAACACATTATGACCCTAAACAAGAAATAATAGTCGCTTCTGACGCAAGTGATTATGGCATTGGTGCTGTAATTCTTCATAAATTTGAAGATGGTAGTAAGAAACCAGTAGCCCATGTTTTCAGAACTTTGCTTCCAGCAGAAAAAAATTATTCGCAAATTGAAAAAGAGAGCCTTGCGATTGTTTTTGCGTTAAAAAAAATTTCATAAATTTATCCATGGTCGATCGTTTTTATTACAAACAGACCATAGGCCACTATTATCCATATACGGATCAAAGAAGGGTATTCCCACACATACTGCAAATAGATTGCAGCGCTGGGGTACCGAATTGTTAAATTATAATTTTAAAATGGAATGTTTGCTTTCGAAGAAAATAGGGCACGCAGATAGTCTTTCCAGATTAATCCCTCGAAGATTGGAACTATTAGAAGACATGGTTATTGCAGTCTTAAGGGATGAAACGGATTTTAAGGAAGCATTATGCAATGCTATACGTGAATTACCTGTCACGTTAGATGAAATAAGAATCAAGGCTGGAAAAGACGATTTCATCAAAAAGATGAAAGAAGAAGTAATTTCAAAGAAGAAATATAAACTTCAAGAAATTCGTCAGCATATTCAATATGCGATGAAGTGCTACTATATGCTGGAACAGTGGTGATGCCAGTTGTACTGCAAAAGCGGATGTTAAAAGAATTCCATCAAGGGCATCCAGGGATCGCACATATGAAAGCTTTAATGAGGAGTTATACTTATTGGCCGAAGATGGACAAGGATATAGAACAGATTGTTAAAGCATGTAAAGGATGCCAACTTGCAGCAAAAGCACCACCAGTGAAAATTATACCATGGCCGAAAACAGATGTCCCATGGACGAGACTGCATATCGATTATGCTGGACCCATGAACGGTCATTATTATCTAATAGTTGTAAATAGCTACTCCAAGTGGCCTGAGATTTTCAAATGTAAACACCCGACATCCACAACTACTATAAAGGTACTAGACGAACTTTTCAGTCGCTTTGGTGTATCAAAACAATAGTAAGCGACAATGGGACACAATTTACCAGCAGTTAATGTAAAGATTTCTGCAGATGTTTGTCCATTGACCACACAACAACTTCACCTTACCATCCCAAATCTAATGGTCAGGCTGAAAGATTTGTGGACACTTTTAAAAGGGCATTGAGAAAGAATCACGGCATGGACACTGAGGAGAAGACCATTCAGAAATTTTTGTCGGTGTACAGAATCATACCAAACCCAAACACAGTTTCAGGCATGTCACCAGCCGAACTGATGTTTGCTAGAAAGATACGCTCAGTATTTGACAGATTATTACCGAGTCCAACGAAGAAATACGCGAAGAAAAGTAGTTTTTCGTGTAAGATCTTTTAAACCGGAGACAAAGTTTTTTTTTTTTTAGAAATGGAAAAACGTTTTGGGATGATGGGTAATATCAAAAAGAATTGGTGGAATTATGTACTGGGTGAAAAGTTCCAAATAGGAACATAAACGTCATCTAAATCAATTGAGATCAAGGCTTACGGAAGATGTCAGGAAAGATCAGGAAATCCCGATGGACATATTGTATGAGACGTTTGACATTCCAGCACCACCAATTGCTGAAACAGTTATTCCAAGACGGTCAAACAAAAGAAAAAGAATACCGGTAGAACCGTTAAGTCCGGACCTGAAACGTAAAAGATATTAATTTCTGTTGTGAAGAAATTATCTCAGACGGGGGTGATGTGGAGTAAGCTGGTACCCCTTCCTGGGGTTGGAGAATGAGATGCTCCAAGGGCATGAAAGAGAGGCAACTCTCGTCACGAGACGAAAGGAGATGTTATCCAAGTCACCGTTTGGACCGTGTACGACTCTCGATATATTTCTATTATATGTTACCCGACCTTTTCCCTAAAGAGGTCTAATCAACATCATAATAACATACAATAAAATAATAAATAAATAATAGTAATAATAATAAAAAGTGACACACTCACACATGAATTTAGAATTAAGGTAATAAAAAAAGAAGACGGAAAAAAACAATGTACACGCGCGAGTAGTAACTTTTGTAGAAAGAACAGAAAGGGAGAGAAAGACAGAAGAAGAAAAAAGACAATGACGAATTTGCACACACACTTTCTGTCCGTGTTTAGAAAGATGCATTCTGTCGGGAAGGAACTGATTTTTTGTGTTGTTTGTGTTCAGGTGAGGGTGTGTTTCACTCAAATTGTATTGTTTTGAATCTTTTGGTTTGATTTAAATGTATCGTTGAGAGAGAGACTCATTGAATCAATTTTCCTTGTTTTTTTTGTTTAGCCGGAAATATTGTTTTTTGGGGGGTTTTTTGCCCTCCTCGTATTAAAATATTAGTATATATATTTTGCCAATATACACTTTCTTTGGCAAGGTGGCGGGTTTTCTCTATACCCTGATGTGCTTGATGGAGCTGGTGCAACATGTCATCTCTTATAGATTCTGGAAGTAGAACCTGCTGTCCTTTGAAGAGTACTTTTGCTTCAACTGCTAATTCATCGCGAAACAACCAGTATGATCGGATGTCAGCTGGTACATCTCAGATAGTTTCTAGCTATCCTTGGAACACAATTTCTTTGACGAGGCTCAAAGTTTTGTCTCTCGTTGTCTCACTGCATAGTTAATCTCTCTTTTCTGTTGAGAAATTGATGATTGAAAGTGTATGGTGCTCGTCATCAGCTTCTGTATCTATTCCATCGATCATTTTGTCTAATTCGACTATATTGTTGTTGGGTAACCAGCTTAGTGCGTCTGCAAGGATCATGTGTTTGCCAGGGCGGTAGATTACTCTGAAGTTATAGCCTTGTATTTGTAACAACATGCGTTGTAGACGCGGTGGCGCAGAATGCAGTGGTTTTGCACATATAGGGTCTAATGGTGTGTTGTCAGTGATCACTGTGAATGTGTTTGCATACAGATATGTGTGGTAACGCTGTATTCCATGCATGATTGCTAGCATTTCTCGTTCGATATTGCTATATCTTGACTGGCAGTCGATCAGCGTTTTGAAACCAAATGCCACTGGTTTGCCTTCCTGTATCAGTGCTACTCCCAGACTCCTCTGTGAGGCATCTACTGATACTGGTTTTGTTTGATCGTAGTAGGATAGGAGAGCATCAGCAGTGATCATATCTTTTAGATCATCATAACATTTTTTGTGATCTAGCTCCCACATCCATGGTAATTGTGGTTTTAAAAGACCACGCAGTGGGTGTGCTTTCTCAGCGAAGTTTGAAATATACTAGAAGAGGTAGTTCAGCATTCCTAGGAAGCGCTGTAGTTCATATTTGCTTTGTGGATTTGGCATCTTTTGTATGTCGCATATTTTTGCTGGGTCTGGCTTGATGCCAGTGGATGGGTATATGTTGCCAAAGAACGTTATAGTGTTTTTTTAATGATGCTCTTTTCACTGTTTTAAATACGAGGCCGGTTTCAGCTGCTCAAATCATCAGGTTGTACAGATTCTTGTTGTGTTTCGTGTCATTTTCCCTGTATACTGCTACATCATTTGTGATGCTAGCCACACCATCTAAACCTTCACGGATTTCGTCCATCCTTACCTGAAAAAAATCCTGCGAGACGCTTAGGCCAAATGGTAATCGTTTCCAGCAAACTCGCCCCAAAAGAGTCCTGCACGTTGTTAGCAACTGGGAGTTATCATCCAGGTGGACTGATCGAGTTTGCTGAATACTTTTGCCTTTGCAAATTTCGGGTTCAACTCTTCAACTGTTGGTATTTTGTAGGGGCATCTTTTCAGGCTTGAGTTTAGTTTCTGTGAGTCGATGTGTATCCTAAGGGATCCATCCTTTTTCATACTGAAGGCCAGGCTGGAGCACCAGTCTGTGTACTCTTCTACCTTCTTTAGTACGTCTTCTTCTATCAGCTATAAATGGGTCTGCACCCTCCTTTAGTAACAGTTAGTAAGAGTGTTGCTGTTCTGCTGAAGTTGCCAATTCTGTCAAACTGTTCTGGATATGTTTGCCTCAGTTGTTCAACGTTAATGATGGGTATAGGCCGTTGTCGCAGTTTTGTATTTCCAATAGCGTCAGCGTTTATTGTGAGAAATTTCAGTTGTTCACTTGTAGACAGACCTACAACGGCGGATTCAGGAACATCGACAACATAAAATATTGCATCTACCCATTTTGATGGTTTATCTTGGCATGGGATATTGATAGTTCCCCTGTAGGTGATTGTGTCGCCACTGTATGACGTGAGCTTTATGTGTTGAGGGCGGTGTCATCTGTTCCGTATATTTGTCAGAATGTTCTTAATGGTTGCCGTATGCTGCTCAATCAATTTTCAAGCAGAGTGTGTGGCGAATTGGGAATATGGAGTGGTTTGATATTTAGGGGTGTATATGCCTCATCTCTAGCTTGTTTATTGATGCTGCCCATGCACTTGGCGCTTATTGTGATCGAGTAGAAATGCTTGTGGTAGTTTTCGCTGTCACTTCCAGCTTCTATGGAATCAATTTCTTTTTCACTCTCTGTAGTTCAGTTTCCTCATTTGATTGTGATGCTGGTTGTTGCGTAACTTGCTTCTGTGACCTCTGCTTTTGGTCCGATCTTCTTGTTTTCATTTTATTCTGCAGCATCTAGCCCAGTTACCCTTCTTCCCGCATGCAGAACATTCGTCATGATAAGCTGGACATTGTCACGCTTGTGGCTTGTGTCACAGTTTTTGCATTTTCTGCCCCGGTTGATGCTGTGGATTTTGTCATATTGGGACACACCAAGTAGTTGCAGCTGGTCGTTTCCTGCTGAAAGGGCTTCGTATTTCCTGCCTTCAGTACGTCCATCACTTATTTTGTGACCTTTCGGTTTGCTGTATAGTTCGTTTCAGAATGGATCATACAGTGTAGTTGCGATTATCAATTCGATAATACGCTCGTGCAGTTCTTCCTCGCTAGTGTTCTGGCCCTGGTTACAAAATCATTTAGGCTCTCACTTAGCTTTTGCTTGTATTGCATTAGATGGAGCCTATGTATCCTGAAGTGCACGTTTGTATTTAATTGTGCTTCATAAAAATTCTATAGATCTTGTGGTGATTTTTTTTGTTCATCAGTCAGAACACTGGCGTTCAGGTGTTTCAGTCCTTCATCAACTATGCCACGGCAGATTTTTCTGGCGTGTTTGTTTTGGCCTACGATCCCCTCATCTTCCATATATAACGTCATTTCTTTGCTTAAATAATGATATCGCTTCACCAAGGTCATGGTCAGGCCAGTTCATCGTTGGTAAATGAGAATACATTAGAGCTGTTTAGTCGACAGATAGTCAAAGGTCAAGGTCGTTTATTATATATTTACAAATTTACAATATTATTAAAGATATTTTGTGTGAGGATGTGTTTGTGTCTGTGTTGAAAAATTAAATGTTCTCATTTGTAGAATGTTTAAAGTGAGGAAAAGGCACAAGCCTTAGAAATATTATGTGTTTCATTAAAGTTCCATTTTGGGTGTGCGTGTAAGGTGGTTGAGTGTGGATGTTTACCTTTTTCGTTGTGCTGTAATTGTAGAGAGAGGCGCAGTAGTAGAAGTAAATTGGTTACATGTTCTTAAAAGCGCTACCCGAGCTACTTTGACATTGAGGACTACTATGATAATCTTATGTCAACCTTGATTTGTTTGACCCCTAAAACTGGGCTGTAATTTGTATGCTACAACATACTCCATGCATGAGCGGATGGTGGCTTTGTAGAGATATAGGATAATGTCAGGTGTGAGAAGTTTTCTAGCACGGTAGATGGAGCCCACCTTCTTTGCGGCAGCCTTGGCAATATCTTCTATGTATTTGTTCCAATTCATTCTACCTCTGAATGTTAAGCTGAGGAGGTTGAACGTTGAACTCTCATGTAGGGTGTTATTTGCCATGTCAATCGGTGACCAAAGAAGTATCTTGTAGTTGTTGAAGGATAGGAGCTTTGTCTTAGCAGCATTAAATGTTATCATCCATTTATGACCCCATTTCACTACAGACTGGAGATGACTGTCTAAGAATTCAGCCATTGCCTCGGATATGTGCGCGTCCGTTTTAATCACATTACAAGAGTAGAACGTAGTGTCATCAGCAAATATACCCATCTCAGACACAATGTCATCAGGGAGGGCGTTTATGAAAATCAGGAACAATAAAGGTCCAAGGATCGATCTCTGGGGTACACCTGCATTTATGTCATGTTGTTTGGATGAACGGCCATCGAGGACAACCTGGATCTTTCTTTTGGTTAGGAAGGATCTGATTATATCAAATATTCGTCCAGTAATACCATATGAATTGATTTTTATGAGAAGCACTTCATGCCAGACCTTGTCAAAGGCTTTGGATATATCAAACGCTACCGCCCTAGCTTCACCTGCCTTCTTCAGTGTATGGTATATGCATTCAGAGATGACCGTTATGATATCCGCAGTAGACCGTGCTTGCCTAAATCCATACTGATGGTCAGAAAGAAGTTTAGCATTAACGAGGTGCCAGACTATCGCTAGATTGATTAAGGGTTCAAAGATTTTAGCGAAGAGTGAGAGTAGACTGATGGGACGATAATTCTGAGGGTCAGCTCTATTTCCAGAATTCTTGAACGCTGGTACCACAGAGGAAATTTTCCAGCTATCAGGGAAGCAAGGTATTTGTTGTAAAGTTTGGAGATGACATGGGCCAGTTCAGCAGAGCATTTCTTTATTACTAATACTGGTATAAGATCAGGCCCACATGCTTTGGAGGTGTCAAGGTTTTTTATGATGTCTCTGACATGAGATTGGGTGATGACCAGGTCATTAAGTGTGGCTTCAGTCTACAATAGGAATTTAGGGAGGGAGTTGTTTGCTGAGTCCAAAGTAGAGAGTTTAAGGCGAACCACTGGGTTAGTAGTTCAGCCTTATCAATTGACGTGCAAACGACATCATTGTGGTTTGATAGCGAGGGAATTGTTGATTTCCCATGGTTCACTACACTATTGAAGATTTTTCAGAAATCGCGATTACCTAGTTTCTGTGACTGAATGCGTTTTCTGGTTATCTCTGTATACCTTCCTTTGTTTCACCTATCACTGCCTTACAATTTTTTCTCAACACTATAAATTTCTGTCTATTCGAAGTTGACTTGTGGCGGACGAATTTTCAGAATGCTTGCTGCCTCTGTGCAATAGCAGCTGCACATTCCGAGGTGAACCATTGTGGAGAGTGGGGCTTGCTGTAAAATGTTCGCATGGAGACATATGCTTCAATGCCTGCTTTGACTCATTCGGTTACCTCATTTGCGCACTGATCAGCAGTGAGAGAAAAAGTTTCACTCCATAGGGCGTCACTGAAGTAATCTCTGTTCGATTCCCAATCAGCGTTTTGAGCAATCAGTATTGGGACGAGATTTTAGGGTAATATCAACTATTACCACAAGGTGATCAGTGTTCTCGAGCGGGCTATGGGCATTCGTCACACAAGCCTCAGACAGTGAGGTCAAGAACAGGTCGAGAAGTGAGGCCTTGAGTTTTCATTCACAAAACTCTGTCAATGTAAAGTTAGCACTTGCTAACTAGTGACCTCTAATATTCCTCAATCTTCACTCATTTCGATTTATTCAAAATGCATGCACGTCCGTATATATCCCTATTTCCTTCCTTCATCATTTAAAACCCCCATTTTATAATTCGTATTAATTGTCGGCGTGGTCTTTGATAAAATCTCAAAGACGCCAAGGCTAAATAAAGTCAAGAACCACGCCACAATCATGTTACATTAAATTTATATGCGAGACTGCTAAAATAAAAAAAATATTTTTTAAATTTTATTTATTCCTATTGCCAAGTTTTTCAGGCTGTTTCCGTATAATCGCCTTAAAAAAAGAAGAATCTCACTTTTCTTTTTGGATAAATTAGTATACAGTGCCGTAACTCCAATAATACCAAAATAAACATCTCTGTTATGTGGACAAGAAACAAAATAGCCATGAGAACTCTACATATACGTTTAGAATGTAAAATCACACAAAAAGACACCGCAATAAATATGGGGCAGCTTCTTCATTTGAGAACCGAGTCTACATCGTTCATACAAGATGAATGCGAATGCGTTCTCTAGTCATGTTCTCCCAGTCTCAGATGGTTCGCGCTTTGTTTGGTTCGGAAAAAAATTATCTAAAATATAAAATATAATATTATTTCTGCTATACTCTGAAGGGAAGATCAAAGTGTAGTATCTGTTCCGATGGATACTGCACCACATAGACTGGTATTGTCTTGGCCTTCGGGGCTTGATTTACGCCGGTCTATGGGTCTGTCCTGTGCAGTTCTAGGAGGTCCACCCTCCCAGGCTTCGCCTCCCCTCTTTGAGGAGGAGTAAGTTTATTGCTTACTGCCTGAGGCGCCCCTACCGGGGAATGCTGACTGGGCTGCCCAGGCAATTTTTAATGGCCACAGTGCTCACCTCTCGGGCGCTGGCTTTTCAAACCCTACTTTCCCGACCCGACCGTGGGTCACATCTTACTTGTGGGAGTAAGATAAAAACTGGCTTTGTGCCTAACTCCTGGAGAGGAGTAAATCATCACTGTGAATGGGGCCGAGGCAGCAATCGGGGGTGGGGGGGGGGCTAAAAAAATGTTCTTCAGCGACCCACCCAACAGGGGCTGGTAACAATGAGTATCAATGCCGAAACCCTCTCTGCTAGAGCAAAATCAGACGATCTGCTCCCCACTGAACCGAAGAACACCCTGCCTGACTCTGTTTATTCTGTCTATCGTAAGGGAATGGTAGAACCTAATAAAGGTTTTTGAACTACCTCTTCTACCCCTATTCCTGACCATAAATATACTCGTCGGGTCACATCCCCTCCCCCCTCATCAGTAGGCATAACCATCCACTTTTGTGTACTGTTTATCAATCCCGGCCAAGGGAAAGAATTCCTTCTTCGTATCCATGAGTTGTCTCCCTTGCATATATATAGTTTTAATTTGATTATATAATTATGCTCTTTTAAACATCTGTATTTTTACAATTAATTCGTTACTTTTTCAGAAAAAAAAACTTGGTTGATTCCGACACTGTGTGTCAAAGATGAGCTAATTACGTTCGGCGATGTTATACACATCTCTATTTGTGTTGTGAGAAAAAGAAATGGCGATGTATTGTGATATTTTTGGCAGGCGTCAAGAATAGTTAACAGAAAAAGGGTGAAAAGAAAAACAAATAGGCAACAAATAAATGTTACCAGAGGTAAGAAAAGTAACTTTTCTACCTACCTGGATAAGGTTTTTGTGTTTTAAATTATTTTAAAGCTTTTTTTTAGATCAAGCCCAAAGTATTGTCAAAGACGTTACGTTAGAATTTTTTTAATGGCTGACATATTATGTATTTATTTATTTTATTTAGCTATTTATTTTATTTATCCAAAGATCCCTTACATTAAATTACATTTGGCATATGGTGCCTCTTAGGTTGAGTTTCATAATACGCTCAACTTACGACGTGCTTCCGTCAATGACCAACCTCGTCAAATGGAAGAAGGAGGAGGATTCAACCTGTTCTTTATGTAAGGAAAAGCCCCAAACAATGGACCATGTTTTTAGTTCATGCAGAGTGGCCCTTGCTAATGGCCGATATATGTGGCGGCACAACCGGGTACTAGATGAACTGACGACAACAGAGCAGGAGAGGAGCAGCCGTGAACAAAGACACTTGTCTGCTTCGATCAAAGAGACGATGTTTGGTTTGCTGCTTGTGCAGAGGAGAGCTGCCTGCGCGAACTCGGAAACGCCCACTTACGAAAAGTTTCATTTTCGAAAGTAAACGGCATCGGACGTTGGTTTATGTCGCACCCTGCGCATTAACATAGGTGAGATTTCTCCGATAGAAAGAACAGGACAAACGTGATTTTAGCAGATGCGCCGCCTGTCGCGGGACCTGATTCCACCAAAATTCTTACGTTCGCATTGTTTTTTGGAGCGACTAGCAACTCGGCCTCTTGTGCCCCTTTTTTGACCGGGGACTCTCTCTTTTGGGCAATATTGTTTGTTCTCATCCCTTTTAAGTGATAACCCAAAAGGGGTGATCACCCCTTTTGGATGATTTGTATAGCCTCTCTTGGGCATTAATATTTATTTTTTTATGTTTTTTTGCAGGTTCGTTCTTAGCCCAGGCACAACCTAAGCAGCTGGCCGGATTTGGTTGAACAGCTAGAGTAAAATCTAGCAAGCGTTCTTCCAATTCCAACTCGGCAGGTTTTGAGCTGGGCTCAGAACTGGTGTTTTATTTTTTATTGGAGCCTTTCCTTCGCAAGCTGAGGCAAGGGGAGACTGGACAGGCCCTACATAGTATCACTCTAACTAGTGGAGTGCGAGCCAGGGTCTCCGCATATGCCGATGATGTTACCGTGTTCGTCTCGTTTCATCGAGACATTTCCACGGTAACTAAGGCACTCAAAAGGTATGAAGAAGTTACAGGGGCCGTGGTCAACCGTAGCAAATTCATTGGCCTAAGGTTGGACACCTGGAGTGGTGCGGCTGCGCTGCCTGGCCTTTTCAACTGGTCAGATGGCCCGGTTCGGATGCTCAGCGTGTGGTTCGGACCGGGTCTCCAGCGTGAAAAGAATTGACCGGAAGTACAGTCTAAGGTCAAAGCGTTTGTAAGGATTTGGCTTCAAAGGGGGCTTTCCTTTAAAGGTTGAGCTAAGGCGTGCGCCATGTACATCTTTCCTCTTATCCGTTACCGATTGGCTGTACTATCTCTGCCTGCGGACTACTTGGCGACTTTGACGCGTATACTTTTCTCGCTTTTGGGGGAGAAAAAACGGCTAGTCTGTAGACAGGTCTTTGACAGAGAAGTCTGCGTAGGACCCTGCAGTTGAGAAAGCTTTTCCTAACCTCATCCCTGACCACTTGGCTGAATGCCGTCGTAAGCCAAAGGGTCAATCGCCCGGTCTAGGAAAACACTATATCGGGAATTAGTGGTGGGGGCCGCTTTAGATCTACTTGAGGGGTGACTTGAATTGTCAGAGAGGAGCTTCGCTTTCAGTGGAATTGGGCGCCAGGCCGGAATTATCTTAACAATACTGAGTTTTCTCTGACCTGGCGATTGGTTCGAAATGTAGTACCCCTTAATGGTATACGCTTCAGTATTGGTATGGTCATGAACCCTTTTTGTCCACGTTGCGAGGAAGATGAAATTGAAACGGCAAGGCACGCCTTTTTTAACTGCTCCAAGCTTCGTAAATACTTGACGTATGTCAACGAGGTGACGGCTCGCATCGTTCCCGAACGGGTGACGTGCCTGGATTTAGCGTTTGTAGTCTTCAACATGGACCCCTTGTGGCCCAGGGAGAAACGAATGCAATTTTAGACTTAGCTAGACTCGTAGTGTAGTCTTCACGCTTAGACATAGGGAGTTGTAGAGCACCACTTTCTTATTACGCAGAAGTGACGAAAGAATAATTCCAGGGTCGAATTATTTCTGGCTAAACGTTTTATTATTTTATTATCACAACAATTAGCAATCATATGAAGCCCAATGCAGTTAACATCATCCCAAAGTTTTTTTTACAGCGGGGGGGGGGATGTAGATCGGGTCTAAGTGTACAGCATGCCAATTATTAGTACCCGGCCAAAATATTCTTGGACCGATTGGCGATTGGGTGGTAGCCGCAGATCTGGCGCAATAATTACCGCAAGATTATGAGTTAAAAGGTGAAAAAGCCAGACATTGTTCTATCGTCAAGAATAAGGAAAGGACTCATCTTGGTCGAATTGACAGTACCTTATGAGAGCTGGGTAGAAAAACAACAACAATACAAGATAGAGGAATATGAAGACCTAAAGAGATAGTTGACTCGTGAAGATTATAGCGTTATCCTTCGAGCCGTTGAAATTGGAGCATGAGGTTTCCTTGCAGGCTCTCTGTATCAACTCCTAGGCCAGCTTGGAATTAAAGGTCTAAAAAGAGCTGCAGCCAGCAAACTCTTCATAGAGATAACCGAACAATGTGCAATGTGGCTCTGAGCGAAAAGGAATATCACATAGTGATATAATAGTAAGTATTCACTGTATAGTTATCTCTGTGAGAGGAGAAACATTTTTTATTTATTTATTTTTAATTATCTCCCTTGAACCATTTGGATTATACGTTATCTCCCTTGAATCATTTCTCGGTATTTAATGTTAGGAATTTTATTTATTTATTTATTATTTTATTTTATTTATTTAGCTATTTATTTTATTTTATTCATTTTATTATTTTTTTCTCTCTTCGATATAAGAGATCGTTTTCTATTCAACAAAGACGTGAGACGCTCAGCCGTTAAACAACAGATTATACGCCGAGTCATTAAACGACACGTGAGATGCTAAGCCATTGAACAGTCGGTTGTTTTGATGTAATTGAACATTTCATTAGATTGAAATGCGATTCAGATAACGGGGCCTCACATCAGTGAGGGGGGGGGGAGATACGCGAAAAAGCCATCGAGAGGAAGGCCCCGAAACGGTGCGTATTCTCTCCTGATGAACCGACATTGTCTGGAGGCCGAAATAGAATATACCACAAGTAAAACAGTCAAAGAAAAATGAATATATATATACAAGCCCACAAGTGTCCTAAATTCCCTTTTCATTTCATGCTTGACACTGAAATAATCAATCGAACAATTAAACAATGTTATGCAAAAACTGTAACATTATTGTTATTTTTTTAAATACGTGAATTATTTTAGGGAAAAAATTATATCACATATTGAGCCCTGTACCCAATATTTAACAATTATCCTAATGGGGGGGGCTACTTTTTTAAGCAAACTTGGGGTAAAGGAAATACAACATAGGTCGATTTAGAGACGGTATTTTGGGTCTTTGGGGCAGTGGAAAGGCGTAGTAATAAATGTAACCTCACAACGGTAGAACGGAGAGATAGACAAACATTGTTCCCGATAATTCGATCGTGGATTTTGCCAAACACGCGAATCATATATGATGGTTTGGGCTGCGTACGAACGTTTAGACAAGTACGAAAATGGCATACATGAACATGCCACAGTCATCCACGAAACCAATTTCGTCAATTCTGATGATGATAGAATACATACGCAAACGATTGAAGGTGTGTTTTCTTTTGAAACGTTTAAAAATAATTAACATCGAAATTTGCATGTTTAAATTATTTAAGATAAACATACGTTTTAAATTAACGTTTAAAAATTAAGAAACATTGAAATTTCTATATATTTATTTATAAGAATGAGATACGTTAAAAAATAATTAACATTGAAATTTATATATTTTTTTTAAATTAGTATTTACGATTAACTAAAATAAAGAAAATCATTTTTTTTTAATTTTTAAATGAAGGTTTTTGGTTTCATGCCAAAAAACACATACTATGACTGCTACATAACTGCTGCTAGTTAGTCATATTTGACAACGGTTCTCTTGTCACCAAATTTAAATCTAAGTCTGGCTAAAGGCGTCTTTTTGATGTAACTTAATTATATTATTTTTCAGATTTTTTTAGATGAGAATTGATAATCTATATATTAATACGATTACGTGTGTGTTCGTGTGTCATGCTTACATCAAAAGCTCTGCGCATGCGTGCCACACCTAGATTTGGAAAAGCATTCAAGTCACCTAATTTTCAAGTATTTCCCTTTGGCGCAACGGTTAGCGACGTAGAATTTTGACGTCAGTTTTTGACGTCGGCCCGACTGGTTTATAGTTCGAATCCCAACCAAGCTCTAAGAATTTTTTTTCTTCATCGAAGGGGGGGGGGGGTAGGGAGGGGTCGACCGGGAAGACACATATTAATATGATAAAGCTCAAGGACAAACGTTCGATAAGGTTGTGATCTACCTACCACAACCTTGCTTTACTCATGAACAACTTTATGTAGCCTTCTCAAGAGCAAGGTCTATGAATAGTGTAAGAATGAAAATTTGTCCTCAGAATAATTCTACTCATGGCCAGAGAAGAAGAACTATCTTCACTAGAAATATTGTATATAAAGAAGTTTTGTAAATTGTTTCATGTATTGTTCATTTTTAAATATAAATATATAAGTCAAATCTTATCGTATTTTATTCAAAGATGTATAGGTTAGGAACAAGATAATTAGTATTGAAAACATCATTTCGTGTAATTTACACGGGTCCCGCTAGTTTGTATTATTTCGATTATTCGAACTACTGTTCTCATCTTGAATGTAATTCTAAAAACGTTTTAGTCGATGTAACCTCCGAGCTTCTTCATAAAAATAATACTGATACTTGCAGGTATGTCTTGTTGAACTTTGGAATCTTTCTGTCGAACTCGGGAATCTCTATGGAATTTCAAATGGAAATGAGGGGTAACTTGCTCCTATTTCATCAGTTATGATCGGGTAGAAGTCTTAAGTAATTCGTAATTGTATTCTTAGTATTGACTGTATTGAGGATTGAACTTTTAACCTCCAAAAGACTGTCACTTAGAACTGATTATTACTTAGCACCTTTAGATGTTGCACCACAGGTCCTTGCGCAAGGAGTTAAATGGTTTTGAGGAAAAAAATTGTGGTACTAATTTTTTAGTGGGGGCGTTTTATGAGCCCTAAGAAACTCCTTGTATTTAAAGAAAAAGAAACAATCCATACTGCCCTTTTACTCTTCTTTTTCTTATCTTCTTTTCTTTTCTCTTTCTTTTTTTTCTCCTGTCAATTTTCTTTCCTTATTTATTTGTAAAGCTATCTCTGATGTAAAAACATCTGTAGGAACGACAAAGTTATCTCCCTTCAAACCTATCTCTTTTTGGGGGTAGAATGGAGTTTTGAATTCAGGTGCATATTCATTTAACCAGCCCCTTTTGTAGTCTTTTGTTGCTGATACATGCATATTGGCAAACATGTGTTTAGAAGATTTGCCTATCTGGGTAGAATGGGAATATCCAATATTCTCATTCTTCACATCTTTTTTCTCTTAGCTTTTCCATATCTGAAAAAGATACAGTCTACAGAAACGTCACATCGACTGAAAAAAGTCTTCTTTCAAATCATGGCTATTAGTGCATGCGCGTTATTTTGTGTGCATGAATAAAACATGATTTAGATGCATGTGTGTCTGTTCATTGCAGTCTGCAACATGCACATACTCTACTTTCTGTTGATAAAGATTAAAATAGCGATGTTTATATAGCTATGGCAGTAACACATTCAGGCTGGCTATTTGGTCTCTGTTGGAAATTTTAGAGAGTAGAAAACACCCAATACCAACGGTTAACTAGTCGGATATATTGGAAGCGACACAGGACTCAGTTTTCCTGAAAATGGAATGTAGAGAAAAATCTGAAACTATTCCAATCGGGACTTGAGTATCGGTACACTTTGCGATGGAAAGGGATATAGAGTATTGATTTACTCCTCTCCAGGAGTTAGGCACAAGGCCAGTTTTTATCTTACTCCCACAAGTAAGATGTGACCCACGGTCGGGTCGGGAAAGTGGGGTTTAAAAATTGCCTGGGCAGCCCCGTCGGCATTCCCCGGTAGGGGCGCCTCAGGCAGTAAGCAATAAATTTATTCCTCCCCAAAGAGGGGAGGCGAAGCCTGGGAGGGTGGACCTCCTAGAACTGCACAGGACAGACCCATAGACCGGCGTAAATCAAGCCCCGAAGGCCAAGACAATACCAGTCTATGGAGTGCAGTATCCATCGGAACAGATACTACACTTTGATCTTAGCCAAAAGGCCAAGATAGAGTAGCAATTATCAGAATGATCATCTCAATAAATTCTACGTTTTTACTAAAGCATATTATTATTAATATTATTATTTGTATTAGTATCATAGAGGAACAAACAGAAAATAGTAATAGTATCAGCATCATAAGTAAGTTGGCGACAGTTGGTGAAGATTTCATTATAATGCTTCAAAAATAGAAATAGTTACAAAAATTAAAAGTAATCTAATTGTGTTATTTTGGGTTGTTTTGTTACTAAAGTACGAATATCATGTTTAAATGTAAAGCGACTATTATTATTATTATGATTATTATTATTACTATTATTATTATTATGATTATTATTATTACTATTATTATTATTATTATTATTATTATTATTATTATTCATAGTAGTCTCAACTTTTGGATGTTTTTAGTTGGGGTTTTGTTTTTCTGTTTTTTTTTAACATCAAGTTAATTCCCTTGACCTTAGATATTCAAGCTGTACCTTAATACTTTCGCCGTTCCTAATAGGCAAGCCTTTTGCAGAATTGGAAAAGAAATTGTCTCGTCAATTTGTTTAAGCCATTTATGGTGGCTTTTCGGATCACATCAGAGTACTGATACAGGATCTCTCCCAAGGAGGGGTAGTTAGTACCAACTGCGTGAATTATCTCACATCTCAACAGGGAGTTTTTCGAAAATGATACAACTCAAAAGCTTATTCGTCTATATAATATGCAAATTATTTAATTAAAAAAATATTTGCAACGTAATGCAAATATTTTGGGAAATTCAAACGCCCAAAATGTTTGAATTTTATGCGTTTCATAAAATTTCAAAATGGCGTCTTCAGAATGGTCTAGAATAATGACGTTTTAAAAAAGGGCGGGAATTATGGTAGCGCAAAGCTGGAAGTTCTTTTTTCTTGTGCCAGCTCCTTCAAAGCTGCAGCTTGGTCTTGGCAAGCCAGGTTCTTGTCTCGTCATCAAGGTCCGCTATGCCCTGCTCGCCATTGGGTGGTTTGAACAGCGGGCATTCCTCTATAACGTGCGTAACTGTCTGTTCTGGGTGGCCACATTCATAGGCAGCACCCTCTCTCAGGCCCCAGTCTCTCATTGTGGCAGAAAAACGGCCCGCCCCAGTTCTCAGGCGGTTCAGATTGGTCCATTGCCTTCGTGGCAGCCCTTGGTATGTCGTCTGGGTCGGTGATGAACCTGTGCAGTCGGTGTTGGTCAGCCTGCTGCCAATCTTCCCTCCAGCGGTTCTTGGTCCCCATCTGCTTTGAGGTGGTGTCTCGGACGGTTTCCAGAAGTTGATGCGCGTGCTGGGAGAGTGCGTGGCATAATTTGAGGCATACTGGTGGAGGGGGGTTGCTCATAATGTCGTGGAGCAGATGTCTGTTGTCGATCTTGGCCTTGTGTGACAGTCGCTTCTCGTCAGATAGCGGGTGGGGCAGTACCGGAGAGGATCAGTAGTTGGTTCACCGGCGTGGCGCGGAGTGTCCCAGAGACTGTGCGCATGGTGGTGTTTAGAGCTGCGTCCACTTTCTTGGCGTGGGTACTTTGGCACCAAACCGAGGCACAGTACTCGGCCGCTGAGAAAACCAGTACTTGGGTGGATATCCGCAGGGTTTTGGTTGCGGCTCCTGATGTAGTACCGGCCAGACAACGAATCAGTGCGGCACGTGATGTCACCTTTGCCGTCACCTTTTCGATGTGTTGACGGTATGTCAGTGAGCGGTCGAGTTTCACACCAAGGTACGTCGAGGTGGCGTCGAACAGGAGGGCGGTGTTGTTGACCATCACTTTAAGCTTGCGTTTGGCCTCACAGTTGTTGAGGTGGAATACCGCAAGACATGGTCTTGACCACATTGAGTTTCAGTCGCAAGTTCTTGAGGTACCTGGACAAGGTCGTCATGTCCGCAGTGAGCCCAGCCTCGATAGTCTCCCATTTTTTGGCCGTCTGTAGGATGGCCAGGTCGTCGGCGTACCCGTATTTTTTGGCTGTTGTTGTTGGTATGTTGTAGATGTATATGTTGAAGAGCATCGGGGACAAAACCGAGCCTTACGGGACGCCGTTCTTTAGTCTCCATAGTCTTCTGTGAAGGCCGTCGCTGGTGTGGAGGGAGAAGCTACGATTACTCAGCATCTCCATGATGAAACTCACCAGGTGTCGATCTGGAATGGTTTGCAGCAGCTTAACATGGAGTTCACGTAACCAGATGGTGTCGTATGCAGCCGTGAGGTCAAGTAGGCGCTCTCGATGTCCTGGGTTAGCAAGGCGACTTGGTCTGTTGTTGACTTGCCACGACGGAAGCTGGCTTGTTCCTTAGGTAGTATGGTTTCCACGACCGGTTCGAGGCGCGCATATAGTAGCCGTTCCAGGAGTTTGTATGGGACACAGAGAAGCGAGATCGGGCGGTAGCTTTTGGGGTCATCGAGCGGCTTGTTTGGCTTGGCCAGAGCGATGATCTTTGTTCGGCGCCAGATCTTTGGTAGCCACAATGTTCTGTAGCACACGGTGTAGAGTAGGCGTAGCCATTCTGTTGCTTTCCATCCTTGGTGAATGACAAACTCCGAGTGGATGTTATCAGGTCCCAGAGCTTTATTCGACTTCAGGCGTTTGGTGGCTACTTCCATCTCTTTCATCGTAAACTCACCCGAGAGGTCAGTGTCGGCACTCGGTGAGGTGTGGAGATCCCTCAGTTTGGTTGTGGTGTCTCTTGTGAAGTACTTGTCCGCATCTGGGAAGCTACCATTCTTGATGAGCTGTGCTGCGATGGAATTGGCAGTGATGGGGTAAGGAGATGGTTTACTTGCACGACCGGTGAGCTTGTTGATGGTCTGCCAGGCTCTCCGGATCGAGTGAGTGAAGTCGATCGTCTCCACGGTTTCTTCCCATCTCTCTTGGCGCTTGGTGTTTAGTCTATCCAGAAGGCTGGTAGCTGCTGCTGCTCTCTCCTCACTATTTGTGGAGTCAGAGTGGCGGCGCAATAGATCTTCGCATTCCTCGTCTCAGCAAGGGATATAGTTGGTACGTCGTCCGCGGGGAATGTGTTTCTTCGCAGCCTTTAGCAGCATCTCTGTGTAGGCTTCATAAGCATCGTCGGTGTTGTCGGCTCGAGGTGTTGGTAGAGCTTTAACTGATGTTTCGACCTCCTTCTTGTAGCCTTGCCAATCCGCTTTGCGGAAGTTCCATCTCCGGACTGGTTTTCCTCCTGTTGGCTGGATCAAGGATGGTGTTGTGATCAGCGATGGACGATGTTGTGAGTGAGGGAACCGGTTCAGGATGCGTTTCTCCGGCAGTGCTTGGTGCGGGAGGTTCTTAAAGAAGGCCAAGTCGAGTTGGTCTCAGTGTTCCATCATCTCAAGGTGAACGACGAAGGCTCCTTCGGGTCATAGAGGAGTGTGGCATCTACAGCAGATATCCATTCAGATAAAGTGATGCCGTCCTGGTTGATGATGTATCCCCAGTCGGTGTGGCGACTATTGAAATCACCAGCATAAATTGCAGGTGCCAGCACATCCAGGATAGTGTGCGGCTCCAAACGGGATGGTGGTGGTTTGTAGATGTTGACTATGGTATTCTCGGCCACCTTCGTATTGATCCACTCAACTGTGGCATCATTGTTCTTCACGAACGTTGCGAAGCCATGATGTTTGCTGCTGGTGTAGCCAGCGAGTGTGAAGCCTGGGAGTTTAAGACTGGTGTCACTGACTTTGTGTGTCTCCTGGAGGAGGATGACGTTTGCCTCGGTGTTGGTGGCAATTTGAGCAAGGACATCGAGCTTTGGCATAGTTAGCCCTTCGATGTTGAGCTGCAGAATTGCAAGATGTTGACTTTCGACGACCAGAGTCGCCCGTCCTGAAAAGGATGAGTGAGAGTACTGTCGCGGAGGGGGATGGCTGGTTGAAGACATTAGTTTCACTGTAAGCATTCCTTGACTCGTAAGAGGTGGTATTGCTTTCAGCTACTAGTGGAGGGGGGCACGTAGAGCCTGTCTTCGTCCCCTCCTGGAAGTGGAATGGCGGGAGTTGACTCACAAAAATAAGTAAAGAAACAGGTACAGAAAATAAAAATATAGCAGCTAGCAATAACGGACTGAATCACTGAAGCTCCAAAATTTATATTTTAAAGCAGGGAAGAAATTATACTATGTGCAAACGTAGTTGCACAAGAAAAAAACAGACTATTGCAAAGAAGGTAGAATCTTATGCAGTGTTTAACTGCATATGACAAGAAAAGAGGCAGAATCTCGAGTATTGAGTCCCATACGCAAGATCTGGAACGAATAAAAGCAGAATGTCGAAATTTTGCTGTCGTTCACAAAATCTGACTTTTGGATGACACGGTGGTAGAAATAGAATAAAGGAAAAATTTACTAGCACAAAAATAAGTAAAAGGGAGATCCGGTAGTGATTAAATCCAGCTTTATTGACATTAAGAAGAAGCTTTTATTTTCCAAAGCACGGGCAACAAAGTTAACCGAATTAATGATGATGATGATGATGATGATGATGATGATGATGATGATGATGATGATGATGATGATGATGATGATGACGACGACGACGACGACAATAACCATAACCATAACAATAATAATAATAATAATAATAATAATAATAATAATAATAATAATAATAATAATAATAATAATAATAATAATAATAATAATAATAATAATAATAATAATAATAATAATAATAATAATAATAATAATAATAATAATAATAATAATAATAATAATAATAATAATAATAATAATAATAATAATAAAGGAATGAAAGGAGTCACAAAAAGGTGACTTAACAAAAATATACAACGATAACTAAAAAAGGGTTACTATTTTAACAAAGGTACAATATTGTGCTCCAACTACGAATAACCACAGGGGTTTTTCTCAAAAGAACAAACAAAAGGGTTCAAATAGAAGAAACAATTTAAAAATAAAAAATAGTTAGAAACAAAGTTTATGGCCGACGAATTTTCTTTCCAGGGACCTCCGAACCAAAGTCTTTTCTTCAAATTGTCCCGTTTTCCCCTCTCAAAACTTACCTTGGCCTTTTAAACACTTTCCTTTTACATAAAAAAAGGAGTTCCTCTTTGAGAGTCTCTCTCTCTCTCTCTCTCTCTCTCTCTCCTTGTTCGGTTTAACCTCTTCTGGTTGCAGTAACTTAAATATTTTTAGGGTCTTCTTCCCCTAATATCCTTTTTTCTTGGAAATATCTGTTTTACTTTTAGAGAAAGTCACTCCGCAAATGGTGGTATACCACTAAAAAGTCCTGTTTTCAGGACAGTTTTTTTTTAAATCTTCAAGTAGAACTTTTCCCCTTTTAGAGATTGTGTTCTCTTTACTTAAAAGGGGGTATTCAAAATTACGTTGAGTTATCAACGGAGTACAAAACACACGTCCTCACTGCTTTTGGAACTGAGTTAAAATTGGCGCCAGCAACAGAGTTTGGCTGAAAAGGGGGAGGGGGACAACTTGGGTTACATCATCGCCAAGGCCGACTGCTAAAAGGGGAAAACCCACCCATCTCAGAATAGAAAAGAAAAAAGGACAGAGACGACTAAGGTCATAGGGTTAAAATACCGACAGGTCGACCCACGAGTCAGAAATGTCGACCCCACCGCCACCACCATTACCACCACCACCACCAGCACTATATTTTTGGGAAAGGAAATAAAATTTCCAAAACTGTTCATCATTTATCCGGGTGGTTAACTTGGCACAGGCGCTCGAGCTTTTATCGTAGTAGAGTATCGTTTTTAGTGGGTCATCATCCCAGGCATTACATCCTACTTTGGAAGGGGGATTTGTTTATATGCCGGTCGCGTGAGGCGCCCCCACAGGTGAATGCCGAAGAGACCGATCATGACAATTTTTGCAACCATCCGTTTTGGAGGGAGAGCAGGATTTTCAACTGATATCTTGTTACATCTAATCTTGGTGGGAGGATGGGTGATTAGTATCAGTGGTTGCTAAACATTTTAAAACTCATGGCCCCCGAAGCGATGAAGTACTTCAATATTAGAATACCTTTCCATATCATTGTCTATTAATTGCACACATATTCTCTTCTATTTTACAAACATCAAAGATATTTTTTGTATTATTCGGGATATTCGGACTACTGTTTTCATCTTGGATGTTATTCACACAATGTTTCTGGCGATGTAACCTCTAACATTCTTCAGGTGACAAGTAAGGCATTATATATATATATATATATATATATATATATATATATATATATATATATATATATATATATATATATATATATATATAAGAAGGATACTCATGTTCCGGGGTTCGAATCGTGCGACCAGTTTGAACAGTGAAGATTCCGCGAGGATTAAGCGTATACGTATTTGGCTAATAATTAAATATGTATTATTAAATAATTATATATATATATAGCATAAATTTGTATTTAATGAAAACAGTTTGACTACATATGTGTATACATGTTTTAGCTATGACCTTACTTAAAGTATTTCTTACACATATGTGTTGGATAATTGCCTTATGGGAATGGACGTATCTGTTGGAAATCGGGTTTGACTTGCGCGAGTTAATGCGGGTGCAATCGAGTGCAGAATAGGGCTTGTTCTCACAGTCAGAGCTAACAGACGTGACAAGGTTACCGTGTGACGAGACCCCAGATCAAGGGTCAGTCTGCACCTGCGAGAGGCTCTGTGACGTCACTCGTTCTCGTGAGAAGCTAATTTTCGTTAGTCTGATTCGGAAGGCGAACCGAGCAGGACGTGCGATTCACGATGTAAAAGTAAGGAAAATATTTCCCTTAAGGGAATACAAGCGAGAGAAATCTTTCCCCTCTCTCTATGAATGGTTAAGAAAACATTGTTAACTAACTACGATAAAGTAGTGATTTTCTCTCAACCTCTTTCTCGACGTAGTGAATGACTCCCAGTTGAAATAACAACGCTTGTAATAAAATGAATTAAATTTGAAAGAAGAGTTTGTCTTCGGAGTGCGTCATGAGGCTTTTGTTGCAGACACGGACGGCGTGGTTCACGGCAGGAAGGCAAGAACAAAGAATTCATCCACTAGACGACACACCACCCTCTACAACAGATGAGGGAGAAGATTAAGGTATGCAACATATGTAGCCAAAAATATTTGTATAAATAAAAATGATACCAAAATACAGCTCTACTGGTTATTGAGCACTATTTTAGAAACACAGTAGTTTCACAGGACTAACAACCCTACAAATTTGAAAATTTATTTATACTTATACTTATAAATATAAATCATTAAATGCAAAAGTTTTTTCCATCTATCCTAACTATATTTATTTACTCCTCTGCAGGAGTTAGGCACAAGGCCAGTTTTATCTTACTCCCACAAGTAAGATGTGAACATCAAAACACGTTACCCTATATGTAGGCATCTCCTACCCACTCAAACAAATCTCAATTTTGCTTATTTGCATATTTATTTATTTTTAAGTTTTTAATAAATTAATATTCTGTATTATACCTTTCTACTTTGTATTGTCAAATTTTCTTCTACATACGCAATCGTTTTATCGATAGTGCTATTATTATAATTATAAATTAAATAAGATAAAGAGATTTTATTTAAAAAAAACGATAGCGTTTAAAAACTTATTTAGGATTTTATTTTCAAGGGTGATAATTTACTTCCGGCTTTAGTAAAGTGTCAAATATCACTGAGATATCGAACAGATACTACTCTTTGATCTTAGCCAAAAGGCCACAGAACCATAAAAATATTTTTTGTGACTAGGAATTTTTAAATTTAAAAAAAAATGATTAAATTGGAATCTTTTTTAATGGGCGGTGTAGTGTCATAACACTGTCCTCCCAGGAATTACTTCCTCCGTTTTTAAGGGGGAATTCTCCTAGAATGAAAAATCCCCAAGACTCGATTTAGTCAGAATATCTTTTAAGTATAGGGGGTAGTGTAGCATCGGTTCTGTTCTCACAAGATCGTCCACGCAAGAATGACTTCCTCCTTTTTATTAGCCAGCATATTGATCTTTGTTTATAAAGATAGCGACTATATTTTTCCAGCCAATTTTCATTTCAGTGTTTCACGTGGACAATGAAACTTGCCATGGTTTTTAATGTTATCTAAATAAATGAATGCAAAAGCTTTTTTCACCTATTCTAACTATATTGACATTAAAACGGTTTATGCTTATTTAATTTTCTGTAGTATATTTTCATTCGTCATGATACATTCCTCCCAGGCATTACCCCATGTTCGTTCCTCACGATACCATTTCCTCAGGATTACCAGTTTTGTGTGTGGGGGAGTTAGTGTACTATCTATTCTGTTGTCATGATATCATCCTCCCAGGCATTAACCTTCCTTGGGGGGGGGGGTCAGTGTATGCAGTTCGATTATCATGATATCATCCTCTCATTTGCATATTTATTTATTTTTAAGTTTCTAATGAATTAATATTTTCTAATCTGTTAATAATTAAATACATGCGTTTATTATTTTTTTAATAAATTTGTTGCTGTTGTTGTTGTTGCTGCTGTTGTTCCTATTCCTATTTACTTCCTTCCGCGAGAGCATAGTTAGGCACAATATCAATATTTAATGTGGGGAGAATCCAGCTCCCCCAAAATGAGCACTCTGAAATAGAACAAAAAATTCAATTGCCTCGGTCTAGAAGGATTTCTGTTTCACTGAGAGAGAACATCTCAATCTCAATCTCATCTCAATCTCAATATATATAAGGCAAAAATCTGTGATATGTATGTAACGCTAAGGCTTTTAAAATACTAAACAAACACCTCCGAATTAGGTATTATTTTAACCGGCATAACCTCGAGAAAATAATATCGAAAAATTAAAAAAAAAGATTCATTTTTAAGGGGTCAAATAGCCATTTTTTCGTTTAATGTGATCACGATTTTTTATGTTATCTTGTGCACATGACGTCACATAGATAGGTACATGACGTCATAGTGATAGGTTCGGATATTATTTTATGCTATCGTCACGTTATTATTGTTTTTTTTGCATTTATCTTCAGACTATTGCCCTGATAAAAGGGAGGGGAATAAGCGAGAGTTATTTTAGTATAGCTCTAGAAGCCTCCTTGTATTTGGCGATTGAAAATGAGGAAAAATATCATGATGGGATTGAAAATAATGAAGAATACCATGAGAGGATTGAAAATGATGAAGAATACCATGTGAGGATTGAAAATAATTAATAATATCATAAATGGATTAAAAATGATGAAGAATATCATGAATTGATTGAAAATGATGAATAATAGGGTGAGAGGATTGAAAATGATGAAGATATATCATGAGTGGATTGAAAATGATAAAGAATATCATGAGGAGAATGTAAATGATGAAGAATATCATGAGAGGATTGAAAATGATGAAAAATACCATGAGAGGATTGAAAATGATAGAAGAATATCATGAAAGGATTTACAATGATGAAGAATATCATGAGAGGATTGAAAATGATGAAGAATATCATGAGAGGATTGTAAATGATGAAGAATATCATGAGAGGATTGAAAATGGTGAAAAATACCATGAGAGGATTGAAAATGATGAAGAATACCATGAGAGGATTGAAAATGATAGAAGAATATCATGAAAGGATTTACAATGATGAAGAATATCATGAGAGGATTGAAAATGATGAAGAATATCATGAGAGGATTGAAAATGATGAAGAACATCATGAGAGGATTGAAAATGATGAAGACCATCATGAGAGGATTGAAAATGGTGAGGAATACCATGATGGGATTGAAAATGATGAAGAATATCATGAGCGGGTTGAAAATGATGAAGAATACGATGAGACGATTGAAAATGCTGAAGAATAAAATGAGGGGATTGAAAATGATGAAGAATATCATGAGAGGATTTAAAATGATGAAGAACATCATGAGAGGATTGAAAATGATGAAGAATATCATGAGGGGTTTGAAAATGATGAAGAATACAATGAGAGGATTGAAAATGCTGAAGAATACCATGAGAGGATTGAATATGATGTAGAATATTATGTAAGGATTGAAAATGCTGAAGAATTCCATGAGGGGATTGAAAATGATGAAGAACATCATGAGAGGATTGAGAATGATGAAGAATATTATGAGAGAATTGAAAATGATTAAGAATACCATGAGAGGATTGAAAATGATGAAGAATACGATGAGACGATTGAAAATGCTGAAGAATAAAATGAGGGGATTGAAAATGATAAAGAATACCATGAGAGGATTTAAAATGATGAAGAACATCATCAGAGGATTGAAAATGATGAAGAATATAATGAGGGGGTTGAAAATGATGAAGAATACAATGAGAGGATTGAAAATGCTGAAGAATACCATGAGAGGATTGAATATGATGTAGAATATTATGTAAGGATTGAAAATGCTGAAGAATTCCATGAGGGGATTGAAAATGATGAAGAACATCATGAGAGGATTGAAAATGATGAAGAATATTATGAGAGGATTGAAAATGATTAAGAATACCATGAGAGGATTGAAAATGATGAAGAATACCATGAGAGGATTGAAAATTATAAAGAATTTTGTGAGGAGATTAAAAATCATGAAGAATATCATGAGAGGATTGAACATGATGAAGAATATCATGAGGGGATTGAAAATTATGAAGAACATCATGAGGGGATTGAAAATGATGAAGAACATCATGAGGGGATTGAAAATGATGAAGAACATCATGAGGGGATTGAAAATGATGAAGAATATCATGGGGGATTGAAAATGATGAAGAATATCATGAGAGGGTTGAAAATGATGAAGAATATCATGAAAGGATTGAAAATGATGAAGAATATCATGAGGGGATTGAAAATGATGAATAACATCATGAAGGGATTGAAAATGATGAAGAATACCATGAGGGGATTGAAAATAATGAAGAACATCATAAGGGGATTGAAAATAATGAAGAACATCATGAGAGGATTGAAAATGATGAAGATCATCATGTGGGGATTGAAAATGATGAAGAAAATCATGAGGGGATTGAAAATTATTAAGAATATCTATGATACATGATACATATCTATGATACAAATACATGATACATATCTATTATACATGATACATATCTATGACACATGATACATGACACATATCCATGATACATATCCATTATACATGATACATATCCATAATACATATCCATGATACATATCCATGATACATGATACATATCCATGATACATATCCATGATACATTATACATATACATGATACATATCCATGATATATATCATGATACATATCCATGATACATGATAGATATCCATGATACATATTCATGATACATATTCACGATACATATCCATGATACATGATACATATACATGATACATATACATGATACATGATACATATCCATAATAAATATCAATGACAAATGATAATATCCATGATACATATTCGTGATACATGATACATATCGATGATATAAATACATTATACATATCCATGATACATGATACATATCCATGATACATGATACATATCCATGATACATATCTATGATACATTATACATATCCATGATACGTGATACATATCAATGATACATATCTATGATACATTATACATATCCATGATACGTGATACATATCAATGATACATATCTATGATACATGATACATATCCATCATACATATCCATGATACCTATCAATGGTATATGATACATATCAATGATACATATACATATCAGTGATACATGATACATATCAATGATACATATCCATGATACATATCCAAGATACATGATACATATCTATGATACATGATACATATCCATGATACATATCCATGATATATATCTATGATACATGATACATGATAATATCTATGGTACATAACACATATCTATGATACATGATAAATATATATGATACATGATACATATCCATGATACATATCCATGATCCATGATACATGATACATATCTATGATACATGATACATATATATGGTATATGTTACATGATACATATATATGATACATGATAGATATACATGATACATATCCATGATACATATCCATGATACATATCTATAATACGTCATACATATCCAAGATACATGATACATAAACAAGATACATATCCATGATACATATCCATGATACATATACATATCCATGATACATATCCATGATACATTATACATGATACATATCTATGATACATAACACATATCTATGATACATGATACATATGTATGATACATGATACATATACATGATACATATCCATGAAACATATATATCCATGATACATATACATATCCATGATACATGATACATACCCATGATACATATACATGATACATATCCATGATACCTATCAAGGATAGATGATACACATCCATGATATATATCCATGATACATACCCATGATACATATACATACCCATGATACATATACATGATACATGATACATGATTCATATCTATGATACATAACAAATATCTATGATACAGTATACATTATAAATACCTATGATACATGATACATATCCATGATACATATTTATGATACATATCCATGATACATGATACATATCCATGATACATGATACATATCCATGATACATGATACATATCCATGATACATATCCATGATACATGATAAATATCCATGATACATGTCCATGATACATATACATATCCATGATACATATCCATGATACATATACATGATACATACACATGATACATATACATTATACATATACATATACATGGTACATATCCATAATACATATCCATGATACATGTTACATACCCATGATACATGTCCATGATACATATCCATGATACATGTCCATGATACATTATACATGATACATATCCATGATACATGATACATATACATATCCACGATACATGATATATATATATATATATATACACCTATACATGATACATATCCATGATACATATACGTATACATGATACATCCACATGATACATATACATGATACATATACATGATACACGATATATATACATTATACATGATACATATACATGATACATGATACATATCCATGATACATATCCATTTTTTCAACGTTAATCAGTAGTGATTTTGAAATTATCCAATGTATTTATGTAATAACTTTATAAAAATGCTTACTCACTAAACATGCTCCATAATCCCTTGCCGGATGTATCCGTTTTGCCCTAGATTGTGTCCGGTTGTATCAGGTCATCCCATAACTTCTGTCCGGATGCATCAATAACAACATAGGAAGGCAACCGGTAAGAGTGATGTCAGTAGTTCTCAGGAGGCCTACTTGATTTGCAAAGTAATGTAGGTGCTTCTCAAGTATAACGGTCCCTAGAAATATTGGTGCTTCTAAAGTATAACGGTCCCACAGGAATGTTGCTTCTAAAGTATAATGGTCCCCAGGAATGTTGATGCTTCTAAAGTATTACGGTCAACAAGAATGTTGGTGCTTCTAAAGTATAACGGTCCCTAGAAATATTGGTGCTTCTACAGTATAACGGTCCCTCCCCAGGAATGTTGGTGCTTCTAAAGTATAACGATCCCTAGAAATATTGGTGCTTCTACAGTATAACGGTCCCCACAAATGTTGATGCTTCTAAAGTATGACGGTCCCTCCCCCCCCCCCAGGAATGTTGGTGCTTCTAAAGTATAACGGTCCCTAGAAATATAAGTGCTTCTCCAATATAGGGACCAGGGGTGCTTCTACAATATAGGACCCAGCACCAGGGGTGCTTCTAAATTTAGGACCCGGAGGCTTCTGCAGAATAGGGGTAATGGGTGCTTCTCCAGTATAGGGACTAGGGGTGCTTCTCCAGAATAGGTACCAGGGGTGTTTCTACAATATAGGACCCGGTACCGGGGGTGCTTCTACAATATAGGACCCGGAGGCCTATGAAGAATAGGGACCATGGGTGATCTGCAGTATAGCGGCCAGGGGTTCTTCTACAGTATAGGACCCAGCACCAGGGGTGCTTCTACAAGATAGGACCCGGAGGCTTCTGCAGTATGGTTCTTTGATATGACCGAGTCACCTCGGAAAATTTTTTTTCTTTCTTTAACTGAAAATATTTCTATGTATGGGGAAGGGTAAAAAAAAAAATTTTCTTTCTCGGGGGGTTAAATTGTTTCTTTCTTTTAAATTAAAAATATTTCTAAGTATGTGGGAGGATGAAAAAAAAAGTGTTCTTGGGTAGTGCCAAAAAAATATAGTATGTGCACTAGGGCGGCGATAGGTACGAATATAGTATGCGCACTGGGCCGGCAATAGGTATATACATAGTATGTGCACTGAAGTGGCAATAGGTACGTATATAGTAGTGCATAGGGGTGCCGATATGTACATATGTAGTATGCACACTGGGTCGTCGATAGGTACGTATATAGCATGTGTACATGGACGGCAATAAGTACGTATACAGCATGTGCACCGAGCCGGTGATAGGTATGTATTTAGAATGCGCTCCGGGGCGGCGATCGGTACGTATATAGCACGCACAGTGGGGCAGGGATAGGTACGTATATAGCATGCGCAACGGGGTGGCGATAGGTACGTATATAGCACGTGCAACGGGGCGACGATAGGTACGTATTCAGCATTCGCACCGAGTGGGCGATAGGTATGTATTTAGCATTCGCATCGGGGCGGCGATAGGTACATATTAAGCATTCACACCGGGGCGGCAATAGGTACACATTTAGCATTCAGGGGTCGCGATAGGTACGTATATTGCATGTGCACATGGGCGGCAAAAAGTATGTATATAGCATGTGCACCGGGCCGGTGATAGGTATGTATTTAGCATGCGCTCCGGGGTGGCGATCGGTACGTATACAGCATGCACAGCGGGGCGGCGATAGGTACATATATATAACGGGCACCAGGGTGGCGAAAGGTATGTATTTAGCATTCGCACCGGGGCAGCGATAGGTACGTATTTAGCATTCGCACAAGGGCAGCGATATGTACATTTTTAGTATTTGCATTGGGGCAGTGATAGGTACTTATGCAGTATGCACACTGGGGCGGCAATAGCTACATATTTAGCATTCGCACCGGGGTGGCGATAAGTACATATTTAGCATTTGCACCGGGCGGGTATAGGTACGTATTTAGCATTCGCACCATGGCAGCGATAGGTACTTATATTGTATCTGCACCCAGGGCGGCGATAGGTACTTATATAGTATCTGCACCGGGGTTGCGAAAGGTATGTATATAGTATGCGCACCGGGGTGGCAATAGATACCTATATAGTATGAACACCGGGGCGGAGATAAGTACCTATATAGAAGGCGCAGACAGAGGTGGTACTTTTTATAGAAATAAGTCATACTATTGCCCTGGGAAATGTAGGATGAAATGGTGGGGAAGAAAAAGCTTTCGCAAAAGGCAAAATTAGAAAGTAGCGGTGAAATGGGGCGACCAGGGAAGAGAAAAGTAGAATAATAAAGAGACGGCTATAGAGAGAGGGACAGAAATAGAAGTTTTAATATAAAGATGTTACACACGCGATTTTTCTTCAATTATATGTTTTTATGACCCCGAGCAACGCAGGGTAGCCCCGCTAGTCTATTATATAAAGGTCAGTTGTCTGTATGTCTGTCTGTCTGTATGTCCAACTACTCCTCAAAAACTACTCGGCAAACTGTCGACAAGTTGACATCTTTAGGACCGGACAACACCTGGGAGCATAATATCTCAAAATTACAACAACAAAAAATGTCCCCGGGGGTCAACGGGGCCAGTTTTCGAGGGCGGGTCTGGTTTTTTGAAACTTTTTCAATGTTATTTACTGGTGATTTTGAAAACAGCCGATGTATTCATGTAACAACTTGATAAAAATGCACTGTCCGGTTGTATCAAGTCATCCCATAATTTCTGTCCGGATGTATTAATAACAGTGAAACAAGGGTTGCTCAATCACATCCGCACCTAGCAACCTAAACTTATATCTTTTAAAATAAAAATTGTTCTTTGGGGGAGGGGGGAGAATGTATAAAACGCAGGTGGGGGAGAATTTTTTGGGGGGTGGGTGGGGGGAATTATCAAAATCTTAATCCTGCGGGGGTGCTTATACAATATAGGACCCGGAGGCTTCTGAAGTATATGGACCTGGGCGGGGGGTTCTTCTGCAGTATAGGCACCAGGGGGGGAGGCGCTTCTACAATATAGGACCCAAGGGCTTCTGCTAGTCTCCTATATAATGGGCACTTGTTTGTATGTTTGTTTGTCTGTATGTCCAGCTACTCCTCAAAAACTACTCGGCAAACTGTCAACAAGTCGCCATCTTTAGGACCGGACAACACCTGGGAGCATAATACCTCAAAATTACAAAAAAAAAAAAGTGTCCCCGGGGGTCAACGGGGCCAGTTTTCGGGAGCGGGTTTGGTTTTTTGAAACTTTTTCAATGTTATTTACTGGTGATTTTGAAATCAGCCAATGTATTCATGTAACAACTTGATAAAAATGCACTGTCCGGTTGTATCAAGTCATCCCATAACTTCTGTCCGGATCTATCAATAACAGTGAAACAAGGGTTGCTCAATCACATCCGCACCTAGCAACCTAAACTTCTATCTTTTAAAATAAAAATAGTTCTTTGGGGGGAGGGGAGAGAATGTTTGGGACGCCGGTAGGGTGGGAGGTATTTTTTTGCGGGGGGGGGGGAGGATTTTTGGGGGGCGAGTGGTGAGGTGGGGTGGGGGGGAATTATCAACATCTTCATCCTGCGGGGGTGCTTATACAATATAGGACCTGGAGGCTTCTGAAGTATATGGACCTGGGCGGGGGTTCTTCTGCGGTATAGGCACATGGGGGGGGGGGGAAGGAGGGGGGTGGCTTCTACAGTATAGGACCCAAGGGCTTCTGCAGTATAGGAACCAGGGGTGCGTCTACAGTACAGGACCCAGCACCGGGGGTTCGTATACAATATAGGACCCGGGTGCTTCTGTAGAATAGGGACCATGGGTTCTTATGCAGTATAGGGACCAGAAGTGCTTCTACAGCATAGGACCCAGCACCGGGGGTGCTTCTACAATATAGGACCCGAATGCTTTTACAGAATGGGGACCATGAGTGCTTATGCAGTATAGGCACCGGGGGTGCTTCTACAGAATAGGATCCAGAGGCTTCTGCAGTACAGGCACGGGGGGTGCTTCTGCAGTATAGCCACTGGGGCGCTTCTACAGTATAGGACCCAGCACCGGGGGTACTTTTACAGTATAGGACCCAGCACCGTGGGGGGGCTTCGTCAATTTAGGACCCAGAGGCTTTGCCGTTGTTCGGGAGAAAAGTGCTCAATATCCTATTTTGCTTGCGGAGAGGAGGAGGAGGAGGGAGAGCCCCGGGCAACGCCGGGTACCCCTGCTAGTCTCCTCTATATATAAAGGTCAGTTGTCTGTATGTCTGTCTGTTTGTCTATATGTCCAGCTACTCCTCAAAAACTACTCGGCAAACTGTCACAAATTTGATATCTTTAGGACCGGACAACACCTGGGATCATAATGTCTCAAAATTACAACAACAAAAAATTTTGTTGAGTGTCAACTGGGCCACTTTTCGGCAGCGGGTCTGGTTTTTTCATGCTTTTCCAATGTTATTTACTACTAATTTGGAAATCAGCCAATGTAATTATGTAATGATAAAAAAAATTTCAACCTACTTATACTTGTGCACATGACGTCATCGTTATAGGTTTTGAATTTTTCTTTTTTTCTCTTAAAAATTTTTTTTTTTTTTCAAAATTTTTTTTTTTTCAAAAAAGTTATTTTAGTAGTGCTCTGGATTCCTCCTTGATTTTAAAAGTACTCGGCGTTGTCCGGATGAAAAGTGCTCAATATCCTAGCTAGAGCTACTATAGTGATAAGTTTTGATAATATTCTAACGCCATCTTCGTCTCCCTTTGGACTATTTTGCAAATGAAAAAGAGGGGGGATCGGTAAGAGGGACTATTGTGCAGATGAAAAGGAGGAGGAATCAGTAAGAGTGATTGTAGTAGTGCTCTGGAGGCCTCCTTGATTTTCAAAGTACTCTGTGTTGTCCGGTAGAAAAGTGCTCAATATCCTAGATAGAGCTGCTGTAGTGATAGATTTGTATAATATTTTAACACCATTTACGCTTCTTTTCGGAATATTGTGCAGATGAACAGGAAGGTGAATCGGTAAGAGTAATTTTAGTAGTGCTCTGGAGGCCTCCTTGATTTTCAAAGTATTCGGCGTTGTCCGGGATAAAAGTGCTCAATGTCCTAGATAGAGCTACTGCAGTGATAAGTTTGTATAATATTTTAACGCCATCTCTGTTTCTCTTTGGACTATTGTGCAGATGAAAAGGAGGGGGGATCAGTAAGAGTGATTTCAGTAGTGCTCTGGAGGCCTTCTTGATTTTTTAAATACTCGGCGTTGTCTGGGAGAAAAGTGCTCAATATCCTAGATAGAAAAACTGTAGTTATAGGTTTTTATAGTATTCTAACGCCATCTAGGATTCTGTGACGTCATAGTAATAGGTACATGACGTCATCGTTATAGGTTTGGATTTTTTTTTCAACCTACTTATTATTGTGCACATGACGTCATAGTAATAGGTATATGACGTCATCCTTATGGTTTTGAATTTTTAGAATGAAAAAAAAAATTTGGTGGGGGGTATGATTTTTTTTTCTTCTTAAACTAAATAAATTTCTGTGTATGGGGGAGGGTAAAAAAAAATTGGGGGGGGCCAAATTTTTTTTTTTTCTGATTCATTAAAAATATTTATATGTATCGAGGAGGATGAAAAATTTTTTTTTATTTTTTGGGGGGGATAAAAAACATTTTCTTTTTTTTAAACTAAAAATATTTCTATGTATGGGGGAGGGTAAAAAAAATTGGGGGGGGGGCAGGGCAAAAGTTGTTTTTTTCTTTTTTCATTAAAAATATTTAGATGTATCGGCGAGGATGTAAAAAAAATTTTTTTTTTCTTTCTTAAACTAAAAATATTTCTATGTATGGGGGGAAAAAAATTGGGGGGTGTCAAAAACTTTTCTTTTTTTTTTTACTTTTAAATTAAAAATATTTCTAAGTATGACAATACATGAATGAACACTATTTTGTTTTTTCTGACACGACAGGGGCGCATTAATATGAGTTCTTAGGTATGCGAACTGGGCTGGAGATAGGTACATATATAGTATGTGCACCCTTGCAGATATAGGTAAGTATATAGTATGCGCACCAGGGCGGCAATAGGTACGAATATAGTATTCGCACTGGGGCAGCGATAGGTACATATGTAGTATGCACACCGGGCGGCAATAGGTACGTATATAGCATTCGCACCGGGGCGGCGATAGGTAGGTATTTAGCATTCAGGGGTGGTGATAGGTACATATATAGCATGTGCACATGGCCGGCAATAAATACGTATATAGCATGCGCACCAGGGCGGTGATAGGTATGTATGTAGCATGCGTTCCGGGGTGGCGATCAGTACATATATAGCACGCGCACCGGGGCAGCGATAGGTACGTATATAGCACGTGCACCGGGGCGGCGAAAGGTACGTATTTAGCATTCGCACCGGGGCGGCGATAGGTATGTATTTAGCATTTGCACCATGGCGGTGATAGGTACGTATTTAGCATTCGCACCTAGGCGGCAATATGTACATATTAAGTATTCAGGGGTGGCGATAGCTACGTATATAGCATGTGCATATGGGCGGCAATAAGTATGTATTTAGCATGTGCACCGGAGCGGTGATAAGTATGTATTTAGCACGCGCACCGGGGCGGCGATAGGTACGTATATAGCACGTGCACCGGGGCGGGGAAAGGTACGTATTTAGCATGTGCACCGTGGCGGCGAAAGGTACGTATTTAGCATTCGCACCGGGGCGGCGATAGGTATGTATTTAGCATTTGCACCATGGCGGTGATAGGTACGTATTTAGCATTCGCACCTAGGCGGCAATATGTACATATTAAGTATTCAGGGGTGACGATAGCTACGTATATAGCATGTGCACATGTGCGGCAATAAGTATGTATTTAGCATGTGCACCGGGGCGGTGATAGGTATGTATTTAGCATGCGCTCCGGGGCGGCGATCGGTACATATATAGCATGTGCACCAGGGTGGCGATAGGTACGTATATAGCACGTGCACCGGGGCGGCGAAAGGTACGTATTTAGCATTCGCACCAGGGCGGCGATAGGTATGTATTTAGCATTTGCACCATGGCGGTGATAGGTACATATTTAGCATTCGCATCTAGGCGGCAATATGTACATATTAAGTATTCACACTGGGGCAGCGATAGGTCCTGATGTAGTATGCACACCGGGGCGACAATAGGTACGTATTTAGCATTCTCACCGGGCCGGCGATAGGTACGTATTTAGCATTCGCACCAAGGCGGCGATAGGTACGTATTTAGCATTCGCACTGGGGCGGCGATAGGTACTTATATAGTATCTGCACTGGGGCAAGATAGGTACGTATATAGTATGTGCACTGGGGTGGCGATAGGTACGTATATAGTATGCGCACCGAGATGGCGATAGATACGTATATAGTATGAACACTGGGGCGGAGATAAGTACCTATATAGAAGGCGCAGATAGAGGTGGTATTTTTTATAGAAATATGTCATACTATTGCCCTGGGGAACGTAGGAGAAATGGTGAGGAAGAAACAGCTTTTGCAAAAGGCAAAATTAGAAGTAGCGGTGAAATGGGGCGACCAGGGAAGAGAAAGGTAGAAAGATAAAGAGACGGCTATACAGAGAGGGAGAGAAATAGAATTTTGAATACAAAGATGTTACACACGCGATGTTTCTTCAATTATATGTTCTTATGACCCCGAGCAACGCTGGGTAGCCCCGCTAGTGTCTATTATATAAAGGGCAGTTGTCTGTATGTCTGTTTGTCTGTTTGTCTGTTTGTCTGTTTGTATGTCCACATACTCTTCCGACATGACCCAACAAACAGTCACACGGTTGACATCATTATAACCGGCCAGCCCCGGGACGTATAATATCTCAGAACCGGAAAAAAAAATGGACTCTTCGAGGGTCGACTGAGCACTTTTCTCCAATGGGGGGTGCCTTTTTCCTCGATTTTCAACGTTGTTTAGTACTAATTTGAGAAAAAAACAAAGAATTTGAGAAATAATGCACCGTCATGATTTTAACAGGAAATGACGTCAGAGGAAATCCCTAACGGCTCTTTTTTGAACATGAGTTTATAGTGAAGCAAGTGTTGCTTAATCACAAACGGCACTTTTTTTGAACACGAGTCCATAGTCAAGCATGGGTTGCTTACTTACTAACGGCACTTTTTTGAACATGAGTCCATAGTGATGCAAGGGTTGCTTAACTCCTAACGGCACTTTTTGATACATGCGTTTATAGTGACGCAAGTGTTGTTTAATCAATAACGGCACTTTTTTTAACATGAGTTCATAGTGAAGCAAGGGTTGCTTAATCCTAACCACATTTTTTCTGTTGACATGATAACATCCTCCTAGGTATTACCTCCTCCTTTTTGAGAAGTGTGAAGTTAGTGTAGTATCAGTAAAATTAAAGTAATAAATAATTATGCTCCCCCACTGTTTTCACTAATATTTGTATGCTCCCCCATTGTTTTCACTAATATTTCTATACATATTGTATACATATTGAAAACTTGGGGTGGGTGTGGGGGGTGTCGGCATTCGCCGGTGTGAGCGCCTCAGGAGAAATTTGGGGAAGAGGGGGGGGGGTATCGGCATTCGGCGGTGGGGCGCCTCAGGCCAAATCTGGGGAGGGTGAGTGTCGGCATTCGGCGGTGGGGCGCCTCAGGTGAAATTCGGGGAGGAGTGTCGGCATTCGCCAGTATGAGCGCCTCAGGCCGAATTTGGGGGAGTGTCGGCATTCGCCGGTGTGAGCGACTCAGGACGAATTTGGTGGAGTGTCGGCATTCGCCGGTGGTGCGCCTCAGGCCAAAAAGTCACGATTTTAGCAGGAAATGACGTCAGAGGAAATCCCTAACGGCACTTTTTTGAACATGAGTTTATAGTGAAGCACGGGTTGCCTTATCCCAACGAAACATAAGTTTTTATTGAAGCAACTGTTGCTTAATCCCTAACGGCATTTTTTTGAACATGAGTCCATAGTGAAGCAAGGGTTGTTTAATTCCTAACGGCACTTTTTTGAACATGAATCCACAGTGAAGCCAGGGTTGCTTAATCAATAACGGCACTTTTTTGAACACGAGTTTGTAGTGAAGCCAGGGTTGCTTAATCCTAACTGCATTTCTTCTGTTGACATGATACCATCCTCCCAGCTCTAACCTCCTTCTTTTTATGAGGTGTGAAGTTAGTGTAGTATCAGTAAAATTAAAGTAATAAATAATTATGCTCCACCATTGTTTTCACTAATATTTGTATACATATTAAATAACGTCTCAATAAGTAAAGTAAGAAGAAAAATAATTATGCTCCACCACTGTTTTCACTAATATTTGTATACATATTAAATAACGTCTCAATAAGTAAAGTAAGAAGAAAAATAATTATGCTCCACCATTGTTTTCACTAATATTTGTATACATATGATATAACGTCTAAATAAGTACAGTAAGAAGAAAAATAATTATGCTCCACCACTGTTTTCACTAAAATGTGTATACATATTAAATAACGTCTTAATATGTAAAGTAAGAAGAAATATAATTATGCTCAGCCATTGTTTTCACTAATATTTGAATACATGTTAAATAACGTCTCAATAAGTAAAGTAAAAAGAGAAATAATTATGCTCCGCCACTGTTTTCACTAATATTTGTATACATATTAAATAACGTCTCAATAAGTAAAGAAAGAAGAAAAATAATTATGCTCCACCATTGTTTTCACTTATATTTTTATACATGTTAAATAACGTCTCAATAAGTAAAGTAAAAAGAGAAATAATTATGCTCCGCCATTGTTTTCACTAATATTTGTATACATGTTAAATAACATTTTTTTGTTTTGAACTCAAATTTTAGGCATCAGGCCGAACTTTTTAGGGGTCAGGCCAAATTTTTTTATTTTTTTTTGTTTTGAAGTCAAAATATTTCTCATGGTTGGGGGAGAGTGAACAATTAGGGGGCTGGAGAGATTGAGGGGTCGGGGAAAATTTTAGGGGTCAGGACGAACTTTTTAGGGGTCAGGCCAAAATTTTTTCTTTTTTTTAATTATGAACTGAAAATATTTTTCAGGGTTGGGGTGGAGTGAAAAATTAGGGGGCTGGAGAGATTTAGGGGTCGGGGAAAACTTTAGGGGTCAGGACGAACTTTTTAGGGGTCAGGCCAAATTTTTTTGTTTTTTTTTTTGTTTTGAAGTCAAAATATTTCTCAGGGTTGGAGGAGAGTGAAAAATTAGGGGGCTGGAGAGATTTAGGGGTCGAGGAAAACTTTAGAGGTCAGGACGAACTTTTTAGGGGTCAGGCCAAATTTTTTTGTTTTTTTTTTTGTTTTGAAGTCAAAATATTTCTGATGGTTGGGGGAGAGTGAAAAATTAGGGGGCTAGAGAGATTTAGGGGTCGGGGAAAATTTTAGGGGTCAGGACGAACTTTTTAGGGGTCAGGCCAAATTTTTTTGTTTTTTTTTTGTTTTGAAGTCAAAATATATCTCATGGTTGGGGGAGAGTGAAAAATTAGGGGGCTGGAGAGATTTAGCGGTCGGGGACAGTTTTAGGGGTAAGGACGAACTTTTTAGGGGTCAGGCCAAATTTTTTTGTTTTTTTTTTGTTTTGAAGTCAAAATATTTCTCAGGGTTGGGGGAGAGTGAAAAATTAGGGGGCTGGAGAGATTTAGGGGTCGGGGAAAATTTTAGGGGTCAGGACGAACTTTTTAGGGGTCCGGCCAAATTTTTTTGTTTTTTTTTGTTTTGAAGTTAAAATATTTCTCAGGGTTGGAGGAGAGTGAAAAATTAAGGGGCTGGAGAGATTTAGGGGTCGGAGAAAACTTTAGGGGTCAGGACGAACTTTTTAAGGGTCAGGCCAAATTTTTTTGATTTTTTTTGTTTTGAAGTCAAAATATATCTCATGGTTGGAGGAGAGTGAAAAATTAGGGGGCTGGAGACATTTAGGGGTCGGGGAAAATTTTAGGGGTCAGGACGAACTTTTTAGGGGTCAGGCCAAATTTTTTTGTTTTTTTTTTGTTTTGAAGTCAAAATATTTCTCATGGTTGGGGGAGAGTGAAAAATTAGGGGGCTAGAGAGATTTAGGGGTCGGGGGAAAATTTTTGGGGTAAGGACGAACTTTTTAGGGGTCAGGCCAAATTTTTTTGTTATTTTTGTTTTTTTTTTGTTTTGAAGTCAAAATATTTCTCAGGGTTGGGGGAGAGTGAAAAATTAGGGGGCTGGAGAGATTTAGGGGTCGGGGAAAATTTTAGGGGTCAGGACGAACTTTTTAGGGGTCAGGCCAAATTTTTTTGTTTTTTTTTGTTTTGAAATCAAATTATTTCTCATGGTTGGAGGAGAGTGAAAAATTAGGGGGCTGGAGAGATTTAGGGGTCGGGGAAAATTTTAGGGGTCAGGAAGAACTTTTTAGGGGTCAGGCGAACTTTTTTTTTTTGTTTGTTTTGAAGTCAAAACATATCTCATGGTAGGGGGAGAGTGAAAAATTAGGGGGCTGGAGAGATTTAGGGGTCGGGGACAATTTTAGGGGTCAGGACGAAGTTTTTAGGGGTCAGGCCAAATTTTTTTTGTTTTTTTTTTTTTTTGTTTCGAAGTCAAAATATTTCTCAGGGTTGTGGGAGAGTGAAAAATTAGGGGGCTGGAGAGATTTAGGGGTCGGGGAAAATTTTAGGGGTCAGGACGAACTTTTAAGAGGTCAGGCCAAATTTTTTTGTTTTTTTTTGTTTTGAACTCAAAATATTTCTCAGGGTTGGGGGAGAGTGAACAATTAGGGGGCTGGAGAGATTGAGTGGTCGGGGAAAATTTTAGGGGTCAGGACGAACTTTTTAGGGGTCAGGCCAAATTTTTTTCTTTTTTTTGGTTTTGAACTGAAAATATTTCTCAGGGTTGGGGGAGAGTGAAAAATTAGGGGGCTGGAGAGATTTAAGGGTCGGGGGAAATTTTAGGGGTCAGGACGAACTTTTTAGGGGTCAGGCCAAATTTTTTTGTTTTTTTTTGTTTTGAAGTCAAAATATTTCTCAGGGTTGGAGGAGAGTGAAAAATTAGGGGGCTGGAGAGATTTAGGGGTCGGGGACAATTTTAGGGGTCAGGACGCACTTTTTAGGGGTCAGGCCAAATTTTTTTGTTTTTTTTTGTTTTGAAGTCAAAATATTTCTCATGGTTGGGGGAGAGTGAAAAATTAGGGGGCTGGAGAGATTTAGGGGTCGGGGAAAAATTTAGGGGTCAGGAAGAACTTTTTAGGGGTCAGGCGAACTTTTTTTTTTTGTTTGTTTTGAAGTCAAAACATATCTCATGGTAGGGGGAGAGTGAAAAATTAGGGGGCTGGAGAGATTTAGGGGTCGGGGACAATTTTAGGGGTCAGGACAGACTTTTTAGGGGTCAGGCCAAATTTTTTTTGTTTTTTTTTTTTTTTGTTTCGAAGTCAAAATATTTCTCAGGGTTGTGGGAGAGTGAAAAATTAAAGGGCTGGAGAGATTTAGGGGTCGGGGAAAATTTTAGGGGTCAGGACGAACTTTTAAGAGGTCAGGCCAAATTTTTTTGTTTTTTTTTATTTTGAACTCAAAATATTTCTCAGGGTTGGGGGAGAGTGAACAATTAGGGGGCTGGAGAGATTGAGTGGTCGGGGAAAATTTTAGGGGTCAGGACGAACTTTTTAGGGGTCAGGCCAAATTTTTTTCTTTTTTTTGGTTTTGAACTGAAAATATTTCTCAGGGTTGGGGGAGAGTGAAAAATTAGGGGGCTGGAGAGATTTAGGGGTCGGGGGAAATTTTAGGGGTCAGGACGAACTTTTTAGGGTTCAGGCCAAATTTTTTTCTTTTTTTTTGGTTTTGAACTCAAAATATTTCTCAGGGTTGGGGGAGAGTGAACAATTAGGGGGCTGGAGAGATTGAGGGGTCGGGGAAAATTTTAGGGGTCAGGACGAACTTTTTAGGGGTCAGGCCAAATTTTTTTGTTTTTTTTGTTTTGAAGTCAAAATATTTCTCATGGTTCGGGGAGAGTGAAAAATTAGGGGGCTGGAGAGATTTAGGGGTCGGGGAAAATTTTAGGGGTTATGCCGAACTTTTTAGGGTCTGCACAAATTTAGGGGCGGCGATATGTACGTATTTAGCTACCACACCGGGGCGGCGATAGGTACTTATTTAGCATTCAGCGGTGGTGATAGGTACTTATATAGCATGTGCACATGGGCGGTAATAAGTACGTATATAGTATGCACACCGGGGCAGTGATAGGTATGTATTTAGCATGCGCACTGAGGCAGCGATCGGTTCATATGTAGCACGCGCACCGGGGCGGCGATAAGTACGTATATAGCACGCGCACAGGGGCGGCGAAAGGTACATATTTAAAATTCACACTGGGCGGCGAAAGGTACATATTTAAAAATCGACACCGGGGCGGCGATAGGTACGTATTTAGCATTCACGCCGGGGCGGCGATAGGTATGTATTTAGCATTCACACTGGGGCAGCGATAGGTATGTATTTAGCATTTGCACAGGGGCAGCGATATGTACGTATTTAGCTTCCGCACCGGGGCGGCGATAGGTACGTATTTAGAATTCACACCGGGGCGGCAATAGGTACGTATTTAGAATTCACACCGGGGTGGCGATAGGTATGTATTTAGCATTCGCACCGGGGCGGCGATATGTACGTATTTAGCTTCCACACCAGGGCGGCAATAGGTACGTATTCAGAATTCAGGGGTGGCGATAGCTACGTATATAGCATGTACACATGGGCAGCAATAAGTACGTACATAGCATGCGCTCTGCGGCGGCGATCAGTACATATATTACACGCGCACCGGGGCGGCGAAAGGTATGTATTTCGCATTCGCACCGTAGTGGTGATAGGTACGTATTTAGCATTCGCACTGGGGCGGCTATAGGTACGTATTTAGCATTTGCACCAGGGCGGCTATAGGTACGTATTTAGCATTCGCACTGGGCCGGCGATAGGTACGTATTTAGCATTCACACAAAAGCGGCAATATGTACATATTAATTATTCGCACTAGGGCAGCGATAGGTACTTATGTAGCATGCACACCGGGGCGCAATTGGTATGTCTTTAGTATTCGCACTAGGGCAGCGATAGGTACTTATGTAGCATGCACACCGGGGCGCAATAGGTATGTATTTAGCATTCACACCGGGGCAACGATAGGTACTATTTAGCATTCGCAACGGGGCGGCGATAGGTACTGAAATAGTATCTGCACCGGGGCGGCGATAGGTACGTATATAGTATGTGCACTGGGGCGGCGATAGGTACGTATATAGTATGCGCACCGGGGTGATGATAGATACGTATATAGTATGAACACCGGGGTGGAGATAAGTACCTATATAGAAGGCGCAGATAGAGGTGTTACTTTTTATAGAAATATGTCATACTATTACCCTGGGCAATAGGAGAAATGGTGGGGAAGAAACAGCTTTTGCAAAAGGCAAAATTAGAAAGTAGCGGCGAAATGGGGCGACCAGGAAAGAGAAAGGTAGCAGATAATGAGACGGCTATAGAGAGAGGGGGCGGACATAGAAGTTTGAATATAAAGATGTTACACACACGATCTTTCTTCAAATATATGTTTTTATGACCCCGAGCAACGCCGGGTAGCCCCGCTAGTCTATTATATAAAGGGCACTTGTCTGTATGTTTGTCTGTTTGTCTGTTTGTCTGTTTGTATGTCCACATACTCCTCCGAGAGCACCCAACAAATAGTCACACGGTTGACGTCATTATAACCGGCCAGTCCCGGGACGTATAATATCTCAGAACCGGAAAAAAAAAAGGACTCTTCGAGGGTCGACTGAGCACTTTTCTCCAATGGGGGGTGCCTTTTTCCTCGATTTTCAACGTTGTTTAGTACTAATTTGAGAAAAAAACAAAGAATTTGAGAAATAATGCACCGTCATGATTTTAACAGGAAATGACGTCAGAGGAAATCCCTAACGGCTCTTTTTTGAACATGAGTTTATAGTGAAGCAAGTGTTGCTTAATCACAAACGGCACTTTTTTTGAACACGAGTCCATAGTCAAGCATGGGTTGCTTACTTACTAACGGCACTTTTTTGAACATGAGTCCATAGTGATGCAAGGGTTGCTTAACTCCTAACGGCACTTTTTGATACATGCGTTTATAGTGACGCAAGTGTTGTTTAATCAATAACGGCACTTTTTTTAACATGAGTTCATAGTGAAGCAAGGGTTGCTTAATCCTAACCACATTTTTTCTGTTGACATGATAACATCATCCTAGGTATTACCTCCTCCTTTTTGAGAGGTGTGAAGTTAGTGTAGTATCAGTAAAATTAAAGTAATAAATAATTATGCTCCCCCACTGTTTTCACTAATATTTGTATGCTCCCCCATTGTTTTCACTAATATTTCTATACATATTGTATACATATTGAAAACTTGGGGTGGGTGTGGGGGTGTCGGCATTCGCCGGTGTGAGCGCCTCAGGAGAAATTTGGGGAAGAGGGGGGGGGGGTATCGGCATTCGGCGGTGCGGCGCCTCAGGCGAAATTCGGGTAGGAGTGTCGGCATTCGCCAGTATGAGCGCCTCAGGCCGAATTTGGGGGAGTGTCGGCATTCGCCGGTGTGAGCGCCTCAGGCCAAATTTGGAGATGGGGGATTGTCGGCATAATGCAAAGTCACGATTTTAGCAGGAAATGACGTCAGAGGAAATCCCTAACGGCATTTTTTGAACATGAGTCCATAGTGAAGCAAGGGTTGCTTTATTCCTAACGGCACTTATTTGAACATGAATCCACAGTGAAGCCAGGGTTGCTTAATCAATAACGGCACTTTTTTGAACACGAGTTTGTAGTGAAGCCAGGGTTGCTTAATCCTAACTGCATTTCTTCTGTTGACATGATACCATCCTCCCAGGTGTAACCTCCTTCTTTTTGAGAGGTGTGAAGTTAGTGTAGTATCAGTAAAATTAAAGTAATAAATAATTATGCTCCACCATTGTTTTCACTAATATTTGTATACATATTAAATAAAGTCTCAATAAGTAAAGTAAAAAGAGAAATAATTATGCTCCACCATTGTTTTCACTAATATTTGTATACATATTAAATAACGTCTCAAGAAGTAAAGTAAGAAGAGAAATAATTATGCTCCGCCATTGTTTTCACTAATATTTGTATACATATTAAAAAACATCTCAATAAGTAAAGTAAGAAAAGAGATAATTATGCTCCCCCATTGTTTTCACTAATATTTGTATACATATTAAATAACGTCTCAAGAAGTTAAGTAAGAAGAGAAATAATTATGCTCCGCCATTGTTTTCACTAATATTTGTATACATATTAAATAACGTCTCAAGAAGTTAAGTAAGAAGTGAAATAATTATGCTCCGCCATTGTTTTCACTAATATTTGTATACATGTTAAATAACGTCTCAATAAGTAAAGTAAGAAGAGAAATAATTATGCACCGCCATTGTTTTCACTAATATTTGTATACATGTTAAATGACATTTTTTGTTTTGAACTCAAAATATTTCGCAGGGTTGGGAGAGAGTGAAAAATTAGTTGGGAGTAGGGGGCTGGAGACATTGAGGGGTCGGAGAAAATTTTAGGAATAAATCCGAACTTTTTAGGGGTCAGGCCAAATTTTTTTGTTTTTTTTTTGTTTTGAAGTCAAAATATTTCTCAGGGTTGGGGGAGAGTGAAAAATTAGGGGGCTGGAGAGATTTAGGGGTCGGGGAAAATTTTAGGGGTCAGGACGAACTTTTTAGGGGTCAGGCCAAATTTTTTTTTTGTTTTTTGTTTTTTTTTGTTTTGAAGTCAAAATATTTCTCAGGGTTGGGGGGAGAGTGAAAAATTAGGGGGCTGGAGAGATTTAGGGGTCGGGGAAAATTTTAGGGGTCAGGACGAACTTTTTAGGGTCAGGCCAAATTTTTTTCTTTTTTTTTGTTTTGAAGTCAAAATATTTCTCATGGTTGTGGGAGAGTGAAAAATTAGGGGGCTGGAGACATTTAGGGTCGGGAAAATTTTAGGGGTCAGGCGGAACTTTTTAGGGGTCAGGCCAAATTTTTTTGTTTTTTTTGTTTTGAAGTCAAAATATTTCTCAGGGTTGGGGGAGTGTGAAAAATTAAGGGGCTGGAGAGATTTAGGGGTCGGGGAAAATTTTAGGGGTCAGGACGAACTTTTTAGGGGTCAGGCCAAATTTTTTTGTTTTTTTTTGTTTTGAAGTCAAAATATTTCTCATGGTTGGGGAGAGTGAAAAATTAGGGGGCTGGAGAGATTTAGGGGTCGGGGAAATTTTAGGGGTCAGGACGAACTTTTTAGGGGTCAGGCCAAATTTTTTTGTTTTTTTTTGTTTGGAATTCAAAATATATCTCATGATTGGGGAGAGTGAAAAATTAGGGGGCTGGAGAGATTTAGGGGTCGGGGAAAATTTTAGGGGTCAGGACGAACTTTTTAGGGGTCAGGCCAAATTTTTTTGTTTTTTTTTGTTTTGAAGTCAAAATATTTCTCATGGTTGGAGGAGAGTGAAAAATTAGGGGGCTGGAGAGATTTAGGGGGCGATGAAAATTTTAGGGGTCAGGACGAACTTTTTAGGGGTCAGGCCAAATTTTTTTGTTTTTTTTTGTTTTGAAGTCAAAATATTTCTCATGGTTGGAGGAGAGTGAAAAATTAGGGGGCTAGAGAGATTTAGGGGTCGGGGAAAATTTTAGGGGTCAGGACGAACTTTTTAGGGGTCAGGCCAAATTTTTTTGTTTTTTTTTGTTTTTTTTTGTTTGGAAGTCAAAATATTTCTCATGGTTGGGGAGAGTGAAAAATTAGGGGGCTGGAGAGATTTAGGGGTCGGGGAAAATTTTAGGGGTCAGGACGAATTTTTTAGGGGTCAGGCCAAATTTTTTTGTTTTTTTCGTTTTGAAGTCAAAATATTTCTCATGGTTGGAGGAGAGTGAAAAATTAGGGGGCTGGAGAGATTTAGGGGGCGATGAAAATTTTAGGGGTCAGGACGAACTTTTTAGGGGTCAGGCCAAATTTTTTTGTTTTTTTTTTGTTTTGAAGTCAAAATATTTCTCATGGTTGGAGGAGAGTGAAAAATTAGGGGGCTTGAGAGATTTAGGGGTCGGGAAAAATTTTAGGGGTCAGGACGAACTTTTTAGGGGTCAGGCCAAATGTTTTTGTTTTTTTTTGTTTTTTTTTGTTTGGAAGTCAAAATATATCTCATGGTCGGGGGAGAGTGAAAAATTAGGGGGCTGGAGAGATTTAGGGGTCGGGGAAAATTTTAGGGGTCAGGCGGAACTTTTTAGGGGTCAGGCCAAATTTTTTTGTTTTTTTTTGTTTTGAAGTCAAAATATTTCTCAGGGTTGGGGGAGAGTGAAAAATTAGGGGGCTGGAGAGATTTAGGGGTCGGGGAAAATTTTAGGTGTCAGGACGAACTTTTTAGGGGTCAGGCCAAATTTTTTTGTTTTTTTTTGTTTTGAAGTCAAAATATTTCTCATGGTTGTGGGAGAGTGAAAAATTAGGGGGCTGGAGAGATTTAGGGGTCGGGGATAATTTTAGGGGTCAGGACGAACTTTTTAGGGGTCAGGCCAAATTTTTTTGTTTTGAAGTCAAAATATATCTAATGGTTGGGGGAAAGTGAAAAATTAGGGGGCTGGAGAGATTTAGGGGTCGGGGAAAATTTTATGGGTCAGGACGAACTTTTTAGGGGTCAGGCCAAATTTTTTTCTTTTTTTTGGTTTTGAACTGAAAATATTTCTCAGGGTTGGGGGAGAGTGAAAAATTAGGGGGCTGGAGAGATTTAGGGGTCGGGGAAAATTTTAGGGGTCAGGCGGAACTTTTTAGGGGTCAGGCCAAATTTTTTTGTTTTTTTTTGTTTTGAAGTCAAAATATTTCTCATGGTTGGAGGAGAGTGAACAATTAAGAGGCTGGAGAGATTTAGGGGTCGGGGAAAATTTTAGGGGTCAGGACGCACTTTTTAGGGGTCAGGCCAAATTTTTTTGTTTTTTTTTTGTTTTGAAGTCAAAATATATCTCATGGTTGGGGGAGAGTGAAAAATTAGGGGGTTGGAGAGATTTAGGGGTCGGGGACAATTTTAGGGGTCAGGACGAACTTTTTAGGGATCAGGCCAAATTTTTTTGTTTTTTTTTGTTTTCTTTTGTTTTGAAGTCAAAATATTTCTCAGGGTTGGGGGAGAGTGAAAAATTAGGGGGCTGGAGAGATTTAGGGGTCGAGGAAAATTTTAGGGGTCAGGACGAACTTTTTAGGGTTCAGGCCAAATTTTTTTGTTTTTTTTTTGTTTTGAAGTCGAAATATTTCTCATGGTTGGGGGTGAGTGAAAAATTAGGGGGCTAGAGAGATTTAGGGGTCGGGGAAAATTTCAGGGGTCAGGACGAATTTTTTGGGGTCAGGCCAAATTTTTTTGTTTTTTTTTGTTTTTTTTTGTTTTGAAGTCAAAATATTTCTCAGGGTTGAGGGAGAGTGAAAAATTAGGGTGCTGGAGAGATTTAGGGGTCGGGGAAAATTTTAGGGGTCAGGACGAACTTTTTAGGGGTCAGGCCAAATTTTGTTGTTTTTTTTTGTTTTGAAGTCAAATTATTTCTCATGGTTGGAAGAGAGTGAAAAATTAGGGGGCTGGAGAGATTTAGGGGTCGGGGAAAATTTTAGGGGTCAGGACGCACTTTTTAGGGGTCAGGCCAATTTTTTTTGTTTTTTTTTGTTTTGAAGTCAAAATATATCTCATGGTTGGGGGAGAGTGAAAAATTAGGGGGTTGGAGAGATTTAGGGGTCGGGGACAATTTTAGGGGTCAGGACGAACTTTTTAGGGTTCTGGCCAAATTTTTTTGTTTTTTTTTGTTTTTTTGGTTTTGAAGTCAAAATATTTCTCAGGGTTGGGGGAGAGTAAAAATTAGGGGGCGGGAGAGATTTAGGGGTCGGGGAAAATTTTAGGGGTCAGGACGAACTTTTTAGGGGTCAGGCCAAATTTTTTTGTTTTTTTTTGTTTTGAAGTCAAAATATTTCTCATGGTTGGAGGAGAGTGAAAAATTAGGGGGCTGGAGAGATTTAGGGGTCGGGGACAATTTTAGGGGTCAGGACGCACTTTTTAGGGGTCAGGCCAAATTTTTTTGTTTTTTTTTGTTTTGAAGTACAAAATATTTCTCATGGTTGGGGGAGAGTGAAAAATTAGGGGGCTAGAGAGATTTAGGGGTCGGGGAAAATTTCAGGGGTCAGGACGAATTTTTTGGGGTCAGGCCAAATTTTTTTGTTTTTTTTTGTTTTGAAGTCAAAATATTTCTCAGGGTTGAGGGAGAGTGAAAAATTAGGGGGCTGGAGAGATTTAGGGGTCGGGGAAAATTTTAGGGGTCAGGACGAACTTTTTAGGGGTCAGGCCAAATTTTTTTGTTTTTTTTTGTTTTGAAGTCAAATTATTTCTCATGGTTGGAAGAGAGTGAAAAATTAGGGGGCTGGAGAGATTTAGGGGTCGGGGAAAATTTTAGGGGTCAGGACGCACTTTTTAGGGGTCAGGCCAATTTTTTTGTTTTTTTTGTTTTGAAGTCAAAATATATATCATGGTTGGGGGAGAGTGAAAAATTAGGGGGTTGGAGAGATTTAGGGGTCGGGGACAATTTTAGGGGTCAGGACGAACTTTTTAGGGATCAGGCCAAATTTTTTTGTTTTTTTTTGTTTTTTTTTGTTTTGAAGTCAAAATATTTCTCAGGGTTGGGGGAGAGTAAAAATTAGGGGGCTGGAGAGATTTAGGGGTCGGGGAAAATTTTAGGGGTCAGGCGGAACTTTTTAGGGGTCAGGCCAAATTTTTTTGTTTTTTTTTGTTTTGAAGTCAAAATATTTCTCATGGTTGGAGGAGAGTGAACAATTAGGGGGCTGGAGAGATTTAGGGGTCGGGGAAAATTTTAGGGGTCAGGACGCACTTTTTAGAGGTCAGGCCAAATTTTTTTGTTTTTTTTTTGTTTTGAAGTCAAAATATATCTCATGGTTGGGGGAGAGTGAAAAATTAGGGGGTTGGAGATATTTAGGGGCTGGGGACAATTTTAGGGGTCAGGACGAACTTTTTAGGGATCAGGCCAAATTTTTTTGTTTTTTTTTGTTTTCTTTTGTTTTGAAGTCAAAATATTTCTCAGGGTTGGGGGAGAGTGAAAAATTAAAGGGCTGGAGAGATTTAGGGGTCGGGGAAACTTTTAGGGGTCAGGACGAACTTTTTAGGGGTCAGGCCAAATTTTTTTGTTTTTTTTTTGTTTTGAAGTCAAATTATTTCTCATGGTTGGAAGAGAGTGAAAAATTAGGGGGTTGGAGAGATTTAGGGGTCGGGGACAATTTTAGGGGTCAGGACGAACATTTTAGGGATTAGGCCAATTTTTTTTGTTTTTTTTTTGTTTTTTTTTGTTTTGAAGTCAAAATATTTCTCAGGGTTGGGGGAGAGTAAAAAATTAGGGGGCTGGAGAGATTTAGGGGTCGGGGAAAATTTTAGGGGTCAGGCGGAACTTTTTAGGGGTCAGGCCAAATTTTTTTGTTTTTTTTTGTTTTGAAGTCAAAATATTTCTCATGGTTGGAGGAGAGTGAACAATTAGTGGGCTGGAGAGATTGAGGGGTCGGGGAAAATTTTAGGGGTCTGGACGAATATTATAGGGGTCAGGCCAAATTTTTTTGTTTTTTTTTGTTTTGAAGTACAAAATATTTCTCATGGTTGGAGGAGAGTGAACAATTAGGGGGCTGGAGAGATTGAGGGGTCGGGGAAAATTTTAGAGGTCAGGACGAACTTTATAGGGGTCAGGCCAAATTTTTTTGTTTTTTTTTGTTTTGAAGTCAAAATATTTCTCATGGTTGGAGGAGAGTGAACAATTAGGGGGCTAGAGAGATTGAGGGGTCGGGGAAAATTTTAGGGGTCAGGACGAACTTTTTAGGGGTCAGGCCAAATTTTTTTGTTTTTTTTTTGTTTTGAAGTCAAATTATTTCTCATGGTTGGAAGAGAGTGAAAAATTAGGGGGTTGGAGAGATTTAGGGGTCGGGGACAATTTTAGGGGTCAGGACGAACTTTTTAGGGATTAGGCCAATTTTTTTTGTTTTTTTTTTGTTTTTTTTTGTTTTGAAGTCAAAATATTTCTCAGGGTTGGGGGAGAGTAAAAAATTAGGGGGCTGGAGAGATTTAGGGGTCGGGGAAAATTTTAGGGGTCAGGCATAACTTTTTAGGGGTCAGGCCAAATTTTTTTGTTTTTTTTTGTTTTGAAGTCAAAATATTTCTCATGGTTGGAGGAGAGTGAACAATTAGTGGGCTGGAGAGATTGAGGGGTCGGGGAAAATTTTAGGGGTCTGGACGAATATTATAGGGGTCAGGCCAAATTTTTTTGTTTTTTTTTGTTTTGAAGTACAAAATATTTCTCATGGTTGGAGGAGAGTGAACAATTAGGGGGCTGGAGAGATTGAGGGGTCGGGGAAAATTTTAGGGGTCAGGACGAACTTTATAGGGGTCAGGCCAAATTTTTTTGTTTTTTTTTGTTTTGAAGTCAAAATATTTCTCATGGTTGGAGGAGAGTGAACAATTAGGGGGCTGGAGAGATTGAGGGGTCGGGGAAAATTTTAGGGGTCAGGACGAACTTTATAGGGGTCAAGCCAAATTTTTTCTTTTTTTTGGTTTTGAACTCAAAATATTTCTCAGGGTTCGGGGAGAGTTAAAAATTAGGAGGCTGGAGAGATTAAGGGGTCGGGGAAAATTTTAGGGGTCAGGCAGAACTTTTTAGGGGTCAGGCCAAATTTTTTTGTTTTTTTCGTTTTGAAGTCAAAATATTTCTCATGGTTGGAGGAGAGTGAAAAATTAGGGGGCTGGAGAGATTTAGGGGGCGATGAAAATTTTAGGGGTCAGGACGAACTTTTTAGGGGTCAGGCCAAATTTTTTTGTTTTTTTTTTGTTTTGAAGTCAAAATATTTCTCATGGTTGGAGGAGAGTGAAAAATTAGGGGGCTTGAGAGATTTAGGGGTCGGGAAAAATTTTAGGGGTCAGGACGAACTTTTTAGGGGTCAGGCCAAATGTTTTTGTTTTTTTTTGTTTTTTTTTGTTTGGAAGTCAAAATATATCTCATGGTCGGGGGAGAGTGAAAAATTAGGGGGCTGGAGAGATTTAGGGGTCGGGGAAAATTTTAGGGGTCAGGCGGAACTTTTTAGGGGTCAGGCCAAATTTTTTTGTTTTTTTTTGTTTTGAAGTCAAAATATTTCTCAGGGTTGGGGGAGAGTGAAAAATTAGGGGGCTGGAGAGATTTAGGGGTCGGGGAAAATTTTAGGTGTCAGGACGAACTTTTTAGGGGTCAGGCCAAATTTTTTTGTTTTTTTTTGTTTTGAAGTCAAAATATTTCTCATGGTTGTGGGAGAGTGAAAAATTAGGGGGCTGGAGAGATTTAGGGGTCGGGGATAATTTTAGGGGTCAGGACGAACTTTTTAGGGGTCAGGCCAAATTTTTTTGTTTTGAAGTCAAAATATATCTAATGGTTGGGGGAAAGTGAAAAATTAGGGGGCTGGAGAGATTTAGGGGTCGGGGAAAATTTTATGGGTCAGGACGAACTTTTTAGGGGTCAGGCCAAATTTTTTTCTTTTTTTTGGTTTTGAACTGAAAATATTTCTCAGGGTTGGGGGAGAGTGAAAAATTAGGGGGCTGGAGAGATTTAGGGGTCGGGGAAAATTTTAGGGGTCAGGCGGAACTTTTTAGGGGTCAGGCCAAATTTTTTTGTTTTTTTTTGTTTTGAAGTCAAAATATTTCTCATGGTTGGAGGAGAGTGAACAATTAAGAGGCTGGAGAGATTTAGGGGTCGGGGAAAATTTTAGGGGTCAGGACGCACTTTTTAGGGGTCAGGCCAAATTTTTTTGTTTTTTGTTTGTTTTGAAGTCAAAATATTTCTCATGGTTGGGGGAGAGTGAAAAATTAGGGGGCTGGAGAGATTTAGGGGTCGGGGAAAATTTTAGGGATCAGGCCGAACTTTTTAGGGGTCAGGCCAAATTTTTTTTCTTTTGTTTGGTTTTGAACTCAAAATATTGCTCATGGTTGGGGGAGAGTGAAAAATTAGGGGGCTGGAGAGATTTATGGGACGAGGAAAATTTAACCGGTCAGGCCAAATTTTTTAGGGGTCTGCCCAAATTTAGGGGCGGCGATATGTACGTATTTAGCTTCCACACTGGGGCGGCGATAGGTACCTATTTAGCATTCACCGGTGGTGATAGGTACTTATATAGCATGTGCACATGGGCGGTAATAAGTACGTATATAGTATGCACACCAAGGCAGTGATAAGTATGTATTTAGCATCCGCACTGAGGCAGCGATCGGTTCATATATAGCACGCGCACCGGGGCGGCGATAAGTACGTATATAGCACGCGCACAGGGGCGGCGAAAGGTACATATTTTAAATTCACACCGGGCGGCGAAAGGTACATATTTAAAATTCACACTGGGGCGGCGATAGGTACGTATTTAGCATTCACACCGGGGCGGCGATAGGTACGTATTTAGCATTCACACCGGGGCGGCGATAGGTATGTATTTAGCATTCACACCGGGGCGGCGATAGGTATGTATTTAGCATTCGCACCGGGGTGGCGATATGTACGTATTTAGCTTCCGCACCGGGGCGGCGATAAGTACGTATTTAGAATTCACACCGGGGCAGCGATAGGTACGTATTTAGAATTCACACCGGGGCGGTGATAGGTATGTATTTAGCATTCGCACCGGGGCGGCCATATGTACGTATTTAGCTTCCACACCAGGGCGGCGATAGGTACGTATTCAGAATTCAGGGGTGGCGATAGCTACGTATATAGCATGTACACATGGGCAGCAATAAGTTTGTACATAGCATGCGCTCTGCGGCGGCGATCGGTACATATATAGCACGCGCACTGGGCGGCGAAAGGTATGTATTTCGCATTCGCACCGTGGTGGTGATAGGTACGTATTTAGCATTCGCACCGGGGCGGCTATAGGTACGTATTTAGCATTCGCACCGGGGCGGCTATAGGTACGTATTTAGCATTCGCACTGGGTCGGCGATAGGTACGTATTTAGCATTCACACCAAATCGGCAATATGTACATATTAATTATTCGCACTAAGGCAGCGATAGGTACTTATGTAGCATGCACACCGGGGCGCAATTGGTATGTCTTTAGTATTCGCACTAGGGCAGCGATAGGTACTTATGTAGCATGCACACCGGGGCGCAATAGGTATGTATTTAGCATTCACACCGGGGCAACGATAGGTACTATTTAGCATTCGCAACGGGGCGGCGATAGGTACTTAAATAGTATCTGCACCGGGGCGGCGATAGGTACGTATATAGTATGTGCACTGGGGCGGCGATAGGTACGTATATAGTATGCGCACCGGGGTGATGATAGATACGTATATAGTATGAACACCGGGGTGGAGATAAGTACCTATATAGAAGGCGCAGATAGAGGTGTTACTTTTTATAGAAATATGTCATACTATTAACCTGGGCAATAGGAGAAATGGTGGGGAAGAAACATCTTTTGCAAAAGGCAAAATTAGAAAGTAGCGGCGAAATGGGGCGACCAGGGAAGAGAAAGGTAGCAGATAAAGAGACGGCTATAGAGAGAGGGGGCGGACATAGAAGTTTGAATATAAAGATGTTACACATACGATCTTTCTTCAAATATATGTTTTTATGACCCCGAGCAACGCCGGGTAGCCCCGCTAGTCTTATATAAAGGGCAGTTGTCTGTATGTCTGTTTGTCTGTCTGTATGTCCAGCTACTCCACAAAAACTACTCGGCAAACGGTCACAAATTTGATATTCTTAGGACCGGACAACACCTGGGATCATAATATCTCAAAATTACAACCAAATAAAATTTTTCGGCAGCAAGTCTGCTTTTTTCCAGCTTTTCCAATGTTATTTACTACTAACTGGAAATCAGCCAATGTAATCTCCACTTATAATATAACGAAGACTTTCTCTGTCAGGATGTCTGTCTGTCATCCTTCCGGTCCGTCCGGAAGTGACGTCATTTTGAGAGGATCTTTTCACATTATCATTCTTTACATTCATTACGTTGATAAGACAAAGGTGTTTTATTGTAAATTGAAGTTAAGCAACAAATATCTCGGCCATTACTAAATGGGTAACCGTTTTGGAAAAATAACAAAACTGGTTCTTTGATATGACGTAGACGCCTTCAATAACATAGTTAAACATTAGTTCTTTGATATGACCAAGGCGCCTACTAATTTAAAAAAAAATTTTCAACTATCAATTGAGGAGGGTAAAAAAAAATTGTTTTATTTTCTTTTTCTAACTGAAAATATCACTATTCATGGGGAAGGGTAACAAAATTTTTTTTTGGGGGGGGGGTAAATTTTTTTTGTTTTTTGTTTTTTTAAACTGAAAACATCACTATTCATGGGGAAGGGTAAAAAAAAAATTGGGGTTGTGGTGGGGGGAAGGGGTAAAAAATTTTTTTTTTTTTTTCTAACTGAAAATATTACTATTCATGGGGAAAGGTAACAAAAACAATTTTATTTTTGGGTCGGGGGGGGGGGGTAAAAAAAATTTTTGTTTTCTTTTTCTAACTGAAAATATTACTATTCATGGGAAGGGTAACAAAAATTTATTTTTTTGGGGGGTGGGGACGGGTAAAAAAAATTTTTTTTTCATTTTCTTTTTCTAACTGAAAATATTACTATTCATGGAAAAGGGTAACAAAAAAATTTTTTGGAGGGGGGTCGAAAATTTTTTTATTATTTGAACTGAAAACATTACTTTTCATGGGGAAGATTAAAAAAAAATTTGGGGGGGGGGGATTTTTTTTTTAATCTCTTCATAACTGAAATTATTACTATTTATGAGGAAGGGTGAAAAAAAAATTTCTTTTTTTTCTATTTCTAACTTAAAATATTAATATTCATGGGGAAGAATACAAAAAAAAAATTTAGGGGGGGGGTAAAAAAATTTTCTCTTTTTTTTCTCTTTTTATAACTGAAAATATTACTATTACGGAGCAGGGCAAAAAAAAAATTGGGGGGGCGAACTTTTTTTTAAAACTGAAAATATTAGTATTCATGGGGGAGGGGAAAAATACTTTTGGAGGGGGTGGGTAAAAAAATGTTTTAAAAATTTTTTACTTGTTTTTAAACTAAATATATTCTTGTTAGAAACAAAGAAAATCGATGTCTACCCACCAAAGAAATATGACTGAGTCTCCATCGGTTTACTGGTGAGTGTTCATTTCCGACGCGGCAGCCTAGCAAAAATAGACGACCGTAGGGAGGCTAGTTTGGCTAGTCCACTTATAATATAACGAGCACCTTCTCTGTCAGGATGTCTGTCTGTCTGTCTGTCTGTCCGTCGTCGAGAATTTTTGTAAACGTAATGAAATTAACAATAAATAAACAATAAATAATTTAAGCGCCGAGACTACGATTCGAACTCGCAACCTTGACGCTAACTGCCGAACGCGCTATCATCTGCCACACCAAGCCAATTGTATTAATTTTAAATGATAAAGAATCCGTTTTTTTTTTCAAATTCTTCCAGTTACAAATAGAATGATCGTATAACTGTTCATTGGAAATACATTGGGGTCTGCGTTCGCTCTCGATTGTTTTAGGGGGGGGGAGGTTCCAATTTTTTTTTTTCATTTTTTTTTTTGCGCGAATAAAAAAAAATTTTGGCGCGAAAAAAAAAATTTTCCCGCCAAAAAAAAAAAAAAAATTTTCCGCCTAATAAAAAAAAAAATTTTTTTTTTCTTTTTTAAACTAAAAAAAGTATTCGGAGACAAATTTTTTTCATTTCTTTTGTCTAACCACCCAAGAACGCGGCAGCCTAGCAAAAATAGACGACCATTAGGGAGTCTATTTTGGCTAGTCCACTTATAATATAACGAGCACTTTCTCTGTCAGGATGTCTGTCTGTCTGTCCGTCCTGGGGAATTTGTGTAAACAGAAGAGAGAGGGGAGGGGGGGGGCTCGAGTAATTAAGATTTAATTAATTAAGCTTTTCAAGTCAGCGTTCATAATATTTGTATACATGTAGAATTAGGAAACTATTATTAATTAATTAAATTTACATTAGATAACATTAAATAACATTATTAGATTGGAAGAAAACGAAATTTCAAGTCGAGGCTGCGATTAAAAGTGAAAACTTGGCAAGAATCTTACTTAAATTTATAGATTTCAACAGCCTTATATACCCTTTATAAACGTCGTTTAGACACTAGACGGGCTTCCTCATTTACATAATACATTCCTTTTAACCTTCAATTAAATTCAGATTTACAAATATACACTTATAACTGCTATTGTCAAGTTTCCATATGTATTTACAATACGTTCCGATAAAGTGATATTAACAAAACTTATTCATACAATTAATTAAAGCCATTTTCTTCATCAACCAGCGTGTTTTCTGAACCATACTTTCAATGGCGATTATTGTTAAAATTTCAAGTCTATCTCGGCCTTTTGGCTAAGATCAAAGTGTAGTATCTGTTCCGAAGGATACTGACCTACATAGACTGGTATTGTCTTGGCTTTCGGGTCTTCACTGGTATTGTCTTGGCCTTCGGGTCTTCATTTACGCCGGTCTATGGGTCTGTCCTGTGAATTTCTAGGTCCACCCTCCCAGGCTTCGCCTCCCCTCTTTAGTGACGTCATTGTGAGAGGATTTTTTTTCAGTTTTCATTCATTATTTACATTACGTTGTTAAGAGAATGTTTTCTACTATAAGTTAAAAGTAAACAAGGCATATCCGAGCCATTACTAAATCGGTGACCATTTAGGAAACTAAATTGCTGATTCATCCTTCCGGTTAGTCCGGAAGTGACGTCATCGTGAGAGGATTGTTTCACAGTTTTCATTCATTATTTACATTACGTTGTTAAGAGAACGTTTTCTATATAAATTACAAGTAAACAAGGCATATTCGAGCCATTAGTAAATCGGTGACCATTTTAGGAAAACTAAATTGCTGACTCATCCTTCCGGTCCGTCCGGAAGTGACGTCATCGTGAGAGGATTTTTTCACAGTTTTCATTCATTATTTACATTACGTTGTTATGCGAATGTTTTCTACTATAACTTACAAGTATCATTCTTTACATTCATTACGTTGATAAAGCAAAGGTGTTTTATTGTAAATTGAAGTTAAGCAACAAATACCTCGGCCAGTACTAAATGGGTAACCGTTTTGAGAAAAATAACAAAACTGGTTCTTTGATATGACGTAGGCGCCTTCAATAGCATATTTAAACAGTAGTTCTTTGATATGACCGAGGCGCCTCCTAATTTTAAATTTTTTTCTGGGGGGGGGGGAATTTTCTTTTTTCTCTTTCTTTTTCTAACTGAAAATATTACTATTCATGGTGAAGGGTAACAAAAAAAAATTGGGGGGGGGGGGTAAAAAATTTTTTTTTGTTTTTTAAACTGAAAACACTCCTATTCATGGGGAAGGGTAACAAAAAATTTTTTTTGGGGGGGGGGGTAGGGGGGTAAAATTTCTTTTTTTTTTTCCTTTTCTAACTGAAAATATTACTATTCATGGGGAAGGGTAAAAAAAAAATTTTTTTGTGGGTGGGCGGGTAAAATTTTTATTTTTTTTTTCCTTTTCTAACTGAAAATATTACTATTCATGGGGAAGGTTAACAAAAAAAATTTTTCATGGAGGGAGGGTAAAATTGTTTTGTTTTTTGTTTTTTTTGTAACTGAAAACATTACTATTCATGGGGAAGGGTAACAAAAAAATTTTTTTTTTTCTTTTTCTAACTGAGAATATTACTATTCATGGGGAAGGGTAACAAAAAATTTTTTTTGGGGGTGGGGTAAATTTTTATTTTTTTAAATTTTTTTAACTGAAAACATTACAATTAATGGGGAAGGGTAAAAAAAAAGTTTTGGTGGGGGGGTAAAATTTTTTTTTTTTTCTTTTTAGAACTGAAAATATTACTATTCATGGGGAAGGGTAACAAAATTTTTTATTTTTTTTGGGTGGGGAGGGTTAAAAAAATTTTTTTTTTCTTTTTCTAACTCAAAATATTACTATTCATGGGGAAGAGTACAAAAAAAATTAGGGGGGGTAGACATTTTTTCTCTTATTTTTCTCTTTTTCAAACTGAAAATATTACTATTACGGAGAAAGGCAAAAAATAAATTTGAGGGGGCGAACTTTTTTTTAAACTGAAAATATTAGTATTCATGGGGGAGGTTGAAAATAACTTTTGGAGGGAGTGGGTAAAAAATGTTTTAAAAATGTTTTATTGGTTTTTAAACTAAAAATATTCTTGGTTAGAAACAAAGAAAATCGATGTCTACCTACCCAAGAAATATGACCGAGTCTCCATCGGTTTACTGGTGAGCGTTCATTTCCGACGCAGCCGCCTAGCAAAAATAGACGACCGTAGGGAGGCTATTTTGGCTAGTCCACTTATAATATAACGAGCACTTTCTCTGTCATTCTGTCTGTCTGTCCGTCCTGAGGAATTTTTGTAAACAGAAGAGAGAGGGGAGGGGGAAGCGGCTCGAGTAATTAACATTTAATTAATTAAGCTTTTCGAGTCAGCGTTAATAATATTTGTATACCTTTAGAATTAGGAAACTATTATTAATCAAATTTACATTAGATAACAGTAAATAACATTATTAGATTACATATAAATAAAGAAGAACGAAATTTCAAGACGAGGCTGCGATTAGAAGGGAAACGTGTCGAGAATCTTACTGTAACTTATATATTTCAAATTCCTTATATATCGTTAGTAAAGGTCGTTTAGACACAAGACAGGCTTCCTCATTTACATAATACATTCCTTTTAACCTTCAATTAAATTCATATTTACAAATATACACGTATAACTTCTATTATCAAGGTAACCGCACCTCCAAAAAAGTTTTTTTAACTTTGCAATGAAATTTTCGTTGCTCTGCCATGCGTAAGTTAAAAAGACATTTTTGTCGGTCTGTTAAGCATATGAAAAATTTTCTTTTTTATAGCCAAGGATTTGAATTCATTAGTAATATGCAAACAAAATGACCCTGGGATATACTTGCTGTGGTATAAAACCACTATGGTCCAAGGGGGAATGTTTTATAAAAAAAATTTTGTTTTTTAATTAAAAATATTCAAAGAAAATCGATGTCTACCCACACCAGAAATATGACTGGGGCTGCATCGTTTTACTGGTGAGCGTTCATTTTCGGACGCAGACGCCTAGCATAGACGACTATAGGGAGGCTATTTTGGTTAGTCCACTTATAATATAACGAACACTTTCTCTGTCAGGATGTCTGTCTGTCCGCGTCGAGAATTTTTGTAAACGTAATTTCTAAGTCAGAAATAAACAATAAATAATTACGGCACCGAAGCCGAGATTCGAAACCGCAACCTTGACGCTAACTGGCGGACGCGCTAACCTCTGCCCAACAAAGACAAGTGATATAATCCTATTAATTTTAAATGATAAAGAATTCGTTTTTTTTCAACTTCTCCCAGTTACAGATGAATGATCGTATAACTGTTCATTAGAAATACCTTGGGGTCTGTGTTCGCTCTCAATTTTTTTAGGGGGGGGGGGGGGGATTTCACCCACCCACCAACCTACCCACCCCCAATTTTTCTTTTTTGTCCTTTTAAACAAAATGGTATTCGGAGACGAATTTTTTTTCTTTTTTTTGTCTCAGCATCTAAGAACGTGGCAGCCTAGCAAAAATAGACGACCGTTAGGGAGTTTATTTTCGCTAGTCCACTTATAATATAACGAGCACTTTCTCTGTCATTCTGTCTGTCTGTATGTCTGTCCGTCCTGGAGAATTTTTGTAAACGAGAGAGAGGGGAGATAATTCCTATTTAATTAATTTCAAAGTCAGAAACATAATAAATACATTGGGCCACATATTAACGACTAAATAAACAATAAATAATTTTCGGCGTCAACGCTGCGATTCGGACTTGCAACCTTGACGCTAACTGCCAAACGCTCTACCGAATGAGCTAAAGGGACATTACTAAATGGGTAACCGTTTTAGAAAAATAACAAAACTGGTTCTTTGATATGACGTAGGCGCCTTCAATAGAATATTTAAACATTAGTTCTTTGATATGACCGAGGCGCCTCCTAATTTAAAAAAATGTTTTACCTATGAATGGGGGAGGGTTAAAAAAAACTTTTGGGGTGGGGGGTAAAAAAAATTTTCTTTTCTTTTTCTTAACTGAAAATATTACTATTCATGGAGAAGGGTAAAAAAAAATTGGGGGGGAGGCGGGGTAAATTTTTTTTTTTCTCCCTTTTTCTAACTGAAAATATTACTATTCATGGGGGAGAGTAAAAAAAAAAATTTTTTCTAACTGAAAATATTACTATTCATGTGGAAGGGTAAAAAAACAAATTTCTGGGGGGTAAAAAAAATTTTTTCTTTTAACTGAAAACATTACTATTCATGGGGAGGGGTAAAAATAATGGTTTTTTTTGGGGGGGGGTAAAAATATTATTTTTTTCTTTTTCTAACTGAAATTATTACTATTCATGAAGAAGGGTAAAAAAAATTTTTGGGGAGGGTAAAAAAATTTTCTTTTTTTTTTCTCTTTTTCTAACTGAAAATATTTCTATTACAGAGAAAAGCAAAAAATAAATTTAGGCGGGGGGCGAAATTTTTTTTTTTAAACTGAAAATATTACTATTCATGGGGGAGGATGAAAAAAAACTTTTGTAGGGGGTGGGTAAAAAAATGTTTTCTTTAATTTTTTTGTTTTTAAACTAAAAATATTCTTAGTTAGAAACAAAGAAAATCAATGTCTACCCACGCAAGAAATATGACTGGGGCTCCATCGGTTTACGGGTTAGCGTTCATTTCTGACGCGTCAGCCTAGCAAAAATAGACGACCGTAGGGAGGCTATTTTGGCTTCCACTTATAATATAACGAGCACCTTCTCTGTCTGTCTGTCTGTCCGTCCTGGGGAATTTTTGTAAACAGAGGGGAGGGGGGGCGAGATAATTACTATTTAATTCATTTCAAAGTCGGAAACATAAACAAATACATTGGGCCACATATTAAAGACTAAATAAACAATAAATAATTTTCGGCGTCAACGTCGCGATTCGAACTCGCAACCTTGACGCCAAACGCGCTACCGTCTGAGCTAAAGGAACACAGTTGAAAATAGTTTCTTAATTCTAATACTTGAACAAATCGCTTTTTTTTCACATCTCTCATTTAGCAATAAATGATCGTATAGTAATTGGTTCTTTTTATGCTTTGGGATCTGCGTCCGCGCTCGATCTGTTCTTCCAGAATACGATTGGGTCTGCGTTCGCTCTCGATCTTTTCAGGGGGGGGGGGGTAAGTCCCCCCCCCCCCCAACTTTTTTTTTTTTCATTTTTTTTTTTGGCGCGAAAAAAATAAAAATTTTGGCGCGAAAAAAAAAATTTACCCGCCAAAAAAAAAAAAAAAATTTCCGCCTAATAACAAAGAAAAAAAATTTTTTTTTTAACTTTTTAAACAAAAAAAGTATTCGGAGACAAATTTTTTTCATTTCTTTTTCTAACCACCCAAGAACGCGGCAGCCTAGCAAAAATAGACGACCGTTAGGGAGTCTTTTTTTGGCTAGTCCACTTATAATATAACGGGCCCTTTCTCTGTCAGGATGTCTGTCTGTCTGTCTGTCCGTCCTGGGGAATTTTTGTAAACAGAAGAGAGAGGGGAGGGTGGGCTCGAGTAATTAAGATTTAATTAATTAAGCTTTTCAAGTCAGCGTTCATAATATTTGTATACATGTAGAATTAGGAAACTATTATTAATTAATTAAATTTACATTAGATAACATTAAATAACATTATTAGATTGGAGAAGAACGAAATTTCAAGTCGAGGCTGCGATTAAAAGTGAAAACTTGGCAAGAATCTTACTTAAATTTATAGATTTCAACAGCCTTATATACCCTTTATAAACGTCGTTTAGACACTAGACGGGCTTCCTCATTTACATAATACATTCCTTTTAACCTTCAATTAAATTCAGATTTACAAATATACACTTATAACTGCTATTATCAAGTTTCCATATGTATTTACAATACGTTCCGATAAAGTGATATTAACAAAACTTATTCATACAATTAATTAAAGCCATTTTCTTCATCAACCAGCGTGTTTTCTGAACCATACTTTCAATGGCGATTATTGTTAAAATTTCAAGTCTTTCTCGGCCTTTTGGCTAAGATCAAAGTGTAGTATCTGTTCCGAAGGATACTGACCTACATAGACTGGTATTGTCTTGGCTTTCGGGTCTTCACTGGTATTGTCTTGGCCTTCGGGTCTTCATTTACGCCGGTCTATGGGTCTGTCCTGTGAATTTCTAGGTCCACCCACCCAGGCTTCGCCTCCCCTCTTTAGTGACGTCATTGTGAGAGGATTTTTTTTCAGTTTTCATTCATTATTTACATTACGTTAAGAGAATGTTTTCTACTATAAGTTAAAAGTAAACAAGGCATATCCGAGCCATTACTAAATCGGTGACCATTTAGGAAAACTACATTGCTGATTCATCCTTCCGGTTAGTCCGGAAGTGACGTCATCGTGAGACGATTTTTTCACAGTTTTAATTCATTATTTACATTACGTTGTTAAGAGAACGTTTTCTATATAAATTACAAGTAAACAAGGCATATCCGAGCCATTAGTAAATCGGTGACCATTTTAGGAAAACTAAATTGCTGACTCATCCTTCCGGTCCGTCCGGAAGTGACGTCATCGTGAGAGGATTTTTTCACAGTTTTTATTCATTATTTACATTACGTTGTTACGCGAATGTTTTCTACTATAACTTACAAGTATCATTCTTTACATTCATTACGTTGATAAAGCAAAGGTGTTTTATTGTAAATTGAAGTTAAGCAACAAATACCTCGGCCAGTACTAAATGGGTAACCGTTTTGAGAAAAATAACAAAACTGGTTCTTTGATATGACGTAGGCGCCTTCAATAGCATATTTAAACAGTAGTTCTTTGATATGACCGAGGCGCCTCCTAATTTTAAAAATTTTTCTGGGGGGGGTGGAAATTTTCTTTTTTCTCTTTCTTTTTCTAACTGAAAATATTACTATTCATGGTGAAGGGTAACAAAAAAAAATTGGGGGGGGGTAAAAAAAATTTGTTTGTTTTTTAAACTGAAAACACTCCTATTCATGGGGAAGGGTAACAAAAAATTTTGGGGGGGGGGGTAGGGGGGTAAAATTTCTTTTTTTTTTCCTTTTCTAACTGAAAATATTACTATTCATGGGGAAGGGTAAAAAAAATTTTTTTTTTCCTTTTCTAACTGAAAATATTACTATTCATGGGGAAGGTTAACAAAAAAAAATTTTCATGGAGGGAGAGTAAAATTGTTTTGTTTTTTTTGTTTTTTTGTAACTGAAAACATTACTATTCATGGGGAAGGGTAACAAAAAAATTTTTTTTTTTCTTTTTCTAACTGAGAATATTACTATTCATGGGGAAGGGTAACAAAAAAATTTTTTGGGGGTGGGGTAAATTTTTTTTTTTTTTTTTTTTTTAACTGAAAACATTACAATTAATGGGGAAGGGTAAAAAAAAAATTTTTGGTGGGGGGGTAAAATTTTTTTTTTTTTTTTTAGAACTGAAAATATTACTATTCATGGGGAAGGGTAACAAAATTTTTTATTTTTTGGGGGGTGGGGAGGGTTAAAAAAAAATTTTTTTCTTTTTCTAACTCAAAATATTACTATTCATGGGGAAGAGTACAAAAAAAAATTAGGGGGGGGTAGACATTTTTTCTCTTATTTTTCTCTTTTTCAAACTGAAAATATTACTATTACAGAGAAAGGCAAAAAATAAATTTGAGGGGGCGAACTTTTTTTTAAACTGAAAATATTAGTATTCATGGGGGAGGTTGAAACAAACTTTTGGAGGGAGTGGGTAAAAAATGTTTTAAAAATGTTTTATTGGTTTTTAAACTAAAAATATTCTTGGTTAGAAACAAAGAAAATCGATGTCTACCTACCCAAGAAATATGACCGAGTCTCCATCGGTTTACTGGTGAGCGTTCATTTCCGACGCAGCCGCCTAGCAAAAATAGACGACCGTAGGGAGGCTATTTTGGCTAGTCCACTTATAATATAACGAGCACTTTCTCTGTCATTCTGTCTGTCTGTCCGTCCTGAGGAATTTTTGTAAACAGAAGAGAGAGGGGAGGGGGAAGCGGCTCGAGTAATTAACATTTAATTAAGCTTTTCGAGTCAGCGTTCATAATATTTGTATACCTTTAGAATTAGGAAACTATTATTAATCAAATTTACATTAGATAACAGTAAATAACATTATTAGATTACATATAAATAAAGAAGAACGAAATTTCAAGACGAGGCTGCGATTAGAAGGGAAACGTGTCGAGAATCTTACTGTAACTTATATATTTCAAATTCCTTATATATCGTTAGTAAAGGTCGTTTAGACACAAGACAGGCTTCCTCATTTACATAATACATTCCTTTTAACCTTCAATTAAATTCATATTTACAAATATACACGTATAACTTCTATTATCAAGGTAACCGCACCTCCAAAAAAGTTTTTTTAACTTTGCAATGAAATTTTCGTTGCTCTGCCATGCATAAGTTAAAAAGACATTTTTGTCGGTCTGTTAAGCATATGAAAAATTTTCTTTTTATAGCCAAGGATTTGAATTCATTAGTAATATGCAAACAAAATGACCCTGGGATATACTTGCTGTGGTATAAAACCATTATGGTCCAAGGGGGAATGTTTTATAAAACAAATTTTGTTTTTTAATTAAAAATATTCAAAGAAAATCGATGTCTACCCACACCAGAAATATGACTGGGGCTGCATCGGTTTACTGGTGAGCGTTCATTTTCGGACGCAGACGCCTAGCATAGACGACTATAGGGAGGCTATTTTGGTTAGTCCACTTATAATATAACGAACACTTTCTCTGTCAGGATGTCTGTCTGTCCATCGTCGAGAATTTGTGTAAACGTAATTTCTAAGTCAGAAATAAACAATAAATAATTACGGCACCGAAGCCGAGATTCGAAACCGCAACCTTGACGCTAACTGGCGGACGCGCTAACCTCTGCCCAACAAAGTGATATAATCCTATTAATTTTAAATGATAAAGAATTCGTTTTTTTTTCAACTTCTCCCAGTTACAGATGAATGATCGTATAACTGTTCATTGGAAATACCTTGGGGTCTGTGTTCGCTCTCAATTTTTTTAGGGGGGGATTTACCCCACCCACCCACCTACCCACCCCCAATTTTTCTATTTTGCCTTTTTAAACAAAATGGTATTCGGAGACGAATTTTTTTTCTTCTTTTTGTCTCAGCATCTAAGAACGCGCAGCCTAGCAAAAATAGACGACCGTTAGGGAGTTTATTTTCGCTAGTCCACTTATAATATAACGAGCACTTCTCTGTCAGGATGTCTGTCAGGATGTCTGTCTGTCTGTCCGTCCTGGGGAATTTTTGTAAACGTAATTTCAGAAATAAACAATAAATAATTTAAGCGCCGAGACTACGATTCGAACTCGCAACCTTGACGCTAACTGCCGAACGCGCTATCATCTGCTCCACAACGACATATTAATTTTAAATGATAAAGAATCCGTTTTTTTTTCAACTTCTTCCAGTTACCAATGAATGATCGTATAACTGTTCATTGGAAATACATTGGGGTCTGCGTTCGCTCTCTATTGTTTTAGGGGGGGAGGTTCCGCGGGGGGGGGATGAAAGTCCCCCCCCCTCAAATTTTTTTTTTTCATTTTTTTTTTGGCGCGAAAAAAAAAAAAATTTTGGCGCGAAAAAAAAAAAAATTTCCGCCTAATAAAAAAAAAAAAAAAAAAATTTTTTTTTTTTCCTTTTTAAACAAAAACATTCAGAGACAAATTTTTGTCATTCTTTTGTCTGACCACCCAAGAACGCGGCAGCCTAGCAAAAATAGACGACCGTTAGGGAGTCTATTTTCGCTAGTCCACTTATAATATAACGAGCACTTCTCTGTCTGTCTGTCTGTCTGTCTGTCTTTCTGTCTGTCTGTCTGTCTGTCCGTCCTGGGGAATTTTTGTAAACGTAATTTCAGAAATAAACAATAAATAATTTAAGCGCCGAGACTACGATTCGAACTCGCAACCTTGACGCTAACTGCCGAACGCGCTATCGTCTGCTCCACCACGACAAGTGATATAATCGTCTTAATTTTAAATGATAACTTTTCAACTTCTTCCAGTTACAAATGGATGATCGTATAACTGTTCATTGGAAGTACATTGGATCTGCGTTCGCACTCGATTGTTTTAGGGGGGGGAGGGGTCGCGAGGGGGGGCGGGGAGAATTTCCCCCCCCCATTTTTTTTTCCATTTTTTTTTTTGGCGCGAAAAAAAAAAAATTTTGGCGCGAAAAAAAAAAAAAATTTTTCCGCTTAATAAAAAAAAAAAAAAATTTTTTTTTTTTCTTCCAAAAAAAAGTATTCTGAGACAAATTTTTTTTTTCTTTGTCTCACACACCAAGAACGCGGCAGCCTAGCAAAAATAGACGACCGTTAGGGAGTCTATTTTCGCTAGTCCACTTATAATATAACGAGCACTTCTCTGTCAGGATGTCTGTCTGTCCGGAATTTTTGTAAACGTAATTTCAGAAATAAACAATAAATAATTTAAGCGCCGAGACTACGATTCGAACTCGCAACCTTGACGATAACTGCCGAACACGCTATCATCTGCTCCACAACGACAAGTGATATAATCGTCTTAATTTAAAATGATAAAGAATCCGGTTTTTTTTCAACTTCTTCCAGTTACAAATGTATAACTGTTCATTGGAAATACCTTGGGTCTGCGTTCGCACTCGATTGTTTTAGGGGGGGTGAGGGTCGCGAGGGGGGGGGAGAATTCCCCTCCCCTCCAATTTTTTTTTTCCCCATTTTTTTTTTTTGCCGCGAAAAAAAATTTTGGCGCGAAAAAATAAAATTTTCCCGCCAAAAAAAAAACAAATTTTTTTTCCGCCCAATAAAAAAAAAAAAAAAATTTTTTTTTCCTTTTTAAACAAGAAAAAGTATTCGGAGACAAATTTTTTTCATTTTTTTGTCTAACCACCCAAGAACGCGGCAGCCTAGCAAAAGTAGACGACCGTTAGGGAGTCTATTTTGGCTAGTCCACTTATAATATAACGAGCACTTTCTCTGTCATTCTGTCTGTCTGTATGTCTGTCCGTCCTGGAGAATTTTTGTAAACGAGAGAGGGGGGAGATAATTCCTATTTAATTAATTTCAAAGTCAGAAACATAATAAATACAGTGGGCCACATATTAACGACTAAATAAACAATAAATAATTTTCGGCGTCAACGCTGCGATTCGGATTCGCAACCTTGACGCTAACTGCCAAACGCTCTACCGAATGAGCTAAAGGGACATTACTAAATGGGTAACCGTTTTGGAAAAATAACAAAACTGGTTCTTTGATATTACGTAGGCGCTTCAATAGAATATTTAAACATTAGTTCTTTGATATGACCGAGGCGCCTCCTAATTTAAAAAAATGTTTTACCTATGAATGGGGGAGGGTTAAAAAAAACTTTTGGGGTGGGGGGTAAAAAAAATTTTCTTTTCTTTTTCTAACTGAAAATATTACTATTCATGGAGAAGGGTAAAAAAAAATTGGGGGCGGGGTAAATTTTTTTTTTCTCTTTCTAACTGAAAATATTACTATTCATGGGGAAGAGTAAAAAAAATTTGGGGGGGGGGTAAAAAAAAAATTTTTTCTAACTGAAAATATTACTATTCATGTCTACCCACGCAAGAAATATGACTGGGGCTCCATCGGTTTACGGGTTAGCGTTCATTTCTTACACGTCAGCCTAGCAAAAATAGACGACCGTAGGGAGGCTATTTTGGCTTCCACTTATAATATAACAAGCACCTTCTCTGTCTGTCTTCTCTGTCTGTCTGTCCTGGGGAATTTTTGTAAACAGAGGGGAGGGACGGGGCGAGATAATTACTATTTAATTAATTTCAAAGTCGGAAACATAAACAAATATATTGGGCCACAATAAATCATTTTCGGCGTCAACGTCGCGATTCGAACTCGCAACCTTGACGCCAACAGCCAAACGCGCAACCGTCTGAGCTAAAGGATCACAGTTGAAAATAGTTTCTTAATTCTAATACTTGAACAAATCGCTTTTTTTCACATCTCTCATTTAGCAATAAATGATTGTATAGTAATTGGTTCTTTTTATGCTTTGGGGTCTGCGTCCGCGCTCGATCTGTTCTTCCAGAATACGATTGGGTCTGCGTTCACTCTTGATTTTTTCAGGGAGGGGGGGCGGAGGAGGGGTAAGTTCCCCCCCACCCCATTTTTTTTTTTTCATTTTTTATTTGGCGCGAAAAAAAAAAACTTTTCCCGCCAAAAAAAAAAAAAAATTTTCCGCCTAATGAAAAAAAAAAAATTTTTTTTTCCTTTTTAAACAGAAAAAGTTTTTTCATTTCTTTTGTCTAACCACCCAAGAACGCGGACGCCTAGCAAAAATAGACGACCGTTAGGGAGTCTATTTTGGCTAGTCCACTTATAATATAACGAGCACTTTCTCTGTCTGTCCGTCCTGGGGAATTTTTGTAAACAGAGGGGAGGGGGCGAGATAATTACTATTTAATTCATTTCAAAGTCGGAAACATAAACAAATACATTGGGCCACATATTAAAGACTAAATAAACAATAAATAATTTTCGGCGTCAACGTCGCGATTCGAACTCGCAACCTTGACGCTATCAGCCAAACACGCTACCGTCTGAGGAACACAGTTTAAAATAGCTTGTAATTCTAATACTTGAACAAATCGCTTTTTTTCACATCTCTCATTTAGCCATAAATGATCGTAAAGTAATTGGTTATTTTTATGCTTTGGGATCTGCGTCCGCGCTCGATCTGTTCTTCCAGAATACGACTGGGTCTGCGTTCGCTCTCGATCTTTTCAGGGGGGAGGGGGGGGGTAAGTCCCCCCCCCCCACAATTTTTTTTTTTTTTTCATTTTTTTTTTGGCGCGAAAAAAAAAAATTTTGGCCCGAAAAAAAAAAATTTTCCCGCCCCCCCCAAAAAAAAAATTTTTCCGCCTAAAAAAAAAAAAAAAAAAATTTTTTTTTCTTTTTTAAACAAAAAAAGTATTCGGAGACAACTTTTTTTCATTTCATTTGTCTAACCACCCAAGAACGCGGCAGCCTAGCAAAAATAGACGACCGTTAAGGAGTCTATTTTGGCTAGTCCACTTATAATATAACGAGCACCTTCTCTGTCTGTCATTCAGTCTGTCTGTCGCCGAGAATTTTGTAAACGTAATTTCAAAGTCAGAAACATAAATAAACAATAAATAATTTCGGCGCCCAAGCCGTGATTCGAACTCGCAACCGTAACGTCAAAGAGAATTTGGACGAATTTGTCCGACGTTCTACAACTGAACCACGAGGACAAATTGAAAAACTTTCCTGATTTTTTATCACTTCTTCGCACTCGATTTTTTTAATGTGGGGAATTTTGTCGGGGAGAAAAAAAAATGTTGTTAGCTGCTGCGTATGTCTTATAATCTACAGTAATCTTCTACATATTTCCTTTAATCTAAAGTCATCTGCTGCGTATTTCATATAATCTGAAGTTATTTTCTGCATATTTCTCACAATCTATTGTTACATGCTGCATATTTCTTATAATCTATTGTTATCTGCTGCGTACGTCTTATAATCTAAAGTTATTTTCTGCATATTTCATATAATCTAAAGTTATTTTCTGCATATTTCTTATAATCTATTGTTATCTGCTGCGTATGTCTTATAATCTACAGTAATCTTCTGCATATTTCCTTTAATCTAAAGTCATCTGCTGCGTATTTCATATAATCTAAAGTTATTTTCTGCATATTTCTCATAATTATAAGAAATATGCAGCAGATAACAATAGTTATCTGCTGCATATTTCTTATAATCTATTGTTATATGATGTCTATTTCCTTTAATCTATGGTCATGCATATTTCTTATAATCTATTGTTATATGCTGCATATTTCTTATAATCTATTGTTATCTGTTGCGTATGCCTTATAATCTAAAGTTATCTTTTGCATATTTCATATAATCTAAAGTTATCTTCTGCATATTTCATATAATCTAAAGTTATTTTCTGCATATTTCTTATAATCTATTATTTTCTGCGTATTTCTTATAATCTATTGTTATCTGCTGCGTATGACTCATAATCTAAAGTTATTTTCTGCATATTTCCTTTAATCTAAGGTCATCAGCCACGTATTTCATATAATCTAAAGTTATTTTCTGCATATTTCTTATAATCTATTTTTATCTGCTGCGTATGTCTTATAATCTATTGATATCTGCTGCGTATGTCTTATAATCTAAAGTAGTCTTCTGCATATTTCTTTTCATCTAAAGTCATCTGCTGCGTATTTCATATTATTTAAAGTTATTTTCTGCATATTTCTTATAATCTATTGTTATATGCTGCATATTTCTTATAATCCATTGTTATCTGCTGCGTATTTCATATAATCCAAAGTTAATTACTGCATATTTCTTATAATCTATTGTTATATGCTGCATATTTCTTATAATCTATTATTATCAGCTGCGTATGTCTTATAATCTAAAGTAATCCTCTGCATATTGCCTTTAATCTAAAGTTATCTTCTGCGTATTTCATATAATCCAAATTATCTTCTCCATATTTCTTATAATCTATTGTTATATACTGCGTATTTCATATAATCTAAAGTAATTTTCTGCATATTTCGTATGAGCTATTATTATCTGCTGCGTATTTCTGATTATCTAAAGTTATCTGCTGCATAATACTTATAATCTATTGGTATCATCTTCGTATTTCGGATAATCTAAGGTTATCAAATACGTATGCATTATAATCTAAAGTTATTTTCTGCATATTCCTTATAATCTATTGTTATATGCTGCGTATGTCTTATAATCTAAAGTTATCTTCCCAATATGTCTAATACTCTAAAGTTATCTGCTTCGTATGTTTCATAATCAAAAGTTATCTTCTTCATATTTAGTATAATCTATTGTTATCTGCTGCGTATTTCTTATTATCTAAAGTTATTTTCTGCATATTTCTTATAATCTATTTTTATATGCTGCATATTTCTGATAATCTATTGTAATCTGATGCGTATGTCTAATAATCTAAAGTAATCTTCTGCAAATTCCTTTTAATCTAAAGTCATCTGCTGCGTATTTCATATAATCTAAAGTTATCTTCTGCATATTGCTTATAATCTATTGTTATCTGCTGCATATTTCTGATAATCTAAAGTATCTGCTACGCATTTATAATAATCTAAAGATATTTACTTCGTATTTCTGATAATCTTATGTGATCTGCTTCGCATGTATTTTAATCTATTATCTTCAGAAAATTCTTCATATTCTATTGTTTTCTGCTACGTATGTCTTATAATTTAAAGTTATCTGCTATTTTTTATCTGATTGTATGTTATCTGCTTCGCATTTAGGATAATCTAATTTTATCTGCTTCATATTTCTTATAATCTATTTTTATTTGCTACGTATTTCTGATGATCTAATGTTATCCGCTGCATATTTCTTATAATCTATTGCTATATGCTTCGTATTTCTGATAATCTAAGGTTATCAATTCATATTTCTTATAATCTAAAGTCATTTTCTGCATATTCCTTATAATCTATTGTTACATGCTTCGTATGTCTCATAATCTAAAGTTATCTGCTTTATATTTAGTATAATCTATTGTTATCTGCTTAGTATTTCTGATAATCAAAAATTATCTGTTTCGTATTTCTCATAATCTAAGGTTATCGACTGCATATATCTTATAATCTATTTTCATCTGGTGTGTAGGTCTGCTGCATATCTTTTATAATCTATTGTTATCTTCTACGTATTTCTAATAATCTAAGGTTATCTGCTTCGTAATTTATTATAATCTACAGTTATTTTCTGCATATTTATTATAATATATTGTTATTTGCTTCATATTTCTGTTACCCCAAGGTTATCTGCTGCGTATGTCTTATAATCTGAAGTTATCTTTTGCATATTTCTGATAATCTAAGGTTATCTGCTGCTTATTTCTTATAATCTATTGTCATCTGCTGCGTATTTTTTATAATTTAAAGTAATCGTCTGCATAATTCTTATAATTCTATTGTTATCTGCTTCGAATTTCCGATAATCTAAGGTAATTTGCTTCGTATTTCTTATAATCTATTGTTATCTGCTTCGTATTTCTTATTATTTATAGTTATCTGCTTTGTATGTCTTATAGTCTAAAGTTATCTTCTGCATATTTTTTATAATCTATTGTTATCTACCTACTTCGTATTTCTGATAATCTCATGTAATCCGCTGCGTATGTCTTTTAATCTATTATCTTCTAAGAATTCCTTATAATCTACTGTGTTCTGCTACGTATGTCTTATAATTTAAAGTTATCTTCTGCATATTTCTTATAATCTATTGTTATCTGCTTCGTATTTCTTATAATCTATGGTTATCTGCTTCGTATTTCTTATAATCTATTGTTATCTGCTTCGTATTTCTTATAATCTATTGTTATCTGCTTCGTATTTCCGATAATATAAGGTTATCTGCTGCGTATTTTTTATAATCTATTGTTATCTGCTTCGTATTTCCGATAATCTATGGTTATCTGCTTCGTATTTCTTATAATCTATTGTTATCTGCTGTGTATTTCTTCTAGTCTATAGATATTTTCTGCATATTAAGTATAATCTATTGTTATCTACTTCGTATTTCTGATAATCTAGGGTTATCTGCTGCGTATGTCTTATAAATTAAAGTTATCTTCTCGTTATTTCTTATAATCTATTGTTATCTGCTCCGTATTTCTTATAATATAAGGTTATCCTACTGCGTAGTTCTGATAATCTAAATTATCTGATACATATTTCTTATAATCTATTGTTATCCGCTGCGTATGTCTTATAATCTCAAGTTATCTTCTACATATTTCTTATAATCTATCATATCTGCTTCGTATTTCTGATAACTTAAGCTTATCTGCGTCGTATGTCTTATAATCATAAGTTATCTGCTGCATATTTCTTATAATCTATTTTAATCTGCTGCGTATGTCTTATAATCTAATGTAATCTTCTGCATATTTCCTTTATCTATTGTTTTCTGCTGCTTATTTCTCATAATTTTAGATTATCTTATGCATAGTTCTCATAGTCTAATATTAACTTGTTATTCCGCAGTTGTCTTGGAGCATATACGACGTGATCAACAGAAAAAATTACAACGTCTATCCATACAAAACTAATTAATTTTATTCGACAACTTTTTTATACAATGAAATATAACTGGGAGTTCAAAGGACTTAAGAAACGACTTCGTGGAATACGAATTTACAGAGAGTTGCATAAACTTTTATGAGTTGAAGGGTTGTTTTTCGTGTCAGAAAAAAATTAAGTACATGTGTTCATTTCGGCTGTCGCCGAGAAAAGTGCTTATTTGTTAAGAGAAAAGAGCAGATTTTTTGTTACGGCAGGCGAGTGCAGCGTTTACGCGTATATAAATGAACAGGCATGTAGTGTGTATGTATTTATTAGCGTGCTTTTTTTGTTAATAAGAGAGTGTATATATGGCGTTATGTGTGCATGCGTTCATTTAGCAGATGTACTTCGTGAGAGAGTGTATGTATCTATGAAGTTGAGTGGCGTGTATATGCTTCTCCGGGCGGTGTGTTTAGAAGTCCATAAAAGTCTTTTGTGCGTTTCTGTGTCTCTCTTGTTGCGTTTGCCGATCCCCTTTGCCCTTCAAAGCGGTTAGAGATGATTATGTCGTGTGCACGTCTGTTGTCTCCGGAACAAAAGAGGAAACGAAAAAAGACACTTGCTCTTTAGTTTTTTCTTCTTTTAGTGCGCGCTGGAATTATCTGATTGGCCCAAAGAAACTGCCGATTAAAGAGTTTGTCAAATCAAAATTCGATACGTAAATAACAATATTCCTCAGTGCAACTGCTTCTCCCAACAGTCTTTTTTTTGTATCGAAAGAAAATTGCGACTTATATAAACATTTTAAAAATTGATTATATCTTTATAAGGGTGATATTTTATATTTCGATGTTGTGAAAATGAAGGAAACTGGAGTGCACTTTTACTAAATATTTTATATTTCGATGTTTAGAAAATGAAGGAAACTGAAGCGCTCTTTTACCAAATATTTTATATTTCGATGTTTAGAAAATGAAGGAAACTGAAGTGCACTTTTACCAAATATTTTATATTTCGATGTTTAGAAAATGAAGGAAACTGAAGTGCACTTTTACTAATATATTTTATATTTCGATGTTTAGAAAATGAAGGAAACTGAAGTGCACTTTTACCAAATATTTTATATTTCGATGTTTAGAAAATAAAGGAAACTGAAGTGCACTTTTACTAATATGTTTTATATTTCGATGTTTAGAAAATGAAGGAAACAAAATTGGCTCTTCGAATGTGTGCTTAAGCAACATCACTGAAGTGCACTTTTACCAAATATTTATTTCATCCACAAATTGTCGTCTGTCACTCTTCACTCAATTTGATATCACAAAATATATCCATCTGTTATGATAAAGACGATTGTCTACATCTGGGAAGCGTCTGTCGAGTTTGAATAAATGCTACAGATGTTTGAGCTAAACGATGTACGATGGTGATATAACGCCTCCCTTGAAGACGTATATTTCCCTCTTGTCCCTCATTAGGTGTGCTGCGTTCTCACTAAAACCGCTACGGCTGTGCACCAACACATCGCAGTGCATCAAAACGTACTGGTCCAGTAGTACCTTTTCCATCCCTTGACATACGCTAAGAGACGCCCTGTGAGTAAAATCGATGTGGATAATTTTCCCCGCCGGGTTCATCACAGTTTGATTAGCAAAAAGGTGCTGGGCTTCTTTTCGAACACTTTCCGAGTCAGTGGCGACAAAGATCTTATAAAGACGTGTGTCATTATATCGATGTAGGAAATCCCAAACGACTTTCACACTCGTCCGGCTATTTCTTTTAGTGTCTTTAGGTATCGATGGGTTACGACCGATTCGTATGTGAGCACATATCAATTTAGTGTCTTTCGTAAGATTAGAAGTTTTTACAATTTCTTCAAATTTACGTGTAATAATATCGCTAGGTTTAAATATTTTCCGATAGCTTTCGGCAAAATACTGTGAATAAGTCACGTTTGTTAACCATTTGAGCTGTGATTTATACTTTTTATTTCTTTTCATTAAATCAAAAAAAATATAATTGGTTTTAAAAATAATTACATCGGCCTTGAACAACTTGTTGAAATCTGCCGTTTCTATGATATTTAAAGCTTGTCGCTTTACAATATTAAAACTTTGTTTGGTTAGTTTGGCGTATTCCTTACTAGAAATGTTCCATTGTACTTCGTTAGGAAATAAGTATAGTTGAATGTTGCATGGCTTGCTTAAAATCAAACCAAATTTCCGTTTCGTCACATTTGCTAATAAAAACCCTGAAACAATCGCTTTTTGCCTGTCTCCAAGTCCCCCACAAAAACCGCGGCTGCACTGATAAATTAGGTATTTTTTTCTTACATTTGGTTTAGGTTTTAAGCCTACTTCGACTTTAGCATTCGTTTTTAATGATGTCGGATTTGAGTTTTTGCTTGTATTCGCCGAGGTTTGAAAATGCGTAATTCGGTTTTCATTGGTTAAGTTTCTGAACATTTTATGACGTAATGATAGTAAGTCTCCGAAATAAGCAATCAGCAAGTAAGGAATGAATAACACAAAGCAGCCGATGAGAATCTGCAATGAAGAAGGAAGAGAAATATTCACGATGTTGCAAATATACATTTGAAAAAGAGTAATAATGTTTAGAAAAAACAAACATAAAGGAATTAGGATGAAAAATAAATAATAGCGGATATTTTTCAAACTTATGCATAACAATAAACAGATGGACTGACAGACAGACGGACGGACGGATAGCGCTTTATATAGGGATGCCTTGACGATATGAGAAGTTGGAGCTGCTCCCCCCCCCCACCGGCATAATGAACTATGCCGCAGGCTCATGAGTCTTCAGGCTTCCGGTCATCACTTAACAGAGCCTCCCGCTTAAATTCTTGTGCGACATTATATCCTAAAACAGTAGCAAGAATTAGCTCGGTTATAAATTCGAATGTGCGGACGTCGTACAAGACACGGATAATAAAAAAGCGTCAAAATCAACATGACTAATACGGTGGACATGGTGGTGATGGTATACCAACAGGACCGGCGACACAGTTATAAAAGTGTGTGTGGGGGGGGGGCTCTTCTAAAAAGTGGGGGGCCGGTTAAACACATGCATATATAACTTCATTATTGATGACCGTAAAGTGGGGGGCCAAGTCAAAAAGTGTAGAGGGGGGGGGCTTGAGCCCCCCCCCCCCTGGCCCCCGGTGCCGCCGTCCATGCCAGTTCGCTATCTTTAATTCTCAAGGGTTTTTGTTGATCACGCTGGAAATAAAACTGTCCTCAAATAAAACACGAGACAGCACACATAAAATTCACTAGTTTATAGACACATTCTGCGCGTTTAGTGAGGTAAACAACATTTCAAACTTATGCGTAACAGACCGACAGACGGACAGCGCCTCTTATAGAGATACGTGTACGCATCTAAAAGAAATAATTTTATTAAAAATGATACTTTTCTTCTTTCCGAATGCCTTCCTCGTCAAATTCATATACAATGTTGTATGAAAATAAAACACTGGAATTACAACGCCACGAAATGGATCAGTTATTGTATGGGGGTGGGGGTAATACTATGAACCCACTCTACCATAGAGACCAATGTGTACTATTTGTATATAAATAAATATAAACTCGTCCTTTCACACAAAAGTTAGCGAGTAAAAAACGCCCGGACAAAACAATTTCGAGCGCTGAGCGGAATTGAGAAAGAAAAAAAAACATGAAATACCAAAGTTAATAATAAAAAAAAAAGAATCTAAACACAAATTGTTAGGGGTCGTGACACCATAGGCGTAATGAACTATGCCGCAGGCCTTCAGGAGTCTTCAGATTTCCCTGTAAGCAACCTGTCTATACACAACAATAGTAAAACTGTTCGGTCATCACTTAACACAGACTACAGCTTAAATTTTTGTGTGACATCATATTAAAAAATAGTGACAAGAATACGTTAGCATGTAAACCCAAATGCGTATATATAGTACAAAACATACCACATGTCTGTAAAATTCAAATTCCCGCATTTGAATAAACAATATATATATATATATATTATGAATATTTCTATTAAATATTAAAGTGTATTTACCTACAGACAACGTTATTTCGCACCTACGTCCTCATCAGTGCAGGAAGTGGTGGTTTCAGGCGGTCAGAGGGTTCTCACGCAGTTCGTAGATTCAGAAGAGAATCACGATCCTACACCCAAATCCATTAGGCCAATAGAAATCGCCACAGAGATTACTGAAGTTAAGATACATTTTAAGCCAGCGGCAGGGTTCAAACGTCCAGATATTAAAGGGTGCTTACACACGCGAGCGTCTATGCTTAGCTTCCAAAGCTTAACGACCTATATATATATATATATATATATATATATATATATATATATATATATATATATACATTTCTCTTTCGCTCTCTCTCTCTCTCTCTCATTTTATACATGCATTACAGAAGATCAGAATAACATTGGAACTGTCGGCTGCATTAATTCATAAAGTAACAATTACATTTCCAAGCAAAAACATTGGACCATCAACATTTAATTTACTAACAAAATTATCAGACCGTTAACATAATATTTACTAGACAATAATATGGAATAAGCAACATTACATTTATTAGCAACATATAGGCCCGTCAACATTTCTTATACAGGAAAAAATAGGAGATCGTAAACATTACATTTATTAGCAAAAACATGGGACTATCAATATTACAATTTCTAGCAAAAATATGAGACAATCAACATTACATTTATTAGAAAAAATATGAGACAATCAACATTACATTTACTAGCAAAAATATGAGACAATCAACATCATATTTATTAGCAAAAACATGGGGTCATCCACATTGCATTTACTAGCAAAAATATGAGACAATCAACATTACATTTACTAGAAAAACACGACACAAGAAACATTACATTTATTAGCAAAAATACGAAACAATAAACATTACATTTATTAGCAAAAATATGAGACAATCAACATCAGTTATTAGCAAAAATACGAGACAATCAACATCACATTTATCAGCAAAAACATGGGACCATCAACATTACCTTTACTAGCAAAAACATAGGACCATCAACATTACATTAATTAGCAAAAATATGAGACAATAAACATCACATTATTAGCCTTAATATGGAGCTTTTAACGTTACATTTACTAGCAAAAATATGAGACAATCAACATCACATTTATTAGCAAAAATATGGAGCTATTAACGTTACATTTACTAGCAAAAATATGATACAATCAACATCACATTTATTAGCAAAAATATGGGACCATTCACATTGCATTTACTAGCAAAAATATGAGACAATCAACATCACATTTATTAGCAAAAATATGGGACCATTCACATTACATTTACTAGAAAAAATATGAGACAATCAACATTACATTTATCAGCAAAAACATGGGACCATCAACATTGCCTTTACTAGCAAAAACATTGGACCATCAACATTAGATTTACTAGCAAAAATATGAGACAAACAACATCACATTTATTAGCAAAAATGTGGAGTTGTTAACGTAACATTTACTAGCAAAAATATGATACAATCAACATCACATTTATTAGCAAAAATATGGAGCTATTAACGTTACATTTACTAGCAAAAATATAAGACAATCTGCATTACTTTTACTAGCAAAAATATGAGACAATCTGCATTACATTTATTAGCAAAAATATAGAGCCATTAACGTTACATTTACTAGCAAAAATATGAGACAATCAACATCACATTTATTAGCAAAAATATGGAGCTATTAACGTTACATTTACTAGCAAAAATATGATACAATCAACATCACATTTATTAGCAAAAATATGGGAGCATTCACATTACATTTACTAGCAAAAATATGAGACAATCAACATTACATTTATCAGCAAAAACATGGGACCATCAACATTGCCTTTACTAGCAAAAACATTGGACCATCAACATTAGATTTACTAGCAAAAATATGAGACAAACAACATCACATTTATTAGCAAAAATGTGGAGTTGTTAACGTAACATTTACTAGCAAAAATATGATACAATCAACATCACATTTATTAGCAAAAATATGGAGCTATTAACGTTACATTTACTAGCAAAAATATAAGACAATCTGCATTACTTTTACTAGCAAAAATATGAGACAATCTGCATTACATTTATTAGCAAAAATATAGAGCCATTAACGTTACATTTACTAGCAAAAATATGAGACAATCAACATCACATTTATTAGCAAAAATATGGAGCTATTAACGTTACATTTACTAGCAAAAATATGATACAATCAACATCACATTTATTAGCAAAAATATGGGACCATTCACATTGCATTTACTAGCAAAAATATGAGACAATCAACATCACATTTATTAGCAAAAATATGGGACCATTCACATTACATTTACTAGAAAAAATATGAGACAATCAACATTACATTTATCAGCAAAAACATGGGACCATCAACATTGCCTTTACTAGCAAAAACATTGGACCATCAACATTAGATTTACTAGCAAAAATATGAGACAAACAACATCACATTTATTAGCAAAAATGTGGAGTTGTTAACGTAACATTTACTAGCAAAAATATGATACAATCAACATCACATTTATTAGCAAAAATATGGAGCTATTAACGTTACATTTACTAGCAAAAATATAAGACAATCTGCATTACTTTTACTAGCAAAAATATGAGACAATCTGCATTACATTTATTAGCAAAAATATAGAGCCATTAACGTTACATTTACTAGCAAAAATATGAGACAATCAACATCACATTTATTAGCAAAAATATGGAGCTATTAACGTTACATTTACTAGCAAAAATATGATACAATCAACATCACATTTATTAGCAAAAATATGCAGCCGTTAACGTTACATTTCATAGCAAAAATATGAGACAATCAACATCACATTTATTAGCAAAAACATGGGACCATCAACATTACATTTACTAGCAAAAATATGAGACAATCAACATCACATTTATTAGCAAAAATTTGAGACAATTAACATTACATTTATTAGCAAAAACATGGGGTCATCACTTTTTGACTTGGCCTCCCCCCCCCCCACTTTACGGTCATCAATAATGAAGTTATATATGCATGTGTTTAACCGCCCCCCCCCTTTTCAGGAGTCCCCCCACTTTTATAACTGTCCCGCCGGTCCTGATATATATGCTATAAAAATAGGTAAAATAAATTCCCTGAACAGAACAGTTTTGCACCACTTTTATGTCCTCTTTTAATGATACTAAACCTTATGTCTAGAATCCTAATTCTAATTTTGATCAAAACCCATTATATGATTTTGCTTCTAGAAAATGTCTAATGTTTAAGGCTTAAAAGGTCTAAAGAAGAAATTGAAATTCAGGGAATCTTACTTAATTGATATATACTGACTATGGATATAATATGATACAAATCTGAAATATTTGAATTTTAAAATGGGAATTTGTTTAAAATACTCCAAAGTAACTAAAATTTTAAGAATATTTATAAATTGATGTCTAATACTTATTGTTGAAATTTCACAAAAATCGGAGATATCTGAAAGTTTACGAAAGGCCCCCATTGCAATACAACTAAATTAAACCGAATAATATAGCACATATTACCAACCCTTGCCCATAGCAGCTGTATTTCAAAATTCATAATAATTGGTTAATTAGTATTATATATATATATATATATATATATATATATATATATTCTAGCACGTATACCAGGCGTTGACCGAGATTAAATGAGGCAACTTTTGTCCTTTTACACATAGCCCATAACACCATATTACCTTTTTTATTTTTATTATTTACTTTTTATATATATTTTGGAAAAGTAGAAGACCTTCGTGAAAATTCAGATTCCTACGATTTTTGTGAACTTTTAACAATAGGTATTAGATATCAATTAATAAATATTCCCAAAATTTTAGGTTCATGTAGAGTATTTTAAGGGATTTTAATGGGCACAATGCCATGTAAAACTTCAAATATTTAAGATTTTCATTGAATTTGATCCATAGTCAGCTTAAGCCTTGCATTTTAGATATTTTCTAGAATCAAAATTATGTAATGGATTTTGATCAAAATTAGAATAAGGATGTTGGACTTGGGGTTAATATCATTGTATATTTATTTTAATAAAAGATGACATGAAAATGGTGCAAAACTGTTCTGTTGATATGTATTCTTCTAATATATGTAATATAGTTATCCATAGTGCTAAATAGTGGCGATTGAAATAATAATAATAATAATAATAATAATAATAATAATAATAATAATAATAATTATTATTATTATTATTATTATTATTATTATTATTATTATTATTATTATTATAGGCACTAGCAGACTAGCTAATCTAGCCGCGCTGTCTGTATGTGGATAACTATATATATATATATATGTGTGTGTGTGTGTGTGTGTGTGTGTGTGTGTGCGTGTGCGTGTGTGTGTGTGTGTGTGTGTGTTTATGTCTGTCTTTTTCGGGAAGACAGACATAACATAAACAAAGTCTGAAGAGAGTCCGGTAAAGAGGCCTATTATAGGTCCCCTTTGTTAGGATTTGAAACCGACGGTACCGATGTTATTCTGATCTTCTGTAATGTATATATAAAATGAGAGAGAAAGAGAGAGTGGGAAAGAAATACGCATTGCTCTTTATTATAAAATAGAGAATTGAATCAAACCAACATGTTATAAAAAGGCGTCAAATACTTCGTTTCAATATTCAAGTCAATGAATTCAGGCAAGAGAACAATTTCCATTTCAACCTCTATTGAGAAAAGAATTTTTCATGCGTTAAAGCTGCCTTGGTAGCCAGACTTCTAACTTAGGGGGGGGGGCATTTTTAGGAGGGGCAAAACTAATATTGATATTCTAATATGAGTGACGTTTTGGTTCAGTGTGTGTGTGTACTGATATATAGATAAGTAGTAAAAAAAATTTCAATTTCTTTTATATAATCTAAATATATTGTTGTGTATTTCGGTAGGTACACGTAAATAACAACATAAGCATAGTAAAGCACATAAAGCATAGTAAACACAGTAATAATAACATAAAGTTCGTAAAATAAGGTAGCTACTTGCTAGCTCTACAGAATACAAAAAGGTGAACCTTCTAGAGTTCACTTGTGTTTATCTGATCGTTTGAAATGTTCAAATTTGTGTTGACACCTATTTGGTAAGTGGCTATATGGCACCTCTCAAATACTTCATGGTAGAGTATTAAACCCTCGGGGGGGGGACTTTTGTTTTTATTACAGGCGCCTTAGCTCTTTCCAGGCAGTCACCGGGTCTCAGTATATCCCCACTGAAATAATAAATGTTTCAAATTCTTTAAACTTAGTGCTCTGAAATTAATTAAATGAATTTTCAATCTATGAAAAATTTTAATACTTAGGACTGCTAAACTATCTCTCAAATAGCAACCCCAAAAATCCATAATTATATCTGATATCTTTTGAAGGTTTTCCAAATATCTCCGATTAATAGACACACTTGATTTAATAATGACACAGATTTTTCTCGCCCCTCAACCTAGAATCAGAGTGTAGATTTAGAGTTATGAATAAAATTAAATTTGTCAACATTTTAAGGATATTTAAAGTAGATGGCCACTCGAGTATTGTGCTGACTGAAATGATTTTTCTCTAAGATTAGGATAGCCAAAAAAGAGTCATCCAAGACAGGACCAGCGACCCCAACACTTGATGACATAGTGCCTAATTTGTCAAAATATATATTTTACATTTTTTCACAAATGAATAATCCAAAGTTTAGTATTCCACTGAAATTGTTAAAGGAAACCTTGGTTGATGTGGAATTCTTGGAACATATGGAAATAAATATGTAAAAAAATTGTTTACCGCTGAAATGTGTGTATATATGAATGTATATATTTGTGTGTATGTATATGTGTATGTACGTATGTGTATATATATGTGTGTACATGTATGTATATACATGCATATATGTATATATGTACAGATATATGTATGTATATATATATGTGTGTGTATATATACTATATATATGTATATGAGTGTATGTGCGTATATGTGTACGATTTCTCGACTGCTAACTATTCTGAACTTTTACCATTTACTCTGTCGTTCCTATTTAGTTGCCTTCCCACTAGGGCAGAGTTAGACACAAGGTTGGTTTTTAATCTGGAGAATATGTAGCTTCCCAAAACGGGAACTCTGGATTGGAACAAAAATAAAATGCCTCAGTCTAGAATGACTTCTCCTTTATTGACCAAGGACAGAATAAAGTAAGTGCAACATTAGAACAGATACTGCAACACAAATTCAATTTTCACAAACGCGGTAACATATATATATATATATATATATATATATATATATATATATGGTAAAAATCTACAATACCGTCCGGCCAATGACCCACTTTTCATAAACCTACTAGCGATTTTCCAAACCCACTAAATCGGAAAGAAAATCTCCAGAAATCCGCTAACGCTAACGCTTTCTTTCAGTACGTAATTTCACCGAAAAGGTTTTGTTTTGCCATTTCAGTATATTCATAGAACATTTATTGAAGAAAAATCTTGCTTTTCTTTTTCTTTTTCTTTTTGTAGTCATTGTTTTTGTTGTTTTTTTGTTCAGTGCGATTTTTAGTTTTATTTGATATAACTAACTTAAATATAACTACCATTACTTCAAATCCAATAAATTTGGCATAATACATTGCAATTTTAGGATTAATTTGTATGTATGTGTATATGCATATATATGTGCATGTGTGTATATAGACCTGTGTATGTATTAATATATATATAAAGACATATGTGTATGTATATACACATGTGTATGTATTTATATATATACACACGTGTATGTATATACATATACACACGTGTATGTATATATATATATATATATATATATATATATATATGTACAGGTGTATGTGCGTATATATATATATTTGTGTATGTATGTGTGTGTTTGTATGTGTGGTATGGTCTGTAAAAGTCTGGCAGGCTTGAAGATCCACACCCAAGCCTCTCAGACAGCTACCATATATATATATATATATATATATATATATATATATATATGTGGGTGTGTAAATGATTTCATTAATTTCAAAGACTTTATGACCGGGTAATCTGACATTCTGGAGTTCACTTATGTTTATCAAACCTTTTGCAATGTTCAAATTTGTGTTGACACCTATTTGCTAAGTGGCCATATAGCATCTCTTTGGTTGTATTAAATCGGCCCAGTTCAATTTATATTTTATTGCTGGCACACTTTGTCACTGCTCAGCCAGGTTACCCGGTCATTGGCCGGCCAGTATTCTAGATTTTTACCATTATATATATATATATATATATATATATATATATATATATATATATGCGGGGGTTAGGGCGGCGGTCGATGTTTACCGTGTTCGTGAAAATTGAGTTTGGGTGTGTTTTATCTGAAACATTCGTAAAAAAAAATATGAACGGTCTAAACAACATTTCTAAGCTCCTTGGCTTGGAACAAAGTGCAGTATTAAAAATGTGTTTAATTGAAAATTGGTTCAATTACTTTCAGAGCACTGATTTTAAAGAATTTTCAGTGGGGATATACTCAGAAGGGAAAATCCATCAATCTTCATTCTATTTCGTAAGGTAAATAATTAATAAACAAAAAAAATGTATTGGGGGTGGGATACATACTAATTGTTAATACGGAAGACTATCCTGTTCATAAGTGACTACGATTGAGTCACGTGAGCCAAAATGCTGGCGCCGGAGGCTGGACGGCGGTGGGCAAAAATCCATCAATCTTCATTCTATTTCGTAAGGTAAATAATTAATAAACAAAAAAAATGTATTGGGGGGGAGGATATATGCTAAGTGTTAATACGGAAGACTATTCTGTCCATAAGTGACTACGATTGAGTCACGTGAGCCAAAATGCTGGCGCCGGGGGCTGAACGGCGGTGGACAGCGGTTGGCAAAAAATCCATCAATCTTCATTCTATTTCGTAAGGTAAATAATTAATAAACAAAAAAAATGTATTGGGGGGATATATGCTAATTGTTAATACGGAAGACTATTCTGTTCATAAGTGACTACGATTGAGTCACGTGAGCCAAAATGATGGTGCCGGGGCTGGGCGGCGGTGGGCAAAAAATTCATCAATCTTCATTCTATTTCGTAAAGTAAATAATTAATAAACAAAAAAAAATGTATTGGGGAGGGGATATATGCTAATTGTTAATACGGAAGACTATTCTGTTCATAAGTGACTACAATTGAGTCACGTGAGCCAAAATGCAGGCGCCGGGGGCTGGGCGGCGGTTGGCAAAAAATCCATCAATCTGCATTCTATTTCGTAAGGTAAATAATTAATAAACAAAAAAATGTATTGGGGGTGGGATACATGCTAATTGTTAATACGGAAGACTATTCTGTTCATAAGTAATTATCATTGAGGTACGTGAGACAAAATGCTGGCGCCGGGGCTGGGCGGCGGTGGGTAAAAAATCTATCAATCTTCATTCTATTTCGTAAGGTAAATAATTAATAAACAAAAAAAAATGTATTGGGGGGATATATGCTAATTGTTAATACGGAAGACTATTCTGTTCATAAGTGACTACGATTGAGTCACGTGAGCCAAAATGCTGGCGCAGGGGGCTGGGCGGCGGTGGGCAAAAAATCCATCAATCTTCATTCTATTTCGTAAGGTAAATAATTAATAAACAAAAAAAATGTATTGGGGGGGATATATGCTAAGTGTTAATACAGAAGACTATTCTGTTCATAAGTGACTACGATTGTGTCACGTGAGCCAAAATGCTGGCGCCGGGGGCTGGGCGGCGGTGGACGGCGGTTGACAAAAAATCCACCAATCTTCATTCTATTTCGTAAGGTAAATAATTAATAAACAAAAAAAATGTATTGGGGGTGGGATATATGCTAATTGTTAATACGGAAGACTATCCTGTTCATAAGTGACTACGATTGAGTCACGTGAGCCAAAATGCTGGCGCCGGAGGCTGGACGGCGGTGGGCAAAAATCCATCAATCTTCATTCTATTTCGTAAGGTAAATAATTAATAAAGAAAAAAATGTATTGGGGGTGGGATATATGCTAATTGTTAATACGGAAGACTATTCTGTTGATAAGTGACTACGATTGAGTCACGTGAGCCAAAATGCTGGCGCCGGGGCTGGGCGGCGGTGGGCAAAAAATTCATCAATCTTCATTCTATTTCGTAAGGTAAATAATTAATAAACAAAAAAAATGTATTGGGGGATATATGCTAAGTGTTAATTACGAAGAATATTCTGTTTATAAGTGACTACGATTGAGTCACGTGAGTCAAAATGCTGGCGCCGGGGGGCTGGGCGGCGGTGGCAGCGGTTGGCAAAAAATCCATCAATCTTCATTCTATTTCGTGAGGTAAATAATTAATAAACAAAAAAATGTATTGGGGGTGGGATATATGCTAATTGTTAATACGGAAGACTATTCTGTTCATAAGTGACTACGATTGAGTCACGTGAGCCAAAATGCTGGCGCCGGGGGCTGGGCGGCGGTGGACAAAATATCCATCAATCTTCATTCTATTTCGTAAGGTAAATAATGAATAAACAAAAAAAAATGTATTGTGGGTGGGATATATTCTAATTGTTAATACGGAAGACTATTCTGTTCATAAGTGACTACGATTGAGTCACGTGAGCCAAAATACTGGCGCCGGGGGCTGGGCGGCGTTGGGCGTCGGTGGGCGGCCGGGCTGGGGGTAAAAGTGCTGCCGTGAATGGGGTCTTTGAATATTTCCATCTCACTCTCCTTTACCAAAACCCGCGGCGTTTTTTGTTTTTTTTGGTTTGCATTTTTGAAATTTAATTTTATGAAACGAACATTTTAATGATCAGAGCTGGAGTTAGTGTTAGGGTTAGGGCTGGAGTAGTGGTTAGGGCTGGAGTTAGGGTTAGGGTTAGGGAGAGCAAAGAGATCATCCATCCCCACTAGATTGTGAACTCGGGTTAGGGTTTTAGGGTTGAATGAAAATAATATGTAAATAAAAGCACAATGACATGTAAATAAAAAGAAAATTATTTTATTCCTTTTGTTTAAAATGTAGTTTTGTTTTGTTCTTTTGCTTGGTTGAAAAATGAAAAATTGCGCTTTGAATATGAGTCCCAGTAAAAAAACAACCCTGAAAGAATTCAACGAAAACGAGGCTGCGAAAATGGCCGCCATTTTATTCTTCCAGTCTCCGTGCGATAAAAATATCGATTTATAAAAAACAGCACTTTTAACAGATTATAATCATTAATAAATGTCACAGGTATGTTGGAAATCCAGTTTTATCGGCTACGATAACTTTGATTTGTTGTATATTTGTTTTTTCAGCGTTTTCGTTTGAGGGCTATTGTAAAAGATACCCTGATGGATTTAATCTCGTAATTTAATTACGAACCGGGTTGAAATAATAACATTATTTAGAAAGCCATTCTTAATATAGAGGGAAGCGTGAGGGGCTTTGTAAACTATTACCTAACAATGTAATAAACAAAAAATATCGTAAAAATTGAATTGAACTTGAAAATCTTATCTAAAAAATAGCCCGGCCCGTAAACTGCACAAGTACCAAAAAGATAACACAATACGTGTTCGTTATTGGTAGGGGGTAGTTGTAAGCAGAAGAAGAATTTTAGAAATTTGAGATGGTCAAAAAGAGGAGGATCAGTCTACGTTGAATTTAGATTGAAAACTGATCCCCCGGCTTAAAATCTAAATTTTTTGAATTTTTTTTCCAAAAACCCCGGAATTCTCTATCGATATGATAGGTAATTGTACACCGAAAAAGATTTTTACAAAAATTGAGATTGTCCAAAAGAGGGGGATCAGTCTACGTTGAATTTATATTGTAAACTGATCCCCCCTCCTAAAATGTAAAATATTTGAAAAATTTTACAAAAACCCCGAAATTCTCTAGCAGCCTGATAGGTAAGTGTACACCGAAAAAGAACAAAAAATGGTCAGTAAAAAGTTGTGAAAAACGGACTATAGTAAAAGACGAACAAGTACCTCGATTTCATTTGCTTCAAAACAATAGCGTATTAATAAATACTTATTTTAAAAATATTTATTTACAAATATTGGAAGATGGCATAGCCTCTTAAGTGAACCCCACGATTTTCAGTTATTTAAACACCCAAAGATTAATAATAAAAAAAATGCTATTAGTAATTATTTTTTTCTAAAAACACATTTTAAATTTCTTTAAAATAGAGTTAACAAAAAAGAAAAGAAATATATGCACTTACATTTATGTTGGTCAAAATTTCCGCTAGTCTTTCTAAGAGTAGTTGTCTCTAAGAAAATGAAAATGTAACTAAACTGTTTCAATAACCAAGAATCTTTTTTATTATTATACTTTTATTCTATCTTCCTATCCACTTTTTATTTATTTTGACATTTCTTTTCACACAGACATGACAATCAAAATCAAAGAAAGAACTGACGCCAAAGTCTTCGACTTCCACTTCTCACATATGTGTGAAAAAACATTGGATTCACTAATTCACTTAATCCCACCCTACATCACAAGCCTTTTTTTGCTGGCCTCTCGTTGAGTTTATACCCTACCAATGCTGTTTTTTCTTTCAACTTCATCTTGGGTGAAATCTGGGATTTTTTTCTATGTTAATTTCAAAAATTTTGAATGTAACATTCACAATTTTTTCACTTAACAGTTGCAACTGACAACAAAAAGAAAAAACGTATTTGAGATTCGTGATAAAATACAAAAAATAATTTTTTTAACTAATTCCCAGTTTCATTTGAAAATATTTTAGGTTGCTAGTATTCATTTCTATCTTTTGAATGAAGACAACACTTTCTTTTATAAATTTAAAAAATATCTTTAAAAAAAGCTGACAGAATAACAACGTGAATTAATTTTGTGTTTATATTACATCATTTGGATTATAATTATTTAATTGATAATTTATAATATTAAATAGTGTGAATTAACAATATTTAAATATATATATTTGGTAAGTTGACAGCTTTCCCCCCCTGGCACCCCCTGGCTACGTGGGGGCTTGGTAGTAAGTAACACCTATGTAACTAGTTCGGTCTCTAATTAATAAAATCGGATGGTTGTTAAGCATTCACCATCTTGGGGACGTACTTATTATTTATTATTCACCTCCTTGCCAGGAGGTTAGACACAAGGCCAGATGTAGTTTTGGGAAGCTAGCACACTAGGATAAGCGCACTCTCACCTACAAAAATGCCTGAGTATTCCTCGGCTGGGGCACTTCAGGCAATTAGTAATAAATTAGCCCCTTCTCAGAGAGAAGGTAAAGCCTGGGAGCGTGGATCTCCTGGGACTGAACAGAATCATACCTCAGCCTGATAGCAACAAAGCCACTGTCGGACTGATTGTCTTTGGATCATAATCCTATGATACAACATTTCTATGCTACAACATTATAGTTTAGGGACGCACATACTTTTTGTAGATTTTGCTTTTTACTGTAGTAAACCATTTTTTTTTTAATTGAAACAATTAAAAAATTCCTTTCAAAGATAAGATTACTCATCCCAATATATTTTAAACTGAATTGCCTCTAAAAATAATCTTTGCTTTGTAATCGTGTTCAATAATACCTTATTTATTACTTTCCTTCCCTAAATGTCCAACAGAAAGCCAAAACTTTATGTGACCTCTGTTACGAAACTCCGACTTTTTCTGGGTGAAGCTCCACATTAAAATGGACACTAATTTAATAATTATAATATCGTCAATTTCCGAAACGTTAAATAATTGAAACCAGCATTTAAAAAGAAATTGAATTCCGTTTAAAGATACGATTACTCAATTAATTTAAAAGTGTGTGGACAATATATTCCAAACTGAATTACCCCTAGAAATGTTTGCTTTCTTCCGAAAATCTCCCCAAAAAACTAAATAATAAGCGCGGCCTCTATTACGAAACCCCTAAATTTTGTCTGAGATAAGATCCCATATAAATTGATAATTATTTGTTCGCGATAATAGACAATTTCTGAAACTTGTCATTTTCAAGGTGTAAAAGTTACGATTTTTAATTCTCCATTGTGAAGTCTATATCGCCATTATTGATATTTCTAAATTAATATTTTTAACACCTCTCGGGCGTTGGCTTTTCAACCCCCACTTTCCGACCCGACCTTGGGTCACATCTTACTTGTGGGAGTAGGATAAAACTGGCCTTGTGCCTAACTCCTGGAGAGGAGTAAATAATAGTTTTACCTAATATTTTTACGTATGAATCGACGTATAAATACTATAATGGGTTAATACGTATAAATAATATTTTTACGTATAAATTTAATTATAAATATAATTACATATTATTTTTAATTAATATTCTTAATTCTTTATTGTAAAGTTTATATCGCCATTATAACGCCATTGTTCGAAAATCTAGAAAAAAGAGTTGTAAGATGCGTTTATATACAAAAATAAATGAATCATTTGGAAAAAGGCCATTTAAAAACAAATTTCAGTGAGGTGATGGACTAGAGACTGGAATTATATTTTGGGGACGTACATAATAATTATACATTTTGCTATTTATCTAAACAAGATAATTGAAACCATTAAAAGAAATAAACATTAACTATTAAAAAGTGCAATTATGCGTTGGCTACGTTCAGAGTATTTTCTACGAGTCTGTTATATCTACGTGAGACGTTGAAATTGTTTTGAAGTAAATCATATTCAGTTTTATGTGGCGATATTTGCAAAGTCTATATCACCATTATTCGAGAACTGAGGAAGATGAGAAAGAAAGAGCTGTAACATAGGATTTTATAATTATTTTATAATCATTTAATAATTATTTAATAATTATATAAATAAATGCTTATGAAACATTTAAAAACAAAATACATTTAAAAAAGAAAGAAAAGGGGGTAACTTGTACGTACCTGTTTTAAGTAAGTCATATCTAGTTGTTGTTATGCAACCATGAAGCATGGAAATGCTTGAATAGCATCTTACATGAGATGAAAATAAGATCTTTTCAAATATATCAGAGAGAGAGAGAGAGTGAAAGAGAAAGAAAAGGGAAAAAGAATGTAGGAAATTAAAAATGTGAGATGGCCATTGTTATATCTATACTAGCAGGAAGACCCGACGTTGCTCGGGATTGAATGAGGATCAGTACTATGTACTTTTTCACTAAGCTCATAACATTATATTACTATCATCCCCCCTCCCCCCTCCCAATATAGTCGGAAGAAGTTGAAACGTTGGAAAACTCTCCGAATTTATATGGTTTAAATTTCATTAAAATCGGATAAACGTTTGTGATATAACGATTCGAATATTTTCCCGATTCCGATACAATTACTGATTCCGATTTCTTTTCAAACAACGAAATCACCCGAAATAACACACCCACAGCATAAAAAGTAACCATCTGCACAACTATCGAAGGAGTTCATTAAATAGCGTTAATTGAAGGTAGTTTATATAGAAATCTTCTGCTAGTTGAAGCTTTTCTTATCAGAAACTTTTTCCTAAAAAGAACAACTCTGATTCTTGAGGTTATATGATATACCAAAGTAATGTTAAAAACAATCAACTAACAATTTGTTTACGTCAATTATTTTAGTAAAATATTGCGCTGGAAGAAAATCTATAAAACAAACGGATGTGTTAATATTTTTTTAAGTTATGAAAAAACAATACACAATGGTAAACTTGTAGATAAATCAATTTCCTTTCGTGTGATAGGATTTTATGGATTTTAGCGATCTTATAAGAGTCTTTCTGATGAATCTGCCGCCGGAGAGTAATTCTTCACTAAAGAATTTGTCCAACCCGAATTTTTTTCTTAACCATGAGGAGTTTTTTTGGTCAAATATTTTTGCATGAACTTTTAGAACATAAATATCTGATACTGAATAAGTTTTTTTTATTGACAAACAATTTATTTATAATGTTCTGTCATCTTATTTTAAATATTTTTTCTGGATTAAAAAAAGTTAATTACTAGTTAATTAATGAATGTTTATTTTGATTTTAAAGAAGCAAAAATTTCTTCGTAAATGAATTTAATTAACATTTTTTAAATGTAGAAGCAAGATTATAATGCGTAAATTTAAAGATATTACTTTGAAAAGAAATAAAAACCTTTTAGTTAACTAAACCGTAGGAAAAGCGTGTTTGATTTTGTGCGGTTTTGTTTTACTTAATTATATTGTACGTACTATTTAACAAAGAATGATATCTCAATTATAGAGAAAAAATAGTAAAATCATAGTAAAAATATTTTTTAATTAATTACCCTAAAACACTAGAATGACCTGGAAATGTCGGCTCATTTTACGTTAAATTTAGATGTGAAACTTTTCCCCCACTTTAAGTTCTAAAATAATTTATTTTTCTGGGGGGGGGGTCCCGACAAGATGTATTGATACCTCCGATTGTTGCACTCATTGGAGCAGAAAGTAGGAGGATTGAAAGGTGAGTGGACAGAGGTAAGCCTGTGTCTGGAAGGAATATATCTGTTGCAGACGAGACTACAAAGGACACTGTTACCCATAGTTGGGAAGGCCTTCAGCGTCCTGTTTGGAACTGTCTCAGAAGATCTGTAGAAATTGTTGGAAACCATGAGGATTTAGTTCGCATGGTTGCCAAGAGCGTGTCTGTGGTCAATGTCACGAGACTGGAAGTAGCCCGGAATAAGGTAAGCCTGAATGGCTGATTTTCCGTGTACCCGCCCTCCAATGTGATGTACGTGACGTGACCAACGCTATGGGCGAAGAGATCCATAAACTGGAGAGGGTTGTACAGCAGTATTTGCAGTTACTGGCGGTCATCCGACGGATAAGTCAAACTAGCCCGTCTCTGACAAGGCTGACTGAGCACGTCAGAGCGCAGTTGGATAGGTTGTCGTTGGGGCACCCCTCACCGAACATAAGGACCCCCAAACGATTAAGAGAGGTCCTGCTGGAGATGCAGACAAGGTTGCTCAATAAATTGAGATTGTCAGTGAACCCAACAACCGAACAACTTTGGAAGTACTATAGTGCTTTGGGGTGTGCAAAGTTACTGAAACAAAACAAACTGCTGGCGTATGTTCCTCTATTGTATAGATACAGCACGTTTGAGATCTATCAGGCTATTAATTTGTCCATCCCTTACTCCTAAGCTGATCAGAAGTTAGCCGCAGTGTCTATGTATAAGCACTAGGCGAAGTTTATTGCCCTTAATTTGGACCGAATGCAATTTATTCTTTTGACGAAGAATGAGGCAACGAAGTGCGAGACAGCCTATGTGTCAAAAAGGTCAGTCTATGTAACAGGTAGCCACGAGTTATGTGTGCTTGACTTATTCAAGAAAGACGAGCCCTGGATGAAGAGAAATTGCCATAAAAGTCCTGACAAATGTTGTATTTCCGTTGGAATGAGCGTCGCGAATGGGATTGGGGCGGTAACCGTCCAGAGGGAGATAGAACTGTTACGAGTGTGTAAGTGGGACCCACCAGATCGATAAGAGTAACGCTTCCGTTTTCAGTGATATAATTGCATATGGGATTTCTCTCCCCCCTTACTATGAGGCTCACATTAGGTTCGAGGCGAAAAAGTCCTTCCTCGGATTGGTAGGAACCCATGCGAGTGGTTGGATTAAGCTGTATAAGGCATTATTCAAAGAATTTTCCCCTATCATGTTAGAGAAGATTCCGGGACTTTTGAGACTAGTAGGAAAAGTACACCTTGAGCGATTGAGGGCCGAGTTAGTTAGTTAGAAAAAGCCATTCGTAGCTGGACGAGTAATGTAAACCCTGTGGTAGCCTGTAGTCTCCGTAGTAATAGTTACAATAATTGTTCTTCCGGCTGTATGTGTGCTGAAAAGGATTAAGCAGAAGTTAGCTTAACCGAGAATCTTGACGGACGTTTGTCTGAGTAAAAAGGAAGATCCATTCGGTGACCTGCAGAGAGGTAAGACTGATGAGAGAGAACTGGGATCCGTACATGAGATGCCTGTGGGAAAAGTCCACCTGATAAAAAAAAAGAGACTAAGCCAAGTCACCGAGATGGTGAGGCACGCTGTGGATCAAGGACTGATTCTTAAACACATAGTCACGAGTCAAAGGGTTATAGAAGTAAATGACGTTGCCAACCCCTGTATAGGAGAAAGAACTCTCTATTGCATGCATAATTGATCATTGTCACCATTCCAAAGCAAACGAGAGACGTTGATCACTATGAACTGAAGAAGACCTATATTGATTGCGTTTGAATGTTGTATTTTATTAACTATTTTGTTTGATTTTCTATTCAGGGTTTTTGTCTGTGCTGTTGGATGATTGGCTCCATGATTGGGAGCCCTAAGAAGAAAGTGAAGTGATAAAATATACTAGTGTATACTTGGAGAAATGCACCCCGGAAACAGCATTATCAATGAACAATTTACATGAATTAAGGAAAATCTTTTGGAAAATTAACAGGAATTATTTTGTCTATAAACAGGCATAAACGGAAACTAAAGGTACAGAAGTCAGTGGGGGTCAGGTAGTACATGAGTGTCAACAAAACCTAGTCGAGTCCCAGCCAGGTCAATGTGCAGTTCAAACCGAGGCTGGAGAGAGGCAATCAGAGTGCGTATTTGACGTAAGGCTTTTATTCCGGGTGTAGTCGGGTGCCCCCACTGGTGTAAAAAAACGAATGTACATAGTGAATTTTTCAGAGTTTTCAGAGTTTTTCAGAGTTGAATTTGGAGTGAGTTTGAGTTGAGAAACTATCGACCAAGCTGTGTAGAACCCCATCCTCCTCTCTTCGCATATCACCGTGGTTAGTTGGAACAACGACGGTCATGTCTACAACTTCCGTTACAGAGTCGCGAATTGAACTAATTGAAGATTTACACCTAGCATCCAGAAAGCTAGACAACATCCTTCATTCAAACTTCCTGTAAATACAAGAATATATTTTACCAGAAATACCAGACAAAAGCCTTGTTATGTTTCTGTAACGTTGAGTGGACTTTCATGTACTTTTTTATTTTTTACGCCGTCCAGTCGGTGCTTCGCAGAAAGCTGCGAGATATATTACACGACTAGACAAAGTACATCGTGGGGCGTGGAGTGTTATTCCGCTGACAAAGACACCAGGATCATCGATTGCTATCACCGTCACGGCCAACACAATAATAGTGTAGTGAACAACCGACAATCAACAATTGCCCCTCTATCCAATGACCTTGATGTTTCTTGCACGGCAATGAATAAGGCGGAACTACTTACCTAACGGTTCACTTTAAACTCTACCTTGGACTCCACAAACCATTTCATCATTAATTTACCACGAATGGAAACTACCTAAGAAAGTCTAATCATCACATCTTCCAGTGTCCTGCATATCATAAAAACACCTTAACACCTCCAGAGCATGTAGACCAGATCTTATCTCTGCTATAGTCATAAAGAAATGCTCCACTGATTTGGCTCCTGTCCTCTCCAAACTTTACAACAAATGCCTTGCCGAATCTTGCTTTCCTGATAGCTGGAAAACTGCCTCTGTGACACCAGTCTTCAAGAACTCTGGCAAAAGAACTGACCTGCAAAATTATCATTCCATAAGTCTCCGCTCGCTCTTCGTTAAAGTATTTCAATCATTAATCAATCTAGTGATAGTCCACCACCTCGAAAATGCTAAACTTCTTTCTGACAAACAATATTGATTTAGGCAATCCTGTTCTACTGGAGACTTCTTAAAGGTTATCTCTGAACACATATATCATACACTGGATAAGGCAGGTGAAGTTAGGGCAGTAGCACTTCATATATATATATATAAAGACCTTTGACAAAGTGTGGCATGAAGGTCTTCTCAAGAAAATGAATTCGTACGTGGCTCGTACGTTATTACTGTACGAATGTTTAATATAATCAGATCCTTGTTATCTAAAAAGGAAGATCCTGGTCCTTCTTCGATGGCCATACATGCAGAAAACATCACATTAATACATGTGTGCCTCAGGGTTCTACACTTAGACCTGTATTATTCCTAATCTTTATAAATGATCTCCCTGATGCAATTGCGTTCGAGATGTGAATATTTACTGATAACACCACACTATATTCAGGACATGCGGGCAAATCGAACACATATCCAAGGCAATGGCTAAATCCTTAGAAAATTACCTCCAGTCTGTAGTAGAATGGGGCCAAAAATGGATGGTTACATTCAATACTTCTAAGACAAAACTCCTTTCATTTAACAATTATAATAAACCTTTCCAACCACCGACTGCCATGGCTGATAGCACCCTTCCCGAGGGCCAAACGTTCAAACTCATTGATCTAACATTCACAGGTAACATGGATTTAAATAAATACATAAAAGATATTGCCACGTCTGCTGCAAAGAAGATGGGCTCCCTCTAACGGACAACCACTTGTCTCACTAATACTTACTCACACTTACCAACATGCTCATTGCAGATGTGAAACAAGTTAAAGTTTGATACATTTTCGTTTTAAATAGGCATTTTGTTGGAATGTGTTATATTTGGAAAAAACAGCATTTAAGGGTTAAATCAAGTACTTGTGACTTCAAAAGCATTTCTGATTTTTCTCGTAAGTGAAGTGAAATGAATGCTTTTATAATTGGAAATGATTGTATATTAAAAAAATTAATTTGATGATCTTTTCCCACAAGTACACCAAATGTTATTAATAGAAAAGGTGGTATGCATATGTTGTATTTTTGCTTACATCAACATTTTTGGAGTTTCGGTCAATGATGCCCCTTAAGATCAGTGATTCTGGGGAGGCTACGGTTAACGTTTGTCAACCGGAACACTTACAAAACTGTGAAGCCATTCATTTCAACTTATTCCGCATGGCTGATTCTAACAGAGACAGGGGTCAATTTTAACATGTCTTTGTTTAAAGTAACAAAAAAAGGGGTTTTATTTGATTTTATTGTTATTTGTTTACAAATTTCTTATTTAAATCAATTATTGAAATGTTATTTTTGTATCTAAATGCATTACGTGAAGCGATTAACTTCCTAATTCATTACGTTATGTTACAGAAACATACAAAAATGAGATCGTTTTCAAAAACCAATGTAAAATACGCCAGTCTAATTGATAAATAAATAACAAAGTGTTTTTATTTAATTCGTTTTTAATGAGTCACCACATATCAAGGCTAAAAACCACTCGAAGATAAGAGTTAACGAAATTGATGGCTTGGCAGCTGAATGATGATGAGTATCATGAGACGACTGAAAATAATGAGTGGAATAACTAAAATGTGAGGACTTATGTGGACGGTTTATGCCAACTGTATATATATATATATATATATATATATATATATATATATATATGTGTGTGTGTGTGTGTGTGTGTGTGTGTGTGTGTGTGTGTGTGTGTGTGTGTGTGTGTGTGTGTGTGTGATAAAGAAAGGAAACAAGTGTTCCGATGTAATGGAAATTGAAAAAGGAAAACCAAAAAGTATTAAGGTCAAGACATTGTAGATATCATTTACCAGCGCCGGTCCCATGACTCAGCGATAGGAGCTGCCGATTATGAACTAGTTGAAAGTTCGATCTCTGGCTTGGGATGGGTGCTAGTCTAGCCGCACTAAAGTGCTGTGATACAGCGAAACAGTCTTCTATGGATGAGTATATAAGCCCCCCCCTTCTCGGGTTGAGCACTGTCGTTAATGATATCTTCTTCTGCTTATTAGCGTAATGCAACACTCTTTGTAAATAAACAAATACAGCACTGTAAAGGTGGCGGTCATATACATATATATATATATGTAAAAATAAAAATGGAATAAAGAATAAGCAATTCAACAACTAACAAAAATAAACTAAAAAACTCATGTTGTAAAGTTCCACCGAGATATTTCGGCCGTAGATACGACCATTTTCGATCAGTTAATAAACTTTATTTCAAAACGGAAAAGTTTTCAAATTTATACAGTTTTGAAATAAAGTTTATTAACTGATCGAAAATGGTCGTATCTACGGCCGAAATATCTCGGTGGAACTTTACAACATGAGTTTTTTAGTTTATTTTTGTTAGTTGTTGAATTGCTTATTCTTTATTCCATTTTTATTTTTATATATTGTCTGAAACATTGTTTCTTTTTTCCCATATTTATATATATATATATATATATATATATATATATATATATATATATATATATATATATATATATATATATATATATATATATATATATAAGAGAGTAAATATGAAATCAAAATTCCAGACAAAATGGAAAATTAGTATATGGAATCGTGTATATCGTTCGACTATACTCATTTGGTAAAAATAAGCTTTATTAAGCAGAACTCAACAGTTTATACGGTAAAGCGTGAAATATAATCCAAAGAGGGAAGCGAATATAAGACGGAGGGGTAGTAGTTGTTTGTAGTGAGTTGAGTACGTGAGAAGAGGAGAAAGTGGAGATGTAAAGCAGTGGAAGAGTAGGGGACAAGTAGTGGGGTGAGAAAGATGTATGAGGGAGGTGTAGTGGGAAGGATAAGCAAAGTCTTAGGGAAAATAAAAACACGTGTTGGAAAGAAAAAATAGATAAAATATGAATATTGGGCGATAATTTAAATCATCCAATAATTTATTTTTTAAAGTTATTTTCAAATAGGATTCTTTTAGCTATAGTGTCAGAGATGTTGAAACATCTGGTCTTTGCAGGATATTGTTCTTGTATCGTGAAATCAGACAAAATTCGATGAGGCGTCGTCATTTTATGTCGTGTACGTATTTTATGGATATCGCTTTTTGCGTATAAACATGGTGATTATTGGAAATCATATGTGTAACCAGCGAGTTATCCATATATTCTTTTCTTTAGGGACGTTGAATCCCACCAAAATTAGATTTTGTCGCAGTCACGACATGGTATTGTGTATATTATTGTGTGTGTGGAATGAGTGTGTAGTTTTTTGTTGTTTTCATGTGCCTTTATAGTGAGTGGGGTAGATTGAATGGTTTTTAAACAATGTTTGGGTAGAAAAGATGTTTGTTGTGCGTGTGTTGATGCGGTGCAACAATAATAATTTATGGAGTGGATTGGAAGAACTGGCCCCGAGGAACCTTATCGTGGTTGTTCCACTTACTTGTGCCAGGATTTTCTAGGATTGATCGTGGCATCTTCGATGGTTCTCAAACCTGCCTGTTCATCAGAGATACATAGTTTGGAAAAATCAATAGAATGAAGGGGTACTGGAAGTGTAGAAAACTTTTATTCTGACCGTGGAAAACTTTCTTGGTAACAACAAGACTTCTTCAGCAACCTTTGATGCAACACGAGCATCAAGATGCATTACTTATTCTCAGATATGCATCTGTTTCCTCAGAATATAGGATTCATGAAAAAAAGTGCAGAAGATTTTATTGGGACGGGAAAGGGACGGAGACCAGTCATCAGGGATGAGAACTCTTGGACTCTGAATGTAGACATCACTATTTGCCGAGAACTTTAAAATGTTGTGAGGTGGTTTCCCAGCTTATTCACGACCACAGATGTGAGATTTTAAGTATTATTTTGTCAAATGTAAAGAATGCGTTTATACTATATTTTAAAATGTTGCAGCGTTCTTTCTTTGGCTAATTAACGACCACCAATTCGTGGTTTTTACGCGTTATTTTGTCAACTGTAAACAACATGTTAAAATGTCGTGGGTGGTTTCTTGTCTAATTATCGACCAACTTAAATCAGTATTTTTCCAAATGATTGTTAGCTTGTGGAGAATACGGATCAGAATATTGAGAGCGTCGCATTTATAAAATTCAAAACTACCTGCCGCACTTTAAGATTTATTTTGATATCAATAAATTCGTTGAGTCAATCTTGAGTTAGAAATTGTGGTTCAAGAAGAAACAACATTTAATCCGTTCATGCATATTGTTATTTCACAACAAAGTTGTCATAAATTAGCATAAATTTTGATTTTACCAATTGTATCTGTTTTTGTGATAATCAGGGGCACCGAGGAATACATTATACCTTCATTATTAGTCGTTACAGGCTTTTTCAGAAATCATCTCAATTTGAAGGAACGTGGCTCAAGAACAAGTTCGATTACGTACGTAGAATTTCTGTAAAAAACATGCATGCAATGGTTAAAGTGATTCCATTAGTAAAATAAAATAGTCGATAGCGCAACCAAACCTTCATAACTTTAAAATACATAACTTGAAAATACACAGCTTTCACTACGTATTACGATCACCAATTATGTGTGTATTTAAAACAGCACACTTGTAGGATTACTCGGTGTTTCCCAGGTTGGGATTGGGATAACACTACATGCAACTGTATAGTAGAGAGTAACGATTATGTGTAAACAACGCCTTTATACTATAGTTACAAGTAACCCTTAGAGTACCTTTATTTCCCAAAGGTAGGGTCTACACTCTTTGCTTCTCATAAAATTAAATGAAACATAGCTCATTACACCCTATTTCCTGTCTACTGCCTATGTTACAAATTTGATAAAAAAATTTCACTTACTCTTTGAATCCATGGATACATTTATTCTCAATGGTATTGGGGTATTTTTCACTTTTGCCCCTCTTAAAAATAAATCAAACATAGATCATTGCACTCCCCATAACGTCTTCTATCTATGCTCCAAATTTCATAAAAAGTAAACCTGAGGGAGGGGAGATTTATTGCTTATCACTTGGGGATACCTCATTTGTAAGTTAGGACTATAGAAGTATTTTTGTTCCAGTCGAGCCTGCTCCTTTTTGGGAGAGCTGAATTTTCCCCACGATTGATCTCAAGCAAGTACGGAATTCTTTATCGCGTTCTCTCTCTCTCTCTCTCTCTCTCTCTCCCTCCATCTCTCTCTCTCTATCTATCTATCTATCTATCTCTCTCTCTCTCTTATTTATTCCTATCTTGCTATGTTTTAATATCATAGAAAGAAAAAGAAAGAAAGAAGAAAAAGAAAGTACATCATAGCAGGAGATATAATTTGACCTAAATAAAATGTTCCTTTTAGAATAGATATTCCATTAAAAGTGTTGCTACTACGTATTATTATGTAGTAATTTCATATAAGTCAACTTAAGCACCTCACCTGAAAATACTTCGCCAATATTTTAAATTTGAGAATATTACTTAATTTTTGCCTAATAACTATTGTTCAAATTTCATGCAAATCGGAAATATTTCAATTAAAAAAGAGTGCGCCTTTTATGCACCGTGATACCCCCTTAATATACTCAGATGAATTTGAATTTTTGGAATCTTTCTTAATTCGTGTAAAGCGAGGCGACATTGGAAAGTAAAGAAGACGAAGAGAAATACTGTCTTTTTTATAGGACAATCAGGGCTACCCAGCGTTGTCCGAGGCCATAAACAAAATAAAATATAAGAAATTAAATAGTGTGTGTAACATCTTTATAACAAAACTTCTATCTCTTTCCCTAGGCGTCTTTTTATTTCTTTGTCTTTCTCTCCCCCATATTTCGATCCCTCTCCCCAACCCTCTCGTTCTCCTTCACCTAGTCCATTCCTTTCTCTTATTTTAATGCTCAATTCCTAATTTCTTTCACTCCTTCAATTTCAACATATTAAGAAGATACGTAATTTTGATGAAGTCAACAGTACGAAGTGAGTTAATATATGCCAGTTACCAAAAGTAATACTGTAATCTTACAATTTTTGATCCTGGACAACGCCGAGTAGAACAAATAGTCCCGTTAATTCCTAATTATTTGGCACCCACTCCATTTAACGATATTAAGAAGATACGTAATGTTGATGCAATCAATAGTCCGTAGAGATTTATTATACACTCATTACTAAAAGTAATAGTAAAATCTTACAATTTTTTATCCCAAACAACGTCTATGAAAACAAATGTTCCCAGTAAAGTCCTAATTTTTTGTCACCCACCCCATTTGATAATAATATGTAGTAAATGATGTTGATAAGGGCAATAGTCCGAGGCGATTTAATATATAATACTTACCAAAAGTAATACTCTAATCTTATAATTATTGATCTTGGACAACGCCGAGTGGAACAAATGGTCACGATCAATTTCTCACTTATTGCCCCCCCCCCATTTCAACATATTAAGAAGATACGTTATATTGATAAAGTCAATAGTCCAAAAACATTTACTATATATCCCATTACAAAAAGTAATACGGTAATCTTAATTTTTTATCCCAGACAACGCAGAGTAGAACAAATAATTCCGTTCAATTCATAATTTCTTGCTCTCCGTCCATTTCACAATAATATGAAGAAAATGATGTTGCTAAATAGAATAGTTCGAAGAGAGTTAATATATACCAGTTACCAAAAGTAATAATGTAATCTTATAATTTTTTATGCCGGACACCGCCGAGTAGAACAAATGTTCTCGATCAATTCCTAATGACCCCCTTATTTAACAATAATATGAAGATAAATTATTTTGATAAAGACAATAGTCCGAAGAGATTTAATATATGCTTCATACTAAAAGTAACACTGTAACCGTAGAATATTTTATCCCGGACAATGCCGAGTAGAACAAATGATCCCGGTCAATTCTTAATTTATTTCGCCCTTCCCAAACCTCCGACTCTTTCCCATGCCATCCTACTCCATCCCATACCACCCAACTCCATCCCATACCATTTGACTCTTTCCTCTACCATCCGACTCCTTTCCATCCATCCGACTCCTTCCCATACCAACTCCTTCCCATGTCATCCGACTCTGACTACTTCCAATACCATCTGACTCCGACTCATTCCCATACCATCTGACTCGGACTCGTTTCCATACCATCCGACACCGATTCATTCCCATACCACCCAACTCCTTCCCATACCGACTCCTTCCCATACTATCCAACTCATTCCCATACCATCCGACTCCTTCCTATACCAGCCGACTCCGACTCCTTCACATACTTAAAAAAGAACTAAAAGACTTAATTTGGAAGAAAATAAAAACCAACTTTCCAAGAAGAAGAGAACAAATGAAATCAGCCAAACTTTAGTTCCTGTGCATCCTTTGATTAATCAAAAGAATGCATGTTTTGAAAATTCAGTTGTGCAACCACTGAATTTCTTGAGTATTTGCATAATTTTAACAACGTGAATGGTGTACATCAAGAATTGAGTAATATCATCTTTAATAATCATAATAATGTTTCTACCTTGAGAAGAATCATTGGAAGAAGATTTGATGATGTAAATCAGCGATATGCTTATGAATTTTTGAAAGAACTCTCATTTCATTTAGACTTAGTATTCAGAGAAAAACTTCAATTTATTCAAACTGATCATACTAAATGCATTAGATTGCATCAGACAAATTGCCATGTATTTAATAACAATATTTGCAATTGTAATCCAACACCTGGATGTGGTGTAGAATCTGAACTTTCATTTGAAATAAAAATAAAAGAAGATTTTATATTAAATATTACTTTCAACAACAACTACTTTGATTAAATACTGTGATGCTTGTTTAGAAAATACTTGTTGGATAATGGCCCTATGGGAACGGACGCATCTTGGAAATCGTTTGGTTTAGCTTGCGCGATTTCGTGGGGGTGGACCCGTACAGTCGGGTGCGGAATAAAGGCTGTTCTCACGGTTGGAGCTCACAGACATGACAGGCCACCATTTTTGATGAGACCTTTTAGGTCAAGGGGTCAAAGGAGTCAGGCTGTGACGAATGCACCTGCACAGAGAGGCTCTGTGACGTCACAGGCATTTGCGTGGGAAGTAGTTTGTTTCAGTCTGGGTTTTGGAGGTGAACCTATCAGACGTGATTTTTACCATGTAGTCTACAACAGATTAGGGGAATTGTTCCCTAAGAAAATACAGACGAAAGATCTCTTTCACCCCCCTCCACGAATGATTAAGGACTTAATTGCTAGGTAATTACGAAAGCAGTAATTTGCTCTTTCTCTCTCTCTCTCTCTCTCTCTCTCTCTCTCTCTCTCTCTCTCTCTCTACGTTAGTGAATATCTCCCAGCTGACGGATAACTAACGCTTGAAATAAAACAGAAGTTAAATTTAAAAGATTGTTTGTCTTCCGAGTCGGTCATGGAGCTTTTGTGTTGCAGCGGCGTGGTTCACGGCAGAAAGAGAGAAGAAAGAATTCAACCACTAGACGACATCGAGACGGAGCACCCTCTATGCGGCGAGGGAGAAATTTAAAGGTATGCAAACTATATGATTTATGTTTTAAAAATGACCGGTGTTTAAACGGGAGCTGCCACGGCCGTTCCGGGGCTGGTGTACGTGGCGAGTACCGCCGCACCCCAAGCAGAGGGCCTATGCAACATAAACCTTTTTGGCTGCTGTGACCGGGACTTTTTTAACTTGGGTTCACGGAGCATACGGGTCCTAAATGATAAATGAACGCACGGCACGTTGTCGGCGAAGACGGAGAGAGAGAACTTCAAAACACTAAGTAAAAAGCCGTTGTTTTGTTTTGAGAGACTGCGTCTTAATAATTGAGTTCAAGAAAAAAAACGCACACACAAAATCAAATATTTTTTTTAAAAAAGTAATAACACATATGATGTTGAGTAAGCTGGTACCCCTTCCTGGGGTTGGAGAATGAGATGCTCCAAGGGCATGAAAGAGAGGCAACTCTTGTCACGAGACGAGAGAGCGACAAAAGTTGACGTTGGATATTACTTTGGCGACTTTCTTTTTTCTGATTAGTAAGTGTGCGATATTTTTCTCATTAGTTTGTTTTATTTATTAAACTTGTTACCACGGACTGTTATTATTATCGTTGAATTTTGTTGAAGTTTTTTTTCTTTTTTCCCCACGTTTTTTTTTTCGCCACGATTTTATTCTTTTCTTTTTTTCTCCTTTGTTAAGTTATTAGTGCATTATGACTACGCCTAGCCAGACCACTAATAACGTGGATCAAACCACCAAAGATAATTATCAACGTGAAGGAATTTATCGAGAAAGCCAAAAATTATGCGCACTTGATAACCGAAAACGGATTACTAATTGACATTCCAAAACTGGAAGAGATTAAAAAAAAAAAAAGAAGTCTGGTTATGTTCGTCGTCGATAAAAAAAATCAAGAAAACTATTCGCGCATTGGCTGATTTGATATGCAAATTGTTGGCTACGACTGGATACAAGCCCCAACGAATAATTAGATGCCGCGGTTATAATACGTGGAACACGTTATTTCCAAATGAAGAAACGTGCCTGAAACTGTCACAGACGGAGATAATAACTCAAGAATACATCTTAAGAATGGGATACATTGGAAAGCGACGAACAGCGGTGGCAATTTTCAATGTGCCGTTTCATGTGGATAGAGAACACCTGGGTGGCCTTCCTCATGAAATTTGGCGAAATCACCAGTGTAAACTTCGATGAATGTAACAATAACCTATTACTTTCCTCAGTAGTTGAATGGTCCGCCCCACAGAGAAGGGCGGAGATCGCGTATGTGTATGTGGAATTCCATCAACCATGACAGATTGCTGACTGACCATGCCTGTCACTTGTCCACGTTTGAATTTGGTAGTAAACCGTTCGTATGCTGTGCAGGGGTTTATCGCAAAAGCTTTGTAGAGCGCAGCCTTCGTCTGCTCAACATTGGTCTTATCATTCTCGCTTAGCTGCTGGTAAACATCTAGAGCGCCTCCCGTTAGTCGAAAGGGAATGACCAATTCGACCTGCTTGACCCACATAAACGACAGGTTAGCTCCACTCTCTCAACCCAGTCCACCACAGACGTAGATCCGTCAAACTCAGGGATGAGTTTGAGGTCGAACTTAGCATCCGCCATTAAGTCACAAATAAACAGCACACAAACGCCGAGATAGCTTGTAACAATGACTTGTGTTCCTTTTTCTTCCGGGCAACACGTTTATCCTTCTTTTAACCGTATTATCCAAACGCATGCGAACTTCGATACGTTCTCTACTCAACTGCACTCGACCCAAAAAAACACCGCCTTTTATTTAGCCTTCTTTGCCGCACCTGATTTGCATAATGCAACCCTCACTTTCTTTCCCTCCGGACCCGCGTGATGGCTGCTACGATGAATACCCGGGAACTTGGAACTTTAAGATCCTGCTGGACAAGACAGCATTCGACACGATGTCCTATTATATTCAAATAGGGGAAGAAAGGTTACATGTAATAGTGGCCGGTAGGAAGCCGGTTTTTTGGACCTGTGAACAGATGGGGCATCTAACATATGACTGTCCGCAGAGAAAGCCAGCATCTACAAATCCAAAACCAACTGTAACTAAGACAAGAGTCGGCCAGCATTTGGGGGTCCCACTGACCCAAAGAGTAGCGTCACCCCCAAAGTCACCCGCTCATGTCCCACTTTCGGAGGAAGCGTATGCAGCGTTGCTCGACGCGGAGGGGCGTGAATGGTTTTTACTACCTGGAAAAAACGCCTGGTCGGGAAACTTTAGAAAAGATAAGAGAAGAATAAATGCTTTCAAAGGTTCCTGGCAAAGAAAGTTACACCGCCGTTAAATTATTAGAAAGAAAGTTAGACAAAGAGAGAGTCGAGAAGGAAAAAGCAAAAATGACCCCCCCCCCGAAAGTCCGAGCCCACAGTCCCCCACTAGTTCAGCCACTCCAAAAATTAACTCCCAGACTAGCCCTAAACCCCAAAAAAGACCTCATACTCTGCATCAAAAAATAGACCAACCCCCAAACCAATGCCCCCTCCAATCACAAGCACTATTAAGGATAGGGAGTACAAATTAATCCCTTTGTCACCAACCAAAAAGATTACGTCCCCAAAACCTTCTCCATTTGTCTCCCCTCAACATACCCCTAAAAGTACTCCTCCTGCTTCCCCTAGAAAACAGCCTTCTCCCATTCCACCACAACAGGAAATCAATTCACCCTCACCCTCCCTAATAGAAGATATGCCTCCTCCATCAACCCCTGCAGCCCACAAGAGGCAAAGAACCCCCTCACTTGAAAGAACAAGGAAAAAACGGCATTTCTGCCTGGCAAGGATTTGTGCGTGGTGACTGAAGGCCAGGAGAATGCCGCAAGAAGCATTATACACGCTGATGTAAAAAAGTTGCTTGAGTTTAGAGAAGGGGGGGGGGTAAATCCGTAGATGATTCCCTCAACTTTCCCCATGCAAAACATGTATTGACAGTAATAAGAAGGAAATCTGAGGCCAAGGGACTTTGGCAAATGCTGGGGGAAGCAAATAATGTTTTTAAATTAAATAAGCCTATGGCAATTTAAAAAAATGAGCTACTTGATTGTATGAGCAAAGATTGTGTTGGGAGGGTCCTCGTTCGGTTACACCCATCCCTTTACCGAATAGCAAAGCTAACATATCCCTTGGATGTTGGCAGCATCTCACACACCGGAGAGATTACAGAACAGATGGCCATGCATTCTTTTGGGGGAGCCGTCGGCATCCTGACCTCGTCAATGTTCGTTTCTGGAACCCAACCCTAAGATATTCTCAATGGCTCTCTTTCTAGCAAGTGTGAATGTCCGGGGGCTGAAGGCCCACTTACGTAAATTTCGTATTGCGCTGGATCTTCAGCAGCTTCGAGTGAATGTGTGTTGTATTCAGGAAACCCACTTGGTTTCAGGCAACCATTTGGGTGCGTTGGCTAGGCGTTTTCACGTCTATTCAGCGTACTTTAATTCTCGCTCAAGAGGTGTATCCTGGCTGGTAAGTAAAACATTAGATGCGTCGTGTGACCCTTGCTTCATGGATCCGGAAGGAAGGATATGTGTTTGGGATGTTACCATAAATGATAAGGCATTTCGGCTCATCGGGGTTTATGCGCCCAATCGACGCACTGAGCGTGCTCCTTTTTTTCGACGGATCGATCAATTCATGAATACATCTCGGATGGTTATTTTAGCAGGAGACTGGAACGCGTCTTGGACCCTGATTAAGATCGTAACACGGATAGGGGAACTAACCAAGATGGGGATGCTAAAGTATTTCGCGAATTCCTAGTTAGGCTCGATCTTATCGATAAATTCCGGAATGAGAAGCCCCATGATAGAGTATGGACTTGGACAGCTAGTCGCGGTTCCGGTTCGGGACAGCTCTCGAGTTATTTCAACCGGTTCTTAATTATGAGAGTTAACGTAGAATTATTACAATGTCCAAGTTTTCATAATATAGTTTACTCGGATCACAGACTCGTTCGGGTTCGAGTAAACTTAGATAGACCTAAGCCTAAATTAGCAGGTTACTGGAAGCTCAACACTTCGTTGTTCGATGTGAAGGGATACCGGGAACAATTAGAATCAACCCTACAACGGGAATTGACGGGGGCCGTTATTGGGAATAGGAGGTGGAATAGTCTTAAGGATTTAATTAGGTCCTTTACTGCCGATTTTAGCAGACGACTCAATCTAACAACTAGGGCAGTTAAAGTGACACTAGAATCTAGATTAGATCGGGCAGTGAAGGTGGGTGATAGTGTTAAAGTTACTATAATAAAGGCAAAGCTGACGTCCTTGACTACTCAAGAACACCAAGCTTTAATAATTAGGGCTAGGTTAAAAAGATTTCCCATGGAAGCAACAAATATGGCCGCTGAACTACGTGCAGAAGAACGTAAACAAGCTACCGATCGACATATCGCCCGTGTCTCATTGCCGGATGGGCGTCTCGTGACTACAAACGAATGTATTCTGGAGGCGTTTCGTTCCCAATTCCAGGATCTCTTTACCAGGGAGCCCGGTTTGTCATTAGCACAATTCGACCCCTATTTAGCCGACTTTTCTCGTCTCGAGGCGACCGAAGCGGCTAGGTGCGAAGGTTGCATAACAGAGGATGAAGTTCGGGAAGCCTTTAAGCAGGTCGGCCTTAACAAGTCCCCCGGGATCGATGGTTTGCCCTACGAAGTGTATTTGAGGTTGTCGCCCTTTTTTAATCCCTTACTGACAGTTTTATTTTACTCATGGTTTAGGAATGGGACTATCCCCCAGCACTTAACCATGGATATTATGAAGTTGTTACGTAAAAGCAAAACTGGTGGGGATGGGTTAGATAATTTTCAGCCCTTAACGATGCTAAATGCAGAGTTAAAGATTTTGGCCAAGATCTTAGCCAATCGACTGCAGCTTATCTTGGCTCGTCTTATAAGCCCGGAACAGACTTGTGCTATTAAGGGTCGAACGATTCAAGATAATTTGCACTCGATACGTTTGATCATAGATAAAGTCGACACAGAAGCCGCGCATTCGATAGGGTGGACCATCGTTATTTGGAGGCTGTTTTTCTGCGGCCGGTTTTGGCCCGCAATTTCGCTCCTGGATTCGCCTCTTGTATGCGAACCCCGTGGTACTGGTAGAGGTGAATGGTATGAGGTCTGAGCCCTTCAGTTTATCCAGATATCTTCGTCAGAGATGTTCACTATCACCGATGGTATATGTACTTGTGTTGGAGCTCTTCCTTCACAGGCTAAGGGTGAATCCGGCCCTTAATGGGATTACTTTGCCTGGCAGTTGTACCAGGTTAAAGTACTCCGCCTTTGCCGACGATTTGAATGTGCCGAGATAAGCGTCGTCGACAGAGAAGTCAGATTGTATGAAACGATAACAGGGGCTAAAATTAACTGCGATAAATATATTGGCTTGCGCATCGGCGCCTGGAAGGTGTTCCCTTGCAGGGGCCCTTCAGCTGGACAGACGGGCCTTGCAAGCTACTCGGCGTCTGGTTCGGTCCCGATCTTCAGCTAGAGAAAAATTGGTCGGAAGTATTGAAAGCGATTCGGGGTACGGCTGGTCTGTAGACCCGTAGAAATCTTTCGTTAAAGGGGAGAGCGGAAGTATGTTGCTCACACATCTACCCGATCATCCTATATCGCCTATCGGTACTCTCACTCCCGTCGGATACGCTGCTGGAAATCCAGCAGGCTCTTTTCAAGTTCTTATGGCTTGGTAAGGCCCCTATGATCCGTCGCGAGCCCCTCAATCCTAACATCTCGAAAGGTTCCCTTCACCATGACCCGATACAATGTCTTCCGGGACAACAGCAGGGTGTCAGAGAGGCTTTCTTTCACCCTTGAGAAGAACTTCAAAGCGCGTCTACATTCGCGAAAAAATGAACACTCACCTCGGGGCAACCTGTGTGCCTCCCCCTCGTCCAAGTGCATACTTTTAATAGCAGGGAATGCTTTCTTGATGTCTTCCCTCCAGAAGACACCGCTTCCGTCAGTTTGTAACCTCATTCGATCTAGGTAGAATAATCTCAAAGTGTCCTGACGGATTTCTATACATGGCATACCTAGAACGCCTTCAGAAAGATTGTAACACCCGACATCCACAACTACTATAAAGGTACTAGACGAACTTTTCAGTCGCTTTGGTGTACCAAAACAATAGTAAGCGACAATGGGACACAATTTACCAGCAGTTAATGTAAAGATTTCTGCAGATGTTTGTCCATTGACCACACAACAACTTCACCTTACCATCCCAAATCTAATGGTCAGGCTGAAAGATTTGTGGACACTTTTAAAAGGGCATTGAGAAAGAATCACGGCATGGACACTGAGGAGAAGACCATTCAGAAATTTTTGTCGGTGTACAGAATCATACCAAACCCAAACACAGTTTCAGGCATGTCACCAGCCGAACTGATGTTTGCTAGAAAGATACGCTCAGTATTTGACAGATTATTACCGAGTCCAACGAAGAAATACGCGAAGAAAAGTAGTTTTTCGTGTAAGTTCTTTAAAACCGGAGACAAAGTTTGTTTGTTTTCAGAAATGGAAAAACGTTTTGGGATGATGGGTAATATCAAAAAGAATTGGTGGAATTATGTACTGGGTGAAAAGTTCCAAATGGGAACATAAACGTCATCTAAATCAATTGAGATCAAGGCTTACGGAAGATGTCAGGAAAGATCAGGAAATCCCGATGGATATATTGTATGAGACGTTTGACATTCCAGCACCACCAATTGCTGAAACAGTTATTCCAAGACGGTCAAACAAAAGAAAAAGAATACCGGTAGAACCGTTAAGTCCGGACCCGAAACGTAAAAGATATTAATTTCTGTTGTGAAGAAATTATCTCAGACGGGGGTGATGTTGAGTAAGCTGGTATCCCTTCCTGAGGTTGGAGAATGAGATGCTCCAAGTGCATGAAAGAGAGGCAACTCTCGTCACGAGACGAGAGGAGATGTTATCCAAGTCACCGTTTGGACCGTGTACGACTCTCGATATATTTCTATTATATGTTACCCGACCTGTTCCCAAAAGAGGTCTAATCAACATCATAATAACGTACAATAAAATAATAAATAAATAATAGTAATAATAATAAAAGGTGACACACTCACACATGAATTTAGAATTAAGGTAATAAAAAAAGAAGACGGAAAAAGACAATGTACACGCGCGGGTAGTAACTTTTGTAGAAAGAACAGAAAGGGAGAGAAAGACAGAAGAAAAAAGACAATGACGAATTTGCACACACACTTTCTGTCCGTGTTTAGAAAGATGCATTCTGTCGGGAAGGAACTGATTTCTTGTGTTGTTTGTGTTCGGGTGGGGGTGTGTTTCACTCAAATTGTATTGTTTTGAATCTTTTGGTTTGATTTAAATGTATCGTTGAGAGAGAGACTCATTGAATTAATTTTCCTTGTTTTTTTGGTTTAGCCGGAAATATTGTTTTTTGGGGGTTTTTTTTGCCCTCCTCGTATTAAAATATTAGTATATATATTTTGCCAATATACACTTTCTCTGGCAAGGTGGCGGGTTTTCTTTATACCCTGATGTGCTTGATGGAGCTGGTGCAACATGTCATCTCTTATAGATTCTGGAAGTAGAACCTGCTGTCCTTTGAAGAGTACTTTTGCTTCAACTGCTTATTCATCGCGAAACAACCAGTATGATCGGATGTCAGCTGGTACATCTCAGATAGTTTCTAGCTATCCTTGGAACACAATTTCTTTGACAAGGCTCAAAGTTTTGTCTCTCGTTGTCTCACTGCATAGTTAATCTCTCTTTTCTGTTGAGTAATTGATGATTGAAAACGTATGGTGCTCGTCATCAGCTTCTGTATCTATTCCATCGATCATTTTGTCTAATTCGACTATATTGTTGTTGGGTAACCAGCTTAGTGCGTCTGCAAGGATCATGTGTTTGCCAGGGCGGTAGATTACTCTGAAGTTATAGCCTTGTATTTGTAACAATATGCGTTGTAGACGCGGTGGCACAGAATGCAGTGGTTTTGCACATATAGGATCTAACGGTGTGTTGTCAGTGATCACTGTGAATGTGTTTGCATACAGATATGTGTGGTAACGCTGTATTCCATGCATGATTGCTAGCAATTCTCGTTTGATATTGCTATATCTTGACTGGCAGTCGATCAGCGTTTTGAAACCAAATGCCACTGGTTTGCCTTCCTGTATCAGTGCTACTCCCAGACTCCTCTGTGAGGCATCTACTGATACTGGTTTTGTTTGATCGTAGTAGGATAGGAGAGCATCAGCAGTGATCATATCTTTTAGATCATCATAACATTTTTTGTGATCTGGCTCCCACATCCATGGTAATTGTGGTTTTAAAAGACCACGCAGTGGGTGTGCTTTCTCAGCGAAGTTTGAAATATACTAGAAGAGGTAGTTCAGCATTCCCAGGAAGCGCTGTAGTTCATATTTGCATTGTGGATTTGGCATCTTTTGTATGTCGCATATTTTTGCTGGGTCTGGCTTGATGCCAGTGGATGGGTATATGTTGCCAAAGAACGTTATAGTTATAACAGGGACCCCACACCCTTCTTCTCTTCTTTTTCCTCCGTGTGACATCGTAGTCGGCCACTCGCGCACAGGTGTTTGATATCCTGGTCGCGGCGCCACCTACAAACAGGTACCCCACACCCTTCTTCCTTGTGACGGCATCAAATGTAATGAGAACCGTCTCGGTGCAGGAATCCTTCCTGACTGTGAACACCTTTTCTTTGGCTCGTGATTTCGTCTGTAGTGGCTGTAAAAAGAAAGATGGCTCGAATCTCCCCCGGGTCAGATGAATGACGACTTCGTGATTCTGTGAAGGCAAGATTACCTAGCAGGACAATTCACGATAGAATAACTCGACAAACGGCTAGGTCTTTTCATAACAATAATTATTTAATAAAAATGAACGGTGGGTCTTTAACCTTAACCCAAAGTCTATTCTTCGATAATGGCTTTTTTTCTAACTATCCCGTCTCTCTGTGTGCGTGTGTGAATCTCTTTACGACTGCAAATCCTTAATCGAGATATAACTTGTCTACTCAAACGGTGGGGGGAATGCTATGGGCCACGCCATGCCAAGACGAGAACGATCGTTCGCGCGACGCTCTCGCCTGGCCGGCTCGTCTCTGAGCTCTCGGCTAACGCGTCCGTACCGAACGAAATCTTGGATCTAACTCTTTTGTGATCGCATTTTCGCGTCAAATAACAAAGACGAAAAGCGTATAACTCATACTCTCTCTCTCCCTCTCTCTCTCTCCCTCTCTCTCTTCGTGTGGTACGCGCGATGCTGACTTACTCTCTTTCTTTCCCCCATCCCTTCTTCTGTGTCCCACCTCCTCTCGTCGTGTGGTACGACAATTGGTGTGTTCTGGTTCGCTTCTTTCTGACGTTATCTAGATCAAGCAATCATCGGGAAGAGGAGGCTCTGGCCACAATCAAAAGTGACAGCCCGATCGGCGATCCTATCTCCGCCGCCCGCTCCCGCACACATAGCGCCTGGCACGCCTGCTTTTCCCTGTTGATGTTTCCCCCAGTATTTACGATTAACGGGGCCCGCCAGACATATGGAAATTGTCATTTCTCGGGCGGGCTCAATCGCCACGTCAACACGAGAACCAATTTCAGACTTTTTGGCGCCCACAGCGATTAAGGTCTGGTCAGTCGAAATATGTACCAGTTCCTAGATCCCCACTTGTTTCTACGTGGGGCCTGATCTCCCCGATGCATTCCAGTGCACCCTGGGGTGCAGACTCCGTCGCTGAAACCACTGTTTCACATCCGCCCAATCCTTATTTCGTGTCAATTGGTCGAAATTGACACCTTCCAGACCGTCACCTTTCTCTACGTGGGGGGCTGATCTCTTTGATGCATATTGGTGCGCCGTAAAGGGGGCAGATACGTCGGATGAAGTCACTGTTTCACATCCGTCCACCCTTATTTCGTGTCACTTGGTTGCAATTGACATCTCCCAGACCGTTACCTTTCCCCACACACAGAGAGAACAACGGGTAATACAATCAAAACAATAATAATCAAAAATTAAAACAAACTGTAGCTAAAAAATGGAACAAAAGTTTTCTTTTTCTGTTCTGTTTTCTTTTGGTCTGTCCTTCTTTTTCTCTTTCCAGTCTATTAAAACATCAGGACTACGTATGTATGTGTGTATGTGCGTATGCATTTTGTTGTTTCTGTGTTGGGAGGTGGGTAGGTGACAAAATGAATTATTATGCATGCAATTAAAAGTTTGTTAATACAGATTGGAGCTCGCAACGCCCCTTACAAATTACGTCACCATCACCCTCTCCTCGGAATCAATCTCTACTTCTTCACTGGTCATCCACCTGGATTTCCGACAGGGCAGGGATTCCTGCTCCCGCTCGCGATCTGGGTGAAGTGTACTCAAGGGTAACCCTCCCTCGCTCATGCACTCGGCCGTCGGTGTGCTCGCGCCGTCCAATTTCTCCCTATGTCTTTCTCGCGCCCTTTGTCTTTTCTGCAAAAGCTAACCTTATTATTTATGTGCACAATTCTCACTAACATCGACCAAGCCCTATCGTGCCCGTGTCTAGTTCTACCTTTTAACGTGAATTTTCCCTTCCTGACGGGGTTAATCGAACCCTTCAATCTTTTTAAAGCTAATAGCTTGTTACCTTCTGGTTATGCAACGCATTTTAACACATTATAATACTTTCATAACTGTTCGATGGGGTCGACCGGTACTCTCAAACGATTTGGTAATTCGGCCTTAATCTGCCGAGATGATTATATTCGGCGACAAGTGTCTTAGCGATTGCATATCCAACTGTGCACCTGTGCACTCACTCGTCAGTGTCAACAACTGAAATTCTCTTGGTACGGACCTGTCTGGTTCGCATACCGTCACTATCATTGCGTCGGCCACCTCGGCCGGATTCTCTTCGTTCCCTTCTCTGGGAAAAACAATTCTCTCAGACTAACACCTTCTTGGCTCACTTCGGCCCGGTGACATTCGATATCGATGCGCCTTCTCTGACTGCATGCGACAGTAACCCTTTTGGTTCTTCCCTATAACTTCCAATTTCTTCATAATCATTCTCTCATCGCTTCCCGACACTGTCCCTAATTACTCATCGAGTGCCTCTCCCAGCAACGGGGGGCCACTGATTTCTTCTGCTTCGTCTGTATCAACACTATCTATCTTAGATAGGATCTCATATCCTTCTCTTCGCTTATCATTACTTCTGTGCCCTTTTCGTAAGGCGCACCACAATCTGTCATATTCACGGTGGTTCGAACATCTGTCGATTACTTCAACTTTCTTTTGCTTTTACAACTCACTATATATCTGCCTGGTCGTTCGGCAACAGCCCATCCAGCTGCAGGTATATTACTACTTGTGACCGATCATTTGGATCTAACCACGACGACCCTCCATCGGTCCCAGTTATGCATCTCTTTCTATCCTTATATGTCCGTTTATCTCGGGGGGGGGGGGCATCCAAGACAACTGTCCGCGCCACAACCACCAGCACCGCACACGCATGGGGGCCCTCCCTGCGCGCGGTGGAGCCAACAAATGCGACACGCACAGCCTCGGCCTCTCCCCCAGGTCCCTGACTATCTTTGGCTTGGCTTTCCTACTATTCTGTGGTGGGGCGTTCTGCTCCCCTCTACCGTAACTTCATAGGTAATTCCTCTACCTTTTTGGCTAACCGATTTTCTCTCAGTCTCTTCTGGAGCTGGGCAGGGGGGTATTTTGCCGCTCTCCTCCCACTCGCTGGACTGGTCAACCGACCCAGCAGTCGCGTTTAATTCGATCTCTCTCTACGGGGGGGTTCATTGCTTCTTGCGGTTTCTCATAAACCGGCGAACAAAACCCAAGCCCGTCTTCTTCCCATTCTACCGTAACTTCATAGGTAATTCCTCTACCTTTTTGGCTAACCGATTTTCTCTCAGTCTCTTCTGGAGCTGGGTGGGGGGGTATTTTTCCGCTCTCCTCCCACTCGCTGGACTGGTCAACCGACCTAGCAGTCGCGTTTAATTCGATCTCTCTCTACGGGGGGGTTCATTGCTTCTTGCGGTTTCTCATAAACCGGCGAACAAAACCCAAGCCCGTCTTCTTCCCATTCTACCGTAACTTCATAGGTAATTCCTCTACCTTTTTGGCTAACCGATTTTCTCTCAGTCTCTTCTGGAGCTGGGTGGGGGGGGGGGTATTTTGCCGCTCTCCTCCCACTCGCTGGACTGGTCAACCGACCCAGCAGTCGCGTTTAATTCGATCTCTCTCTACGGGGGGGGTTCCTTGCTTCTTGCGGTTTCTCATAAACCGGCGAACAAAACCCAAGCCCGTCTTCTTCCCATTTAATTTCGCTATCTTTCACTAAACTTATCATTCTGGGGGCCACCCTACTTTTTATACTCTGTGGGGTGGCCTCTGGGCGCTTCCCTGGTTCTTTACCCTGGCGTCAGGTGGCGCACTAAGGTTCGGAATCCTAATTCCTCACATCCGATCTATGCTGCTGTGCACCACCGACTCTCATGTCCGAACCGACCACACATAGTACAGTTCGGTCTGACCGAGCCGCGTGGGCGCCCATAATTTGTGGGACACTCTGCTGCTCTATGCCCCTCACCCCTGCAGGTCCAGCGGACTGATACCTGCCTGGCCGGTGCGGGCCTATCGTGCTCATTTTGAAGGTCCCATGCTTTCCTTCTACGATCGGAGTCTGCCTCCCAATCTTCTCCGCCCCCTCTCTCCATTCGGGGCCCCGGACTCGCCCTGCCCCCACCGTTTTCCTTCTCCCAGGCCCTTCCTCGCCATTGCTTAACCTTAGCCGGGTAAACTTGCGTACGGCCTCAATCGCGGTTCGCTCGCTGGCGTATTGCCTCACCAGCTGCTCGCGGAGCTCCGTACAAGTGATCCCCGGGTTCTCCACATACCTCCCCTCAATGAATCTCGACGCTGAGCCCCTCGCTCCCTCTAGAGCGAGCAGCACCATCTCTAAATCTTCTAGTCCATAAATCATCCTCTTCTTCTGAATTACTGCTAACCACTCCATTGAACCGACGGGATCCCCTTTGTGGGGGGGTATTCGTATCCCTCCTATCGGCCTTTCTATCTTTCTAGTCTCTTCTCTCCCCATACCTGTTACACTATTTACTAGGTCTTCCTCCGAACCCATTCCCTTTGCGTTCTAGCTTACCACCCCAACAACAGAACCACCCAAACCGCGTGCAAAGTTTGGACAACAATCGACACACCGACAAAACCGAGCAAGCGAACAAGAGAAATCAACGAGTCACTTACCCCTCTTCTCTGCTGCCCTTGTGGTCTCCCGCTTCTGGGCTGGTTGTTTATTATCTTTCGAGTTCGTCCGGGCCTTCTAATCAATTGACTAAAAGTTCGCGATCCCAGACCGATCTCAAAGTCTAAAAAAACGTTTTTTCTTTCAGTCTATCTCTTTTTCTATCTTTCTCTTTTTTTTTTCAACCACGGGTGTACATGCCCGTTAAACTGTTTCTCTCTTTTCTTTTCCTTTTTTCTATTCTCTTTTTCAAACACGGGTGTACCTGCCCGTTAAACTGTTTCTCTCTTTTCTTTTCCTTTTTTCTATTCTCTTTTTCAAACACGGGTGTACCTGCCCGTTAAACTGTTTCTCTCTCCTTTCTTTTACTTTTTCTATTCTCTTTTTCAACCACGGGCGTACATGCCCGCCAAACTGTTTCTCTCTTTTCTTTTCCTATTCTCTTTTTCTATCTTTTTTTTTTTTCAAACACGCGTGTCGATGTCCGTCAAACTGTTTCTCTCTTTTCTTTTCCTTCCTCCTTTTCTATTCTCCTTTTCAACCATGGGCGTACATGCCCGCCAGACTGTTTATCTCTTTTCTTTTCCTATTCTCTTTTTCAAACACGGGTGTACATGCCCGCCAAACTTTTTCTCTCTTTTCTTTTCCTATTCTCTTTTTTTTTTCAAACACGGGTGTCGATGTCCGCCAAACTTTTTCTCTCTTTTCTTTTCCTATTCTCTTTTTTTTTTCAAACACGGGTGTCGCTCCGCCAAACTTTTTCTCTCTTTTCTTTTCCTATTCTCTTTTTTTTTTCAAACGCGGGTGTCGATGTCCGTCAAACTCTAAAGCATTCTCTGCCGGTAAAAAAAAAATCGTCCGTTGTGCCGTGGGTTTTTTTTTTTTGTCTATTTTTTTTCAAAGTGTTCTGCCGGCAAAAAAAAAATGTTTGTTTTTTTCTTTCCTGCCGTGGGTTGGCTCTGCTCTTTCTTTTCCCGAGGTTGCCAGGCACTCCTCACAGTACCATGATCCTAGGTCGCGGCACCATTTATAACGTAAAAGTAATGGAGACCCCACACTCTTCTTCTCTTCTTTTTCCTCCGTGTGACATCGTAGTCGGCCACTCGCGCACAGGTGTTTGATATCCTGGTCGCGGCGCCACCTACAAACAGGTACCCCACACCCTTCTTCCTTGTGACGGCATCAAATGTAATGAGAACCGTCTCGGTGCAGGAATCCTTCCTGACTGTGAACACCTTTTCTTTGGCTCGTGATTTCGTCTGTAGTGGCTGTAAAAAGAAAGATGGCTCGAATCTCCCCCGGGTCAGATGAATGACGACTTCGTGATTCTGTGAAGGCAAGATTACCTAGCAGGACAATTCACGATAGAATAACTCGACAAACGGCTAGGTCTTTTCATAACAATAATTATTTAATAAAAATGAACGGTGGGTCTTTAACCTTAACCCAAAGTCTATTCTTCGATAATGGCTTTTTTTCTAACTATCCCGTCTCTCTGTGTGCGTGTGTGAATCTCTTTACGACTGCAAATCCTTAATCGAGATATAACTTGTCTACTCAAACGGTGGGGGGAATGCTATGGGCCACGCCATGCCAAGACGAGAACGATCGTTCGCGCGACGCTCTCGCCTGGCCGGCTCGTCTCTGAGCTCTCGGCTAACGCGTCCGTACCGAACGAAATCTTGGATCTAACTCTTTTGTGATCGCATTTTCGCGTCAAATAACAAAGACGAAAAGCGTATAACTCATACTCTCTCTCTCCCTCTCTCTCTCTCCCTCTCTCTCTTCGTGTGGTACGCGCGATGCTGACTTACTCTCTTTCTTTCCCCCATCCCTTCTTCTGTGTCCCACCTCCTCTCGTCGTGTGGTACGACAATTGGTGTGTTCTGGTTCGCTTCTTTCTGACGTTATCTAGATCAAGCAATCATCGGGAAGAGGAGGCTCTGGCCACAATCAAAAGTGACAGCCCGATCGGCGATCCTATCTCCGCCGCCCGCGCCCGCACACATAGCGCCTGGCACGCCTGCTTTTCCCTGTTGATGTTTCCCCCAGTATTTACGATTAACGGGGCCCGCCAGACATATGGAAATTGTCATTTCTCGGGCGGGCTCAATCGCCACGTCAACACGAGAACAAATTTCAGACTTTTTGGCGCCCACAGCGATTAAGGTCTGGTCAGTCGAAATATGTACCAGTTCCTAGATCCCCACTTGTTTCTACGTGGGGCCTGATCTCCCCGATGCATTCCAGTGCACCCTGGGGTGCAGACTCCGTCGCTGAAACCACTGTTTCACATAGTGGGTTGTTTAATGATGTACTTTTCACTGTTTTAAATACGAGGCCGGTTTCAGCTGCTCAAATCATCAGGTTGTACAGATTCTTGTTGTGTTTCGTGTCATTTTCCCTGTATACTGCTACATCATTTGTGATGCTAGCCACACCATCTAAACCTTCACGGATTTCGTCCATCCTTACCTGAAAAAAATCCTGCGAGACGCTTAGGCTAAATGGTAATCGCTTCCAGCAAACTCGCCCCAAAAGAGTCCTGCACGTTGTTAGCAACTGGGAGTTATCATCCAGGTGGACTGATCGAGTTTGCTGAATACTTTTGCCTTTGCAAATTTCGGGTTCAACTCTTCAACTGTTGGTATTTTGTAGGGGCATCTTTTCAGGCTTGAGTTTAGTTTCTGTGAGTCGATGTATATCCTAAGGGATCCATCCTTTTTCATACTGAAGGCCAGGCTGGAGCACCAGTCTGTGTACTCTTCTACCTTCTTTAGTACGTCTTCTTCTATCAGCTATAAATGGGTCTGCACCCTCCTTTAGTAACAGTTAGTAAGAGTGTTGCTGTTCTGCTGAAGTTGCCAATTCTGTCAAACTGCTCTGGATATGTTTGCCTCAGTTGTTCAACGTTAATGATGGGTATAGGCTGTTGTCGCAGTTTTGTATTTCCAATAGCGTCAACGTTTATTGTGAGAATTCCAGTTGTTCACTTGTAGACAGACCTACAACGGCGGATTCAGGGACATCGACAACATAAAATGTTGCATCTACCCATTTTGATGGTTTATCTTGGCATGGGATATTGATAGTTCCCCTGCAGGTGATTGTGTCGCCACTGTATGACGTGAGCTTTATGTGTTGAGGGCGGTGTCATCTGTTCCGTATATTTGTCAGAATGTTCTTAATGGTTGCCGTATGCTGCTGAATCAATTTTCAAGCAGAGTGTGTGTGGCGAATTGGGAATATGGAGTGGTTTAATATTTAGGGGTGTATATGCCTCATCTCTAGCTTGTTTATTGATGCTGCCCATGCACTTGGCGCTTATTGTGATCGAGTAGAAATGCTTGTGGTAGTTTTCGCTGTCACTTCCAGCTTCTATGGAATCAATTTCTTTTTCACTCTATGTAGTTCAGTTTCCTCATTTGATTGTGATGCTGGTTGTTGCGTAACTTGCTTCTGTGACCTCTGCTTTTGGTCCGATCTTCTTGTTTTCATTTTATTCTGCAGCATCTAGACCAGTTACCCTTCTTCCCGCATGCAGAACATTCGTCATGATAAGCTGGACATTGTCACGCTTGTGGCTTGTGTCACAGTTTTTGCATTTTCTGCCCCGGTTGATGCTGTGGATTTTTTCATATTGGGACACACCAAGTAGTTGCAGCCGGTCGTTTCCTGCTGAAAGGGCTTCGTATTTCCTGCCTTCAGTACGTCCATCACTTATTTTGTGACCTTTGGGTCTGCTGTATAGTTCGTTTCAGAATGGATCATACAGTGTAGTTGCGATTATCAATTCAATAATACGCTCGTGCAGTTCTTCCTCCGAGAAGTCACACTTCAGCGCTAGTGTTCTGGCCCTGGTCACAAAATCATTTAGGCTCTCACTTAGCTTTTGCTTGTATTGCATTAGATGGAGCCTATGTATCCTGAAGTGCACGTTTGTGTTTAGTTGTGCTTCATAAAAATTCCATAGATCTTGTGGTGATTTTGTTTGTTCATCAGTCAGAACACTGGCGTTCAGGTGTTTCAGTCCTTCATCAACTATGTCACGGCAGATTTTTCTGGCTTGTTTGTTTTGGTCTACGATCCCCTCATCTTCCATATATAACGTCATTTCTTTGCTTAAATAATGATATCGTTTCACCAAGGTCAAGGTCAGGCCAGTTCATCGTTGGTAAATGAGAAGACATTAGAGCTGTTTAGTCGACAGATAGTCAAAGGTCAAGGTCGTTTATTATATATTTACAAATTTACAATATTATTAAAGATATTTTGTGTGAGAAAGTGTTTGTGTCTGTGTTGAAAAATTAAATGTTCTCATTTGTAGAATGTTTAAAGTGAGGAAAAGGCACAAGCCTTAGAAATATTATGTGTTTCATTAAAGTTCCATTTTGGGTGTGCGTGTAAGGTGGTTGAGTGTGGATGTTTACCTTTTTCGTTGAGCTGTAATTGTAGAGAGAGGCGCAGTAGTAGAAGTAAATTGGTTACATGTTCTTAAAAGCGCTACCCGAGCTACTTTGACATTGAGGACTACTATGATAATCTTATGTCAACCTTGATTTGTTTGACCCCTAAAACTGGGCTGTAATATGTATGCTACAACATACTCCATGCATGAGCGGATGGTGGCTTTGTAGAGATATAGGATAATGTCAGGTATGAGAAGTTTTCTAGCACGGTAGATGGAGCCCACCTTCTTTGCGGCAGCCTTGGCAATATCTTCTATGTATTTGTTCCAATTCATTCTACCTCTGAATGTTAAGCTGAGGAGGTTGAACGTTGAACTCTCATGTAGGGTGTTATTTGCCATGTCAATCGGTGACCAAAGAAGTATCTTGTAGTGGTTGAAGGGTAGGAGCTTTGTCTTAGCAGCATTAAATGTTATCATCCATTTATGACTGCATTTCACTACAGACAGGAGGTCACTTTCCAAGGATACAGCCATTGCCTCGGATATGTGCACGTCCGTTTTAATCACATTACAAGAGTAGAGCGTGGTGTCATCAGCAAATATACCCATCTCAGACACAATGTCATCAGGGAGGGCGTTTATGAAAATCAGGAACAATAAAGGTCCAAGGATCGATCTCTGGGGTACACCTGCATTTATGTCATGTTGTTTGGATGAACGGCCATCGAGGACAACCTGGATCTTTCTTTTGGTTAGGAAGGATCTGATTATATCAAATATTCGTCCAGTAATACCATATGAATTGATTTTTATGAGAAGCACTTCATGCCAGACCTTGTCAAAGGCTTTGGATAGATCAAACGCTACCGCCCTAGCTTCACCTGCCTTCTTCAGTGTATGGTATAAGCGTTCAGAGATGACCGTTATGATATCCGCAGTAGACCGTGCTTGCCTAAATCCATACTGATGGTCAGAAAGAAGTTTAGCATTAACGAGGTGCCAGACTATCGCTAGATTGATTAAGGTTTCAAAGATTTTAGCGAAGAGTGAGAGTAGACTGATGGGACGATAATTCTGAGGGTCAGCTCTATTTCCAGAATTCTTGAACACTGGTACCACAGAGGAAATTTTCCAGCTATCAGGGAAGCAAGGTATTTGTTGTAAAGTTTGGAGATGACATGGGCCAGTTCAGCAGAGCATTTCTTTATTACTAATACTGGTATAAGATCAGGCCCACATGCTTTGGAGGTGTCAAGGTTTTTTATGATGTCTCTGACATGAGATTGGGTGATGACCAGGTCATTAAGTGTGGCTTCAGTCTACAATAGGAATTTAGGGAGGGAGTTGTTTGCTGAGTCCAAAGTAGAGAGTTTAAGGCGAACCACTGGGTTAGTAGTTCAGCCTCATCAATTGACGTGCAAACGACATCATTGTGGTTTGATATCGAGGGAATTGTTGATTTCCCATGGTTCACTACACTATTGAAGATTTTTCAGAAATCGCGATTACTTAGTTTCTGTGACTGAATGCGTTTTCTGGTTATCTCTGTATACCTTCCTTTGCTTCACCTATCACTGCCTTACAATTTTTTCTCAACACTATAAATTTCTGTCTATTCGAAGTTGACTTGTGGCGGACGAATTTTCAGAATGCTTGCTGCCTCTGTGCAATAGCAGCTGCACATTCCGAGGTGAACCATTGTGGAGAGTGGGGCTTGCTGTAAAATGTTCGCATGGAGACATATGCTTCAATGCCTGCTTTGACTCATTCGGTTACCTCATTTGCGCACTGATCAGCAGTGAGAGAAAAAGTTTCACTCCATAGGGCGTCACTGAAGTAATCTCTGATCGATTCCCAATCAGCGTTTTGAGCAATCAGTATTGGGACGAGATTTTAGGGTAATATCAATCATTATCCCAAGGTGATCAGTGTTCTCGAGCGGGCTATGGGCATTCGTCACACAAGCCTCAGACAGTGAGGTCAAGAACAGGTCGAGAAGTGAGGCCTTGATTTTTCATTCACAAAACTCTGTCAATGTAAAGTTAGCACTTGCTAACTAGTGACCTCTAATATTCCTCAATCTTCACTCATTTCGATTTATTCAAAATGCATGCACGTCCGTATATATCCCTATTTCCTTCCTTCATCATTTAAAACCCCCATTTTATAATTCGTATTAATTGTCGGTGTGGTCTTTGATAAAATCTCAAAGACGCCAAGGCTAAATAAAGTCAAGAACCACGCCACAATCATGTTACATTAAATTTATATGCGAGACTGCTAAAATTAAAAAAATATTTTTTAAATTTTATTTATTCCTATTGCCAAGTTTTTCAGGCTGTTTACGTATAATCGCCTTAAAAAAGAAGAATCTCACTTTTCTTTTTGGATAAATTAGTATACAGTGCCGTAACTCCAATAATACCAAAATAAACATCTCTGTTATGTGGACAAGAAACAAAATAGCCATGAGAACTCTACATATACGTTTAGAATGTAAAATCACACAAAAAGACACCGCAATAAATATGGGGCAGCTTCTTCATTTGAGAACCGAGTCTACATCGTTCATACAAGATGAATGCGAATGCGTTCTCTAGTCATGTTCTCCCAGTCTCAGATGGTTCGCGCTTTGTTTGGTTCGGAAAAAAATTATCTAAAATATAATATATAATATTATTTCTGCTATACTCTGAAGGGAAGATCAAAGTGTAGTATCTGTTCCGATGGATACTGCACCACATAGACTGGTATTGTCTTGGCGTTCGGGGCTTGATTTACGCCGGTCTATGGGTCTGTCCTGTGCAGTTCTAGGAGGTCCACCCTCCCAGGCTTCGCCTCCCCTCTTTGAGGAGGAGTAAGTTTATTGCTTACTGCCTGAGGCGCCCCTACCGGGGAATGCCGACGGGGCTGCCCAGGCAATTTTTAATGGCCACAGTTCTCACCTCTCGGGCGCTGGCTTTTCAAACCCCACTTTCCCGACCCGACCGTGGGTCACATCTTACTTGTGGGAGTAAGATAAAAACTGGCTTTGTGCCTAACTCCTGGAGAGGAGTAAATCAACACTGTGAATGGAGCCGAGGCAGCAATCGGGAGTGAGGGGGGAGGGGGCTAAAAAAATGTTCTTCAGCGACCCACCCAACAGGGTCTGGTAACAATGAGTATCAATGCCGAAACCCTCTCTGCTAGAGCAAAATCAGACGATCTGCTCCCCACTGAACCGAAGAACACCCTGCCTGACTCTGTTTATTCTGTCTATCGTAAGGGAATGGTAGAACCTAATAAAGGTTTTTGAACTACCTCTCCTACCCCTATTCCTGACCATAAATATACTCGTCGGGTCACATCCCCTCCCCCCTCATCAGTAGGCATAACCATCCACTTTTGTGTACTGTTTATCTATCCCGGCCAAGGGAAAGAATTCCTTCTTCGTATCCATGAGTTGTCTCCCTTGCATATATATAGTTTTAATTTGATTATATAATTATGCTCTTTTAAACATCTGTATTTTTACAATTAATTCGTTACTTTTTCAGAAAAAAAAACTTGGTTGATTCCGACACTGTGTGCCAAAGATGATCTAATTACGTTCGGCGATGTTATACACATCTCTATTTGTGTTGTGAGAAAAAGAAATGGCGATGTATTGTGATATTTTTGGCAAACGTCAAGAATAGTTAACAGAAAAAGGGTGAAAAGAAAAACAAATAGGCAACAAATAAATGTTGCCAGAGGTAAGAAAAGTAACTTTTCTACCTACCTGGATAATTTTTTTGCGTTTTAAATTATTTTAAAGCTTTTTTTTTTTAGATCAAGCAAAAAGTAGAGGCTGCCGGTTTTTACACCGAACTTCCACAAATGGATCTCCATACTGTATCGCAGCCCGATGGCAGTGGTGCAGGTAAACAGGATGTGATCGGAATCGTTTGCTGTTTCTTGGTACGTCAGGGGTGTCCGCTTTCTCATCTACTCTACATTCTTTCATTGGAGCCTTTCCTTCGCAAGCTGAGGCAAGGGGAGACTGGGCAGGCCCTACGTAGTATCACTCTAACTAGTGGAGTGCGAGCCAGGGTCTCCGCATATGCCAATGATGTTACCGTGTTCGTCTCGTTTCATCGAGACATTTCCACGGTAACTAAGGCACTCAAAAGGTATGAAGAAGTTACAGGGGCCGTGGTCAACCATAGCAAATTCATTGGCCTAAGGTTGGACACCTGGAGTGGTGCGGCTGCGCTGCCTGGCCTTTTCAACTGGTCAGATGGCCCGGTTCGGATGCTCAGCGTGTGGTTCGGACCGGGTCTCCAGCGTGAAAAGAATTGACCGGAAGTACAGTCTAAGGTCAAAGCGTCTGTAAGGATTTGGCTTCAAAAGAGGCTTTCCTTTAAAGGTTGAGCTAAGGCGTGCGCCATGTACATCTTTCCTCTTATCCGTTACCGATTGGCTGTACTATCTCTACCTGCGGACCACTTGGCGACTTTGACGCGTATGCTTTTCTCGCTTTTTGGGGAGAAAAAGCGGCTAGTCTGTAGACAGGTCTGTACTCAACGTCCTGAGGTTGGGGGCTTGGGAATACCCGACTTGGCGAGCTATTTATATGCCGAGAGGTTAGCATTCCTGAGTAGAACTTTGACATAGGAGTCTGCGTGGGGCACTGCAGTTGAGAAAGCTTTCCCCAACCTCATCCCTGACCACTTGGCTGAATGCCGTCGTAAGCCAAAGGGTCAATCGCCCGGTCTAGGAAAACACTATATCGGGAATTAGTGGTGGGGACCGCTTTGGATTTACTTGAGGGTTGACTTGAATTGTCGGAGAGGAGCTTCGCTTTCAGTGGAATTGGGCGCCAGTCCAGAATTATCTTAACAATACTGAGTTTTCTCTGACCTGGCGATTGGTTCGAAATGTAGTACCTCTTAATGGTATGCGATTCAGTATTGGTATGGTCATGAACCCTTTTTGTCCACGTTGCGAGGAAGATGAAATTGAAACGGCAGAGCACGCCTTTTTTAACTGCTCCAAGCTTTGTGAATACTGGACGTATGTCAACGAGGTGACGGCTCGCATCGTTCCCGAACGGGTGACGTGCCTGGATTTAGCGTTTGTAGTCTTCAACATGGACCCCTTGTGGCCCAGGGAGAAACGAATGGTGTTTCTTGCAATTTTAGCCGTAGCTAGACTCGTAGTGTGGTCTTCACGCTTAGACATAGGGAGTTGTAGAGCACCACCTTCTTATTACGCAGAAGTGACGAAAGAATCATTCCAGGGTCGAATTATTTCTGGCTAAACGTTTTATTGACTTGTTCACAACAATTAGCAATCATATGAAGCCCAATGCAGTTAACATCATCCCAAAGTTTTTTACAGCGGAAGGGAAGATGTAGATCGGGTCTAAGCGTACAGCATGCCAATTATTAGTACCCGGCCAAAATATTCTTGGACCGGATGGCGATTGGGTGGTAGCCGCAGATCTCCCTGGCTGGCGCAATAATTACCGCAAGATTATGAGTTAAAAGGTGAAACAGCCAGACATTGTTCTATCGTCAAGAATATAGCGTTATCCTTCGAGCCGTTGAAATTGGAGCATGAGGTTTCCTTGCACGCTCTCTGTATCAGCTCCTAGGCCAGCTTGGAATTAAAGGCCTAAAAAGAGCTGCAGCCAGCAAACTCCTCATAGAGATAACCGAACAATGTGCAATGTGGCTCTGAGCGAAAAGGAATATCACATAGTGATATAATAGTAAGTGTTCACTGTATAGTTATCTCTGTGAGAGGAGAAACATTTTTTATTTATTTATTTTTAATTATCTCCCTTGAACCATTTGGATTATACGTTATCTCCCTTGAATCATTTCTCGGTATTTAATGTTAGGAATTTTATTTATTTATTTATTATTTTATTTAATTTATTTAGCTTTTTATTTTATTTATTTTATTATTTTTTTCTCTCTTCGATATAAGAGATCGTTTTCATTCAACAAAGACGTGAGACGCTCAGCCGTAAAACAACAGATTATACGCTGAGTCATTAAACGACACGTGAGATGCTAAGCCATTGAACAGTCAGTTGTTTTGATGTCATTGAACAGTTCATTAGATTGAAATGCGATTCAGATAACGGGGCCTCACATCAGTGAGGGGAGGGGAGATACGTGAAAAGGCCATCGAGAGGAAGGCCCCGAAATGGTGCGTATTCTCTCCTGGTGAACCGACATTGTCTGGAGGCCGAAATGGAATATACCACAAGTAAAACAGCCGAAGAAAAATTAATATATATACAAGCCCACAAGTGTCCTTAATTCCCTTTTCATTTCATGCTTGACGCTGAAATAATCAATCGAACAATTAAACAATGTTATGCAAAAACTGTAACATTATTGTTATTTTTTCAAATACGTGAATTATTTTAGGAAAAAAATTATATCACATATTGAGCCCTGTACCCAATATTTAACAATTATCCTAATCGGGGGGGGGGCTACTTTTTTAAGCAAACTTGGGGTAAAGGAAATACAACAAAGGTCGATTTAGAGACAGTATTTGGGTCTTTGGGGCAGTGGAAAGGCGTAGTAATAAATGTAACCTCACAACGGTAGAACGGAGAGATAGACAAACATTGTTCCCGATAATTCAATCGTGGATTTTGCCAAACACGCGAATCATATATGATGGTTTGGGCTGCGTACGAAGGTTTAGACGAGTACGAAAATGGCATACATGAACATGCCACAGTCATCCACGAAACCAATTTCGTCAATCCTGATGATGACAGCACACATACCCAAACGATTGAAGGTTTGTTTTCTTTTGAAACGTTTAAAAATAATTAACATCGAAATTTGTATGTTTAAATTATTTAAGATAAAGATACATTTTAAATTAACGTTTAAAATTAAGAAACATTGAAATTTCTATATATTTATTTATAAGAATGAGATACGTTAAAAAATAATTAACATTGAAATTTATATATTTTTTTAAATTAGTATTTACGATTAACTAAAATAAAGAAAATCAATTTTTTTTATTTTTAAATGAAGGTTTTTGGTTTCATGCCAAAAAACACATACGAAAAATGTTGGAAATCTGAACTGAGATGTTCCACCTTCATCTCATGGAGTTTCTTTGGCGGAAAATTCTTTTAATCAGGGAGCAATATGTGATATAATTTCATTTTTCGTTAATTAACAAGTTTATTTAATTTTTGTATTTGGTAAATTAACATTGTTTTTTTGTTACAATATATTTTTTTGTGTCGTTAATTAACAAATTTTATTGTTACAATTATTTTTACCTAACATTGTTTCATTTTTAGTTCGTGAATTAAATTGTTTCATTTTTAGTTCGTTAATTAACTTGTTCGATATTTAGTTCGTTAACTTGTTTGATATTTAGTTCGTTAATTAAATTGTTTCATCTTTAGTTCGTTAATTGAATTGTTTCATTTTTAGTTCGTTAATTGAATTGTTTCATTTTTAGGTCGTTAATTAAATTGTTTCATTTTTAGGTCGTTAATTAAATTGTTTCATTTTTAGTTTGTTAATTGAATTGTTGCATTTTTAGTTCGTTAATTAAATTGTTTCATTTTTAGTTCGTTAATTGAATTGTTTCATTTTTAGTTCGTTAATTAAATTGTTTCATTTTTAGGGCGTTAATTAAATTGCTTCATTTTTGGGTCGTTAATTAAATTGTTTCATTTTTAGTTCGTTAATTGAATTGTTTCATTTTTAGTTCGTTAATTAAATTGTTTCATTTTTAGTTCGTTAATTAAATTGTTTCATTTTTAGGTCGTTAATTAAATTGTTTCATTTTTAGTTCGTTAATTAAATTGTTTCATTTTTAGGTCGTTAATTGAATTGTTTCATTTTTAGGTCTTTAATTAAATTGTTTCATTTTTAGTTCGTTAATTAAATTGTTTCATTTTTAGGTCGTTAATTAAATTGTTTCATTTTTAGTTCATTAATTGAATTGTTTCATTTTTAGTTCGTTAATTAAATTGTTTCATTTTTAGTTCGTTAATTGAATTGTTTCATTTTTAGTTCGTTAATTAAATTGTTTCATTTTTAGTTCGTTAATTAAATTGTTTCATTTTTAGGTCGTTAATTAAATTGTTTCATTTTTAGTTCGTTAATTGAATTGTTTCATTTTTAGGTCGTTAATTAAATTGTTTCATTTTTCGATTGATTAATTGATTATCACTGTAAATTCCTAATTTGAAATTGCGTCCTTCGAAAATTATGTTTTACTGATTAAAGATAAAGATACGTTTAAAAATATGTAGTGGCTCCAGATTGTAAAAGCACACGTAATTGCCTGAAAAAGTAGAATCCCCCCCTAAAAAATAATAATGTTACAATTTTTACATAACATTGATTCATTGTTCGATTAATTATTTCAGCCTCCCAAAGTCTCTTTTCATTTTATGTTTATTTTCTTACTCAAACCTTGTTATCCCCTGCATTTCCAACACCGTGAGCATCGGCGCTGAATGCAAATGTGTTCTAGTCTTAGGTGATTCTCGCTTTGTTTATCTATCCCGGCCAAGGGAGAGAATTCCTTCTTCGTATCCATGAGTTGTCTCCCTTGTATATATAGAGTTTTAATTTGATTATATAATTATGCTCTTTTAAACATCTGTATTTTTACAATTAATTCGTTACTTTTTCAGAAAAAAAAACTTGGTTGATTCCGACACTGTGTGCTAAAGATCATCTAATTACGTTCGGTGATGTCATACATATCTCTATATTTGTGTTGTGAGAAAAAGAAATGGCGATGTATCGTGATATTTTGGGCAAACGTCAAGAATAAGAAAAAAGGGTGGGAAGAAAAACAAATAGGCAACAAATAAATGTTACAAGAGGTAAGAAAAGTTACTTTTCTACCTACCTGGATAAGTTTTTTGCGTTTTAAATTATTTTAAAGCTTTTTTTTTTTTTTTAGATCAAGCAAAAAGTATTGTCAAAGACGTGTTAGGACACGCGTCGCAAAATGTTGAAAATTTAAGACGGCTAGGGCTCGAATTCCCACAACAGGCACTAAAACTGAACCGTTGCAAACACCAACAGTCAACAAAGCAATAAAACAGGAAAATAAATAAATAAATAAATGAACCCTAGCGCGTGCTTACCTGCTTTTTAAAGTTGCGATGTTGCTCTTTTAGCGTCGAAGCTCGTTCTGCCTGGTAACATCTAACATAATAGGAAAACGAGACCCTTTCATAGGCCTAACGGAATAAGTACAGTGTTCCACTCAAATAATTATGGTTGGGGAAATAACCTCTCGGTGAAAGAAGAAAAAAACAAAACACACACACACTAACTTACCTGGACAGAATGTCCAGCTAAAAGTAAATAACTCTAAAAAATTAAAACAAATCTCGGCCGAGATTCACTCGTAAATAATAAGAGAAATTAGTATCTCTGGCCTTCCTCAGAAATAATTTCAACGTTAGTCACGTTTAAAGAAATAATTGGTAACTTATTAGGTTGGCCTGAGGTAAGCAAGAAAGAGATAAGGTATCCAAAAAAAACGTAATTTGTGTCAACCTGTATGGAATACAGACACGCGTCAACTAACTCCAACTGAACCATTAAATAAAACGTAATATGTGTTCACCTATATGGAATACAGACACGTGTAAACCAGCCTCACTGGGTCCAAAAGGAGCCATTAAATAAAACGTAATATGTGTCCACCTATATGGAATACAGACACGTGTAAACCAGCCTCACTGGGTCCCAACTGCGCCATTAAATAAAACGTAATATGTGTCCACCTATATGGAATACAGACACGTGTAAACCAGCCTCACTGGGTCCCAACTGCGCCATTAAATAAAACGTAATATGTGTCCACCTATATGGAATACAGACACGTGTAAACCAGCCTCACTGGGTCCCAACTGAGCCATTAAATAAAACGTAATATGTGTCCACCTATATAGAATACAGACACGTGTAAACCAGCCTCACTAAGTCCCAACTGTGCCATTAAATAAAACGTAATATATGTCCACCTATATGGAATACAGACACGTGTAAACCAGCCTCACTGGGTCCCAACTGTGCCATTAAATAAAACGTAATATGTGTCCACCTATATGGAATACAGACACGTGTAAACCAGCCTCACTGGGTCCCAACTGAGCCATTAAATAAAACGTAATATGTGTCCACCTATATGGAATACAGACACGTGTAAACCAGCCTCACTGGGTCCCAACTGAGCCATTAAATAAAACGTAATATGTGTCCACCTATATGGAATACAGACACGTGTAAACCAGCCTCACTGGATCCCAACTGAGCCATTAAATAAAACGTAATATGTGTCCACCTATATGGAATACAGACACGTGTAAACCAGCCTCACTGGGTCCCAACTGAGCCATTAAATAAAACGTAATATGTGTCCACCTATATGGAATACAGACACGTGTAAACCAGCCTCACTGGGTCCCAACTGAGCCATTAAATAAAACGTAATATGTGTCCACCTATATGGAATACAGACACGTGTAAACCAGCCTCACTGGGTCCCAACTGAGCCATTAAATAAAACGTAATATATGTCCACCTATATGGAATACAGACACGTGTAAACCAGCCTCACTGGGTCCCAACTGAGCCATTAAATAAAACGTAATATGTGTCCACCTATATGGAATACAGACACGTGTAAACCAGCCTCACTGGGTCCCAACTGAGCCATTAAATAAAACGTAATATGTGTCCACATATATGGAATACAGACACGTGTAAACCAGCCTCACTGGGTCCCAACTGAGCCATTAAATAAAACGTAATATGTGTCCACCTATATGGAATACAGACACGTGTAAACCAGCCTCACTGGGTCCCAACTGAGCCATTAAATAAAACGTAATATGTGTCCACCTATATGGAATACAGACACGTGTAAACCAGCCTCACTGGGTCCCAACTGAGCCATTAAATAAAACGTAATATGTGTCCACCTATATGGAATACAGACACGTGTAAACCAGCCTCACTGGGTCCCAACTGAGCCATTAAATTAAACGTAATATGTGTCCACCTATATGGAATATAGACACGTGTAAACCAGCCTCACTGGGTCCCAACTGAGCCATTAAATAAAACGTAATATGTGTCCACCTATATGGAATACAGACACGTGTAAACCAGCCTCACTGGGTCCCAACTGAGCCATTAAATAAAACGTAATATGTGTCCACCTATATGGAATACAGACACGTGTAAACCAGCCTCACTGGGTCCCAACTGAGCCATTAAATAAAACGTAATATGTGTCCACCTATATGGAATACAGACACGTGTAAACCAGCCTCACTGGGTCCCAACTGAGCCATTAAAGAAAACGTAATATGTGTCTACCTATATGGAATACAGACACGTGTAAACCAGCCTCACTAGGTTCCAACTGTACCATTAAATAAAACGTAATATGTGTCCGCCTATATGGAATACAGACACGTGTAAACCAGCCTCACTGGGTCCAAACTGAGCCATTAAATAAAACGTAATATGTGTCCACCTATATGGAATACATACACGTGTAAAACAGCCTCACTGGGTCCCAACTGAGCCATTAAATAAAACGTAATATGTGTCCACCTATATGGAATACAGACACGTGTAAACCAGCCTCACTGGGTCCCAACTGAGCCATTAAATAAAACGTAATATGTGTCCACCTATATGGAATACAGACACGTGTAAACCAGCCTCACTGGGTCCCAACTGAGCCATTAAATAAAACGTAATATGTGTCCACCTATATGGAATACAGACACGTGTAAACCAGCCTCACTAGGTCCCAACTGTGCCATTAAATAAAACGTAATATGTGTCCGCCTATATGGAATACAGACACGTGTAAAACAGCCTCACTGGGTCCCAACTGAGCCATTAAATAAAACGTAATATGTGTCCACCTATATGGAATACAGACACGTGTAAACCAGCCTCACTGGGTCCCAACTGAGCCATTAAATAAAACGTAATATGTGTCCACCTATATGGAATACAGACACGTGTAAACCAGCCTCACTGGGTCCCAACTGAGCCATTAAATAAAACGTAATATGTGTCCACCTATATGGAATACAGACACGTGTAAACCAGCCTCACTGGGTCCCAACTGAGCCATTAAATAAAACGTAATATGTGTTCACCTATATGGAATACAGACACGTGTAAACCAGCCTCACTGGGTCCCAACTGAGCCATTAAATAAAACGTAATATGTGTCCACCTATATGGAATACAGACACGTGTAAACCAGCCTCACTGGGTCCCAACTTTGCCATTAAATAAAACGTAATATGTGTCCACCTATATGGAATACAGACACGTGTAAACCAGCCTCACTAGGTCCCAACTGAGCCATTAAATAAAACGTAATATGTGTCCACCTATATGGAATACAGACACGTGTAAAACAGCCTCACTGGGTCCCAACTGAGCCATTAAATAAAACGTAATATGTGTCCACCTATATGGAATACAGACACGTGTAAACCAGTCTCACTGGGTCCCAACTGAGCCATTAAATAAAACGTAATATGTGTCCACCTATATGGAATACAGACACGTGTAAACCAGTCTCACTGGGTCCCAACTGAGCCATTAAATAAAACGTAATATGTGTCCACCTATATGGAATACAGACACGTGTAAACCAGCCTCACTGGGTCCCAACTGAGCCATTAAATAAAACATAATATGTGTCCACCTATATGGAATACAGACACGTGTAAACCAGTCTCACTGGGTCCCAACTGAGCCATTAAATAAAACGTAATATGTGTCCACCTATATGGAATACAGACACGTGTAAACCAGTCTCACTGGGTCCCAACTGAGCCATTAAAGAAAACGTAATATGTGTCCACCTATATGGAATACAGACACGTGTAAACCAGCCTCACTGGGTCCCAACTGAGCCATTAAATAAAACGTAATATGTGTCCACCTATATGGAATACAGACACGTGTAAACCAGTCTCACTGGGTCCCAACCGAGCCATTAAATAAAACGTAATATGTGTCCACCTATATGGAATACAGACACGCGTAAACCAGCCTCACTGGGTCCCAACTGAGCCATTAAATAAAACGTAATATGTGTCCACCTATATGGAATACAGACACGTGTAAACCAGTCTCACTGGGTCCCAACTGAGCCATTAAATAAAACGTAATATGTGTCCACCTATATGGAATACAGACACGTGTAAACCAGCCTCACTGGGTCCCAACTGAGCCATTAAATAAAACATAATATGTGTCCACCTATATGGAATACAGACACGTGTAAACCAGTCTCACTGGGTCCCAACTGAGCCATTAAATAAAACGTAATATGTGTCCACCTATATGGAATACAGACACGTGTAAACCAGTCTCACTGGGTCCCAACTGAGCCATTAAAGAAAACGTAATATGTGTCCACCTATATGGAATACAGACACGTGTAAACCAGCCTCACTGGGTCCCAACTGAGCCATTAAATAAAACGTAATATGTGTCCACCTATATGGAATACAGACACGTGTAAACCAGTCTCACTGGGTCCCAACCGAGCCATTAAATAAAACGTAATATGTGTCCACCTATATGGAATACAGACACGCGTAAACCAGCCCCACCGGGCCTCAACTGGTAACATAACATACCTAACCTCTCCTCCATCTCCTTGCTAACGTGATTCACGTGTGCTGATGACCCCTCTCTCCCTCTCTTCCAGGAAGGGAAGGTAATTACAACACCACTTAGAATCGAGGTATGGAAAATTCCTTCAGACGTCACATTAGAATTTTTTTAAATGGCCTCCATAATCGCGCAAAAATCGAAAATTAAACAAAAAATACAGCAACTAATAATTGTCACCAATCGGGCGAAAATTTAATTTCAATTGAACTGTATACTTCTGTTATCTGGAAATTAGTTCCTACTTTTCCCGGAAGGTGGCTTTGGTCGAAGTGGATAACGACATGGACTGGCGACGTAGAATTGCCAAGTTTGAATCCAATCAGTTCTACATGGCTTTTGGAAACCTTCATGTAGCCCCCTATTGTTAATACCTGATTTTAAAAAATCAAAACAATGCCAACAACAGAATCAAGCAAGTAAAAAATGTTATACGAATTTACTTTACTAATACTATTCCCAGAAACAGTTATGCCCACTTGATTAATTGATACCCGGAGAGAATGTCGTAGCCTCCAATTTTCGCAATCTGATACTACTGTTGTTGCTGCTGTTGTTGTTAAGTGTCCTGGTGCAGTTTTCTTAATTGGGAATGCTATAAGAGCTGATCTTATCAGTGGGTGCTATGACCAACTGCTATATATTATCTGTAAGTAACGAAAACCGTTGCACAAAAGAAAAAAACAAACTTTTTTATAACAACAATGAAAGGGTTTATTCAATTACCTACATCGTTTGGTATAGTTGTAAGAAAGTTGAACGATGTCTGAGTAAAGAAAGGAAAAGTAGTATAGCAGACGCTACTACCAGCCAAGTGGATATTTGTTGCGACTTCTTCTTTGTCTCTGAGATAGAGAAAAAGAGGTTATCTCGTGAAAACACGTTGGCCGAAGATCCGGCCAATCAGGGACCAACAGTCCAGCTTGATCACGCAATACTTGATCCTTATAAAAAGAGATGCAACAAGTTGCACACCATCTTATTCCTCTTTTTCTCTCCCAATTCACTCCTTAAAAATGAACTTAAGCATTCTCTGTAACTGATAGCTTTACAAAATAAATTGTTTTGTTTAATATAAATGTTTTACTCTAATTGTTGATTTTTTTTAAATACTATTCTTGTGTGTGTAGCTTTATTATTCCTTCTTTCCAATATAATTTCTGATATAATAATAATGTTTTATTTTCTTCCCTTTTGTTTGTTTATTCTGTTAATTTTATTCACACGTGGTCGGGCGACTTGAACATTGGGAATGACATACCGCCATAAAGGCATCTCTCATAACCTTTGTCCGGCCATCCATCGCCACATTGGTTTACTCCTTTGTTCAGACCCACCAGCCATAGTAGAAAGTTCTTTGAGCTTTCGAAAGTCTGTCAGCAGTTATCTTCAGATAAGATAGTCGATGCTTGTGCATCCAGTGGACCGGGACAGGAGAGAGAAGGGAGACGTCTTTCTTCATTGGTTTCAGGAATCTCTCTGGCGATCGACCATGATTCCCACAGGGCTGAAGTAGTTTTTCAGGGGATAAATGAAATAAATGCGTCCTGCAAGCTGATTTGGTCTTCATTTATGACTGCTACAATGCCGGATCTGATAATATCTGGGAGATATTGGACATCAACTTCCACTTCTCCCGCGTAACCAACGCTCTCTTTGGATCTACTGCTAAAACATCAGGAGGTGGTGGTTCAACGGGAGGGCGGTGAATGCACGGTCACTCATGCATGATATGTTCGCCATTGTATTGTTACAATACAATGCTACTGCTGTTGAATAACAACACCGGATGTTGCGGAACGATCGTAAGTGACTATCACTTTTATTTCTGACCGAGTTGTGATCTCTATTAAAACTCGTTTTCCAACATCAAACGAACATGCTTTGATTAAAATTAATATTAAAAATAATACAACACAGCAGCATATTAATTATGTTAGATCCGTGGGAAACATAAATGTGATGTAAACGAACCTAACTTATACATCGCTTATATAAGCTACTCACTTTCTTTCTCTGTTCATTTAGATACTCTTACCTTTTCACTATCCTCGAAATAAAGAAAATAGGATTTTACATAGATATCAACTCAACATTTTCAACCAACGAAAATGATTCCCGCTCATTCGAAACGACTCTTTAAAGCAAACCAGTGTGAAATGACAAATCCTAATAAAAAGATAACCAAAAGAGAAGAAGCAGATACAGTTCGACGGAGCCCGCAGCAACACAGACTGCAGCACAACATTACGCTCACCTTCTGCCCTTCTAAGCCAGGGGAGACAAATGAATACTCAATTCCTGCACATAGAAGCAACCGACTCCTTCACTTACACACACACACACACACACACACACACAATACTAACAAATGGCAGCATATACACTCACAGACAACGGTGGCATAAGCAAATGACTACGCGACTCACTACCACAAGTTCTCACATATGCACACACTGACAAAACAAAGGCAAGCCAATACACACACAGTGCCACATTGCCTATTACTCACATATGCATATCCACACTAACAAACATAGAGACATGCACACTTCTAATACTCTTGTCTTCTTACACACTGGAGAACATTTAACTTTTCTAAACATCAAGTTAAATCACTCACAAATATCTTTTACGCCACTAAATTTATAGTAGAATATTAGTCTCGGGACGGGTATAAGCAGTAAATATAGCATTAGTTTAAAATTTTAATGTTTTTTCTTTCTTTTGGGGGTATGGTACGGTTTCGGTGGCATACCCCTAAATGATACAAATTTAGAAAATAAATAATGTACTCACGTTACTCACTCTGGTACCTAGAATATATATTCCATAATTTTATAAATTATGGAATATGATAAGTTCAATAGTTTATAATTTTACCAAGCACATACATATTATTGACGCTCATGCGCGCACTGATACTTTTAAAAATGTATTACTTATAATTTGATGTAGAGCAATTCTTTTTTTCTTTTAAATTTTTCATATCTAATTTATTTTACAAGTTTTGGAGAGAAGGTGTGAATTTTGGTGGATGCACCCTCTAAATAGTAAAGTTTACAAAATAAATAATGTGCCCGTGTTACTCACCAAGTTGACAAGAATGTATATTTCAAAATTCATAATGATCGATACATTAGTTTAGGACTTTATTCTGTTCAACAATATATATATATATATATATATATATATATATATATATATATATATATATATATATATATATATATATATATAGTGTTTATTTCAATTTCAATGGCCAAAAAATTCAGTCTTTACTCATGTCATTTATTTTTGCAATGGCAAAATTGACGATGATCTTACAATTGTTTTGCAACGAATAAAATGCAACCATTACACACAATTACTCGCTCTTCTTAAGAAACCACAATGAAAAGCATTTATAAGATGTTATATCGAGCACAAAGTCCGTGGAGAAAACAAACAAACAACAGTAAGCAGACAACACTCACATGTGATCACCCCCCCCCCACCAATAGGATAACAGAATTCCAATCAAGGTGCCATTTTGAAATTCATATATATATATATATATATATATATATATATATATACCTAACTTTATTCATATGCACCTCCTAAATGTTAAAATTTATTAAAAAAATAATATGCACATGTTACTCACTGTGTTGCCTAAAATATATATCCCAAAATTCATAATGATCAGTTCATTAGTTTTAGAGATTATCCTGTACACTTAAATATATAAATATATACACATACTTAACTTTATATATAAAGAGATAAATATGTTTTGTTCTTTAACTATGTTTTCTCTCTTTCATTCACAACACCCTGTTGATAAATTTAGCACTTGCTATATGGTGACCCATTCTCAATTATTCATAAAATTCAGATTTTATCTATTTTTCTCCTTTACAACTTTATAACATTATTAAATTGTCAGCGAGGGTGGTACTGCTAAAGATGCATCCGCTGTCTATAACCTTTCTAAGCCAGGAGCCATGTTACCGATCAATTTATCGTGGGCTGAGAATTAATTGCTACAATGTATTATATTCGCCAAGACCACTTTCTCTCGTCTGCCATTTTTTATATAATAGATGGCAAGTTTTTGTTCTTTCGGGAGAGCTGGCTTTTCCCCACCATTTTCCAGCCTTGTCCCACATCTTCCACGGTGAAAAGTAAATAAGTCAACAGCTTCCTCTGGAAGTATGATACCCCCTGTGTCGGACTGTCAACTTCCCGGCTGTCAACTCATCGAACCCAGCAACAGCAGCACCTTCCGCTCCAGGACAAACCTTCCCTTTTTGAAATCTTACTACAAAGTTAAATGTAAACCAACCTGCCCTCTCCAACTCACAAACTACTCTTGTATTCTGTCCTTACCCAGGACCACAGCAGTCCTTTAACCTCAACGAATGTCCACTTCGATTGATAACTACCCTCGAGTGACCAAAGGAAAGAAACGACATTAGTACTAACAAAGGAATACATTATTGTTGTGACCCTGTTCGGGGCCGAAATAAAGACACGGAAACACAGGGTTACAGGAACAAAGATATATTATTGAAGAAAAAGAATATATATACAAGAAGTGGTATTCTGGACTACCAGTATTGAACTGGGTTGGAAGAAGTCTGAAACTTGGAATGCTTCTCGCATTTTATTATGGATAGATGAGTCCATTTGTACTTCGTACAGGTACGGCACCATAACACCCCCCCTTCCAAGCCTTACCTCCTCAAGAGTCTTATTAACGTTTCCTTTTCGGATTTATCTCTATGTAGTCCGGAGCCATTCGTTTTTTTTTTGGCTGCCGTTTCTGTGTGACTACCTGGGGTGCTGGCAAGTTGAAAGTGTCATATATCACGTCCATCACGTCTTCTACTTGTAGAGAGCTGTCAGTGTCATCTGACAGTCTTTTTCTGATCTGATTCAGATGTCTCTTATACGAGAACTGTGGTCCTTTTATAATATAGACCATCGACCCGATCCTCTTTTCAATTGTACCGGGTTCCCAGAACGATGCGTTGTTTTTGTACATCTTAAAGTATACCCTATCTCCTGGGCTGTATTTTTTCTTCGGTACTGTAGAGATTCGATCATAATTATTTTATTTAGGTAGTAACTTATCAAACACGGACTTCACTTTCCGCGCAAACATCATCTCTGCGGGGGATAATGAAGATGGTATGTTTACGTTTTTAGTAATTCTATATACTTGCAGAAATTGTTGGAAAGCCTTTTCCTTAGGAGTATCACCGGCCTTTTTTAGTGCTCTTTTTAACATGTCTACAAAACGTTCCTCCTGGCCGTTTGACCTAGGATGATACGGGGGAGTCGTTATATGTCTGATTTGAAACGTCGCGCAGAACTCCTCAAAATCTGATGACGTGAACTGCATCCCATTATCACTCACCAGACAATCCACTACCCCAAAACGAGCGAATAGTTCATGTAGGAATCTTATCGTAACCTCCGACGGGGGACTCTTGCAACATAGTACCTCGGGCCACTTCGAAAAACTGTCGACTACAATTAAGTAGTAAAAACCTTCCAGTGGTCCCGCAAAATCCACGTGGATTCTTTCCCACGGACGGTCGGTCTTTGGCTATGGGCTATGTTTTATATGCGGTGCTTTTGCTGCCAAGGCACAGCCTTTACACAGCTTTACTGCTTTTTCAATGTCATCATCCATACCTGGCCAGTACACAAAACTCCTCATTAAACCCTTCATCCTGCTTATCCCTGGATGGCCAACATGAAAATCTTTTAGAATTTTCTTTCGTAGTTTTTCTGGGATGACCACCCTTTTGTTGTGCATGAGTACCTCATCACAGAGTAAGAAACTCTTTGCCGCATGTACATCCTTATCTACCATTTTCATTTTTGTGCTGGTGATAAATTCATTCTCGTGAGCTTCTTTTTTATCTCGTATAGCATCACCGGGAGATCTCTCACTGCGTTGCACAAAATCTCTTTAAAATCTCCTTCTGTTTGAAGGGACGCGATCACTGTGTCTTCTAGAGTCTCTCTCCCTCTCTCTGTTTTGGCACTAGTCTCGACAACCCATCTGCATGATAGATTTTATGTGAAGGCAAATGCTGCATTTTGAAGTTGTAATTTAATAAGATAGTTCCCCATCTTTGTAGCCTATTAGCGGTAGGTCTTTTTTAGATCCATAAATTGTAATTAGCGGCTTATGGTCTGTCTGTAAAGTAAATCGTCTACCATGTATGTATAGGTGAAATTTTGTTACCGCAAATATTATTGCTAGGGCCTCTTTCTCGATTTGAGAATACTGTTTTTCTGCCGGGAGCAAGGTCCTAGATGCATGTGCAATGGGTTTATGGGTCCCATCCGGCAGTATATGTAGGATACACGCTCCTAAACCATATGAACTAGCGCTGCTAGCCACGATTATGTCCAATTCTGGGTTGTAATGTGTTAGAAATAACTCTGACGTAAGCCTTTCAATAATTTTATTAAACGCATCCTGGCATTCAGGTGTCCACACCCAGGCTTTATCTTTTTTTAATAACTCATTTAATGGAGCGCACAAATTATGCATTTCTGGTTAGTAATTTGCTAGTCCCAGGAAACTCTGTAATGTTGTGACGTTTTTTATCGCGGTAGCCCTTTCTGGGTCCAGTCTTCTGCCGTCCTTGTCGATAACATGACCCAGGTATTTTATTTCCTCCAGGAAAAAATCACATTTCTCTTCTTTTACTTCAAACCCATAATCTTGGATTCTCGCAAACACTTGATTTACATGTTTCTGGTGTTGTTCGATATCTTTGCTGTTAATCAAAATGTCATCAATATACGCTATCACAAAATCTAATCCGCCCAGCATTGTATCCATTACTTGTTGGAAAATGGCTGGCGCGACTTTCACTCCGAAAGCTAAACTTTCGAATTTATATAAACCACGATGTGTGTTTATACATAACAGCTTCGAACTATCCTCATCCACCGGTATTTGGAGGTATGCCTCACTTAGGTCAATTTTAGAAAAAAATCTTCCTCCATTTAAACTTAAGAACACTTCCTCGGGGCTGTGCAGTGGGTAGTGATAGTCTTCTAGAGCTGTATTCAAACCCGTTGAAAAATCTGCACATACGCGAATCTCATTAGATTTTTTCTTTACATAAACCGTGGGTGCTGCCCACTGGCTGTGTTGTACTTTTGATAAAATACCAGTCTCTACAAGTCGGTCTAGTTCCTCGTTGATTTTTTCTATTGAGGCGAAGGGTACTTTTCTTTCTTTTTTAAATACCGGCTGTACTTTTTCTTTAAGTTGAAATTTGGCAGCCATCTTAGTGCGGCGCCCAAAACCACCAGAAAAAACCACGGGAAAAGATTTTTTAAATTCTCGTAGCAGTTTTTCTGATTCCGTTGCTCGACTATTTATTTTTTTACAAAATGTATTTATTGGCAATTTCCATAAATCAAATGCCTGCATCCAGTCCGAACCGAAAAGATTATTTGAATCTTTCAGCACCAGTAGTTTTAGTTTTTTAGTATTTCCCATTAAGGACACATTTGTGATTAATTCTCCTTCAAATTTTATTCTTTCCCCAGCCACTGTGCTAGCCAGCCTGTTTGTTCTTGATAAAGTGGGTTTATTTAAGATTCTCCACGTATGTAAATTTATTATGGAGACATCTGAACCCGAATCCAATTGAAATTTTATGTTTTTATTCAGGATTTTCACCTGTATAAATTTTCTTATGTTCATGCATTTTTCATTCTTTGTCCTAGTGGCTTGAACCCACATTTTGTTTCCTCTACCTGTTCTGCAGTGCAAACTTTTATGTCCTACCTTTTGCAATTCATACAGAACTTAAAACGAAAAAGACAGTCATTGTACCAATGTGGGCTACCACAGCGTGAACAAAGGCTCGGTGTCCATTTATTTGTCTTTTTACCTGGTTGACTTGTCTTTGCTGCATGAAAATCACTATTTCTGTTTTGACTTATTTTTTTATAAGGTTGAACTTTTGTTTTTTTATGTACTTTTTTTATATGCGCAATGCCCAATAATTCAATGTCTTTGACAGTCCTCGGCCAACTTTTGCAGTGTAAGGCTTGGTTCATTCTCTAATTTATTTAGAACTCTACGCCTAATCTCTGTGTCATTTCCTGAGACTAATCCTTGTACAAAAATTAAACACTTGAAATTATCGGCACTCAATTCAGCTAGTTTAAAGTCGTCACAATGTTTGTTTAGTATTGATGCAAAAGTAGCGTAATCTTCGTCGTCTTTTTTTACCAGGTGTATGCACTTCCAGCGTTTGTGAAATAACGTGGTCTTGGGACTGAACAATTCTGTTAATAATTTTACCATTTCTATAAAAGTTAAATCGCTAGTTTTCCGAGGCAAAATGAAATCCACAAATTTCGTATGTTCCGTGGTACCTAGTTTCCTTAGTAGCAGGCGAACCGTTTTTGAGTCAACCCATTTTTCGCAGTCAATTCTATATAAATCTTCATATCTCCGAAAATATGTTGTGAATGTATTTTCTTCCGAATATGTGAAATTATCGATGGCGTTCCACACGGTGTTCTGCAAAAACGCGTTCTCACTTTCATTCCCTTGGTCTCTACATGATATTGTTTGTATAAGTGTTTCCAATCTGTCATCATTTTCTTTCTTTTGCTGACACATCTTTATATTTTGTTCGAGGAGAAGCTTTTGAAACTTTTCTTCAGTTTGCTGTTGTTGTTGTTGTTTTTATTTTGCTCGTGTAAAAGCTTTTGAAATTTCTTCTCAGCCTGTTGTTGTTGAGAGATTTGAAATCTGGTTAATTCCGTGATGATTGACTTAAGGTCTTCCATAAGTACTTTTTTACGTTTTTTTTATTTTAGAAAATGAATATTTTCTTTTTTAGTATGGCTTTGTAAGAAGGTCGTTTCCTTAGATTAGCGCTTGCTAGACGCCATCTTAGTTGTGAAAAGATTATGAAACCATTTTCTTTACTACACTTTATGCGTTTTAGTTTTAGTAGAAGTAAACAGTTTCAGCTGATGACACCGTCATCGCTGCCATCAGTATGGAGCAGGATTTTCAACTTTTTTTCCAGACTGTGTCCAGACAATTTCAGTGACAAGGATCGATATAAAACAAGAAACACAACAAGATCCAAAAGTGTGCCGGTTTCTCCAACATTCATGACCTAACAGGAGACCTCCAACAGCTAAAATAGCACAGTGGATCTCTTTCATTGATGTTTGTCTGATGTTCGCAGATCATGTTATTGTTCCCACTAAGCTCGGACAAGCAGTCTTTAAACAACTACATTTGTGGCATCAGAAGCCGACAGTGTGGTCTATTGGCCTAACATACATACACACATTGAAAATACTGTCAAACTTTGCATCCAGTGTATGGAAGAGCAGGAGAATCCACCTCAGATTGTTAATTCTCGCTGAACATACCCAGAGCGACCATGGTTACAAGTACATGTAGACTTTGCTGGCCCTATTAATGGCCTTAGTTTCTTTGTTGTGGTCAATCCGTGAAGACAAATATATTTAAAAAATCTGGTGTCAAACCACAGTGGTTAATCTTTTTCAACGTCCAATTCTTTGTACTTCAATCTCCTCTTTCAGCCTCACTCTGCTCTCCCTACTGCTCTCCAGCTCAATGAAAAGAGTACCGTTTATATACTACTTTTTGCCCCACCTATGCAAATTGACTGTCAACCAGAGCCATCTAGCTTTCAAATTCGCCAAACAGCCAATTTGCAAAGGGGGACAACTCAAACCACACTTTCTGGATCCATTCCTGGCTGGGGTAACTTTGCTAACCACACGCCCCCTTGATTTACACGGTCATCACTAGTCAGCCCATCACGTAGTCGCTCGACCAACATGGCGGGCGTCTCTCTCGCTGTGATCTCCGCGGTGTCTCTTCGTGAACGTCGTGACTTGGCTTGACGTCGCTGTCTTCTTCCTCTGATGACACCACTGCTGGCCGCACATCAAGGATGTGTCGAGGGATGCCGTTGATAGATACATTGTTCGGGGACTGGACACTTGTCACAATGCCCCTCCCCCAGCGTGTGGTACAGCGAGCGTCAGGCGGCTTGATCCACACTTCCTCTCCCACTCGCACAGACGCTTGCTTCTCCCCTTCCTCGTGGCTACGGGCGCAGTTCGGGGATGCCGCCACTCGTACTTGAAGACGGCCCTCTGCGGTACTGACTCCACTTTTTGCCCTGACATTGGAGCCATATTATACCAGAAAACAGCTTCTGGTGGTGAAATCTGGCCCCTTTCAACTACAGCCTTGATGGTCCTGTGATGCCACTCCACAATTCCGTTTCCGCCTGATCTATATGCAGCCCTGAAATAGCGCCGCACTCCCCACTTATCCAACACATTTTTCAGGGCTGCTGAGTGAAAGGCAGTTCCATTGTCCATTAGCACTTCCGTCACTGGACCCCTCTCCAAAAACACCTCTTCCAGAACCTTTGCAATCTCACCTGCGTTTTCCGCCTTGATTTCCCTCCAAATGGCCACTCTTCCAGATCCACAGTCAACCATTGACAGGTACAGCCTATGTCGATAGTGCGTTACGTCTATCGCCAACCTGCTCCAGTTCTCTGCCACCTGAACCTCACCACCTTCGTGTCTACTTGGTGCAGGGTCGACTGATTGACACTGGTGGCATCTCTGTCCTGATGGCCTCCTTTGTGATTCTGGGGTCAACCTTCCTGGCCAAGAACAAGGTTCTATCCGCTCCGAAATGGTGCATGTCATGCAAATCCTTCGGAGTGTCTTAAGCCAAGCCACATATTGCAGCAGCCGCCTCATTCGGTGCCTTTAGCCAGGTCTTCCTCACCCTTGTCATCACATCTGCTCTGTTCTTCGCTGAGGGAACGATACTGATCCTGAGTTGAAGATCAAATTCCCTAATCAGCTCCCTTAACGTCATCAATCGACGCTTCACGAGCATCTCGGCGGCGCCTTTCGTCTTCACCCTCCTTTCTCCTGTAGCTTCGGACTGGACCCAAGAGAACACAGTGGCCGAGTCGGTCCTCACCTCAATATTCCGTAGCCCCCATTTCAAGGCTAAGTTGATGCCCTTCATAACCGCATCCAGTTCCGCCACATTTATGTGAGCCACGTCGTCCTTCTTCCGCAACCAAGCAGCATCTTCTGCAATGACACCACCTATCTCCAAGGTGACCCCCACTGCTATACTGCTTGCATCACACCACACAACACCTTCTGCACTATTGGGTACGTGCCAAACACCTCTCACTGGATCCTCCCTCTTCACCTCTTCAATAATCTCTCTCATAATGTCCACAGTCTCTTTATCAACTCCATCCTCCCACTTCGCTCCACTAGCTCGCCTTTTGATGTAACTACATGCAGTCCGTAGCCATCCTGCAATCGGGTAATGACCCACCAGTCTTCCGCATATCGAGAAGAGTTCCCGCCTGCTCATTTTTTCAGACACCTCCGGGATTTCATTTCCCCTCCAGAACACTAACCTTCCTATTTGGTCCTTCCTTAGTTGGAGCCCTAACGCCGCTCCCCCCTCCAACGATTCCGGGCGTTTTGTGATCAGCCCAAAGCCGTTGAGGTGCTCTACTACGTCCTTTGCAGTTGCTACCGTCTCATCCACCATGATGTCATCAATGTAGGAACTGGTGGCTCTTCTGACTGCATCCTCCTTGCTTAGCACCGTTTTGAGGATCGCCGCCATGATCTTTGGTGCAGAATTCAGGCCAAACCCTAACCTAGTTAGGCAGTATGTTTGGCCTTTGTATCCGACCAGCTGGTACTTCCAGAATTCCTGCGAAATGTGGATCTGTAGGTATGCAGATTTTAAATCCACGATCGCCGCAGCCTTCTGCATCTGCCTCCACTCTCGCATGGTCTCTCCGCACACATCCATCACATCGCCTCCCGTGTGACACGCAACGTATACGTTCAGTTCTCTGAAGTCCAGTATTGGCCGAACCTTTTGTTTTGTGGGCTGAACAACCGCCATTAACGGAAGCACGCCTTCCACCTTCTCCTTCCATGGTCTTAAAATCCCTTCTGAGATCCAACGGTCCACCTCCTTCTCAAATTCAATTCTTACGCTTCCTCGCAACGTATGCTCGTGCATTCCACTTTGTTGTTCAGTACGGGAGGTTCTCCCTTCCATACCCACTTAACTGTCCATTTCTCACCATTAAAGTGTGCAGAGAAATCTTGGTCCTCTATCATGCAACTTTTGTCTGACTCGGCCGTTCCTGTTCCTCTGCCACCTTTTTCGGATTGCACACTTGCAGCCCCTTGATGTCCTCCAAATCTCACGGTGTTCCTATGTACTGTGACGCCCCCTAGTCGAGCAATTGCGTCCATCCCTAACACCACATCGACGTCCCGTGACAATTTTGTTAATAACAATCGCCTGGATTGTTAGCGACATCCCACATACCATCATCCGAACGACACTTGTGCCATCGCACTTCACCTCTCTGCCGTCAACTGCCGTAATGCTGCTGGTCCCACTGCATGTGTCAACCATGTCTTTGGTGACAAGTGTTGAAGTACAGCCCGTGTCGACAAGGGCCTTTGCACTTCGCCCATTCAAGGTCACCTCTACTTGTGGCGACGTATCCTGAAGCGCCTTCATCGAATAAGTGGGGTAGCTACCGGCGCAGTGGCTTCCCCCTGTCCATTTCCCTGAGGACAGAATCTGCTGATGTGGCCGACTTTCCCACAGCGGTAACACGTGACTTCCGGCTTCGGCTCCCTGCACTCCCTCGCCATATGCGGGCCTTGGCATCGGTAGCATCTGCCAGCGAACCTGGGCTCTGCCACAGCCCTCTCGGCTCTTCGTCCTTCACAATCTCCTGCTGCAGTTTGCTTCGTTGAACGACAGCTACGCTTCCTTGCTCACGCTCTTTTTGCCTGGCCAGCACCCTAGCCTGTGTAATCAACTCCGCCACCTCCATGGTATTTACACCAGGCAGTTGCTGCAGAGCTATGGAAATATGGTCTGGGAAGCCATTTATGAAGGCCATCTTAACCATCTGTCGACGGCCTCCTCCATTGAATCCTGCTAGTCCTGCCAACCTCCGGATGTTGTTGGCGAAAACATCAACAGACTCTCCACACCATACGGCTTAGTTTGCCATATGCCACAAATGATCCTTCAGTAAAGGCTTCCTTCAACTTCTCTTCAATGGTGTCTGCAGACAGCCGATCCTCCTCCCGCATCTCCAGATATAGGGCCAGAGCATCACCATCAAGATACAGCGGTATCAAGCTGGCTACATCCGCGATGTCCTGCAACTTAGCGACAAGTTTAACCTTGCTCAGCCAGGCTACAACATCCCCCTCTTCAGAGAACGTCTTCAGCATTTCACTGCTGATCCTCTTTCCTGCCATAGTTACTGCCGGAAATAGCTTGTGGTCAATCCGTGAAGACAAATATATAAAAAAAATCTGGTGTCAAACCACAGTGGTTAATCTTTTTCAACGTCCAATTCTTTGTACTTCCGTCTCCTCTTTCAGCCTCACTCTGCTATCCCTACCGCTCTCCAGCTCAATGAAAAAAGTACCGTTTATATACTACTTTTTGCCCCACCTATGCAAATTGACTGTCAACCAGAGCCATCTAGCTTTCAAATTCTCCAAACAGCCAATTTGCAAAGGAGGACAACTCAAACCACACTTTCTGGATCCATTCCTGGCTGGGGTAACTTTGCTAACCACACTTGTGGTTGTGGATGTCCATTCCAAATCTCCAGGAATTTTTCCTCTGCAACAGACTGACACCCAGTCTACGGTAACAGTACTCAGATGGCTATTTAGTCAACACGGTTTGCCCAAGACTTTAGTCTCAGACAACGAATCACAATTCACGTCTGAGTCATTCCAGCAATTTTGCAAATTGTGTTGCATCACACACGTCTGGTCGCTGCTCTATCATCCTCAATCCAATGACAAGCTGAACGGTTTGTGGACACGTTTAAACAGACACTACTTAAAACAAGGGAACAATATGAGATACTACATGCTTTCCTGCTTTCATATCGAACAACAACAAATGGTGCAGTGAAGAAATGTTTCCTCTGCAACAGACTGACACCCAGTCAATGGTAACAGTACTCAGACGGCTATTTAGTTAACACGGTTTGTCTGAGACTTTAGTGTCAGACAATGGATCAGAATTCACGTCTGACCATTCCAGTCTTTCTGCAAATCGTGTTGCATCACACACGTCCGGTCACCGCCCTATCATCGTCAATCGAATAGACAAGCCAAACAGCACTACTCAAAGTGAAGGAGGAGGGAACAACAGAGTAGATACTACATGCTTTCCTCCTTTTGTATGGAACAGCAGCAAATAGTGCAGTGAGGAATGGTCTGTCACCAGCAGAGACACTCATGGGATTGTAGGGGAACAAAAGAGAATGATACCGGTTGCTAAGGATGCCGGTGGGTTATTCCTCTTTGGCAGAGGGAGTCAGACGACGAAGAAAAAGACTGGAATTCACCACAGATGGACAGGTTTCCACGTGCTTGGTAATATGAAGAAGCTCTGTCTTACCTACCGTTCTGGTAGAGTCCACCACGAATGGCGAGTAAAAACTTGTTTATGTTCTGTTATGTTGTGTTGTAAGTTCACCCTACATTTTTCAATATGTAAATAAAATGTGTATATTGTATTTGGTCGTATTTTTCTTTATTCTGTGTGCCTCATCGCATTAAGTTTAGTAGATATGTTTTCCCTTACAGAGTGGTAACGGTAATATAGATAAGAACTAACAGGATAAAAACTCTGTACCATACTGGACGCTTTAAAGCCCCAGCAACAAAGACAACACCCAATAAAGCAAAATCATTTTCAGTTGGTACACTAGCGTTTGCTTATAGCCAAACTGGGTACTTGGCATCATCTTCAAAATAAAATAACAATTCCTGTATGATATTCCAGTTAGGAGTTAATTCTGGGCACGGCACAGATACTTCCCAGACACACTCGAGACAACTTAATTGACAACAAGCCAACCATTCCATTCGAACTGCTACTGGACACATTTGAACTGCCATCTCTATTACCTCTCATGCAGACAAATACAAATGAGAGTAATGAAAGACCTCACAGGTGTTAGCCAAAGCGCAGTTACACTCGAGTAAAGCACCTCCAAATTAACCCCAACTGCGCCTGGTACAGTTAAGGACTTAAACAGGGAAATATTGGGTGCAACCTAAAATTAAAATAATACTGAGTTATTTCCCTTGCGGGTATGTCTTGTTGAACTTTGGAATCTTTCTGTCGAACTCGGGAATCTCTATGGAATTTCAAATGGAAATGAGGGGTAACTTGCTCCTATTTCATCAGTTATGATCGGGTAGAAGTCTTAAGTAATTCGTAATTGTATTCTTAGTATTGACTGTATTGAGGATTGAACTTTTAACCTCCAAAAGACTGTCACTTAGAACTGATTATTACTTAGCACCTTTAGATGTTGCACCACAGGTCCTTGCGTAAGGAGTTAAATGGTTTTGAGGAAAAAAATTGTGGTACTAATTTTTTAGCGGGGGCGTTTTATGAGCCCTAAGAAACTCCTTGTATTTAAAGAAAAAGAAACAATCCATACTGCCCTTTTACTCTTCTTTTTCTTATCTTCTTTTCTTTTCTCTTTCTTTTTTTTCTCCTGTCAATTTTCTTTCCTTATTTATTTGTAAAGCTATCTCTGATATAAAAACATCTGTAGGAACGACAAAGTTATCTCCCTTCAAAGCTATCTCTTTTTGGGAGAATGGAGTTTTGAATTCAGGTGCATATTCATTTAACCAGTCCCTTTTGTAGTCTTTTGTTGCTGATGCATGCATATTGGCAAACATGTGTTTAGAAGATTAGAATGGGAATATCCAATATTTTCATTCTTCACAACTTTTTTCTCTTAGCTTTTCCATATCTGAAAAAGATACAGTCTACAGAAACGTCACATCGACTGAAAAAAGTCTTCTTTCAAATCATGGCTATTAGTGTGTGCGCGTTATTTTGTGTGCATGAATAAAACATGATTTAGATGCGTGTGTGTCTGTTCATTGCAGTCTGCAACATGCACATACTCTACTTTCTGTTGATAAAGATTAAAATAGCGATGTTTATATAGCTATGGCAGCAACACATTCAGGCTGGCTATTTGGTCTCTGTTGGAAATTTTAGAGAGTAGAAAACACCCAATACCAACGGTTAACCAGACGGATATATTGGAAGCGACACAGGACTCAGTTTTCCTGAAAATGGAATGTAGAGAAAAATCTGAGTAGCAATTATCAGAATGATCATCTCAATAAATTCTACGGAACAGATACTACACTTTGATCTTAGCCAAAAGGACAAGAGAGCAATTATCAGAATGATCATCTCAATAAATTCTACGTTTTTACTAAAGCATATTATTATTATTATTATTATTATTATTATTATTATTATTATTATTATTATTATTATTATTATTATTTTATTATTATTACTAGCAAGTATATGTGTTGCATAGCCACCTAAAGGGGCGCAGCACCAAAAGGGGATTTATTGCATAATGCTTGTGAATTAAATCTTCTTGGAACCGAAAACAATACGAAAAGTCTATGAAAAGATTATGAAAAGCGTTTTCAACCTTTTTTTACTCATTTCCATAAGGCACTTATATAGGCATTTTCAACAGGCACTTTTAATACACATTTCCTTAGGGGGTTTTGCAGCCTTCAAACTGTCAACCTATTTTCACATTACTCCCCCAAACACTTCTCGTTATTAAAACATTTCTCTTTCTAAACATTTCAAATTACGCATTTTAAACATAGTTCTCTTTTAAATTCTTACAATTAACACAGTTAATTAACCATTTTACATTAAACATTGTATCTCATTTAAACATTTTAAACATATCATTTCTTCTTTCGATTTTTAGTTCTTTCAGTTTTACAGATTAGGACCCCAAAAAAATGTTATGCCCCAAAAAAGTTACCTTACATTTTCTTTCTCACTGTTGGTCGTGGATTTGCTTGCACCCTCATCTCCGTTGCTGGCTCGTGATCGTAGTGGTGTATCTGTTTTGTGTGCGCAAATTCTGTCATCATGCACAAAAACGCTCAGAGACAAGACTTTTTGAGAGAGATTCCATTCGTTTATTTCACACTTCAATCGGAGAGATTTCCATTCGTTGGTTCGTTCACTCAAACCCTGTCTTTCTTTCATACTGCTTTGTGGAAATGTGACGGATGCAATCGGCTATTTCTTGTCCCGCCATTGGGATCTTACTCTACGTCTTAGCCCATATCTCGCGATGTCACCCCAACTCTGTGCATTGCAGAGCTCAGTTTATGAACGTCTGTCCTCTTCGCGCCTCCATATTGGACTGTCTAGAGAACTAATTTCTCACCAGGGATCTGTGACATCAGAGCCCTTTGACCCCTCAACGAATGTCATAACAGAACTCAATATCGCTTTTTGTCTAACCTTTTTGATCCAAGCGTTTCATCTCGCCAACATACATCCAGTATGTTATGATTCCCAGAATGAATCATCTTGTTTGTCCCAAATTATCAATGCACCTAATTCGTACTTCCTCCTATTTCTTTAACCCAGTTCATAATTCATACTAGCTACTTTACCCGTTTTCAAAATACAGGGCCCGTCATAATGTAACATACCTTCCTCTCTTATCAGAAAAAAGAATCCTTGGATTTTTTTTTAAACGCCCATCCCTGGGACTGGTCAGGATCTGGAACCAAACACAACTGGGCCCCAATCCTCCGAATCTAGCCGGAAATCCATCGGCATCACCCAATTCTAATCCTGAGATGTAAGACAGGTCATCTTACGATCTGAGTCGGCTCTCTGACCATCCCATCAAAATCGATAATCGGACGACCTTTGCCCCGAATTAGCCATATGCTACACCTGGGCACCCATCTCACACACATATCATTCTTCTACAATCAGTATACGACCTATTTTCCATTTAAGCGTATTACTGCGATATAGGGGAACAAAAACAGAAACCCCTCCTTTTAACATGTCATTATCTGGTCAGCCCGCAAAAATTATAAAAGGTACCGTTTCCCTACCACTTGCTACGACTGGACCATACGCTTTGCGCACTTCAGCACTCCGGTGCGAATGTCCGAGAATCATCACCTGTTCTTCTAACTCCCAGCCCCTTTGACATAGTGGCTCTCATCCCATGGTTCTAACTATACAGTACAGTGAAAAGGTGACGGTTATTTCAAACACCACTCCCGGAAAGCATCGGGTTACCAAACCAGGTCCACCCTGCTATCATCATATCCAAGCACAACCAACATGGTACATTTCTAAATCGACCCCTCCAAGGTTTTATCCGTCCCCGACACGCATACGTAAGTCGCCCTGCACCCCCAATTAACTCCAAACCCCTTTGATGTGGAGCAAACATCAATACACTTCGCACCCTTCCCGTGATTCTAACTATGCAGTGGGGGGTGGAGAGTCATCTCCGCGCACATGCCGGCCAACATCTAAAATCCAAAGATGGGACTACATCTTAAAACTTAAAATTCAACACCACTCACACCATATGAATCAATGTAATCGCAGATACCTGGGTCACAAAAATTCAATTTCCATAACTGACCACCGTCCTTTTTCGTGGTCCCACAGAATGACCATAACTCCGTCATTATCCCGTTCGCAATCTAACGCATGCGGTTTGAACCCTGTCCGATTTTGCTAAGTCAACACCCGTGACCGCACTTTCAAGGGACCATGCGGCGAACCTTCGGTGATCCCTTTTCTATCCTATAGACCTGTACATACGATGCACAAGGGTTTCCACAACTTGACCCAAACCGATTCTCACTGCCGTTGACCACAAAGATTCCCTAATCCAACCTACAAACCTGTATCTCTTGCGTAGCTGACCGCAAACTTAAGTAACTGTCTTTTTTTTTCCTTTCCTTCTAAATAACTTTTCCAACTTAAAGGGAAAAAAAAACTTATCCGTCTTGGTCACTCTCAAAAACAAAATTCATTCAAAAACCAAAAATCAAAAAAAAATAAAAATGTAACCGACGGAACGAATGGAAATCTATCTCCACAATACAAATTATACAAATTACAACAATTATAACTCAAAAAACAATTACTTTTTTTCTTCTTCTTCTCCTTTGAACACAATCCAAACCACAGAAAAAAAATACAAAGACAACAGCCAACATGCATAAAATTCCTAAAAAAAAAAATACCATCTTTTTTCCTTAAATTCTTACAATGAAGACAACTCCGCGCACAACCATTATCCAATTAAAAAATCAATGACATATAACACAAGTCAAACAAAAGAGCAAAGAAAACAATCCTTAACATCGGCGAACGGGTTGATATACCGTCTCCTCCGACCCGGGTGGCGTCGAGCAGCCTGCAACAATCTCATAGTAGCAAGCCGACTAGAAATCTCAGCTTCCTTCGCTTGTCTCTCTCTCTCTCTCTCTTTTACCTTCTCTCTCTTCCCCTCCACCTGTCTGCAACATTCTCGCAGTGGTAGGCTGGCTCTTTCACTCTTTTTCTACCTTCCTTCTCTCTCTCTCTACTCGCTCACTACTTTTGCTAGGCTGCCGCATAAGAAATGAACGCTCACGCATAAACTGATGGAGCCCCATTCATATTTCTTGGGTGGTTAGACATTGATTTTCTTTGTTTATGACCAAGAATATTTTTAGTTGAAAATAAAGAAAAAAAAAATTTCGACCCCACTCCGATTTTTGTTTTACCCTCCCTCCATAAATAAAAATATCTTTAGTTTAAAAAAAAGAAAAAAAATGTTTTGACTCCCCTCAAATTTTTTTATTTTACCCTCCCCATACATAGAAATATTTTTAGTTAAGAAAAGAAAAGAAAAAAAAAGAAAAACAGTAAAAAATTCAAATTCAGCAAACACGATTAGTTATTTAAATGCTCTCAAGAAGAAGTTTACCTAAATTAGATTCATTAGAATGTGCGTTTTTTTTTAAATAGTAATTTTTAAATCAATTATTATTTCAATTAAACAATTTGATTCAATAAAATTGTTAAAATCAACAATTTAAAAAACTAAATACAGCGAACAGTATTTTTCAAATCGGAAAAAAGGTGTAGCTACAATAAAAAAATCGGTACTCTTTTACTGTAGGACCCGCACTAACTTTAACCATGACCCTAACCCTAACTCTAAACCCTAACCCCCACTTTGACCCTGACCCTAACCCTAACGACGGGGTCAAAGTTAGCGCGGGTCCTACAGTGAAAAAGCATAAAAAAAATCAAATACAGTGAACACGATTTGTGTAAATGCTCTCGGAAAGAAAGTTTACCTAAATTAAATTCATGAGAATATGTGTGTGTGTATTTGTTTAATGACCTTTTGTTAATTAAACAATTTGATTCTAAAATCAGTTATATAGTTTTCCAGTACAATTTTAGTTTTTTTGTTGACAGAAAAGAAAAAGAAATCACATCTTTTATTTTAATAAATAAAACATGGAATAATAAAAACAGTTTTCTTTGTTTATGACCAAGAATAAATACAGTAAAACACGAATAGTTTTTTAAAAGAAAAAGTTTACCTAAACTAAATTCATTATAATGTGTGTGTGTTTTTAAATAGTTATTTTATAAATCAATTATTAGTTTAATTAAACAATTTGATTCAGTGAATTTGTGTTTTAAAACATAATGGATAATAAGATTAAGAAAATAAACAAACTCAGAACGTTTTAATAAAAAAAATCAGAGTAAAAGTAACACGGTAAATGCCAGCGTTTTGTTTACATTTTAAATAACGCGCCCGTCTTGCGTCCATACTGAATAATCAGAGGGAGGTAACCAATTCAGTGGAGTAACGGTGGCTGTTCAATCAGTTTCCCAATAGATAGATCAACTACGTAACTCATTTTATGTATGTATATATATAAATAATAAAAGAAATAATTATAATTTATAAGCAAGATTATTAGCGAGCAAAATAGCGTAAATACATGTGGAAATCTGAAGAAAACAATCATGAGTGTATATTTGTGAATACTAATTTATTAGAAGTTTAAAAGCAACTAATTATGTAAATTGAGAAATGCGCATAGTGTTTATGGCGGTTTTTGTAGTAGTATATAAAGAAGCTGGCAGACTAAGTAAATAATAATATTACTCTGATGGAGTTTCAGACAGACAGACAGACAGATACATAATCTCCATCATTAATAGATTAATAGAGGAACAAACAGAAAATAGTAATAGTATCAGCATCATCATAAGTAAGTTGGCGACAGTTGGTGAAGATTTCATTATAATGCTTAAAAAATAGAAATAGTTAAAAAAATTAAAAGTAATCTAATTGTGTTATTTTGGGTTGTTTTGTTACTAAAGTACGAATATCATGTTTAAATGTAAAGCGACTATTATTATTACTATTATTATTACTATTATCATTATTATTATTACTATTATTATTATTATCACTATTATTATCACTATTATTATTACTATTATTATTATTACTATTATTATTATTATTATTATTATTATTACAATTATTATTATCATTATTATTATTATTATTATTATCTCACTAGGAGTTTTCACACAAGTTATTATCAGTGATTGCTCACTCACAATAACAATTTGTTTGCTTGAAGTCTGAGTGACAACAAGTCTCCTCAGATTTCCAACCTTCTCCACCTCTTTCGGTAACTTTTGCAAATTATTTTGTGTCATCACAACAGTCGTTCACCATTAATTTCTTGCTAGCAACGACGGTTTTTTCTGGAATTTGAGTGACAATAAGCCTCCCCAAGATTTCAGTACTCTTGCACCCTTCTAGTAGAGGTCTGGTGCCACTTTTATTAGGGGGAGGTCATGTTATGGTATAACGAAGGACCCCACACTCTTCGCCCCGTGGGTATCGTTGTCGCCCACTCGCACACAGGTGTTTGATATCCCGGTCGCGGTGGCAAGTAGAACAGATACCTCACTCTGATCCGGTGTCACTGAACCCCTTGTAACATAGGTGGTCTACTCGTGTCTCTATCTCTGTACTCACACGTCTGGTTCTGTGCGCAGAAATCTTTCTAGACTGTGAACACCCTCTTTGGCCAGTGATCGTCAATAGTAGCTGCAAAAAGAAAGATGTGTTGAATCTCCTCCGGGTCGGATGATGATGATTTCGTGATTCTGTGTAGGCAAAGTTACACAGTGGAACAATTCAACAATAGGAATAATTTAAACTCAGCGGTTTCTTTTTGTATCAAATAATTATTAACAAGATAACAACTGTTTTTAGAATGTCGAATTAAGTCTACTCTTCGATAATGTCTTTGTTTACTAAACTAGTTCGCCGTCGTTCTCTCGGTCTCTGTGTGCGAGAGCCCATTTACGATTGCAAGTCCTTAAGTAAGTTGTAACTTGTCTACTGAACAGTGGGGGGAGGGGGAATCCTATGGCCCATGCCATCCCAAACGAGAGCGATCGTTCGCGCAACATCCTCGCTTGGCTGGCGCTCGTGTACTGATCTCGTTCTGCAAACCAAAGAGTCCCTTCTCCTCCCAAAAAGGCATATTTTAACACTCTCTCTTTCTCTCTGTGCCTTTCCTCCTCTTTCGGAGTCGGGGCGGTGTGGGATATACTGATTTACTCTCCCCCTCTCTCTCTCTTCCCTTTTTCTCGTTGGTCGGGTGAGGGTTGCGTCTCTTCCTGATTCAGATAACTTGAATTCCTCTACTAAATCCCACCTCCGTGATAGCAAACACAACACTCGGTTTCTCGCTGTGACACGGACTTTCGTCCTAATTAATGATGACAGCTTAGATGGCTTATCTTCAAGCTTCAACTTCATGTACTCAACTAACGTAGTCCGTATGTTTTTTCTGTTGATATCTTCTTAGTATTTAACGATTAAGCTGTTATCAATATTCCACCCCCCATATGGTAAATGTCTGCCCATTGTGTGTGGATAATTGTAATGACAACTTAAGAAACCTTCCCAGGTTTTTCGTCGCCATCTCTCGGCTTGCTTTCTATAGCTGATTCTATGTGAATATATACTAGTTTCAATTCTCTACCTCAATTCTATGTGGGGCCACACTTATTACGTCATATGGGGGTCTAGTTGTTTCAGTTCCTTTGGGCTCGTGTGTTCTTTTTACCACTTTGTTTTATTTCTATTTCAACTTATGTGTGACTGGTTAGCATTCATAGTTTATGTGAGTTGGTCGATGTTTGTTTCTTCTGGCTAAGTGATTTCGACTCAATCAACAATTATTTTATTTTCTACAATCGATCATGTTGTTTCTTCTGGCCAGGTGCAGGTCTGTGTCAAGTACGCTTATTCCTGCCAAGTGACCTTTTCGGTACACCTGGTCCAGATATTCAACATTACTTAGTTTTGGGGAAGTGGGTTATATTTGAAGTTTAATACTTCTAAATTTCTGCAATTTACAATTAACTGACCAAGTGACACATTTCTTACTAACTCCCTATCTATCGCTTTCACCGCCTCTCACTGTCTCTATCACTCTCCCTTCTGTCACCCTCTCTCTCTCTCTCGCTCTCTCTCTCTCTCTCTCTCTCTCTCTCTCTCTCTCTCTCTCTCTCTCTCTGTGTTTATTAACAGTCAACGGTAATAAAACTAACTATAAAACAGAAGATTGAAAAAGTCCATTATAAATAATAGGGGATATCACCACAAGTATTAATACTATTAACCGATAAATAGAGAGAAAAAAGATAAAGAGAGTGAAATAAAGATAGAGATATGGAGATATAGCAAACAGAAAGACTAATTTTGGATTTGTCTTTTTATTTTTTTAAATTCAACTGTCTTTGTAAACTCACTTTTACTGATTCAAATAATCTAATCCGAGCTCAATTGGTGACGCAATGGGTCAATTTTTTTCTAGTATTATATATATATATATATATATATATATATACAACAATAGGTCTCATACTACAAGAAAGTCAATAAAAATCTTGATTGAAGTTACTGCCCTCAAGGCAAAATTGAAATATATACGGCGAAGCCAATCATAAAACTGATTTAGAAAGAGCCAAGCTGAGGTAGATGACCTGGAAAGGAAACAAAGTCCTTTCTCTACGAGAGAGCAATCACCATTTTCAACAGTGCCGCACTTGTTACTAGAAGAGACAACATTGGATAATCCTGCCAAGGAAATTAAAACTGAGCAAATCCAAACTTCTATCCGCTTGAACTCAAACACATTTCATTTTGTACCTCGTCAGCCGACACAGCCCATACCAGCAGCCAGTAGTAATTCTACTGATTCTCTTATTAATGATTGTTGTAGTCAACCTTACGTATTCTGTCAAACTAATGCCCTAACATTTTCAGGTCCCTCGCCACCCAGGAATGATTCTTATTTGAACAAACGCAGCCAACTGCTGAAGGTAGTTTAAAGAAAGATTGTCAGGACAACGCTTTATGGAGGAATCAATTTCGACGAAATGTTAGTGTGTGCCGAGTTCCAAGAAAGAAAGTAGACCCGTTGTTACATTCTTTTAAAACAGAATCTGAGTGTATTCTTAGCATGCCTTTATCCTGACCGACACATGACGACAAAGAATTACAAACACCTCCCGAGTTAAAGAAACAGTTACAATACATCCAAGACACATGTGATCAATAACCAGTAAGACCTCCAGTTGAAATTCATCATCATCATCATCATCATCATCATCATCATCATCATTATCATCATCATCATCATCAGTTTAACGTCCGTTTATATGCTGGCATGCATTGGACGGCTCTAAGAAATTAACTTCCAAACTAACCTATCTCTGACCAAGTCTTTTTTTTCATCCTTTTTTTCTCTCAAGTCCATTTTTATCACTTCCTCCCATGTTTTCCTTGGTCTTCCTTTGTGAACTGGACCTGCTACCTTAACTGTTCTACATCTATAGAGATAGAAGGCAATAAAATCAAATACTAATAATAAAAAATGATTTTTGGTTGTTAATATTATTGAAAACGTTTTGTCAAGACACAAATAAACAGACTACATGAAAGACAGTGAAAATTTGCCTACCAAAATAAAAATGCAACTGCGTATTTTAAAAAAAACTATTTGAAAGAAATTTAAGATGTGTCTTATGAATTAAAAATAAATTACTAACATGTTTTTATTAATTTTTGTTTTATATTTAAATTTATTTTAACATGGAAGTTAAGTAGATTCTTTTACTATATAAAAATTTGTAAGCACTAGCAAATATATGCTCCCTCCCTCCGTTTGTTTGTTTTTTACAAAAAAAAAAGAAAGAAAATCACCCCATCCTTTATGTTTAAAAATAAAACACGGAATAATAAAAACAGTTTTAAAACAAAATTTACCCTTTACGGCATAAAATGTAAAACAAAAATTGCTAAGCTCAATTAAGGTCATAAAAAGATACTAATATTTAAAGTTTTTCAAATCGAAAAAAAAGGTGTACCTAAAATAAAATCAACAATTTTTAAAATAAAACACAGTTATTTAATTGCTCAGTAAAATGTGTTTGGTTTTTCTTACAAAAAAAATAGTAATTTTTTAATCAATTATTTTTTAAATTAAATAATTTGATTCAATAAATTTGTGCTTTAAAACATCATTTCTAATGATATTAAAAAAACAAAAAAAAGCGTTTTAATAAAAAAAATCAAAGTAAATATAGCCCCCTCACTTTTTGACTTAGGCCCCCCCCCACTTTACGGTTATCAATAATTAAGTTGATATGTATGTGTTTAATTTTATCTAATTAGCTTATCTATTAATTGATTGTTGGTCTTATATTGTCATCATTACAATATAAGACCAACAATCAATTTTATCTAAAATTTGGCAAAAACCAAGCGAAATGGGTGAGTTTTTGTTAAAGGTCCCTATTCTATAGCTATATTTACGGACTTTCATTTTCTTCTCCAAAAAATCGACACCCTGAAGCAAAAAACTTGAATTAAACTGATTTTGGCATTTCTTTAGTTTAGCTGTGAATTACAATTTATTTGCTTTCCTTTTTTGAAGACAGCGGCAGACAATCAACCGGAATAACAGAATTAGGAGTTTTTATACAAAATCTTCTTTTCTTCTTCTTTTCTTTTTTTTATACATAAAGTAGAGAGAATTTTTCCTCTGTACATATTTGCTTAATAGGAAAATAACCCCATCCATCACAGGCTACTAAACTCACCAATTCATTACGCTTATTCACTCGAGCGTGTTATAGTAAATTTTCATTATTTTTCACCAACAAACACTAAATATTACATTTGGCCCACCATCTACAACTCTCTGCCAAACCAACTCCATATAGGTGGTAGCAAAAACTTTTCTCTCTAACAATTCTGTACTGTCACTCTACTCATCGACACCGGGAACTAATAAACACAGTTTAATTTTCACAAAAGATGCCGTTCTTCTTTATTATTTGCCTGGTATTAATTTACTACATAATATAAAGCAATACGCAAAGACTTAATGACCGCTCCTGTTCACTCCGATGATTTTCCGCGAATATCAGATTACGTTATTTCTATTTCTACCTATAACTTCTATATTTATATTCATTCCGGAATTAAGCGAATGAAATTAACGAACGCAGTTCCTGCAACATTTAATCATTCAACATGGCGGCTACAATTTCTTGATCGAATACAATGAATCTATTTGAGCTTGTTCCATAGTTGAAGCAGTTGACTTGGTATGTCTGATTGACCTTGCTGCGTGTCCAGTTTCATCACAAATATTACAGTGAGGTCGGGGCATCGTGAAGCGAGTTCAGGGTAAGACATTATTAACATTCGTCGAAGTATATCATGAATATTGTCCTTGATGGACAGTTCCCGAGACAATGCAGCTGGACCACTTAGGAAAGACCGAACGTGCTTGTTCCAAGACTCTACTGGACTCTCACTCCATTTTGCTATCGAGTTACCGTTATCCCACTTGAACTATGGGCACACATTTGATGGTAGCTCGGTATGATCATAATCCATGGTTTAGCCTTCTCATCGACGAAGGCAATTCTGAGATGAAGCATTATCTCGATGCCCAAGGTTTTCAATGCTTCCACATGCACACATTTGTTTGTGACAGACTGTGTGATAGCAGGAGGATGTTGGTGTTACTCATGAACGTTTCAAAATTTTCGCAATTGATGCTGTTATGGATGAGAGAACATCTGTAAAAGCGATTTTGAGGGCTGAAAAATCTGTTGCAAAGCGGACGGACCATTATTTGTATTTCCTCCACTCGCACATGGTGAATCCATTAACATACTGGTGATTTTTCGGATTGCATCGATACATTTTTTTATCACATTGTTGAGGATCCGCATAATATCCAAAGTTATTCATTCCATCCTCCCTCATGTCCTTCTGTCCACAGAACAACCGATACAGTATCTTTTGAGCAAAGTCCAATGAACGCAATTTGAAGTGAAGAACAGAGAAACAATGCAAGTCTGCCTTGTTAATACGCTTCCAACGAGCTATTCCAATTCCAATATATACATTTATACTTTTATACTTAATACATTTAAACTTTTATACTTTTTACTTTTGTACTTTTATATGCACCTTATCAGTTAATACTTTTAACTTTATGTATTCTCTGTATTTGATAAACCAATTGATTCTTGAATTTTGCCATTTTTACTAGAAGCGACATGCTGATATGTTTCAAATGAGCCATCAAGCAGTGTCAGAAAATCATTTTATGTCTAGATTAAGTCCAAAAAGGTGTATTTGGCCCAAAATGACCAAATATGGTAATTTGGGCCCAGGCCCCCAAAATTGAAATTTCTGTTAGTTCTTTTTTCACCAGAAGCGACTTGCTAATATGCTTCCAACAAGATCTCAACCACTATCAGGAGATCATTTCATGTCTAAATTATGTCAAAAAAGGTATTTTTGGTTCAAAATGCCCTAATATGGTAGTTTGGGCCCAGATGTCAAAAAATTGAATTTCTTTTAATGTTTCTTTATCTATCACCAAGAGTATTCCATTCCGCTTCTAACGAGCCATCAACCACTACCAGACGATTATTTTAAACCAAAATATGCTCCAAACAGTGATTTTTCCCCAATATGCCCAAATAAGGTAATTTGCGCCCAGACGCCATAAAATTGAAATATTTTGAATTTTTCTTTTTCTATCACCAAGAGAATTCCATCCGCTTCTAACGAGCTCTCAACCACTATCGGATGATCATTTTTAGTCAAGATATTGAATTTATTCCCATATTTGGCATTCTGGGCGCAATGTGGGCCGCCCCCCCAACTTTTTAGGAGAGCTCTCCCACTTTTATAACTGTCCCGCCGGCCCTGGTATAATGACAACAGAACAGATACTACACTACCTCCACACCTCTCAAAAGGGAGGAACTCATGCCTGGGATGATGGTATCATGACAACAAAACATATACTACACTACTTCCATACCTCTCAAAAAAGGAGGATGTAATGCCTGAGTAGATGGTATCATAACAACAGAACAGATACTACACTACTTCCACATCATCAAAATATGAGGAGGTAATGCCTGGGAGGATGGAATCATGACAACAGAACAAATACTATACTAACTCCACACCTCTCCAAAAATTAGGAGGTAATGCCTGTGAGGTTGGTATCCTGACAACAGAAAAGATACTACACTTCCGCCACACCCTTCAAAAATGAAGGAGGTAATACCTGTGAGGATAGTATAATGACAACAGAACAGATACACTACCTCCGCACCTCTAAAAAAAGGAGGAGGTAATGCCTGGAAGAATGGTATAATGGAAGCAGAACAGATACTACACTACATCCACCTCGCAAAAAGGAGGAGATAATGCCTGAGTAGATGGTATCATGACAACAGAACAGATACTACACTACCTCCACACCCACACCTCTCAAAAAAAGGAGGTAATGCCTGAAAGGATCGTATCATGACAACAGAACAGATACTACACTACCTCCACACCTCTTTAAAAAGAGGATGTAATGCCTGGGAGGAGGGTATCATGACAACACAATAGATACTTCACTACCTCCACACCTCTCAAAAAAGGAGGACGTAATGCCTGGGAGGATGATATCATGAAAACAGAACAAATACTACACTAACTCCACACCTCTCAAAAACGGAAGAGGTAATGCCTGGGAGGATGGTATCATGACAATAAAGCAGATACTACACTAAACTATGCCTATGAATTGCGCATTTAAAAATAGTACATTAGTCTATATACTATACTATTTCATGATAAGTACAATAGTCTTAAATAGTATAGGTTTTGCTTTAGACAGACAGATACATAATCTCCTTTATTAATAGATTATTATTATAATAATTATTATTATTATTATTGTAGATGGAAATCCTAAGCTAAATCCCCCCCCCCCCAACAAAAATGATATTCTACTTTTTTAGGGGATCAGTTTCACATGTAAATTTAACATAAAATGAGCCTCCATTTCTAGGCCATTCTAGCGTCTTAGGGCAGTTAATAAAATTAATTTGCTATGGGAGATAAATTCTGTGTGTTTTTTTTGCGGGGGTACCAACTTTTTTAAGCGATTACATGTGGTTGCAAAACTTTCCATCGGACTTAAGGTTAGTGGTAAAAAAAATTTAATGAACTGCCCTAAAAATTTAGAATGGCCCGGAAATGAGGATCATTTTATGTTAAATTTGTATACGAAACTGATCCCCCACTCTAAATTCTAAAATAGATCTTTATGTTTTTCTCTGACAAGTTTTTGAGGGTGTTCACACGTAATCGCCTAAAAAAGTAGAATCTTATTTTGGAAGGGAGTGTTTTAGTTTAGGGTGTTATTAATTCATGTCATACTATTTATTTGTCTCTCCATGAAAGCGGTTAGACACAAGGTCGATTTTTAATTTGGGGGATCCAGCTCTCCAAGAATGGGCACTCAAGATTGGGAGAACAAAAAAATTTCCTCAGTCTAGAAGGAATTCTTCTTCACTGACCAAGGACAGAAAAGATAAAGTGTAGTATCAGAACAGATACTAAACTTTGAATTGCTTATTTTCTAAAAAAATATAACATATAATATGGCACAAGGCCATCAAAAGTGTGGGATTGTGGGGGTCGTTGGCTTTCTTCTATTTCACACTATCTATCTTACTCTTAGCTAGAATCATTTCGGTCACCACAATACCAGATTTACTCTAGGGTTCAGCTTAATTAAAATATTGCCAATATGTTGAAAATTTAATTATATATATATATATATATATATATAATCAATTAATGAAGTTTTTTTTAATTCAGAAAAAATATTTTCCATAAGATGGCCGAAAAATATCAATAAATTGTTTGTCAATAATAAATTCATTCAGTTTCAGATATCCAATCAATGTCCTGAAAGTTCATACAAAAATATCTGCCCCTTCCCCCCCCCCCTCCAAGAAAAACCCTCAGTGTTAAAAAAAATATCTGGTCGATCAAATTCTTTTGGGTAGAACTATTTTGGGAAAAATTCTCTGGTGACAGATTTGCCGGAAAGACCCTTACAACATTGTTATAAATGCATAAAATCCTATCACACGAAAGGAAATTGATTTATCTACAAGTTGACTAATGTGCATTGTTTTTTTTTATAACTTATCGGTGAGATGCAAAAAAATGAACATATTCGGTTTTTATAGATTTTGTTCCAGCACAAAATTATATTAAAAAAAACCGGTGCTTATTTAGAACAGGGTCCCTGGAAAAAATTATTTTCATGTAAAATCAGTATTTTGTACTTACTCAGGCATAGTTTCTCACTCACAGTACGAAAAAGAATTTAAAAATATCAAGTAGAACTTTAATTAGAACGATTTTTCCATTTCCATAAGGGCGATATACAACGTCTATTCGCCGACATTGTGGGTGTGAGCGATCGATGGAATAGCCAAGGGCAATAAGCACCTACATTTTATTAATCTATAAAATTATATCGTGGAAAGTACCCCGGTGAAGAAATCAAAAATAATTATTTAATTTTCATTTTTTTTATTTAATAAATATATATTTTATTATTATTGCATATGTGTTTCTTTCTTTTTTAAATTATAACAATAACAACGGAGTTATTGCCCTTGGCTATTCCATCGATCGCTCACACCCAAAATGTCGGCGAATAGACGTTGTACATCGCCCTTATAGAAATGGAAAAATAGTTCTAATTAAAGTTTTACTTGATATTTTTAAATTCTTTTGCGTACCGTGAGTGAGAAACTATGCCTGAGTAAGTACAAAATACTGATTTTACATGAAAATAATTTTTTCCAGGGACCCTGTTCTAAATAAGCACCAAAAAAACTGACGTAAACAAATTGTTAGGTGATTTTTTTTAACATAACTTTAGTATATTTACATTTTAACCTCAGGTTTTTATTTAGGAAAAAGTTTTCGATAAGAAAAGCCTCAAATATCGAAACATAAATAAACTTAAATCAACGCCATTTAATGAACCTGCTTGATAAGGGGTCTATAGTTGCGCAGGTGATTACTTTTATGCTGTGGCTGTGTTCTTTCGGGAACTTTTGATATTGTTGGAATCGGAATCGGTAATTGTATCGGAATCAGAGATTTGAAACAGAATCAGTAATTGTATCGGAATTAGGAAGAATATTGGAATCGTCTCATCACTACTCTTAGGTTATCTTTCTGATTGAGTCAACCGACTCTCAGACTATGGTCAAAGAATCAAACAACATTGGGGAATCTTTAATAATAGCCCTACAACTCGCGAGTCGGGTTGAAAAAAAGTTGTAGAACGTAGTCAAAAAAATGAATATGCAACAAATAAATGCAACGTACGTAGAGACCGGAGATTTTCCTAGTTTTCTATTCCATCTGTTTGTATGTTTACGTATGGTAAATGGGTTTTTATTAGACAAGAAAAAAAAAAAAAAAATTTTCATGTCATTTATTTAAAAAACAAAATGGCGTCATTAGTTTTTGCTATCGGTGTCACGTGTGTGTTTTTTTTTACCGGGACTCATAATCAAAGCGGCGTTTTTTGTTGTTGTTTTTTTGGGGGGGATGGGGTTGTATTTTTGAAATTTAATTTTATGAAACGAACATTTTAACGATCATTTTGATCACCAAATGAGCGCGCATGTCGTTACGTCATTGGGGGTTAGGGTTAGGGCTGGGTTTAGGTCAGGGTTAGGGCTGGGTTTAGGTTAGGGTTAGGGCTGGGTTTAGGTTAGGGCTGGGTTAGGGTTAGGGCTGGGTTTAGGGTTAGGGTTAGGAATTTTTTAAAGAAACAGGAAAAAAAACATTACGGTTTGACGAATGAAAATAATATGTAAATAAAAGCACACTGACATGTAAATAAAAAGAAAATTATTTTATTCCTTTTGCTTAAAATGTAGTTTTGTTTTGTTCTTCTGCTTGGCTAAAAAATGCAAAAATTGCGCTTTGACTATGAGTCCCAGTAAAAAACCAACCAAATTCAGAACGAGGCGGAAGTCTCGTTCTGGATTCGGTGTTTTCTATCGAAGCAGCCATTACTGTTTTTTTTTCCACTTCACTTACGCTAAAACTATTAACTTATAGAAAATAGCACTTTTAACGGATTATAATCATTAATAACTGTCACAGTTAACTTGGAAATTCAGTTTTATCGGCTACGGTAACTTTTATTTGTTGTATATTTGTTTTTTCAGCGTTTTCGTTGTTGGGCTATTCTTAAAAATACCCCAACATTGTCGTATATTATTCTTTGAGTGATGTGTCGCCATCATTTAGATTTCCTGTAAGTAAATAGTAGTTTTGTCCCTCAAAGTTGCTCTTCTTTATTTTGTGGAGGGATATATTCTCTCAGCTGCCGTCTTGGGCTGGTGTCATGAAGCAGTCAACTGTTAACCAATGTTGAAGAAATGTTAAATGTATGTCCGGTGGTAGTAAAAAAAGAGACTTTTGCATTTGAGTTTATATATTGTGCGAGGGCTATTTGAGGACATTTTTAGTATGTTATTTAAACAACAACATTTTAACAAAAAATGTATATCCAGATTACTGTTCTCATCTTGGGTGTTTAGGGTTAGGGTTAGCTATGGGTTCACCATTGTCCCCAGTACTGGCTAATGTCTACATGGAATACTTTGAGGAAATGGCGTTACAATCAACACCACTACAGCCAACAATGTGGCTGTGATATGTAGATGACACATTTATACTCTGGCCTCACCAGGAGGACGTTCAAATATTACTGGACCATATGAACTCTCATCTTGTGAAAGTCAAACCCCCTACGGAAAAAGTCATGACTAAGAACTGTGTGTATGCGATTCCATGTAAGTGTGGAAAAGTATACAAAGGTGAGACATGTCGTCCACTAAAGGTAAGGCTCGAAGAAAACCGGAATGCCGTAATACGTGGAGAAATCGAAAAGTCGGGTATGGCTGACCACATATGGAAGGAAAAGGGAAACCATCTACCCTTATAGGATGAAGTAAAAATTATAGATAGAGAAGAACGGTGGAGAGTAAGACAACTCAAAGAAGCAGCACATATGTTCGGCGACAATGACTTACTAAGCAGACCTAGTATAGAATTCAATACAATATGGGAACCTATAATTATAAATAATAGATAAGTAGTGATCTATAGTGATAAGTAGTTAGATCAAAAACAAGAAGGCTCCCAAAATTCATACTAGAATTGTCTGCAAGAGCCCATCGTAAGTAGTAAGTATAATTCAGTTCTAAATGACAGTCATCTGAAGGTTGACGGTTCAATCCTTATTGCGGGCGATACGAAGAATTGCGAATTACTGAAGACTTCTTCCCAGTCAGACGGAACGAGTATAAGCTACCCCCATGGATTAAATAAAGTGTTCCGTTCGAAATTCCATCCAGATTCCAGAGTTTGACAGGTCGGAGGTTACATCAGCCGAAACGTTGTGATATAAACACCCAAGATTAGAACAGTAGTCCGAATATACCAAATTCTACGAATTATCAAGCCTCATCTCAAAACTTCCGAAGCAAAAAATGTATATATTTAAATCAAATTGACACAGATATCCTTGATGATACTTCTTTATCTAATTATTCTATGAATCCACATTTGGCTCGAAACTGTCCACAAGCTGAAATTAAGTGGTTCCTATTCATTTCGTACATCACCTGGACAATGGCGGCCTTTAGTGAAGCTATGATACTATGAGGATGTCTATTGGTCTGCCCTTCAAAAACGCTCCACACGTAATAGTCCATAAGATTTAAATTTTGAGGGTCTCATGATCATAAAAATTCTCTGATAACCAATCCTGGATTACAACGGCATTGTGAGAAGGTGCTGAGTCTTGTTGAAAGACATATCGCCTTCAATTGCATACTTTATCTATTCAGGGCTTAATAACCGTTTTAAGAACATCAAGGTATCCAGCAGCATTGTCCCTAAGACCTTGTGGGAAAATATAAGATCGCATGACATGACCTTCAATGCTCACAACTCCTAAAACCATCACAGTAGCTGGATATTTTACTTGCATCATCCTGGGTACTTTAGAAGATACACATAGCCACTCTAAGAGAAACGTTGCCATCACATCCCTCTAGAACAAATGATCTGGCAACATGCAAAAAGTTACTAATTTCTAAATCACTGTTGTTTAGCTAAAGCAACTATGATTGCATGTTTTTTTATTTATTGGGTTAACATCTTCCTCTGAATTGGTTATGTGAAATAATAAAAATAACAATATTATAAATGATTTGAGTGCGTAGTGAACTTAAAACAATATGTCCTCAAATAGCCTTTCACCCTGTATTGACTTTTCATGTGAGCCCTAATGGAGCAGCTATTCTGTCTAGCATAGAATAAATCCCTGAGCAATTATCCCCTTTTTTCTTAAGGGATCCTTCCAGCCCGACACCGGGTGAGAAGCTTCTGGTGCCTTGTTCTCGTTTTGTTTAGCGGCCTTTTCACATGACCTCCATGGAGAGATTTCTATCTCTTTAAATATTCCGACATTTTAGGCATCTCCAGTAAAAAATATTGCCTTTTTTCTCTCTCAAAATAGAATTAAATAGCGGTAGTATTTAGAGATACTTGGCCTTTTGGCTAAGATCAAAGTGTAGTATCTGTTCCGATGGATACTGCACCCCATAGACTGGTATTTTCTTGGCCTTCGGGGCTTGATTTACGCCTATCTATGGGTCTTTCCTGTGCAGTTCTAGGAGGTCCACCCTCCCAGGCTTCGCCTCCCCTCTTTGGGGAGGAGTAAGTTTATTGCTTACTGCCTGAGGCGCCCCTACCGGGCTGGCCAGGCAATTTTTAAACCCCACTTTCCCGACCCGACCGTGGATCACATCTTACTTGTAGGAGTAAGATAAAAACTGGCCTTGTGCCTAACTCCTGGAGAGGAGTAAATCAATACTCAACAGTCCTTTTGGCCAAGATCAAAGTGTAGTATCTGTTCCGATGGATACTGCACTCCATAGACTGGTATCGTCTTGGCCTTCGGGGCTTGATTCCACCGGTCTATGGGTTTGTCCTGAGCAGTTCTAGGAGGTCCACCCTCCCAGGCTTTGCCTCCCCTCTTTGGGGAGGAGTAAGTTTATTGCTTACTGCCTGAGGCGCCCCTACCGGGGAATGCCGACGGGGCTGCCCAGGCAATTTTTAATGGCCAGAGTGCTCACCTTCTCGGGCGCTGGCTTTTCAAGTCCCACTTTCCCGACCTGACCTTGGGTCACATCTTACCTTGTGGGAGTAAGATAAAACTGGCCTTGTGCCTAACCTCCTGGAGAGGAGGTAAATAAATACTCAACAGTAAACACCTTTTCCTTAGTTTAGCAACTCAAATTAAATTTTGTAAATACAATTCTAATTTTATGTTATGCAGACTTATTACATAGAATTTTTTTAATATATATATATATATATATATATATATATATATATATATATATATAGGATTTGCTGAAAGCACTATTCTGATCCAGCATGGAAGTTATCTTAATGATAAATTAATTATGCTGGTATGGTCATGTGGAACGTTCATCCTCCTGGATAAAGCGTTGCAAAGGCATGGATGTCCTAAATCGCAGGAAGGTTGGCTAACCAAGGAAAACTTGAAAGCAAGACTGCAGAGAGTGGAATTTGGAGACAGCTGACCCGTTAAACCGTGATAACTGAAGAGTGAGCTTGCATAATATCAGAAAATGGCTGACCCTTGAACAAGAGAATAGTGACGTTAAATGAATAGAAGGAGAAAAAGAATATATACTAGTAGTATTCAGCCGGCGTTATCCGGGTGGAAATAATTTCAAATGTGGTTCTGTTTACAATTTTTGCCTTGAAAAAAAACATTTGCAATAAGTATTTTTTTTTAAAACAGAAAGGCATAAAACAGCAAATAACTTTAACGAATCGAAACAAATTCGTTATTATTTAATTATTTTAAATCTTAAAACTACCAATAAAAATAATTATGTAAGTGTTTAACCCGTTTTGTTTACTAAATTCTTCACCAAAGTATTTTTGTTTAATTTTATCTTTTTTAAACAAAGAAAATCTATTTTTAAAAATGAATTCCGTTTCATTACGTTCAAATATATTTCAGTTATTTTATGGACCTAACCGATAATTGCCCTTAGTGACCCAAGATAGAATCAAATTAACCCTTATTCAAACTTATTTTAAATTTCTAACAGTTTACATATCGATTTATATATCGCACAAACATTGACTTTTATATATATAGAAGATATGATAGCACATTCCATACCCAATCCTCATCAGTCGCCAATCAGGGGTGGTAACACAATTTCGGTGGCTAGGGCAGTACTGTAACCCATAGCCACCAGCAACTTTTGCCACCGGACAGAGTATAAAAAAACAACAAAGTATCTTCCTCTTTGTAATTTCCTAATGTCTTGTTGAAACGCATTTATTTTGACCATTGATGACATTACACGTTAAAACGATCACCATTTGATATCACATAAAAACCAAGAAATGTGCACATTTTATTGTTGGGTTTATAATGACGAGGGGAAAGGTGTATTCATCTCCATTATAATAAAGTTTAGAGGAGGAGGAGGAGAATAGAAACAGCTACATAAACGATTCATAAGAATGACAAAAGAAGAGATTCTCAAAAACACCTGGACATGGCTATAAAAAGGACACTGGAATAGAGAAACAGAATCGCTACTGACAGGTGCACAGAACACTGCGATTAGAACTAACTATATCAAAGCTAAAATAGATGAAACCCTGGAAAACAGTAAATGCAGACTCTGTGGACAAAGAGACGAAGCAGTAAATCACATAAGTGAATGCATCTTGAACACACAAACAAATGGCACAGACACAAACCGGAGACAGTACTGGAAAATGAAAATCATAAAACCATCTGCGGCATGGAGGTACAAACTCATCGAAGCAAGGATGTCATAATAGTCAACAAGAAGAAAAAACCTGCCAAATAGTAGATTTTTCTGTCTCAGCAGATCACAAAAAAAAACAATGTGATGGTACCAGCCTCAGCTGATACCACACAAAATAGTTGTGACGGGTCAAGGAAGATGGAAAGACTGAGGAGGGGGAGCACTAAGCAGATCTCCACTGGAAGGGTATGGAGAGTACTGGTACCTTGGGGAGGCTTATTGCCACCCAAATCCCAGAGAAAACCAATGGTTGTTGCCAGCGAGAAATCAATGGTAAGTGGCTGTTGTAAGAATACTGGAAATCTGGGGAGACTTGTGGTCATTCAGACTTCAGTGAACACCACCGGTTATTATCAGTGAGAAATCACTGATGATGTGAGAACTCCTAAAAGAAGAAGAAGAAGAAGAAGAAGAAGAAGAAGAAATTAAAAGAAACGTCTTTATTTAATAATTTTCAAATAGAAAACTATACAAATGTTTGCGGGAGCGAGGACTTAAATATAAGATACTCTTCTGCTCAACTCTCTAATTTAATTATTCTTCATAATAACAATAAGTAAAAAAAAAAAAAGGAAAGAAAAATATACAAAATACAAAAGACAACAGTAACATAACAAATAGTAACCAATGTTCTGCAACATGTGGAAATTGTGCACACATCACCAAAGAAACGGGCACATGCATATACACATACATACATCCTTCCAGTAAGTATAACGAAAAAGAATTTCAAAAACTACCTGGCAAATTTACCCGGTGAACTAAGTGCAAGAGAGATACAAACAATTGCACTTAAAGAAACGGTTAGAATCTTTAAAATATATCTCGGCTGGAGTGTCTGAAATAGCAGGTGAATGTCTGGCATCCGGTAGGATGCCCCATCCACAGCAAAAAACAAAAAGATAAGAAAATACACATATATACATATGTTCTTCATATTCAAAATAAGTAGATAGAATGTCCATCTGACTCATAGATTAAATAAGGAGACGACATTGGCAATAACTTTGAAAAAGAATTAAAAACAGCTAAGAATCAATCTTTACAAAAGAGGTGCCATGCATCTTCGTAGATTTTGTCCTGTCGCTGGTGAGTTGGAAGAGCCAACAATAGAACGTCTTGCTTGTACAATCTCGAAACTCCAACTGACTAAAGCAGGAAAAACAACTTACATGGACGCCATAAGTAGTCCAACAAATTCCTGTATTCTTCTGCGAAGACATCACCCAGTAATAAACCTGTCTATTTACATCAAAAGAAAATAGTACATCAAAATATGTGACTGCTACAGGCTACAAAATTTTGGGCTTGCTTAGAATTTCTTCCGGGCACTGACGCTCAGCAATGATATCTTGAACACTGTGAGTGTAATCCTGATTCACTATCATTTGATGTTGTTTGTAACAGTGTGCCTTTATACTTTTAGAGAACCTCTTTTAGGATATGTACGTGTGTTTGAGAGTGGGAGAAACGTTATGTAGAAAACAACACAAAAATAAAGAGTACGAAAGGCACATTTTCACCAAAGTGTATTTTATATATATTTAAAACTGGAGGTTGATCGCTAGTAGATTGTCTAAAGAAGCAGATACTTCATATCAGACATCGGTATTTTTAGCAACTATCGGGGAGGATAGTTACGATATATATGAAAGGTTGAAGTTTAACTCTGAGGAAAAAAAGACATACTAGAGCGTCTACATGAGGGACACCAAGGTATTGTCAAAATGCCGAGCACTAGCTCGCGAAAGTGTGTGGTGGCCTGGCCTCTCTAAACAAATTGCAGACAAAGTTGGGAAATGTGGTATCTGTGAAAAAGAACGAAAATATCCACCAGAACCACTACAACCCACCAAATTACCTGCATATACATGGCAGAAAATAGGAATGGATCTGTTCGAATTCATGGGACACCGATATCTTCTGATTGTCGATTATTTTTCCAGGTGGATTGAAATAGCCCATTTACGGACAACCACCTCAGCCAGCATAATAGAGCATTGCAAATCAATATTCACTAGGCATGGGATCCCAGAGACAATCATATCTGACAACGGTCCCCAATTCAGTTCTAGTGAATTCAGGAACTTTTGAAATGTTTTTGACTTCCTGCACCTCACAAGTAGCCCCCATCATCCGCAAGGAAACGGAGAAGCTGAACGTGCAGTCCAGACAATAAAAATCTTATTGAAGAAAGCAAGTGACCCATACATAGCACTGCTAAATTATCGCAGCACTCCTCTGCAACACGGCAAGAGTCCTGCAGAGCTGTTAATGAATAGAAAACTAAGAACACGGATCCCTACCATTCCTCAAAGAAATTCATTTGATCAGCAAAACATCGAGGAAAATAGAAGGGCAGACACCCGGCTCAAAGCCAGACAAAAGCAAAACTATGACAAACGTCATCGGGCTAAAGATCGTCCTGCCTTTGAAAAAGGACAACCAGTCTGGGTCAAGATACCTAAGACCAGTACAGCTGTAGTAAGTAAAACTCTGTCACCAAGGTCAGTCCTAGTTAAGACAGATTTAGGACTACACCGACGCAACAAAAGTAATCTGCGCCTAAGGAACAGAGAAACCAACTTCTCTCAGGAAGCAAACACCTTACCACGTTCCCCTCGATATGGATATATGTATAGCTGTGATGATGACTCAACAGATCTTTCCAGTAACCAAAGAAACATCCCACTAGAGAGTTCCAGAGGTCCTGACCAAGGGAAATATACAAGATGTAGTAATTACGAAGGTCGCAAATCACTGTTAACCTCCAAAGCAGCTCTCACCGCTCGACACGTGCACTCGCTTCGCACACTCCGTTCCCTGAGACGGTACCAGACTCGCTTTTATAATATCGAGTCACACCTAATTTCCATACGTGCAACGAGACTTTGCGAGATTTTGCGTGAACTGTATGTAATAAACATTCAGGGACGCCATGTTCGATTTCTTTCTTTCTTTCTTTCACTCGCAGCGAACAGGACAGGCAAACTCGAGGACGTTTCTCAAGTAAGCCCTCTTCATGTTCATGTTCCCTACACTCCCCCTGATCTCATGATCACAGAGATGGCAGGGAGGCCTCGATCGCCTTCGCCGGTTGCTTCTTCGGAGGGGGACAGCGCAAGCCTCATCTCTGCTTGTGCTCTCGTCCGCGGTCTGAGGGTCGAGAAACATCGCGTCCGCTGGGATACTGCTGATATCCGAGTCACTGTCCGATGGGGCTGCTGCAAGCCAGAGCGATGCCTCACTGCTCTCTGACTCCGACTCGCTCTTGTCGTCCAGTGATGGTTGCATTGCTAACCTGTGGGCTGATTACCTTGGTGACGCGTCCAACTCCGTATTTCGTCGTACACTTGCCGCGCGGGTTCTTAATCCAGACGACATCCTCTTTTTTCAGTTTCTCTTTGGTTACTTCCAGTTCGGGCAGCAGGTTAGTCTCTATGCCTTTCACCCTGACGTGATACCTGTGCAAGGTGTCAGCCGGCGCTGTAGAGGGTGAAACACTATCCTTTGGGGTTACGTTATACAGGTAGACTGCCTCAAATACCGTGCAGCCCGTCCTGGCCGCAATGGTTTTGACGGTTCTGTGATTCTGCTCGATGACCCCATTTCCACTCGGTACGTGGGCGCATCGAAACCTCAGGTGTACTCCCCAGCCATCAGCAAACTTTCTGAACTGCTCACTAGTGAATGCAGCGCCATTGTCGGTTAATATCTCCGTTGGGGGGCCACGTTCAAGAAAAATACTGTTTAACTGACGGACGATGCTGGCTGCATCCTGCCAGCGCAGCATGTGCCATATCGCAAACCTGGATGGACCGCAATCAATGAGAGTCAGGAAATCCTCGCCGTTGTGGTGAGTAATATCCATCGCCAGCCGGTTCCAATGGCTTTCCACTCCCAGCTTTCCTTTCTCCCAGCGAATGGGTGCTGGATCAATGGATTGGCATGCTACACAATCTTTGACCACTTTCCTGACGTCTGCCTTTTGTACTCCTGGTTCAACCAACTTAGCGAAATATAGGGTCCGCTTGACCCCAGGGTGGCCGGTTTGTTGGTGGACTTCTTTGATGTGATTAGATCGAACGGGGCTCATGGAAGCGGCGCAGGCGGGCTGCATGGGTTCAATAGTCTTTCTTATGGCATCAAGCCATCTTTGAGGTACTCTCGTCAAACAATCTGCTTTGTTCAGGCTGGATTTGACCAGGGACACCTCTATTGACAGCGCATATTTGTTCACCAGCTTCATGATCGTGTCGAGCTGCCGTCGGATGAGCATCTCGCTCATGGCTTTGGTTCGTACTCTGGCCCTCCCGGTGAGAGTATCTGAAATCCACTTATGGACGCAAGCAGAATCCGTGAATAGTCGCAGAGTGGTCGTCTTCCAAAGGATTGCCAAGTTTATCCCCTTGATAACTGCATCAAGTTCTGCCAGGTTTATGTGCTGGGAGTCCTTTTCTGGGCGTAACCAGCAAGCGTCTTCCACCACCGTTCCATCATGGACCACCGATACGCCAATGGCGAGAGAGCTTGCATCAACCCACACACTAAGGTACTGGCTGTCGACGCACCATCTGCCTTGCGTTGGGCCTTCTTTGTGCACCCTGGTGAGGACTTCTTTGAGCATTGTATTGAGAGGGACGTCATGAGTTTCGTCATCCCATCCAGTGGTGACGTCAGAGGCTCTTCGCTTAATAAATGCCACCGCAACACAAAGCCAGCCGCCCACAGGAAGGTGTCCAACTAACTTTCCGCACAAGGAAAATACGTTTCGTCGTGTAACAATACAAAGCATGTCCGGGGTTTCATTTTCTCGTTTCCAATACAGAACGTCATCTTCCTCCCAGACCTGCAAACCAAGTACCCGTGCGCCATCCCGTAGCCTTTCCGGTTCCTTACTGAGAAGGCCAAAGTTGTAGAGATGCTCCCTCACGCGCGCCGCAGATACAATTTCCTCGTCCACGTACACGTCATCAATATATGCAGACGTTGCCCGCTGAATGCGCTCATCTTTAGTCAGAATGGTGTCAACAATCATTTGCATAATTGATGGCGCCACATTAAGTCCAAATCCCATGCGGGTTAGGCAATACCTTTTCCCCCTGATGAGCACCGTTTGATAGGGCCATAGTGATCTGTGTACACGCACTTGAAGGTATGCTTTGTGAAGATCCAGTACAGATACATTAGACTCCGCTTGCCGCCATTCCCTCAACTTTTCAGTGCATACATCCGTGCGAGCTGTAAAAGGGTCCACGTGCTCATTTAATTCTTGATAGTCGAACACCGGCCTCATCTTCTGCTTATTCTGTTGGATAACCGCCATTAACGGGATCAGGCACTTTGGAGGACCCAATTCCTTCTCTGAATACGGAACAAGCCATCCATTACTAATCCAAGTTTGTAGTTCCTTGTCGTATTCTGCACGAGCTCCGGGGGGGAATTTGTATTCTGGCACCTTATTGCATAATTTCTCGGGTGGCTGCTCCTCCGACCACTTCCAGGAGGCTGTCCGCACAAAAATCAGGCTGTTCCAGCTTCATAGCTGCACTCAGAGCAAGGCCCGCTTTTGCAAAATGTGCCCTACCCTCACCATCAATGCGTACACCTCCCAATTCCTTGATGACGTCCATTCCCAGGAGCAGGTCGTAACCGAGCAGGTCACCGTTTATAACCAAAGCTCGTACGGTTACTGTGGGCCCATCGCCGACACCTGCGCGAATGATGCTAACGCCACAAGAGGCAATCGAGCCACCGCCAACCGTCAATACCGGGATCCTTTCCTTATCCCATGCGTCACAGCATGCTTTGCGCACGAGGGTCTGCGTGCACCTGGTGTCTACGAGCGCAAAGCGCTCACGCCCGTTTACGCGCACGCTCACTGTGGGTAGCGCCTTATTTGGCGACGATCTGGGGAGAAGATAGCTTACTCCCCTTGCCCGTTTCCCGGACAACCTCTTGCCACGTGACCCAGCTTGTTGCACTGGTAACAACTCACGCGTTTTAATGTTCCTCGATCGGGTGCGTCCTTTGCACCGCTTCGGCTTCGGCAGTCTTTTGAAAAATGATTCGGCCCGCCACATTTGTAGCATCTCACGTCTTCTGTTGGTGGTGAAGACGCTTCCGCAGCTGCCGAAACCGGCTCTTTGTCCTCTTTCAAAATGTTTCGGGCTCTGGCCAACAACTCGTGAAGCCCATTCTCACTGAGTCTGGACGATGCTCGCAGCAGTCTGCTGGCGCCGTCTGGGAGTCCAGTCAGAAAAGCGCATCCCAGTATTCGCTCGCTTGTTCCACCAAACGGCGCGGCTAGCCTCCTCAAATCGGCCAGGTAGACGTCCACAGTCTCATCTAGCCCAAGCCGCCGTTCGGTGAACTGCCTCCAGGCGACGAAAGGGTCCACAGCAAAGGCTGCGTATAGCGCCTGCCTAATTTCCTCCAGGCCTGGTTCGTCTCCGAGCTGCTGATACACCGAATATGCTCCTTTGGTCAGCCTCAGCGGAATGACCAGTGCAGGATCCTTTATATTGCAAAGTATGCAGACGCGCTCAGCTTTCTCCCACCACTCGACTACAGAGGGTCTGGAGGGGGAGCCGTCGAACTCAGGTATTAATCTCAAGTCGAATTTGTCCATCGCCGAGATAGCTTGTAGTAATAACGAAGGTCGCAAATCACTGTTAACCTCCAAAGCAGCTCTCACCGCTCGACACGTGCACTCGCTTCACACACTCCGTTCCCCTGAGACGGTACGAGACTCGCTTTTATAATATCGAGTCACACCTAATTTCCATACGTGCAACGAGACTTTGCGAGATTTTGCATGAACTGTATGTAATAAACATTCAGGGACGCCATGTTGGATTTCTTTCTTTCTTTCTTTCACTCGCAGCGCACAGGACAGGCAAACTCGAGGACGTTTCGCAAGTAAGCCCTCTTCATGTTCATGTTCCCTACAAGAAGCGGTCGACAAGTTCGACCACCTAAAAGACTGTCCTTGTAAAGAACTTTACAACCGAAAGGGGGATGTAGTGTTACTGCACCGACGATTCACCGGTGAGGGGACGAGTTACGGCCCCTGGCGATGACTCAGTTAGAATGTATTTTGACCGCCAATAAACCTTGTTACTTATCCTATACTTCTCTCCATCTTACTACTTACTTAACTCAGCCGATAACATTACAGTCATGTACATACGCACTGACACTAACGCAACACACAGTCATATGCATATGCACTCTGACACTAACGAAACACACACACACACACACACAATGCTTTAACTCTTTCACCATGTCGTCTGCTGATTGAAAACAAATGTATAAACATATTCATTTTAACGCTCATAACATTTCTCACTGAACCTTTTTACAATGAAAACTATATGCATTAAATGAAGATTACTGCTATAAATAACTTTCAATCAAATATCATTTTTGTAATTAAGTGGGGAAGTTTTGATTACAATTTTTCAGACCTGTGGCTAATTCACAGCCCTTTATCGACTCAGACTTCCGCATTATCTCAGCTAATGAACTCTCCTTATTCTGCAAGGACTCTCAAAATATGAACAAACATTCTATGTTTTCCTATCTATGTAAACTTCCACTTTTAAATATATTTAAAATATCTCTTTTGTGAACTTATGCTTTTGAACTTATTATTTTGTGTGTTTACTATATAACATTTCTCCCACTCTCTCACACTTGTATATCTCTTAAAACTGTTTTCCTAAAAATGTTTCTCTAAAATCGACTCTGCCAAAAGATCTCTCTTAAAAAGTAGAACCTACTAAAGATTCATTAGCTGAGCTTGTGAGGAAGCTTTAGTCAATAAATTAAGTGCTATGAAATATCCACATGACAGAATAGTCATGACCAAAATCTTCCCCTCTCAACTACAAAATTACATTTGGTTGAAAGTTATTTCATGAGAGTAAATGTTCATTTGATAAGTAGAGTTTTGTGGTGACGGTGTGGAGAGACCGAGTGATAAGTGGCCACGACTAGCATGCGCATGCTGCAAAGAAACAGTGGCTACACGTGGGAGCAAACCTAGAAGTGTCTGATTTCAAGGCGATGGTAAAACGTGCGTGATTTTGCAAAATAGGCGCTTTTGGCAGTACAAAAGAGACCAATAAAAGAAGTGCCCTTTTTTTCTCGGAAGAGATCTTTTTTTGGATGCTATGCAGCTAACGTTGTTCACGTATGTTTTGGATTGCCGTCGGTAATATTATTTTGTTTTTGGCTGCTGCTCTATTTATTTGAGGGCTCACACCACCACTCAATTGAATTGAAACGAATACGTCTGATGCTGCTACTAAGAATGAACTCTTCTCTTTTGCTGGTGAAGAGAGAAAAGAAAAAAAATAATCCGACTCCAGAAAGAAGCGAATATACTGAGAGCTTGTATTCTGTGTGCGTTCTCAATTATCGTTACTACTTGCTTTCAAGTTCTCATTGTAGAAAGTTTTGAGTGAGAAAAGTTGCGGGTGTTAGAGATGAATGCCTCCAATTGGCTCTAAATATATTCATCTGCTCATCAATTTTGGGGCACTTTTATTTTATGCCCCAAAGGGTAAACTTGCACCACCTTATTGATGTAAACCTTAAAATCCATTAAATATCCTGATGCAAGCATTCATTGTAGCCAGGTACATATTCTCCTTTACTGCTACAGTCATCCGGAGGGCATTCTTTTGTTGCTATACATAATTTACATAAAATTCCTGTCTTTCCAAGATGCCACTCCGACTTTCCAGGAGTCACTTCGTCTTTCCAAAGAGTCATCTTACTTTCAGAATCTTTTTTTTACATTTAAAGTTTTATTGAAAACGATTTTTTTTTTTAATATTTAAAGTTTTATTGAAAAAGAGTTCTTTTTTTTATGAGAATATTCAATTTTTCTTAAAAAATGCCACCGGGTGCGTTCCATACACACCCGGTGGCATTTTTTTTTTATTTTATTTTTTTTTTAGAATTATCAAGGGCGATAACTTGATTCGATTAAAACTCTTGATTTGGTCGATTTGAGTTATTGTCCTTGGCAGTTTCCGAGTAATTTTGAAAAGAAAAAAAAGTGAAAACCTTAAAATAGAAAGATAGAAATATATTATATTAAATATATTAAAAAAAAAGTACATGTTTGTTTTTACTGAAACTGTAAACAAGAATCACTTGATCGATTGAATTAATTTAAATTTTAATGTTGGTCGACGACCAATGGTCGTTCTTCTATGACGAAAGCATAAAGAAAATAGTAACTTAAAAATATTAATTTTTTTCTTCATAACACTCGTAAATAAATGAGCTATATTAATTATTAGATTAAAAAAAAAAATAGAAGAAAAAAAAACTGTAATTTTCCATGTGTTAATTGTCAAATGATCCGCCCTTAGTAAAGGAAGTAGTCAATAAGGTGGCGTTCAACAAATAGTCACTGCGCATGTGCAAAAGCGTCGATCGGCCTTTTTTTTCCAAGTCGTGGTTGGCTTTAGACCGTAAGAGACTCGTCTGCGTGACAAAATCCACTTCAATCCACCAAAATGATCATTTATAAGGATATTACCACAGGTAAAAACTTAATCCTGAAATCTCGAAACACAAGCTGAACGTAATTTATTGTTTATATTACTTATATTTTGTTAAATTTCTTTTTATTTTAGGCGACGAACTCTTCAGCGATTCTTACACCATAAAACTCGTCAAAGATTGTTACTATGAAATCGAAGGAAAGGTACGTTCCATCCGGTTGCGTTTATTTTTAACAATAACTCAAAAAAATATATACGTACTTGTTTTTATTCATCTTTTGTTTCTTAACTAATGTTATAAATTCCTACTTTTATTGCGTAGGCGTTAATGCGGTCTATTAGTCACACTGCTCTAGTGGATTCCAAAATTTTACATTCAATTTTTTTATATCATCGTTTTTTTGCTAAAGCGAGGGACACGTTTGTGATGCTCTTTTGTCCGTTTTAATCGCCATTAAATTAACTGGAATGTTATCCACGAATCGCGAACATTTATCGTCATGATAGAATGTCGCAATGTTCTCAAGTTTTTTTTTTGTTTTTTTTTAACGTCCAAAATTCTCTTTTCAAGAGACTTTATTCTATACTTTTTATTAGATTTTTTTTTTTAATTACGTCGCAGTTTAATGTCATGAAAATATTAAAATTTTATTTTGGTAAATTTGTATATAACACATTGAGCGTAAATTAAAATAATTGGGATTCTACTTATGCGAAAAAAAAACAATTATTTTATAGGAGGGGGGGGGGTTACATTAATGTAAATTGATCCATTTCCAGACTCAACTTTTTTTATTTTATGGCAGTAAAGTAAATCTTTTACGACTAATCCTAAGTCCGGGTTGCAAGGTCCTAAAACGTAATCGTCTAACACCCCCCCCCCCCACATACATGAAAATGCATCAAATTTATCTCCTGGGGAAAGAAATTTGGTTAAATTCCCTAAAACACTAGAATCGTTCGGAAATGATCATTTTACGTTAAATTTATATGCGAAACTGGTCGCTCTGTAATAATTGGGCGTAGCTTAGGGTTTTAATATATATATATATATATTTCTCTATGTATTGTCCTTTCATGTAAAAGTTATTTTTCTCTCCCCCATGAAGTTTTTAAAAGTTGCAATGTAAATTTTAAACTATAAATCGTATATAACGAAGTACTTTTCGATTAAGTTCATTCAGTTAATGCATTTTAATTTCGCTCACCCAAACATTTTCTTAGTTTTGTATCTAGATTTCTATAATTCTCTTTATAGTAAATTAAATGACTAACCGCAAACAAAAGCCCAATAAAAGTCCATGTTAATTTAAAGTGCTCAGATTCCAAAATGTAAAAAGAAAACCAAAAAGACTCCGAATAAGAGGGGGGGGGGGGGGCGTATCACATGTTGATTATATTGGAAATGGGATTTTTATTAATTCACCATGTGAAAATGGTGATTCAGAAGTTTAACCGAGACCTCAAAACAGCATTTGTACGTTTTCTAAGTATGGATGTCTTTTAGACAATAAACAAAACTGATATCGCTAATGACGTAATTTTTCGTCAATATTCTATACTGGATTCATTTGTATTATGAAATTTAAATAAATTTGTAAACACAAATGTATAAATTTTAGACAAATTCTTTATTTAAAAATCCATACATTTTATTAGCTTTATTTTTTTAAATAAATTTATATATTAATAAATAAAAATTCATTTTGGACACGTACACATTTTCAAGTAATGTCTAATGAAAAAAATTCCATGGCGTTAATTTTTATTTTAATATTAATAAAAAAAAAACATTCATTTAAATATTTGTAAAACTGAAAATTCCATAATGGTAACTTATGTAATTTCTTTATAGTTCAAAGTTATTTAGATTTTTAGCCAGATTGTCTTTTTCGAAGATCCATACTTACAACAGCTTAACGTACAAATTCTATTTTTTGTGGGTCTCGCTTAAACTTCTGTGAAAATTGCTACGTGGTCAGTTTTCTTAAATAACCATATTGTCATTAATTTTATAAAATCGCTCCCAGTGGTTTTTTTAAGGGTTTTTGAGTGTCCTGAGAACGATTCCTAACCCTAAATAAACCTACCTTATTAGAGACTGGAGTGATTCTATAAATTACCATAATTTTTGAGTAGGCTGTATAAAAATAATTGTACTACGCAAAATGTCATAACTAAACCTGAACCATTATATTCATTTTAGATTGATTCTTTTTAATGACTAAAGTATGTTAGAATCGTAAAAGTTTTATAATTAACTGAATTGGGTGAAATGTCAACCACGCGGTCTGAATGGCGGGTGGTAAATTTTCTTTTCATTGAAAATTTTCAGACATTAATTTGTCGACTTTCGAGTCTAAAACTCTAAATTTTAATCATCCATGTTGCAATCTAAATTGCTGTCTTTTGGAGATCTTCCAAGTGTTTTCTTCGTTAATGTCTTTTTCGAGTGGAAATTAGTCGCCACTGACTACTGCCAAATTTCCGTTAGCAAATCGCTTTTCTTTTTAGAAAAAAAAAAACTAAATAAAATTCGTAAACTCTTTTGTTTACGAATTTGATTTAGCTTGGCTAAAAAAAAAAAAATTGGACATTTAACGATTCCGACGTGTATGACGAATCGCTTTCTCGCCTTAAAGAAATTCTTTTTCTGTAAGACATCAATAGATTTAGTTGTAATGCCGATAAAATATTTCTTAATTAAGGATCCATATTTTAAAAATTAACGAACGACTGAATAATGGAAAAACTTCTGGAACAAATTAATACACTTATGAAGAATACGTAAATCCTAAATCTGCAATAAATTGTTTAGATAAGTTAAAGTTCTTTCCTGTCTTGGTTCGGGATTATCTTTTTATTTAAGATTTTTTTTTTTTTTTTTTAATTATGATGTCTAGCATCGGGTTTATGGTACTCGTTTTGACTCCTTTTAAGAATAGCAACTCGGATATTCTCTGGTTTTAAAAGCACTACTATAATTCAGTTTACGGGTCTCAATTCCGACGTATATAAATTTACGTGTTTATTTTGAATGATTCACTTAGTACGAAATTTGTTTTAAAAATTTTATTTTACTGTTTTAGTTAATGATGAGCCTATATTTAGGTGTTGGGTCGAGGCCTACGTAGCCACGGTTGGATTCGATTTGGTTGTTAAAAAAATATATCAAATATTATTAAATTTTAATTGATCTCTGGATTGTTAAGATTGATTTTTTAAATAGAAATAATTATCACAACGACCACTACCAGATAAACATTAAATAGAAACTAATTTTTGACGAATTAAAGTTTGCTTCTAAAATCAGAAAATGCATATTCATGTGGACCACATGCGAAATCTTTATCAGCCTCCTTATGTTTTCCCTTCATCTTTTAGATGGTGTTCATGCCGTAAGAACTCTTATATAACTTGCATTGCTAAATATCAATTCTATCGTTTTTTGTCCACGTGCCAAAGTGTAACACTAGTAACCGCATTCTGTTCAGTGTTGATAGAATTAGTGACTCGGTCGAAAAAGAAATATGGCACTTCTGAACTTTCTTGACTGGAGCAATTTCGTTGCTTTTTTTTTTTTTTAAAACTCTAGTGTGTGATATTCTTAAAGTGAGAAGGTCATATAAGTATAATTTGCAAAGCCCTTAAATTTTTTGATGGGAGGCAAGATTTTTCGTAGAATTAACCGACCGGGATGAAGTGGGCCACCTTGCATTTTTACATATTTATCGAAGCTAGCAGGAGAGTGGTATACAACTTCCAAGCTGCATAATGGTTCTCGGTGCTGGTGTAGTCCCCAATTTCTAGCCTCGCTCACATGCTCTATTCCAATTTCGTGGCCAACGGTCATAAACGTTTTAAGTGTAATTTAGACGCTTTATTCGAATCGACTTTTTTCTTTTCTTTTTTTTTTTTTTTTTTTTTTTTTTTTTTTTTTTTTTTCTTTTTCGGTAATCAAATAAAAATTCCATTTTTACTTGATATTTAATTTTCATGTAAAAAAATTTATTCAAGAAAATTATCCATTTAATTTTTTTTTTTTTTTTTTTTTTTCAATTCTAAAAGTTAAGTCAATCTTTTTCAAGAAAAATGGGGAATCTTTTACGAGACTCAGCAGAGTAAAAACGCAAAAAAAAACAAATTACAACAAATAAAAGTAACTGTAAGCTGTAAGTTAGTTTCAAACTTGCATGTGCTATTTGTTTGTATTTTAAACCCGTTTGAAGTGCTATTTATTAGAAATCAATAGTTTTGACAGCGTAATTTCGAAAAAAAACATGGCCGATTTGGGGAGGATTACTAACGAAATCACTAGGAGCGACCATATTGTTTTTGTGAAAACGTTGGGAAAAAAACAAGACTTTTTTTTTTACATCTAATGAAAACCCATTTATAATACGTAAAAATAAAAACAAATTACATAGGTAAGTAGAAAAATATCTATTCTCGTCGTAGGTCAACTTCACTTGTTGCAAATTTATGTTTTTAAACCCTTTCTCGTTCTTTTTTTGGACCCCGTTCGCGCCTCTGCTGAGTCTCGTAACATATACCCGAAAAATGTTATGGACCCCTTTCCTTTTTTGTTTATCGAATTTGAACTTTGACATAAGCTTTTAATAACATTTAGTATTAATTTACATGTACAACGGTTCAATTAAAAAAATTTTTAATTCTATAAAAGAATTTGCTGGAATTTTTTAATGAAAATTAAATCAAGTAAAAATTCCATTTTTACTTGCTTACTGAAAACCTTCGGATGAACCTTAGACGTTAAAACGTTTGACCGTTGTTTACAAATTCGGAGTAGGGGCGTGTGATCAAGGCCAGAAATTGGGGACTGCAGTGTAGCAGCAAGTCCTGGGAGCATATGCCAGAAAGAACTATTAGAAATAAGTTATACACTATCCACTATAACTATGCAATCCCTATAGCTACATATCTAGGAAACGGAGCTGTTAAACCTGACATCGTAATATGGGACAAAAGGGAGAAAATAGCAACCCTAGTTGAAGTCAGTGTCCCTAATGATACTGGCTTAAACAGAGCTGAAAAGGAAAAGATTACGAAATACCAAGGTCTTATGTACGACATGAAAAGAAACTGAAATCTTAGTAAGATCTCATCGTCCCAGTAATTATAGGAGCAACAGGACTAATGAGAATGAATTTCAAAAACTATCTGGCGAAAATACCGAGTGCAAGAGATAGAAACAATTTCACTTAAAGAGACGATTAAAATCTTAAAAAGATCTCTTGGCTGGAGTTAGCGGGTGAATGTCTGGCATTCAGTAAATGTCCCATTCCCGGCAAAAAACAAAAAGATAAATAAAAATTTTACCTGGAGTCAGCGACTGCCAGTTAGTGTTAGAAGACTGTAACGAATGTTTAAAAAATAATTTTCAACGTTTTGTTAGTGTGAAATGCACCTATATCATTGTAAATTTGATCGAAAGTGCTCTTGTCACCACAAAAATTGGTCTAGCATCTGATCGAATGTCATGCTAGATTTTATTTTTTCCATGGCCTCGTAGATCTTGTCTCTAATGGTCATAAACGAACATAACTAGGGATTTAAAAAAAATCTGGTACAGATTAGTTAATATCCGGTACAAACTTATTTGAAAACTTCTCACACCAGCCAATATCTCTATAAAGCCACCATTCACCCGTGCATGGAGTATTGTTGCCACGTCTGGACTGGTGCACCAACCTTTTGGACAGTGTGCAAAGTAGAATTTCCGCCCAGCTCCAGCTCCAGCCCCTGTTGCATCCCTGTGCTTGTTTTACAAGTATTTCCATGGGATGCCGGAAGACTTTGTACTCTAAAAGCTTCTTTCCTCAGACTGCCTGCCTTTTGGAATTTGCTCAGTTTCCCAAACGTACCAACGTGCAGAATTTAAATGTAATATGAACAAACAACTTGCTGCCCAACCCCTCCTCTCCCTCTCCCCCCCCCCTCTCCCTCCCCCCCCTCTCCCTCCCCCCCTCTCCTCCCCCCCCCCCTTATCTTACACTTCAGTGGCAATATAAAATGGGGATGATAAACGTTTACTTTTTCTTGGCAGGTTGAATGCCTATTGTTCACAAATAATACAGGAGCCTTGCAAATAGGTGATTTGCATGTTGCTTCCTTCAGTGGATGTTACTACCCGAGGCTCTGATTACCTCTAGATGGTCTTCTTCCTATATGCTAGTTGACATTCACTCCCCACTCGAATTGACTGGCACGGTTTTGTGATTTATGAGATGTGGAGGAAGCAACACTAATACTGTTTTGATTGTGTGAACTTAAATGTCTTATGTTTTGTATTAAAGCGAAAACTGTCCATAATACATGTTTCAATTCAATCAAAAATATACTTTTTCCAGCTGATTACTGAAAAAGATGGTGATTATGACAACATGATTGGTGCCAATCCTTCAGCTGAAGGCGGTGGTGAAGACGTGGCCAAAAATGAAAGAACAGATATTAATATAGTCATTGCCCATAAACTTCAGGCAACTGGTTTTAGTAAAAAACAATTTATGACCTTCATAAAGGACTATATGAAAAAGTAAGTATACTCTTCAAATAGTAATTTGTAAGTGAATGCTAATATATTAATTTACCAATGTTTAATGAAATCCATAAACAAAAGCTGTTTAGTTTTTATTACGTGCAACATCTGATATGAATATTTCTTGAACTGTGATAAGTTCAAATCAGTTTTTATTTTAATTTTTAAGTTTTTTTTCATGAGTCGATACTTGAAAACATTCCGTTTCCTATCTTTAGTTTTCCGGTATTTAAACAAAATATTTCAAATTATTTGCAATTTTTAATTTATTAGCAAATTTAAGAAAAATGTATTTAAATTTATATTTTTCTTGTAAATTATATTTTTTTTTTTTTTTTTTTTTTATCCAAAACTAGATAAGCTGTAACCTGTAGAATCTTTTGCTAAATATTCGTATATACGGTAGTTTTCAGATGAACATTTTTCATTGGTAACAAGTTGAATATTTTAAATTCAACTTGAAAAAGTAAACAATTTCATTAATTTTTTTATTTTCATCCATTTTAATTTTAAAATTCTCTTGGAAATATTTTTGTTCCTGTTATCTTTTTCAAATGCATCATTTTACATTTGTAAAAAAAAAATCCTGAAGCTGCCATATCTCTATAAAATGTTTCTTTTTCTTCAGATTGATTGCACAGGTTCAGGAGAGTGAACCTGATCGGGTTGCTGATTTAAAAGTGAATTTACAGGCTAAAGTGAAAGATATTTTGAGTAATTTTGATGACTACGAATTTTATAATGGTAGGAAATTTTCTGATTTTTATTTGCCAATTCATAAGTTTCTCTTTTGTATTAATTATAATTGTTTTACGTAAATGTAAATTTTCTTGAAAAAAATAAAGTGTCTAAATTTTCTCTTCTCCACAGGTGAATCCATGAACCCAGATGGCTGCATTTTGCTTTTAAATTACCGGGAAGATGGAATCTCGCCATATTTCACAGTCTTTAAAGATTCGGTCATAAGTGAAAAATATGTAAGTTAAGAAAAAAAGCTGATTTCTGTCAAATTGCTAGAGCATTATTTTTCCATCACTATTGGCTGAATTTTATTTGTTTCTGTCTTACATTTTTTTTTTTTTTTTTTTTTTTTTTTTTTTCTCCCCTCTTATGACGGTTCTCTCTGAAAATGTTAATTTTGGTCTGAAGGCTAAGATGTCAAATGATGGGGGGGGGGGGGGGGGGCTCTTTTAAAGAAAACACTTCCTGACTCCTTTTCCTTGTGCACTTGATGTCTTTGGATTTCAAGATTTTTGCCATTGGCTACTTATGCTGGGAGCAAAGTGTATTATCTTTTCTGATACTACACTTCGTCATTTCTGTTCTCACTCAGTGAAGCTGTTTGTATTTTTTCCTAATCCAGAGTGCCCCTTTTTGGGGAGTTGGATTTCTCACTATTAAAAACCGACCTTTTGTCTAACTCTGCCCTCGTGGGGAGGCAAATAAGGACTAATCATGTTTCTGATTTTTTGCTTAGATCAACAAAAACGTTTTGTCTGTCCATGTGGGCTTAGAAATGGGAACCGTAGGTTATTCACATGTTTATACAATTTCTACTATAATTGTTATTTGTTTTCTTTTTTAGTAAACCTACGAAATGGAATATCCTGAAATGCAGATTTAAAGATACCCAGGAGGAAAAACAAACCCAAAAAAAATACGCTTTACTAACTACGGATTTTTGAACAAAGCCTGGATTCTTTTTGATTGCCTCCCATTTTCTTTCAACACCTGGCATCTTTTTGATTTAATCAACGTGTCTCATTTTAGGTTTCTAATGGAAATAATTACACAATGCTTTTGCATTAAACACAAAACATTCTGGTCTGTCTTTATTTTTTTGCACGTGTACTTTGAAATATTTTATCGAAACCTTTGAGTCTTCTCATTAAAGTCTCTACATTAGTTTATTCTTCAATCAGTCTTTTAAATTAAATTTCCTTCATCAAAAATGATTCTTTATAAAAAAGGAAACTTACCCCCTCCTCCCAGAACATAGGTGTAGCACTTTTTCTTTTTTTTTTTATGGGAATCACTCCAGACAAGGCATGAAGCCACTTGATGTAAGGAGCAAAAAAATACTACTTAAAGGTCAAAAACTGGCCAACGATAAGTATCAGACTCTTAAGGAAATAATGATTTCCACTTAGTCATCATTTTTTAATGGAAGAGCATTGCTATCATAAATATGAATAACATAATGCGATACAAGTTCTACTGCTACAATGTTCATAGCTTAATTGGTAGAACGTCAGTCACTGGGGTCGAATCTTGTCAGGTCTAGCTACACACTCATAGACAACGAAACACATGCTCGTGAATGATTATTATATAATGCTTGTTTTTATCTGTCAAAAAATAGACTGGATAACTCCTAAATGCAATAACAGAATAAAATGTTAAAATTCCTATTTAAAACAATTATTTAATTATGAAATCCACTAACGTGCATTTTAGTTTATTCGGAATCCGATTGGGCGTTTATAGAGATTAGTATTAGTGTCTGTTAATTGTAAACACCTAACTTTTTTTAGGTTCGATGCTACTAATTTCTATATGTAGATATTTGAAACTAAGTGTCCATTCCCAAACTTTGTATTTGGAATAATCTTGGTTTCTCAATTTTCTTGGAAACATCTGAAAGGATATTTCTATTTATGTGCGAGGTCTGTTGCTCTTCGACTCTCCCCATTTTGAGAAGTTCGTTTTCATAGAGTAGATATATAAATATATTTCAAAATGAATTTGATATTTGAATGAAAAATATATTTAGCAAAAAAAAAATCCTCTTATAAGATGTTAGGAATATTTACTAACTTTGAATAAATGCAAAGTCTTTTCTTTTAGAAAAATAGGTTATTTAAATCAAAAATACATTTTTAAATACTCTATTGACGAAAGATTTGAATGGCTAATTTGCATAACGTTCTAAAGTCATTGTTAGTAATTTTATTTTTCTATATATTAATACATGCAATACTTTTATTAACAGTAATTAAAGTGATTTATTAAAGAATAGATTACGAAACTCTTACAGCTAACATAAATAAATTTGTGTCAAAGGTTTATAGAGGATGTGACTGCTCATGTGTGTTTATTTATATATAAATATATATGTCAACACCATTTGTTCTCACGTGTGTTTAATTCTTCTTGCATAACTAGAAATAGCTTTCCTCTATATTCATAATATAAAAGTAACTGACTTGGTTTGCTTATCTAATTTACACACCTGTTTATGGCACATTCGTAGCCACGAAGTTAGACGAGTTTCTCTAAATGCACAAACATTAAGTGTTTGATTGGTAGCATTAATATAATTATAGATGGGTGACTTAAGTTCATAAGTAACTGCTAATTAAAATGTTTTCAAACGTAACTCAATCCCAGAACTAAAGTATACTTTACTATGTATCTTGTTAAAGCCGCATAATTTTGTCTGTAATAAAACTTTTTTCTCTCCTTCAACTTAAAAGGAAAATAACCGACCACTTCATATTCTGCACTATCTTAAGCACTCGTGAGTGTTTCCAGAAATTCTGCATTAAATTCATCCTCATTCCATATTTATTATATTTTATCCTTCCTCTCGAACAAAACTTTCAAAGAGAAGGTTGCATCAACTTTCCCCCCGCTATTAATTTTCTACCACCAACACCAGGATAACTGTGCTACTTTTCAATCATTTAAAAAGTAAAACACCAGTTAATCCAGAATATTTACCGAACACTTCAAAATAGTAATGAATATCATCTCTAAAAAAAAACTGTTCATTAAGACTACGGATTTCTGTGTGATTAAACTTTTCCCCTTCCTTTCTATTTAAACTTTATAATTGATACTCTGATATTTACTTATTTCTAAAAAGAACATTACTATTTCATTTTTTAAACTCACAACGCCGAACCGTCATTATCGGTTACCTAAATTATTTTTCTCGAACGTCGAGGCGCATTACCGCGATATACAGGAATATCGGATTGACTGTCAGATATTCCGAACCGTTAGTCATGAGCTTAATTATTTTATCTTACAAATTTCTTTGCTAATAGCCTCAAATGAGAAGTATTTCACCTGCCCAGGAACATAATAGTTTATGTTTACGTTATCACTAAACTATACAATAACATTGTCTTCATATTTTAAATGAAGTCTTCAACTTAGTTATAAAAGTATTTAAACAATTTTTATTTTTTTTTGCAATCTTCTACACTTGACAGCTCAGTATACTGTTCACTTTTGAATGTTTATTTACCTCCAAGAGGAATTCCGGGTGGCAAAAATCAACCCTAACCCTAAATCCCTGTTGCAAAATAAACCTGCATGAATACAATTTTGTTCTGTCACCACTAGCAATGGCAGACTGCTTATGCATAAATCCTATTTTAGTCAATTATGGAAATAGCTACTTATAACACAAATAGCTACTTATAACACAAATAGCTACTTATAACACAAATAGCTACTTATAACACAAATGCATATGTAGAGAGAAAATGTTTTGGCCGGATATCCAAAGTGCATTTGCTTTAAAACGATTTATGTACTTCTTAGTGTGTTTATTTATTTCCTGCAGGAAATCTGTGTCCCAAAAAAAAACTCTGCATGAATACTATTTGAGCCACAAATTTCATAAACTAATTAGTATTAATGACAGCCAGCCCCACTCTTCACAATGGTTCATCTCAAAATGTGCATCTGCTATTGCTCAGAGGCGGCAAACATTCCAGAAATTCAACTGCCACAAATCAACTACAAATAGACAAAAACTTATTGTATGACTAATAGATGAAGCAGAGGTGTACAGATCAGAAAACGCATTCAGTCAAAGAAACTAGATACTCGCAATTTCTGGAAAAACTTCAAAAGTATTGCCTCTGTGGTACCAGTCTTCAAGAATTCTGGAGATAGAGTTGACCCTCAGAATCATCGCCAATCGGTTTACTTCTGCTCTTCGCTAAAATCTTTAAATCCTTAATCAATCTAGCGATAGTTTGCCATCTCATTAATGCTAAACTTCTTTCTGATCATCGGTATGGATTTACGCAAGCACGGTCTACTGCGGATATCCTAAATGCCATCTCTGAACACATACCATACACTTGACAAGGCAGGTGAAGCTATGGCAGTAGCGCTTGATATAGCCAAAACCTTTGACATGGTCTAGCATAAAGGTCTTATAAAAATGAATTTATATGGTGTTACTGGACGAGTCTCTAATATAATTAGATCCTGCCTATCCAAAAGAAAGATCCAGGTTGTCCTCAATGGCCGTTAATCCAAACATGACATAAATGAAAGTCTACCCCAGGGATCCATCCTTGGACCTTTATTGTTCCTGATTTTCATAAACGACCTCCCTGATAACATTGTCTTATATAGGTATATTTGCTGACGACACCACTGTCCTATCATTGCAATTTTGCATCCTTCTGCTTGTTTTACAAGTCCTCCTATGAACTTGTTGCTCTGGTGCCTTCTACTCAAATAGCTTCTTTCCTTGAGCTGCCGGCATTTGGAACTCGCTCCCTTCTCCGTTTCTCCCAACTACCAATGTGCAGAAATTTAAAACTAAAGTGAACAAGCATCTCGCTGCACAGCTCCCAATTTAGGATGACCACGAAAACTTTCATCCTAATTCTCAGTAGCCCCTTAGGTCTACAGTGACAATTTGCCTTGTTTGGCGTGAACTATGTTTAAAAACATTCTTTTTAATATTTTGATTGCCTTTATTGCAAAAAAAAAAAACTTCTTTTAAACTTTTCAAAGAAATAAGGATGTGTGCGGAGTGCAATGAGCAAAACAAAAATCTAGATAAAGATTCTTGTTGGATATGGCTAATGTGTCTTTAACAAAAGAAACAAATCATTTAGTTTTTACCAACAAGGAAGCCTACAACAAATTCGAGACCTTCATAGGTGTTGACAAAATCTTTAATTGGTGGAATTCTCTAATATGAAATCTTAATTTTTCTGAGAGCAAAAAGGGAGTTGATGCTGAAAAGTAGTTTCGATTTGAATCCTTCATGGATTACAAAGATGTTCTTTTTGAGCGTTTAATAATCTATCATAAAATTGCAGTGGACAAATGTTAACATTTCAGAGTAACAGCGCAGTCACTTTCTGGTAATAGATATCAGTTGTGGCTCTTCACATTTGCAGATTTCGTCACCTACCCCTTAGGACACGCGAAAGAGTTCAATACAATCTCTTTAAATGAAGTTTGGAAATTATGCATTCACTTCGCAGCTCTTGATTGTATTTGTCCAAATTTGGTGCTTCATTTCGACATTGGCTATAGTGTCAATCACGTCTTGGTCAGTGCTGTAACAAAAGGTTTTCCCTTCCAAAGAAGTTTTTAAACTAGAATTAGTAATATTTTATTTTGAAGTTAGAATGATACTTGGTTTCTCTACAGAACAAGTCACTTCTAACCCAATACAAAACAGCCCAGTCCGCTTAAATTCCTGACTTTACCCAGAGCTCATCTAAAATGAGCAACTCCAGAACAGACCTACACAACCAGCTTAGTTGAAAATGATGGCCGGTTTTGTCACTGGACATTATTTTTAAAAAAAAAAGGGTCGGTCTTATCTTGTGGACATTAATTCTGTAAGAATTTGGTTGGTCTAACCCATCCCTTTTCAAAAGCCAATTACTTTTCCAAGTAGAGAAATTAAATTTTGGGTGATCACACCCTCTCGGCCAAATATTTTGCCCATTACCGGCATGTATTGCAACATTTTTGTATATTTACACTCCTGTAAATTTAGAGACCTCATGCAGACAGAATTCTTATTCTACGGATAACAGCAAAAGCTGTTTTTTATTGTGGAGATATTTTTTGCGCAACCATGATGAAGATGAGAACTATGAAAAGCTGGAGAAAATTTAAACCCTTTTCTGAACGTTTGCAAGTCCACAATGAGCATGTGTTCTGCTAGAAGGAATTTTGAAAAACGTCAACATACTCATTCATTGTACATCCAATTCCCCATTGATACATAACGACATCTCTATATACAAACAATTGAGACAAAGATCAACACTCAAATGTCAGCCATAATGTATAATTATAGTTCCCAGACTCCAGTGTATGTGATGGTCATTTTGAAGATAATATTGAACACCAAGATGTACATATGTGATTACCGTCAATTGATGACAATCTGCTCCTAGTTTCAGTCTGACTTCTGCATGGAGTCCTCTTCGTTGATCACAGCTATTTGTTAACGTACTGGTTACACCTGACACCAAATTCAGCAATGGTGCCACTTTAACTTGATTGATTTTGTAGTTCTGTGCATCACATGCTTTTGCTGCCCACATGCAGAGGGAGGTATGACAGACTCCTGAATTTTCATCAGATCCGAGTAACTCTGACACTATCATGTTGCCATCACTCCTACAATGGTGAGGAAGAGTAGAACTTTGGAGGAGAGGCTCTTAGTTGGTTGCATAAAGACTAAAAATAATCCCACTAAGTAGGAACAGATAACATTAATGATCTCAAAATAGACCAAGTTGTTCAAAGACTGCATACTCTTTCACACCAAAGATGTAGAGGAAGTTGAAAATGCAGACATGCTAATACAATTCAATTAAGCAACTGAAGTGAATGTATACAAAGGCGTTTCGTGGTTGTACGTACGTTATCATCTTTCACACGCCAGTAAAGATGATGATTAATCTTATGTTGCTACGGTAAAAAAAAATTCAGATTATACTCATTTTGTTCCCAAAGTGACATTCGCTTTATTGATTTGAATATTTAGCTGACAATTATTTTGACGGTAAGATCGAATATTTATTGTTTTAAAAAGAAATAGTCCATGGGGATATTGGTACTCAGGAAGGCGTGGAAGTACTAAGACGGTTACTTCTAGGTTTTCCAAGAGCTGAGTCCTGCTTCTACGCGTATGACCTTCCCGCAGTGACAGTTATTGACAAAGGTGGCGCTAAAGTTTACATGAGTCAACAAAAAAAAAAACATGGAATTCACAAAGTCTGGGCAAACATGCCTGACCACTTTAAAAGCTATATTTACTCGGCATTTCTCGGAGTATTACATTTAGGCAAGAAAGACGCATGCACACACTTGATCTTGTCTCAAAGTTTTATCAATACAGAAATGATTTTTCTAAAGTCGTTTGTTGACCTGAACGAAAACAGTTAATCTCTTGTTTGTCTTTCACTGTATTCTCTCTCCACATTTCATTTTATGAGATATTGTGAAAATTATTACGAGTGTAAGATTGCTTTGGTCAGACCATTTAAAATTTCATGAGTTTAGCATTTGAGCTTCTGACTCCAAAGTCCTGGACTCTTACACCTTTTTTTTCAGTTCTCATAACCAAACAATCATGAACCAATTTGCCCCACACCACTCTTGGAAGCTTCCTAGATTAAACTAATTGTACGTTTTTTGCATACTTGTAAGCAAGAAATACAACTTGTTTCCCTGTAATAATTATGTTCAGCATAGGAACGACAACTCTTGGTGATATCACCAACAGTTGTCGTTCCTATATTTGCTTGATAGTACATCTCAAAAACTATTAAACTTCCATCGTATATTTTTCTTCTATTTTAAACAGCAAGTCTAACAATCTTTTTTATTCATTAAAACCAAATTTTCAAATATTTAGTTCACGTGTTACATAATTAAGGCCCTTAGTTCGGGTAGAAGGAATGTGATCGATCTGGGGTAAAAAAGGTTAATATGTGACTTCTGCCAGACTCTTGAGCGAAGCAATCAGAAATCTGCTCGTCGTCAAAAAAAAACGTGAAGTGGATGAATGATGTGAGTTAGCATGTCGTCTCTAACACAATTAACCATCTCTTAATGTGTCTCTGCAACCATATTTGTCACTGTCTTGCTAATAAATCCTCCATTGAAAAGAAGCGGTGCTTATACAGATTAAAGCACGTATGAAAAACGCATTTCCAAACAAACACTATTGTTTACACTATCCTCACCAAAAATTATAAAAAATTGAGTAGAATTTTAAAATATAAAAATTGGTTTTCTCGTATTTTGCTCATCGCTGTTCATTTATTACATGTTTATATGGCAGACTGAGTTATGCCCCTAATTCCGTTCGTATATATGGCGGTTTGCCAAAGTACGATAAAACGAATTTTTATTAATTAAAGTTCTACTTGATAATTTTTAGTGTAGATACCTATTTTTGCCTGATACATAAGTAAAGAGTTTTCGGGTTAATTTATTTGGAAATGAATTTTTCATATGTGCACTGATCTGTATAAGCACCATAGAAGCCTAGTGTGAATTTATAAGACGACGATGAACACATGTTGGAAATAATTTGTTTCAATAACACATGCTCGATCCGCAGACTTTTAGCACAAAACAAATTGGATCAAATAGATTTCAGGCACCTAAAAGGACACATTTTGTCTTAACGCCACTGTTTTTACTTCCGGTTGAATTATAAACAATATGCTGTATTTAGGGGGGGGGGGTACAAAGTTTTACTAATAGCCTAAAAATAGTTTGTTTTTTTGCAAGCATTCTTTTGTTATACACACATTTTTAATAAAAGAAAAATGTTTATTTACAAAACATTTTGTGTTAGTAAACTTTGGAGATTTATGAAAAAAAAATTAAAATACATTTTATTTAAGCAAAATGTATAAACACAAAACAAATATTTTAAAAAAACTTTTAAATAAAAATGTGCAGAAATGGTGTAACACTTTGAAAAAGGTATTTTTTGTTTTTAATATTGAATTTTTCACAACAAAAATATTTTAGTAAGCAATAAAACCTGAAGTCAAAATTTGATGTTACTTACAAAATGTGCTCTTTTGGTTGTTCATTCTGGGGGGCCTCAAATGCATTTGATGCAACAAATTGATCACCAATACATAAAATGGCTTAACATGCCGTAACAATTAACCTTCATTTTTCCACGTTTTGGGAACAATACATTCTTTGACATTAGAGTTTCTTTCCAAGAACATCTCAGCTGTGGGACAAAATACCCCAAGATTGCTTCCCAACTGACTACAGCATAGTCGTCCTCAAGTCCTATGTTAACAAATATGGTGATGTTGAATTTTATTGCTCACATGCTATTTTGAATCCACAACAAGCTGCCATTGCCTCTCCTGCACCAAACAGTCATGATTTAAAAAAAGAAAAAAAGCCACATTAAATCTTTTTCAGGTAAAATTTGCTGGAATTTTTTAAATGAAAATTAAATATTGAGTAAAAATGGAATGAAAACTAAGATAATTCAAATAAAAAAAAGAATTTGTTTTTAATTTAATCATTTATAATAGTGGCGTGTGAGCAAGAAAATTCAATATCACCACAAATACTTGAAGAGCAGCCCTCTTAGAAATCAATTCTTTCTAAGTAATCCCACCCATTATTTCCGGTCCTCTCGTGGTCGCGATCATTGTCCTACTGACGATCTTATTAACTCTTATTCTCGAGTGCATCCCCCCCCCCCATCCCCCGATCATGTTGCCATCACTCCTACAATGGTGAGGAAGAGTTGAACTTTGGAGGAGAGGCTCTTAGTTGGTTGCATAAACATTGACTCATAAATAATTTTTAAAAAGTAATATTGCAAACATACACACAATGTTTAGATGCATGCTACAATTGGCAGGCTTGCAATGGGAAAAATATTTAGTTAAGACAGGTTTGGTCCTTTTAAAAAAAATAATAGATTTATGTTGAGGAACCAGACGACTTAAAATCCCCTGATCAGTCGGTTTTTATATCCATAGATTAAACAACCGCTAATTCTCAACTTGACGAGCTATATAACTTACCCCAAATGAGAGTAGTATCATTCTGAACAAAACAAAAAAGTAATTTGCCATTTGAGTGAACAAGCCATGGACCCTGCTTGTCGGGGAAGAGTGTTTTTGTTTCGGTCGGTCTCTGGGTACAGCTAGGAATTTCAGCAGAATAGTCTGTTGCTTAGCGTTTGGTTGGAAATGACTTGTTCTGATCACAAGCCTGTCGTTCAGTTTAAAAAGAAATAGTTTTACTTGTTTTAAAACTCAGTTGTAATTGTATTTGTTTACAGCAGTGACTACATAATTAACACCAGTGTTTGAACCAAGCACATAATTCGGACGAAGCCAACGAGCAGACAATCACGAGTTGTGCGGTGAATGTCCACGAATACGAGTTCACAGTATAACTTTGATAGAATTTCTTTCTCATGGGAAATGGTATTTAACAGAAATTATGATTGAATGAAAATAACAATGCTTTCAAAACAAGTTATATATATCGTGTTTTAACTTACACACATTCTCGTTATTAATATTTGGGTGTGGGGTGAAATCAGAGGTAGGATCTGCCATTTTGTAAATGAACAATATCAAGAGGTCGTCTATCAAAGCAGGACGTGGCAAATGTTAAGCCGAATATGATGGTAATGAAGATCAATCAAAAATGTGACAAACTGGCGAATAATAGTTTGGATCTACATTTTAAACATTAATTTAAGTCATGAAATATTAATGACTACACACCAGTTGATAGAACTTCAAACCCCTAAAATAGCAGAGGTTAAAAACTACAACACTAGAAAATTGAAAAATATATTGAGTTTATTTTACACGTCATATTTGCAAACACACTTTTTTTTTTTGTTATTGATCCCCCAGAGTTTGGTCTAATAATAAAAAATAAATTTAAAAAAAAAACAGGATGTATGTGCTGTAATATTAATTCCAGGGTCCTTAAAATTTACCTTGGCCAAAAATTAAGCCTGCCTACTTTTTAAATTTCGCAGAATTATCCGTGCTTCTTTAGAGATGAGATATGAAAGGAGATAATTCAAACTTTTCTTCAGTGGGGGTATCGAATTTAAAATGCAACAAATAAAACTTCTGAAGATACGTTAAAATTAAAGATTTATTGAAATAAATTAAACATCAAATAAATAAATCTGTTTCAATTGAATTGTTAGATTTGACCTCCGCCTCCCATTTCCCCACTCCCCAAAGTTTGACTTATCTCCCCTTTCAAATCTCGGCCACGTTCCTAAAGAAACACCGAATTATTTCCTCTTAATATCAGCCGTCATTTTTTATTTTGTGGTCTGCTAAACTGTCATTGCACTCTTTCATTCTACTTTCAGTTTGACAATTTAAAGGCAAGTTGAATGTTGAAAGATTTTTTTTTTTCATTATTACTGCTACAGTGATTTCTACATAGACATGGCTAATTTGAAAATGATTTTTAAGCCTTTAAACTGTCAATCGGAAAGTCATTTATGACTAGAATTAAAGTTTAAGGCGAATGTCGAACATCATGATTAATTTTTCTAAATCAAAGAAAAACAGTTTTTCGACCACGACCATAGCATTCTATACTACAGCAGTTGAGAAGCATAACTGGAGGTCTATTGAAAAGGCGGCGATTTAGTCGTTTCGCAGCCAAAATGGCGGACAATGACCCGTCTGCTAATTTCTGATTTTTTTCCAACCTCAAATGTGTAAGTAAACCCAAATAAATTGTTTCAGACGAATTTCCCAACTGTATTTCCTTTAAAATAATTTAAGGTAAATTTGCAATTAGTCAAAAACAATTTATTTTAGTTTACTTACTCATTTGTGAATTTGGAAATTAGAAGACGGTTCATTGTCTGCCATTTTGGCTACGAAACGACTAAATCGATGAAAAAGCTTACTTTTCAGAGATTTTTTCAGTCAACGATGTTTGAAAATATATAGAAGTAAAATTAATTCCCCTTATTAGAACAGTTTTGCACCATTTTTTATGTCTCCTTACGAAGATCAAAAGCAAGATATGTTAAAACTCATGTCTAGAATCCTCATTCCAATTTTAATCTCAAATTTAAGCTTAAGAGGTCTAAAGAAGACATTGAAATTCAAGGAATATTTCTTAATTGGTGTCTCATGATCAAATTGAATGCGAATTTGAAATATTTGAATGTTCAAATAGGAGGTTGTGCCCATAAATCCCCTAAAGAAACCGAAATTTGTGGAATATTTATTGATGTTTAATGATTCAATATTGCCAAACCCTGAATTTTGAATGTTTTGCCTGCGAGGTGGTTTTGGCCGGTGTATTGCCTTTCGTTTGGCCGTGATTTCTGCTGAAAATGTCGGACCAGGCATTTTATTTGCCTTCAATAAATTCTAAGACAAATTTATAGCATACGATTTCTTCCTAGCACCAACAAATTTTGGCATTGTTGAACTCCCGCTAATCCAGATAAATTAGAGAGCTGTAGTGAAAATGATGAAAAGGGCGTCTGCGCAGGAAGTAATCAAATTTGGATAAGGCCTATTCTATCGCATATTCCTCACGTTCAGTTTTGAACAAGTTCTGTTCTTTGGGGCTAGACTGTTACGATCATCTTCCTTCTGTTCTCATCTACTTGCATTAGGATGCCTCTCACCCACATGCAATTTTGTTTGCATCAGTAGTGAGTGTGAAAAGCTGATCAAAATAAGGAAATTAAATGATTCAAAGGTTTTGTTGGCCAGCTTAGTCGCAAAAGATGGTTTGTTGACCCTATTTATGTCCACCCTGATTCACTCCTGTAAACGTGTCTCAAAGTATTGACGTATCCATACTAGATGGCCTATGGGGCTTGGTAGTTCCTATTTTGTTGTTGGGGGTTTCATTTCTTTTCTATGAGTGGCCAGATATATTCAGGGTCGACCTTGAATCCCTTACTATTTACAATGCGACTGAGGAATTTTGTTTCATCGCTGAGGAAAGTAAATTTATCCGGATTCAATTTTAATCCAAATTTATGAAGGGCAGTAAAAAGTTGCTCCAGGGCAGTATGTACTCTTCAAATGTTTTGCAAGAAAACAAGACAAATGGAATGGTTCAGCTGCAGAATAACGACCGTTGAAAAATCTCACCCATTTTGCTTGTTTGTCATGCAAATTTTAGATAATATTGATTGTGTAAATATGTACAATGATGCTTAGTGGTGTGCAATGCATACAGACGACAAACCGGTGATGGGAAATATATCTGACTTGGAGTTTGACCACCCAAAATTTGATTCCTCCATTTGACTAAGATTTAATAGACAAAGTCTCATTCTAACATTTAAAGCAACTTTATTGAGCCATCTTCGTTGTGGTGTAAATAAAAGTGAAATGAAAGAGAAAGGTGTTAGTAAATGAATACGTCGATGAGTATGGACGAAGACAAAAGGTTAGAAAGTTCTAACATTCACAGGTAACATGAATTGGAACAAATGCATAGAAGACATTGCCAAGACTGATGCAAGAAAGTGAGCTCCCTCTACCGTGCTATAAAACTTCTCACACCTGACAGTATCCTATACCTCTACAAAGCCACCATTCGTTCATGCATGGAGTATTGTTGTCACATCTGAGTTGGTGCACCAAAAAGGCCCCTAAATTTCGTGTTAATAAAATCACTATAACTCGAATAAAAATTAATTTTTTGAATTGGCAATGTTATCATTGAATAAAGCATTGTTTAATCAATGTTTTCACCAAAAAATAATATAATTGCAAAAAATATTTCATGTGATTTTAATGATTAGAGTTTCTGATAAAATATAAAATGCGACATAATTATATTTATCGTTCTACATGAACGTGTCATCATCAGCGCAAGAAATTTTTTTTATAATCTTGAAAATAAACCAAAAATTAAAAACTTTGAGACTCAGGAACGTAACAAAAAAAAGAATTTTAAAAAATGGATAATTTCTACTAACGATTGACTTAGGGACGTATGGTAGGCCTGTTCTGTAATAAACAGGTGGGATTAGCTCACCAACCACTACTCCCTCCCCTACACCGTCCTCAAAATTTTATTTTCAGAGATTCAACAGTTTTGTTAATTTCACAATTCATCGTCAGTTATTTGAAAAGATAAAACGTAAGTTTGTATTTATTTTGTCATATTTTCATTAATAAATATTATTTAAAAATTTTAAAACAATTATTTATTAATAAATAAATAGAATTCAAATATGACATTTTCTTTCAAAATTGAATTCTATTTATTTATTAAATAATTTTTAATGTTTTAACTTTTTTTCAATGAATATTGTCATTGTAGTCATTGATTTTAATTTACTTTTTCACACTTAAAATAAAAAAACAGTCTTAGCTTTATTTTAAAATAATTAATGTAATTTATCGTTACGACACATGTAAGAAATTCTTACATGTGTCGTAACAATAAATTAGTTATTTATTCTTTAAGAATTTTAATTTAAAATTACATTAATTCTTAAAGAATAAATCGAGTAATGTAATTGTTCGAGATTTTAATCAATCATCATGTAAAATTAATTATAGAATTGACGCAGTTTGTAACGTAAAAATTTAAAAACATAACTATTACGGCAGTTTGAGCCTTCCATACTTTGAGATTTTGTAGCCGTATTTTCTGTTTACATTTACAAGACGGTCTTCGGACATGTTTTAGCTAACTTTTACTTTTTTTCTTTGATAATTAAGTAATTTTTAGTAAAAAAAAAAAAAAGAGGTACATTCTTTTGTAATTCACTCATCTTTGAAACAGTTCCAGAAAAATGATATTTACTTTTCCAGCGATTTTTAAACAGGTTTTATTGAATCTTCAGTTTTAACGGATTTTTCGCTGTTTTGATAACATTTTCCATTATAACTTTTTTTTCACACGTAAATATACATTTGTTTCCTTTTAGATATTAGCTTAATGCTTTTATCTTTCAAACACAATCAAAAGTTAAACGACAACTACTTTTAAAAATTAAGAAAAGACACTTGTAAGAACTATAGTCAGTACAAGCGACGGCCATTTTTGCACATACTTATTACAAAACGTGGTAAATGTTGAGATCTGCGCCGGGGGACAGATTCTTCGAAAATTTTGTATAGGCGATAATAATTGTGGCAAACCAGAAGAGTACAAAGCAGCAAACGGTGTTCAGTAAGATTTAGTTCCTGATATTAAACTTCATTTGTAACATAACTTCCTGCGAGAGTTTCAGTTTCAAAAAATTAGTTTGTTAGGTGAAAGTACAGAATAATTTACAAAGAATGGCTTTCTAAATAATAACCTTATTATTTCAGCACAGTCCATAAACTGCAGAAGATTATTTAGAAAGCCATTCTTAACATGGGGAAGAGAGTCTTTGTTAACTATTCTGTACTTTCACCTAACAATTTAATAAATAAATTAAGAAATAAAAATTATTACAAAACTTGGAAAACCAGAAGAGTAAGCGACCCAAAACAGGAAGTCTTTAATACCAGGAACTAAATCTGTCCAAACACCGTTTGCTGCTGACTTTGAGTATGGTACTTTTCTGGTTTGCCATAATTGTTTTGTTTTTGTGTTTAAGATTATAACATGGTGCACGTTTTGGAGTTAAAAAATAATTTAGCATTCGGTAGTAATAGGTAGGGGGTGTGGATACATTTTAACACATTTTGAGCGATAATAAAAAACGACCATCACGCATGCCGACATGTTGGAAATCTGCCGATTTACCACTCATATATTTATTAATTTAAAAAGTATTTGGCACTTATGCAGAATAAGGACACGAGCGAATTTATTTTAGAAGAGCTCCAATAGTGTAAGGGGCAGATAACTCTCTTTTTTAAGTAAGTAATTTTTTCGAAAATGGAAAATATGCATTTTTTAAATAGGAAGGAATGCAAATTCAGAACATTTATCGAAGAAATAACAATTTGTGAAAAGCAAGAGCATATTGATAGAACATTTATTGAAGAAAATAGAATTTGGGAAAATCAACAGTCATCGGGTTTGGTTTAAAACATTTTTGATTTTTTTTTTTCATTTCAAAACGAACAGTACTCTTGTTTGGATTAACAGGTTTAAAAAAAAAATTTATAGTTTAAAAATTAAATTATTGAAGAAATTAAAATTTGTGAAAATCAACAGTATATTGATAGAACATTTATTGAAGAAAATAGAATTTAGGAAAATCAACAGTATATTTTTTCGGTACAACTGCATAACACTGCCCCCCCTCCTGGCTGTGCGCATGCGCCAACAAACGGAAGCGCTAATAGAATTCCACATCAATGGGAGTATATTTGTGAATATTTGCTTAGAAAAGAACACAAATATGTTTTTACTGCATTAGTAAATAAAATCAACAATTTGTATCCAGTTTAAATTTAGGTGTTTGTTTTTTTATTCTTATCGATAGACTTAATTTTTGCGCTTTTGTTTGCGCACAGCCAGGGGGCTAGTGTTATGCAGTCTTACCTTTTCCACATGATTGGTAACCACATCTGTAGAAGGATCGACAAAATGATATTTATAATTTACACGCAAATGATGAAATCCTTCAGATTCAAGTCGATCATATGCGCGCCAGCAATCCGGTGTGATTGTGGTACCTGAGCGCACATATTGTTTTATTATAGGGATTAATGTGGCGGCATCTCTGGACGGGACCTTTACTAAAAAAATTAGGTTTTATTTACGGGTGTCATTTCCATTTCCACTCCGCAGGTGCATATCTCGGTGGAAGAACGTAGTCTCTGCCCTTGCAAAAAAATCCATTATTTTCTGTTGAGTACTGGTTAAATACAATAACTCGCGCATATTCAAGGCATTGACGTCCATTTTCGGAGAAACTAGAATTTAGGGACTAAAAAGAGAGTTGTCTGCCCCATATTGGAGCTCTTCTAAAATAAATTCGCTCGTGTCCTTATTCTGCATAAGTGCCAAGTATTTTTCTTCAGATTTCATGCGTACTACTAAATAGATTTGGTAATGGTCGAGTTTGGAGTTTTCCAATAAAAAAGTATGTATAGGCAATGAAAATGGTTTTATGTTGTTGTTTTTTTAAATAATATTAAATGAGGAACCATTTCGAGTAAAAAAAAAACATGCTTGAAATGTGTAAATATGCTACAAAATATCAGGTGCAACTTAGGAAAAGCCTCAATAAGGAAAAACAAATAAAAAATTTGAAAAAATAAAGACATACTGGTATTTGTATTTGACCGTGACGAAACAAAGACATTGTACGCAAAAAATTACGTAAATTGAGCTAGTAGTTTTTTTTTTATCACACATAATCAAATTTTGTCATTTTTTTTCATGCTCGCTTGTCAAGTCTCCATCTTTGAAAAACAAGGGACGTAAGTCAGCCAGCGTTACACTTCCAGCTTGTCGTGACAAGCAAGCGTGGAAAAAAAATGACAAAATTTGATTTTCTGTGATAAAAAAAAACCTTACTTGATCAATTTACGTAATTTTTAGTGTACGATACCTTTGTTCCGTCACGGTCACATATGTTTTCATTATTTGTTTTTCCTTATTGAAGCTTTTCCGAAGTTGCCCAAAATATAGAAAATGCTAAAAAAAAAAATGGACGCGATAACACCGGAAGTAGGGCCTAATGAAAAATGGAATAGAAGTACGAAACGAGCACTTATTTTTATAATTTACATTACAATGGAAAAAAAAAGGTGAAAGACATTTTAATTTTTGTGTTTTATTGAGATAACACAAGGGCACTTCTTTAGTTTAGCTGTGAATCAGAATTTATTTGTTTTAAATTTTGAAAACAGGGGCAGACAATCAACCGGAAGTAATATAGAATTATAAGTTTTTATCCAAACAACAGCGAACATTGTTTTTAATTTAATAATGTAAAATTTTATAAAACGAATAGTCAACAGTGATTTTTTTTTGTATAATTTAAAACTTTATAAAAACGAAGAGGTGTCTGATTTTTTTTTATCAAACAGTCAACAGTGATTTTTTTTGCATAATTTAAAACTTTATAAAAACGAAGAGTGTGTCTGATTTTTTTTTATCAAACAGTTAACATTGATTTTTTTGTGTATAATTTAAAACTTTATAAAACGAAAACTTATTAAAAATTAATGGTAAATATAAAGATCCATTTTTGGATAAAATATTCAAAGTCTGAATTACTTCCGGTTGATAGGGTTAGGAGTGAATTTAACTCTTCAAAGTGCCAACACAAGTTGTGAAATCAAGAAACTTAAATAAATGATTTTTATAATTAATTACAAAAGTTCGTTTCAGTACTCCATGCTTCACAATCCACGTTTTCGTATGGTTGATGCCGACATTGCTGGTTGTAGACGAAAAATGTATTAAAACGTCTTCTTTTTCCTTTTTACAACTCCAAAACGTTCCTCATTTAATATTAGTTAAATAAAAAAAACGAAAACCATTTTTATCGCTTATACAGTTTGTCTTTTTTAATCTCGTTATGTTGGAAAACTCCAAACTCGACTTAGGTGCTTGTGCATATCAACCCTGACATGTTAGACCGCTCTTAACAATAAAATAGCTAAAGAAATGTATAAACTTTGTTATGCACTCATGTGGTAGATGAAAAAAAGACTGTACACCAAAAATTATGCAAATTCATCCAGTATTTAATTATAAATAAAAAAACGATTTTATCACTCGGTAGATATTTCCACCATTTTGTATCATAGATTTTCCAGTGGTCAAGGACGATAACTCATATGTTCACGATTTCGGAGTTTGGGGTCTCCATTGTTTACAAAAATGTCAAAATGTACGTAAAATCATTTTTGTTTCTTTTTCTTATGATTTAATAACTACTGGATGAATTTGCGTAATTTTTTCTGCACAATCTTATTTTCAGCTAACACGTAAGTACATAATAAAGTTTATACATTCTTTAAATATTTCAATGTCAGGGTTGATATGCACAAGCACCCAAATTTTAAAAAAACATTTAAATAAGTAAATGTGCAGAGATCATGTAACACAATTAAAAAAAGGTGTTTTTTGAGTGTCTTTAATCGTGGCCTTCGTAATAACTACGACGGCCACGCTTTAATGAGACCAGACGAATTCCTTCAGCAGATGGGAAGTGAAGTGAGACAACGGAGAAATTCTTCGGTCAGTGAAAGACACAGATTGCTAGACTGAAGTAATTTGGCAAATGGGAAGTTCACTTTTTATTTTTGTCCCAGTTCTAAAAAAACATCGCCAAATTTATTTCCTTATTTTAATTGGTATGAAACATTTTTTAAGAGGAATTTCATGCAAGTGTATTTCGTTTTATACTTTATATATTAAAAAAAAAAAAAAAAATGCACTGAGAATTTTAGCCAATGAGAATGCACAGAAACCGAGCATCACGGGCCGACAACAACTTCCGGTATAATAAAAAAACAAAACAAAACAAATAAAATAAGAGAGAAGGATAGACAGAAGAAGAACTCATAAATGGCCGGTGTTATAATTCAGTATATTGTGCTACGTTCTGACTTATTAGAGAAGTTGTCTTGGCCATTAGGGGCTCTAATCACCCAAGCCTGCCATGCTAGTAGTGCTATAATTCATTTAACGAAAGACGACCCAGTCTGTCAGCAATATGTCGCCGATCTGGACAATATGCATAAAGTAGTCCTTAAGGTATGTTGTCTTTTATCGTTTATATTGTGTTCTGGTATCGTAAAATGGACACTGACTTTATAGCAGGTGTAACATTTTGCAATCTTACAAAAACAAACAACTCACAAATTGTTTCTACACGCTAAAACTCAGTAGAGAATTTCATTCTAATGCGTTTTCTATAAATTACGTCTTTATTTTTGTTTGTTTAACAGTTCTTAAGTGTTAACTATTCTGTTGTTATACCGAAAAGTTACACCACCCCATACATATGAATATGGGGGGGGGGGGGGTAAGCTACCGCAGTTTCCACGTTTGTATGGAACATTTGATTTGTGCGTGAAACAATGGAGACGGATGAGAGTTTGGATAGGGGGAAAATATATTTCTATGGCGAAGTTGTTAAGGTTGTTCCGAAGTTTTGTTGCCTTGGTAGTGCCGTTGAAGCGCGGGGTGCTGGTGTGATTGCAAGAATTGGGAACTTCTATTATTACTAACCAGCAGAGCGTTGCCACTGTCAACTAAAGGAAGAATCTTTGGTTAATTTGTCGTTTCTTAGCCAAAATGGCGGGCACTAAATCGTCTACATTTTTCTGATATTTTTCCGACCTCACAAATGAGCAAGTCAACCCAAATAAATTGTTTTGGATTAATTTCTCAACTGTATTTCCTTTAAAATAATTTAAGGTAAATTTGAAATTAGTCCCAAACAATTTATTTGGGAAAAATGCAGACAATTCATTGTTCGTCATTTTGGCTAAGAAACGACAAATTAACCGAATCTTTCAGGCATGTGCGCACAGTGTGATGATGTATGGAAGTGAGACAAGTTGCAGGGTCCAGTCACCGCGGTGATCGGTCTTACAACTAAGAAAGTTGAAATTTACAACGACTGCTGCTGATGCCCATCAGTGGAAAAGTACTAGGGCGGTGCAATTTTAGTATAAGGGCGATGCAGTTAATTATTTTCATGTAAAAGCATGATTTTGTACGGGCGCAGTCATAGTTTATCTCTCACGGCACGAAAAAGAATTTAAAAATATCAAGCAGAACTTTAATTAGAACGATTTTCCATTTCCATAAGGGCGATATGAAACGTCGACTCGCTGCCATTTTGGGAGTGGCCGGTTGATGGAATAGCTTGGAATAGCTAACTAAGGGCAGATAAGTGTCGCGAAATACCCAGTTACCATGTAAATATGAAAAAAAAAAAACAAGAAAATTATATCGTGGAAAGTATCCCGGTGAACAAAGTAAAAATAATTATGTAATTTTCTATTTTTTAATTTAATAAATATATATTTTATTATTATTATAGTGTTTCTTTCTTTTTAAAATCCTAACAATAAAAACGGAGTTAATGCCCTTGGCTATTCTATCGACCGCTCACACCCAAAATGTCGGCTCGGCCGCGAATACAGGTTGTACATCGAAATGGAAAAATCGTTCTAATTAAAGTTCTGCTTGATATTTTTTAATTCTTTTTCGTGCCGTGAGAGATAAACTATGACTGAGTAAGTACAAAATAATGCTTTTACATGAAAATAATTAACTGCATCGCCCTTATACTAAAATTGCACCAGAAACGGTAAAGTAAAAGAATAAAACTTTTATATGTAAACAATTTTACAAAAATGTAAAATTTAATAAAGTTTGTGCAGGATAGAAAATGTTTGAAACGACACGAACGTTATCGTTGTCCTTAAAGTTTAGTGTGCGTGTGTGTTCTTGGTTAAGCTGTTATTCTGGGGAAGACAGCAGGCGTGCTTAAAAGTGGATCTGGGTCCGCACTTCAAGTCGGGTGCTTTTGTTGTTGTTGCTGCCTTCATTGAGCGAGGCGGGTTATCCGGTGTCGCCAAGAAAACTGATTTCTTTTCGATAATTCCCTGGTTTTATTAAAAGTTTATTTCGCACCCACTTGATAAACATGTGTGAACACTTTTCTGAGTTCACACTTCGGCCACATCTTATTTTTACGATCCCCTCTTCAAGAAGAAAGAAAGAAATAAAAAGAAAGAGGGAGAAGAGGAAAGAAGAGGAGAGAGTAAGCCAAACGAACCTAGAAAGAAAAGGGGTAGCTAAACAGGCTAGCACTTTCCCTCAATGCCCGTTCGTCTCATCGATCTATTGATCTGCCACAAGTTCTTGGGTTAGATGTAGAACAATTGAAGTAGAGGGGGTGAGCAAAAACCCGAGCTCAGTTAGTGATCTAACGGGTCACATTTGTTCAAATATCTAAATTTGATACAGATAATATAACATGAACTAAATTAGATACACATAATTTAGATTTGCAATCAACCTAATAGCAAGAAAGGAATGATGTGAGTTTGTATATGCATAAAGCTTAATATAGCCCACATTACAAACCCTTACGAATTTAGAAACACAGCTGATACCTATCAGCTGTGTTTCTAAATTCGTAAGGGTCGCATGTTAGCTGTGTTTTAAAATTCGTAATGATCGCATGTCAGTTTTTTCAAAGTTTGTAATGGTCACATGTCAACTATGTTTCAAAATTCGTAATTGTCGCATGTCAGCTGTGTTTCAAAATTCGTAATTGTCGCATGTCAGCTGTGTTTCAAAATTCGTAATAGTCGCATGTCAGCTGTGTTTCAAAATTCGTAATTGTCGCATGTCAGCTGTGTTTCAAAATTCGTAATTGTCGCATGTCAGCTGTGTTTCAAAATTTGTGATGATCACATTTCATCTATATTCTAAAATTCGTTATGATTGGTTAATTAGTTTAGGAGTGAATCCTGTACATACAAATGTATAAACATATACTTAACTTTATATAAATATTAGCAGCGCTACTTGGCGTTGCCTGGGCCCATAAAAAACAAAGTAGAAGAAGTTAAATAACGTCTGTAACAGCTTTATATTAAAACTTAAATCTCTCTCTCCTCTCTCTCTCTAGCCGTCTCTTTGTCTTTCTCTTTTTCCCTCCCCCATTTTTCCATCCCTCTCCCAAATGTTTTCGTCCCTCTCCCCAACCCTCTCTTTCCTCGTCCGCCCAGCCCATTCCTCTTTCCTCTTTTAATGTGTTAGAAATGAATAATAATGATGTAATTCATTTACCGGAGCTATCCCTTTTAAATCTAAGACTAATCTTACATTTATTGCTCCTGGACAACTCCAAGTAGAACAAAAGATTCTTTTACCCCCTCCCCCATATAATACAGTAATCTTTATATTGCTCTCGGACAACACTGAGTAGAACAAAAGTTTCTGCCCCCCCCCCCTGCCTCACTTACTAAATATAGTACTGTAATGGTAAGGAGGCCTTCACAGCACTGCCAAAAGTACTGTTAAAATCAAAGTATGAAGAGATATGATGTTGATAATGACTTTTTTTTTGCTCCCGGATAACACCGAGTAGAACAAAAGTTTCTGTAACCCTCCCCTCATTTAATAAATATAATACTGTAATGTTAGTAAGGAGGCCTTCACAGAACATCCAATAGTACCGTTAAAATCAATGTATGAAAAGAAATAATGTTGATAATGAATATTGATCTCAGACAATATCAAGTAGAACAAATAGTCCTGATCAATTCCTAATTTCTTGTCCGACCCCATTTCACAATAATATAAAGATAAATGATGCTGATAAAGAAAATAGTCCGAAGAGATTTAATATATACCAGTTACCAAAAGTAATACTGAAATCTTACAATTATTGATCTTGGACAACACAGAAAGAAGAACAAATGATCACGGTCAATTTCTAATTTCTTCCCCCCTCCCTCCATTTTAACATACTAAGAATATCTTTTTAGTATGTTGATGAATTCAACAGTCCGAAGAGATTTACTATATATCTCTTAGGAAAACTAATACTGTAATCTTACAATTTTGGATCCTGGACAAAGCCAAGTAGAACAAATGGTCCAGCTAAATTACTAATTTCTTCCCCCCCCCCCCCCCCTCATTTCACAATAATATGAAGATAAAGGATATTAAGCACTTTGGATTATGACTCCCAGGGTATACAACATTATAAAAAAAAGACAAAGAAGTTTATTATCTTGAGCAACACTGCGTTTAAACACACCTGCTCTATCTAAGATATTGAGCACTGTTATGACCACTTACCTGCTCTATCCAGGATATTGAGCACTTTGGATTATGACTCTCAGTGTATACAACATTATAAAAAAGACAGAATTTCTTTATCCCGGGCAATGCTGCGTTTAAACACACCTGCTCTATCTAGGATATTGAGCACTTTTTGATTGCTATATACCACTTCCCATATGAAATACTGTAATGTTACTATTATGATTCCCGGGCAATACCGAATAGATTTTCTTGTATAAAATAGTATAACAAAACAGTAATGTTGGTTTTCCTGGGCAATGGGGCCTTTAAACATATCTGTTATTCCCAGGATATTGAGACTTTTCGATTGACTAACTTATACCACTTACCAGATATAATGTATTGTTACTATTATGACTCCCGAGCAACAACATGTACTTTGTCTAGTATACAACACAATAACAAAAGACAAAGTTCTTTTTCCTGAGCAAAGCTGTGTTTAAACACACCTGCTCTATCTAGAATATTGAGCAATTTGGGGTACTACCTGCTCTATCCAGGATAGTGAGCACTTTATATTATGGCTTCCAGGCAACAACATTATAAAAATGAGAGAGATCTTTATCCTGAGCAACATTGCGTTTAAACACTATCTAAAATATTGAGCACTGTAATCAGAATTTTTGGGTTACTACCTGCTCTATCCAGAATATTGAACACTTTGCATTTGAAAAATTAAGTCGTTAGTTTTAAAAATCTATTTATAACTTGTAGACCCTTAGAAATGGATTATTAATATTAAAACTTATCCAATATTGACGTCTTCATGTTTTACTGGAAGTTATGTAGAAGCAGCGAGTAATTTATATATAGCAGATTAACAATATTTTGTTTATTAACTACGGGATATTTTGAAAGTGTAACAGGAAAAAAATCGTTCTAACATATCAAGTGATAAATGCAATAAAGATGTTAAAACTTGTTTAATTGTCAAGAAAAATATTGAAAGTGTAATAAGGGCAAAAGGGAATGTCACAAGATCATCTTAAAAGATGATACTACTACTAAGTGTTTATGGAGAGAGAGTGAAACAGGAAATGAAAAAAAGGGGGGTGACAACATGCATATCGTCACGCAAGAAAAAAAGTAGCTGTGTACGTTTTCAGAGTCCAAATTCTCTTTTTTAGAGGGTGTAGCGGTAGTATCTGTTCTGTGATCATAATACCATTCTCCTAGGGATAACCTCCTTCTTTTTGGAGGTGTAGTGAAGTACCATCCTCCCACTGGGTGTCCCAGGGATTATTTTTACATAAGTAAAACTGAGTTTTGTTTTACCTACTGACAGGGAATAGAAAAGAAAGTGTAAGTGGCCCACGGGTTCGTTTATAGGAAAGTTTTTTTTTTTTATTTTACCAAGATTCACCAATATTCTGATTATTGTCTTTTCGGACATCATTACTAACAAAAGCTAAACATACAAATTCTATTTTTAGAGGTCTCATTTGTTATGCCAGATTACCAATAATACATAGTTTTTAACTCCAACACGTTCTTTAAAAATATATACACTAATTTTATTCGATTTTGTGAGGAAAGTGTTTACACCATCGATCTTTATGATTACCTAAATAAGTTTTTTTTTATAAAAGAATTAATTTGGAATTCAATGTGTGAAATAAAACAATGAAAAAAAGTGTTATCGGCACATTATTAAAGCGACTGTAACTTTGTGTTTTATCTTATTAATATGTGACGATTTTAAAAGTAACATGAAACATTTTTATAAATAAATCATTCTGAATTCGATGTGCGAATCAAAACAATAAATAAAGTGTTATTGACACATTAAAGTGACTGTAATTTTGAGTTTTATTTTATTAATGTGACGATTATAAAAGTAACATGAAACTTTATATATCTGAAGTTTTAAAGGAGGTTCAGCCCCATAGCTCTGTTAGGTTAGGAGGGCACTTAGAGATTTTGGACTATTTATAGTATCTTCCTCAGAAAATTTTATACATAGGATTAAAATTTCATAAAAATGGGATATATTTGAAGTTTTAAGGGAGTTATGCTCTCATACCCCCATTAGGGATGCACTTAGATATTCAGGAACACTTCCATTGTCTTTCTCGGTAGATTTTACATAATGAATCCACTTTTAGATTTTATGTAGATTCTTTAACCTTCTATAGGAAACACAAACACATCTTGTCACACACAGCCTTCGTCAGGACCACGGTAGTGAGCACGTAACAACGATAAATATAAAAAAAGGTAAAAGTGTCCGGAAGTGGCTCATAGGTCACAATATTATCAAACTACTATTTTAAGGAAAAGGGATAATGTGTAATGTTAACTAATGGCGAGCAAAATCTATGAACAAAATAGTGTCCCAAACAAATCACGAAAAAAAAAGGATTACTCACTCGCAGTGTGGAAGGTTGTTACAAGACTCCCCACGGGAGTTGAAAAGTTCAATGATCCAGAAATGTCACAAGTCACACTCATACAAGATCTACACTGATCTTTGGATGGAAAAGTCATTAGCAGAATTCAAGGAGCAAGTGTTCAGAAATCATATATGCGGGTGCAATCTTATTGCCGGGGGTGTATTCGTTTCTTGACGACAATGTAATATGTTTATAGTCAATGGCAGATTTGGTGAAATAATCTCAAAAGCCTTTGTTTTCATTAAATTAGCTTTCGGCATAGAAGGAAATCTTGGGGCGATTTGGCCCAATAATGGAGTCAGTCTTTTTTCTAGGCTTCGTGCTTTCCTTCCTCTTCTTCGTCTTTTTCTTCTTTTTCATAACTCACAGCGCATATACTGGTGGCGACGTGTTATTCGACCGGCAACAGTTTTCTCTTCGGTTGACAGGATCTGTGTGTGTGTTCGATTTGCCAACTCGCTTGTTATATGTTCTCCACCAATATGTGTCGGCAGGGTAGGTGGATGTGTGAAGGGTTTCTTTGAGTTAGAAGATGACGACACTTTGCACTGATTTGGTGTCACGGCACTCATAGACGTTAATAGATGACACCAGGGTTTAGGATGAGGGGAGAGTGTGCCGCTAACCGGAAATAAGAATTAAAAGGTGATGGTACTTGGCCCTTTGCTGTAAGGTCAATTACGTTTGTAAATGTTTTAAAGAATTGACAGCGACCAGCTGCGTCTTCTGATTTCCTCTCAGTTAGGTTCAGGACGGGGTGGGGTGTCGTTAATTGGACACACGATTCACTTCTTGTGAGTGCAAGGGTAGGGGATATGTTTACGGCATCGTTTCAACTGGATACAACATTTCTTCTGTCATGACTTGCTTGGGTTCAAAGGACAACTATAAAGACAGGATAAAATAGACTTGGCTCGCCTCATTTAATGTTTATGGAATACATTTTATTTCTCTAATTTCGATTCAACTATCATCGTTCATTGTTGGTTTGATAAATTGTCACACCAAATTCACTCCTTCAGGAATTTAATTTAATTTAATTTTTTAAAATTATTATTGATGGCCAAAACTTTGCTTGGCTTTTCCAGAAAGGCATCAATATATTTTTGTAACATTATGAGAACGTGTTTGTAGTGTTTAGTGTCTTTACAAAAAAGAATGGAGAATGATTGCCCCCTGAATCAAAAAGGAGTTTTCGTAGATTATGCTGCAGTTGTTGTTTCTCCAGTCATCGTAGTGGCTTCTGTGAGAGAATTTGCAGTAGAACCCACAGCAAGAAACGCAATTTAAGAAATTATATACTTTGTTTTATTAATAAGTTTTCAGTGGTTGTTGTGATGAAAATTCACTAGCGAAATGTCTGACCAACTATGTGTGGGTGTATGTATATGCGGTTGTCGCTGCTTGCCCTCCAAACTTGTGGGTCTGGTGCTGGCTCACCGTGACTGTGACAATTGTCTTATCTTAGTCTATTTATCTATTTTCTTATATAAACATTGGTTTAGTTTTCTCTTAAATTAATTTCTAAACAAAATTCTTATTCCAATTTTAGCTTCTTTTTTTAACTATTATTCACCCCCCAAAAAGACACATTGCCACTGAGATGTAAGGGGCTACTGTGATTAGTGTCATTCTAGGTGGGGAGTTTTGCAGCAAGATGTCTTTCATTACATTTAAATTTCTGCATGTTTGTACAGTCGTGGAAACAGGGAGCAGGAATGGAATTTCAAAGGCTAGCAGTTTGAGGAAAGAAGCTATTAGAGTAGAAAACCTTCCAGGATCTGAGGACCTCTACAGTGAAGTGGTGGGATTTTGCTGTCGGGTCGATTGAGGGTATTTACGTCAAGGGAGGGAGGCACTAGTGCAGCAAGTTCGTCAGAGCACATTCCATTAAAATACTTGTAAAACAAGCACATGAATGCAACATTGCAATGATGTGACGGGCTGGAGCTTGGTAGATAGTGTGGGACCTATTAGATTAGAGGCTCTTATTTGTACCCTGTCTAAGAAGGAGAGACTAGTGGTTGGTGCACCAGCCCAGATGTGGCAACAATACTCTATGCATGAGTGAATAGTGGCTTTGTAGAGATATAGGATACTGGCAGGTGTGAGAAGTTTTCTAGCTCGGTAGAGGGAGCCCACTTTCCTTTCAGCAGCCTTGGCAATGTATTCTGTATTTGTTTCAATTTATGTTACCTGTGAATGTAATGCCGAAGAACTTGAATGTTGGGTGCTATTAGCCATGGCAATCGGTGGTTGAAAAGATTCTTTATAATTCTTAAAAGAAAGGAGTTTTGTCTTAGTAGCATTAAATGTTACCATCCATTTATGTCCCCATTCCACTGCAGGCTTCAGATATATCAAGCGCTACCACCCTAGTTTCACCAGCCTTGTCCAGTGTATGATATATGCGTTCCAAGATGACTGTTAGGATATACACAGTAGAACGGGCTTGCCTAAATCCATACTGTTGGTCAGAAAGAAGTCTAGCATTAACACAGTGGTGGACTATCGCTAGATTGATTAATGATTAAAAGATTTTAGCAAAGATCGGGAGGAGACTGATGGGGTGATTATTTTGCGGGTCAGTTCTTGAAAATTGGTACCACAGAGACCATTTTCCAGTTATCAGGGAAGCAAGATTCGGCAAGGCATTTGTTGTAGTGTTTGGAGAGAACAAGGGCCAGTTCAGCAGAGCATTTCTTTATTACTATAGCAGGGATAAGATCAGGCTCACATGCTTTGGAGGTGTCAAGGTATTTTATGATGTCCCTGAGATGGGGTGATGACCAGGTTTTCAAGTGTGGCTTCGGTCCGCAATGGGAATTTAGGGAGGGGGTGGTTTGCTGAATCCAAAGTGGAGTCCAAGCCTTATCAGTAGCCGTGCAGGCGACATCATGGTGGTTGGAGCGCGGGGGAATTGTTGATTGCCTATTATTCACCACACTATTATAGTTTTTCCAGTGTACTGCTGTTTTCTTTTCTTCCTAACCTTTTTGTTTTCTGTCGGAATTTGAATTCTGTTATCATCTGATTTTTGTTTTGGGTTGCATTTCGTTGTAAACATCTGATCTGTTTTGAGTTGAATTCCTTTTTAACATCTGATCTTTGTTTCAGGTCAGATTCCTCACTTCTAACATTATCTGTCAGAATTTCATTTTCAAATGTCCAATAATTTTCAATTTTTATTTTTTTTATCATCTCTATTGCATTTACAAACAGTTATCTTCATTTTTCTTGTTTGTCCTCCCTTTATAAACAGTAAGGAAGTCTCCACTGGCTGTGGCACTCCCAATGGTGTTTCTTAGTTGAATCAGCACCAATATATTAGCAATAAGACAGGGTTACGGGTCACGGCACTAATATATAACCACAAATTCTTTCCGCTCGTTGTGTTATCGTCTGTAATGAAGATGGCAATCAATGTTCTTCATCATCTTTGTCAACGAGATTACACTCCACTCCCCACGCTGTGATTTGTCTAGTAGTGAAGTATGTCTTGCAGCTTTCCGGAAAGCACTGACTGGACGAGGTGTTTATATGTAGAAATAAAAAAATACACATGAAATTAACAGAGTCAACACAATGTCAAGGAAACACAACAAAGGTCTTGTCTTGTATCTTTGGCATAAATATATTCTCGTAGTTACAGGAAACTTAAATGAGGGGTAATATCTATGGTTTTTGGATGCTGGGTGCAAATCTTCAATTAACTCAATTTGTGACTTTTCCTGTTGAAAAGAGAAAGGTGGGGGTGCTTAACAGCTTAGCTGATTGCCTCTCAGCTTAAGCTGTTGTCAAAAACTTGTGAAAACTCTGAAAGCAGACTAATTTGCTCTGTGCAATTGCTTTTATAAATGCGCATTCTGATTGGCTGTCGCCTACCTCCAGCCTCGGTTTGAATTTCATTCAAACGTTCCCATGTACTGGGTACTTCAATCAGATATTGTTAACTCTTGTCATACCTGACCCCGGCTAACTTCCGCAGCTGTAGTTTCCACTTTCAACAGTTTTGCCTATTTGTAGACAAATCAACTGTTTTATTTCACCAAACACTTTCCTAACAGATGTGAATTGATAATTTTTGGTGTCTGGAGTGCATAGCCTCAAATATACACTAGTATATTTAATCACCCCAATTTGTTGATAAGGTCCCACAGCACATTATTGCAACTTACCATGTTACTTTTTCCTAATTTTTAATTTATTTTTTTAGATATCAAGTGAAGAAGATCTTCGGAATCTCTCTGCAACTTTAACTGAAAATGACATCGAACACAAATTATGGATTGAACAACCAGAGGACGTAGCCACTTGTCTTGCTACGAAACCTTCTCAAAAAGACACTCTACAGAAATATTTCAAGAAATTAAAATTGTACAGATAAATGTTTCTATGTTTTATTAAAAATAATTGTCATCTAAATATTCTTCAAATTAATAAAACGAATGTCATTTTTTGAAATTTTGTATTTATTTAAATTGTATTTTTTTTAAGTTGAAGGGGACGACATAATTTCATCTTGGAACAATTCATTTTAAAATGGGTAAAGTAGGAATGTTTAACTTTCTTGATTAATTTGATGCCACTAATCATCATATTTGCTAATTGCACGTTCTCAGTTTTTTTGTGTGTGAAAGGTGATAACGTACATATGAACATATATAGATATACATTATATAGATGCTTTTCATCCAATAAAAATGCAAAAATAAATAAAATAAGTTTTGTGGAAAAATTGTTTTTATTATGTAATAAGACATGTTGAGGACATCTTTATATTTTGGCTGTCCAAGCATGTTTATAAAAGGATCCGTCCGTTGGTTTGAAGTAGCATTTTTGTCAATCTGTCACACTTTTTATATGTAGTCATTCTCTGCTGTGTATATTACGATGGCAATGTTTTACTGAATAATAAATAAATGGTCCAAATTAGTGGAATTCCAAGATTAATGAAAGAAAATATGTGTAATTGCTTTCTACATTTAGGGTGTGGTACGAGCCACACCCCTTTTCTCAGAGAAAACAAAGCAATCACAAGATTTTAGAAATATAAATATTGCCTCATTCAAACCACAAAATGTACACTATTTAGTAAAAGGGGCATTATTCAGATGCACACACTATTCATAAAGTTACGTACCATTTGTGTTATATATATATATATATATATATATTACTATTTCATGTATCCACATAAAATTTAAATATTTTTTATGTATCAATTTTCAGTATTTACTTCAACAGTGCTCGATACGTAAGTAGAGCTAGGTAGTAAGCTATGAAAATATATTTATGGCAATTAAGCTACACAGAGGCTGAAGATTCCCCCTGTGGATGAAACGCGGGAGCTTCTATGTAGCTTAATTGCCATAAATATATTTTCATAGCTTACTATCCGAATACGTTCGTCGAACACTCTCGACTAGTCTTCTATCTATGCCCGCTTCTAGGTACATATAGATCTTAATTTCCCTTAATTACATGACAGTTTCCGTTGGCCGAGTGGATATGGCGACTGCTTGCAGATTCTAGGCTGACTCCGTGAACCGGGTTCGCACCTCCCGACCGTCTGAAATTGTTATTTTCCTGCACTGATGAGAGCAATAAGCTTGAAACGCTAGCGTCTGTAGGTATTAATAATTTAATATTTATTTATAAATACATATATATATATATATGAGAGAGATAGAAGAATAACTGTCCCTGGACAGGTACAATTAATTCCTCAAACAGAACAGTTTTGAACCACTTTTATGTCCCATTATAAAGATAATGCTACTAAACCTTATGTCTAGAATCTTTATTCCAATTTTGATCAAAATCCATTTTATTTTCATTCTAGAAAATGTTTAAAACTTAATACCCTTAAGAAATTGAAATTCAGGAAATCTTCTTTAATTGATGTTTAATAATTATGGATCAAATTCAATGCAAATCTGAAATATTTGAACTTTCAAATGGGAACTCGTGCCCATATTATACCACACCCTAAAAAAAAACCCTTTAAAATTCTCTGTTCTCATTTTTGTTAGTAGCTATAATTTTAATAAAATTCGATAGTTATTTTATTTTTGGTTAGGTTTCTTTGACTTTCATGTTAATCTGTCTTTAATCTGTTGGACTGGAAGCGAAAATACCTTTTATGCTGTTAGTCGAGAATAACTGCCAACCATGTGAGGATTTGTTAAAGATTTTCCTAAAACTAAATGTATTAATAAAAGAACGCTGTATACGGTTCAATTTCACTAAGTGTACATTAAATAATATTTTCGATTAAATAGTTTACAAAATTGTTAATATGGACGAATATCGAGATAAACTCAAAATTAATTTCCCATAGATAAAATGTCTGTCATCTATTTCAGTTATGTTTTTTATACATAATAAACTAATGCACAGAAAAACACGCTCAGCTTTATATATTAGATGAAATAAAGGAAATCTGCAATTGATGTTTGAATGTTTTTATTTTCATTTGTCCTCGTGCTTTTGGCTACTTAACGATTTTTAAGGAATAAAATAGTAATAACTCGCATAGCTACCCAGTGTTGCTCAGGATTCTTGAAAAGAAAATAGTTTTAAAAAATTTGTGTACGATTTCCCTCCTAAAACCTCTACCCCTCTCTCTCATGTTACTTTTTGCACACAACTCTGCCTCCGATAGCTTTTCTCTCTAATTGATGTGCAAACTTTAGCATAGTATGCTAATAGTATAATAGTATAATAATTTTTATTTTTTTAAATTTATTTTTGTTACCATAATCAGCTCGAGGATTTCTTCATTTAATCCTATATCATCTTATCTCCAGTCCATGATACTAAATCACCATTTTTATTCTTACTTTTCCATTTTATAATATGCAATTTTTGGGTGAGAGTCCAATGAAGTAGCGATTGGATGAGAAAGAGGGGTGGATAAGTACAGTTAATTTATTGAAATCATTTTTGGTAAATTTATAGTCTTTAAATGTACTCGGCATTTCTCTGGAAATAAATGGGGACCTATGTATATAATCTTGCTTCAATGCCTGAATGCCATATTAGCATTTCTGAATAGAAATGCTAATAAATTTAAAAAAAATTTTTTTTTTATTTCTATAGTATAAAATGAAGTAAAAAGTTATCTTTCCTTTTTATGGATATCAGGTGTCTACACAGACCTTACAATATTATTGTACCCCTTTGTTAAAAGTGAAACCTACTTATCCAAGTATTCAGGTTAATGTACTTTCGGAGTTCTTTGTCCTGACTATTGAATCACTTTCACTAATACCCTTCGAAAAGGTATAAATCCATCTCCCCAGCTACAATGGCTAAAAAAATAGGGTAGACGAGACTTCCTTTCAATCGTCGATAGAGTAATTAGTCAAAGGAAACCTCCAAAGCTCAAGAGGACGACATTTGTGATATTTTCTTTTCTTTTTTTCGACGTGCGCTATGGACGTCGACACCACTATTATTTCGCCACCTTCGATGATAATGAAATATATTTATCCAACTACTCTCTGTAATGTAATTTCGGAATATGTATGGTGCGCAGGCGGAGGGTCGTCTATCTCCAAAACCCTAGGAGGAGTTTGTTATGCATTTCCTTTTATGGATGTTTGGCATGATCTGTAAAAAAAAAAAGTGCAGTAAGCTGCATTTTTTTAGTGGTGCATGCGAATGGCAGACATGCAGGCTATAGATGCTCGGCCAAAGGAAAGGAGGGGGAGCACAGAAGAAAGGGAAAATATATTTGGTTTTATTTTGGGCTACCCAGAAGTTTATTTCTCTTTGAAAGGAAGTTAGTGCCTCATAAAGAAATAGAATCTTGCTGAGATCCAAAAGTAATGGTCGTAGATTATCTCTATGATAATCCTGTGTTATCTGCCCGTTATCTCCAGTGGATATCTCAAGTAGCCAGTGCTTGGGTGGTCGGATGGTGACCAGTGAGAAAGACTGGAATCCAAAATTTCTGGTCAGGAGGAAAGGACCTTAGGAAATAGGAAGGGGAAACCTGGTTCACTGAGCATGACAGGAAGTTTGTTTTCCTGAGAGCTGGCGATCAGTTAGAACTGTGTGCCTGTCCAGGCACGATGAGCCCACCGGGGCGCTTAGCTAAAGAATTGTGCTGATTGGACTTATCTTCTTTTGGGGCGGGAAGAATAAATCTGTTCCTATTTACGTGCCTCCCCACGAGAACAGAGTTAGACACAAGGTCGGTTTTTAATGTGTGGAAAATCCAGCTCCCTAAAAAGGGAAACTGGATTGGAACAAAAATAAAAATTGCCTCCGTCTAGAAGGAATTCTCCTTCACTGAGGACAAAAAATATGAAGGCAGTATCAGAACAGATACTACACTTTGCTCCTAGCCAAAAGGCCAAGGAAAGAAACCTATTGCTTGTTTATAAACTGGACTCATGGTTTTACTTGGGATGAAAATTCTTCATTGCAGCACTGAATGAATCGCACATCTTTAGACCGGCACAACGAGTGGGGACGATTGCAGTGAATGCGCGTATACAATATTGTACCCGCTGTGATCAAAATAAATTATCCAAGTGTAATCTAATACTACGATGACCACATGCGTTTCAACTGGTTGTTCTACCAATTGTTTTCTGCTCACACTGTCTAAAAGATCTGCAGAACTTAAGTGCGACACAACTTCGCCGGTAACTTGGCTAAGTGGTCGGTTCTGTTGGCAACCTAGAAACAGGAAAGAGTTGCCGTGAACAAATATTTATTGGGACGCAGATGTGTAACAATAATAAAAACTAAACGTTATGTTGCTCCCCTTGTTAGGGAGAAAAGACGAGTTGATGAATTTGACTGGTGCTAAGTTTTGGTTTGGGAATTTTAAAATTTACTTTGTGCTTTTGTCCCCTAGATGAGGTTGAATTGGAGAGAATTTCTTCTAAATTTTTTCATTCCTGTTTCCGATGTGGTGTAATGCTACGATGATCACATGTATACTGACTGGTTGCTCTGTCAATTGTTACAAGATTTGGGTTCTGACCCAACTTAAGGATTTGGGTAAGTTGTTGGTTTTGTCGGCAACCCCAAAACAAGAAAAACTTGCCGTGAACAATAACAAATATTTATTGAAACATAGGTGTGTAACAATAATAAAAATGAAAATTTATGTTGCTCCCCTTGTTGGGGAGAAAAGACAAGTTGAGGAATTTGACTGATGCTAAGTTTTGGTTAGAGAACTGTTGTAATTTCGCTTGTGCCGCCGGCTAAGATCAGGTCGTCATCAACTGATCCCCTCCATGTCCTAAATGGTCTACCATGTGGCTTTGGGATATCGACGTGAAACACACTTTGGACTATTTCAGATGACTAGTAGCAAGTAATGTGACTGCCAGTTAAAACGTTGTGTAACATAATTTCTCATGGAAGTTTTTACAGTGAAACCAGCAAGTTTCTCTATCTGATGCACTGCAGGCAGGATCGTGTTATTTGGATGCTCAGTGTGTAAAAAGAAATTGAGTACACGTGTTTATTTTGGTTATCACCATGTACCTATAAATGGGATAAGCATGGAGGTGTGTGTTCGTGTATGTGTGTGTGTGTGTTCGTGTGCCTGTTTTGGTAGTGAGTGACTGCATGTTACTGTTTATTTTTATCGCTCACCATGTTCAAAAAGATGGCGTCATGTGATGGGTTTTTCTTTTGTTTATTTTTCCCAAGTGTGTTCAAGAAAGTGGCATCGTATTGACGGGGTTTTCTATTTTGATGAATGTTAAATAAAAGCAAATAAGAAACAATTACAAAAAGAATAAAAGTTATCCCCATTGGAATGCAAGGTATACTAAGGTAATGTATAATATATCATATAAAAGGCAGTATTCTGTGTGTGTGTGTATTTATCTAAAAGTTAGAAACTACACAAGACATATCCACGTTAGAAGTTGGATGATATGTTTAATCCCTAAAATTCTAGAAGAGATAGAATTCTAAAGGTATTCAAGGAAATGCTTAGTATTAAATAAAGAACGATTTTATCAACAATTACATCTTTCGCTGTATATAATAGTATTCGTTGCATGTAATTATTATAATAAACTAAAACACAATTTTATGTTTTCTGTAAGTATTTACTATGAGTAATTAATAAGGTGATCATTACTATTCATCATCATCATCATCATTCGATTTATTTTTAACAGGCCTTTGATTATCCTCTCACTACTTTGACATGACTGATTACCTCCCACCCTACTGTAAAGACTCTGACAAACATATGCACGGGCTAGGAGTTTATGTTTGGAACATCCTCCTCTTGAGAACATAGGTTAGAATCAGATGACCAAGCCTACATGTGCTTTAGTTACTTATATTTCTTATACTGTTCTCCTTCGACCCAGGACTGTACCCTACTTAACTCTGTCTCTAAAAGCATAGAGAGAACACTCTCACTTGACTCGAATGCCCAAATACATGTATTTTGAGATTTTAATGTGCACCACCGTGACTGGCTGGGATTCTCCAGCTTTACTGAAACAGTTGGTAACTCTACCTTTAATTTCTCCTTAGCTCACTCCCTCTCACAGACTGTCACTTTCCCAACCCGCCTCCCTGATCGTGTGGACCAGCAAGCCTCAATTTTCGACCTGTTCTTGACCTCACTACCCGAAGCTTGTGTGACGAATGCCCATAGCCCACTTGAGAATGCTGATTACATTGTGGTAATGATTGATATCACCCTAAAAACTCGTCCAAAAGCTGATGAGCCATTGCCCAAAACAAGATAATACGAGCAGGCTGATTTTGATTCTATCAGTGATCACATCAGCGATGCCCCATGGAGTGAAACTTTCTCACTCCCTGCTGATCAGTGTTCAAATGAGTTAACCGATTGGGTCACTCTCATCAATGGTTCACTTCGGAATGTGCAGCTGCTATTGCTAAGAGGTAGCAAGCATTCCGACAATTCGGCCAGCATAAGTCGACTGTGAATAGACGGAAATTTATAGAGTCAAGAAATAATTGTAAAATAGTGATAGATGAAGCAGAGAGATAACCAAAAAACGCATTCAGTCACAGAAACTAGGTACTCGCGATTTCTGGAAAATCTACAATAGTGTAGTGAACAATGGACATCAACAATTCCCCCGCTATCAAACCACACTGATGTCATTTGCACGGCAACTGATAAGGCTGAACTACTTGCCCAGTGTTTCGCCTTAAACTCCACTTTGGACTCAGCAAACCACCTCCTCCCTAAATTCCCATTGCAGACCAAAGCCACACTTGAAAACCTGGTCATCACCCCATCTCAGGTCAGGGACATCATAAAAAACCTTGACAGCTCCAAATCTTGTGGGCCTGCTCTTATACCAGTAATAGTAATAAAGAAATGCTCTGCTGAACTGGCCCTTGTCCACTCAAAACACTACAACAAATGCTTTACTGAATCTTGCTTCCCTGATAACTGGAAAATTGCCTCTGTGGTACCAGTCTTCAAGAATTCTGGAGATAGAACGGATCCTCAGAACTACCGGTCAATCAAAAAGTTTTCAATCCTTAATCAATCTAGCAATAGTTCGGCACCTAGTTAATATTAAACTTCTTTTTGACCGTCAGTATAGATTTAGACAAGCACGATCTACTGCGGATAACCGAACGTATACATCATACACTGGACAAGGCAGGTGAAGCTAGGGCGGTAGCGCTTAATACATCCAAAGACTTTGACAAGGTCTGGCATAAAGGTCTTCTAAAAATTCACTCATATGGTATTACTGGACAAATATTTAACATAATTAAATCCTTCCAAACCAAAAGAAAGATCCAGGTTGTCCTCGATGGCCGTTCATCTAAGCAACATTACATAAATGCTGGTGTATCCCAGGGATCCATCCTTGGGCCTTTATTGTTCCTGATTTTCATAAACGACCTCCCTGATGACATTGAGTCTGAGATAGGTATATTTGCTGACGACACCACACTCTACTCTCGTCATGTGGGCAAAATGGACGCGCACATATCCGAAGCAATGGCTGAATCCTTAGAAAATGACCTCCAGGCTGTAGTAGAATGGGGTCATAAATAGATGGTAACTTTTAATGCCGCAAAAACAAAGCTACTTTCCTTCAATAACTACAAGAAGCCTCTTCAACCACTGGTTGCTATGGCAATAACACCCTACCTGAGAGTTGAACATTCAAACTCCTCGGCCTAACCTTCATAGGTAACATGTATTGGAACAAATACATTGAAGACATTGCCAAGGCTGCAGCAAAGAAGGTGAGTTCCCTCTACCGTGCTAGTAAACTCCTCACACCTGACATTATCCTATATCTCTACAAAGCCACTATCCACCTATGCATGGAGTATTGTTGTCACATCTCAGCTGATGCATCATCCACTAGTCTCTCCCTCTTAGACAAGGTCCAAAAAAGAGTCGCCAACTTAACAGGTCCCTCACTATCCACCAAGCTCCAGCCCTTGTCCTATTGCCGCAATGTTGCATCCCTGTTCCTGTTTTACAAGTACTTCAATGGATTGTGTTCTGATGAACTTGCTGCTCTGGTGCCCCCTCGACATAAATACACTAGACCAACTCGACAATCAGCTAAATCCAATCCATTCACTGTTGAAGCCCCCAGATGCCGGAGTGGCCTTTACTCAAATAGCTTCTTTCCTCGTGCTAGCTGCCTCTGGAACTCCCTCCCTGCTCCCCCGACAGGCAGAAATGTAAAACTAATGTAAACAGACATCTCGCTGCACAGCTCCCAACTTAGGATGACCCCCAAAACTTACACCCTAATTCTCAGTAGCCCCTTATGTCTACAGTGGCGGCCTGCCTTGTTTGGAGTGAATTTTAATAATAATAAAAAAACAAGAGGGTAGGGCCTGTCTGTCACTCTTGATCGAAGTTTTTGGCTCCAGGCTTGGTAGTCGCGAGGATCAAAGTTCGCAATCTGCAGAGTTACAGGGTCGCGTATCACAGCTCATCCTAAGAGAGCTTTATTCTTCGAGCCTGCCGACTTGATGCGATGGACATGTCTCTGACCTGGGAGATCCAGCTGGAGCTTCACTCGACACGGCCAAGCCATCTCATCCTGCCCAGCTTAAGGACATCAGATATTTCTTTTATACCAAGCTTAGAGAGAAGAGTCTCGAGAAGAGTGTCATCTTCTGGCTTGACGTGGCAGATCCATCCAATCATTGCTCTTTCACTGCGCTGCAGTCTCTTTAGAGTGCTTGCCGATGCAGCCCATATCTATAAGCCATATTGGTGACAAAAATTATTTTTAAAGAACAACAGTTGGGAAATTAGTCAAAAAACTATTCATTTAGGTTTACCTAATCATTTTGACCTATTTGCATAAAAATATTTAATATAAGTTATAAGTTTTTAAAGTTAGCGCACATATCGATTCTGAGTAAAGTAGCCATCTTCAGTCATAGAAAGTAAGGTCCATAACATAAACAATTGGCATAGGAAATCGATATTTATGGTAATTTTAAAGGCTTATAACTTATATTTACTAATATTTTTTTTTAACGCAAATAAGTCAAAAATGGGTAGGTAAGATCAAATTAAATTGTTTTTGTCTAATTTCCCAATTGTTTTTCCTTTGAAATAATTTATGTCACCAATAGTAATGATTACCAGTAATTACAACTATAGCATATATTATCTAGTCTGGGAGAATGGTATCATGACGAACATATACTACACTGCTAACGCCCCCCCCCCCTCTCAAAAGAAGAGTTCATGCCTGGAAAGATGCTCATGACGACAGAACATATACTTAACAACCCCCTCTTCCCCAAAAAGAAGGGAGGTAATGCCGTGGAGGATGTTATCATTATAACAGAAGAAATACTACACTACCCCCCCCCCCAAAAAAAAAAAACAACAACAACAAAGGAGGAGGTAATCACTGAAGGATGCTATCATAACAGAATTCCCCAACCTGAGCCTCTGCATTTATGGGTTAAGGGGATCCACATTAACACTAGAAATAGAACCTTTCTTTAAATTTACAATTACATCTATTGGCCACAATTTAGCTCCATTTTTAGTTGCATCCATTATTTTCAGCATTTTCCTGAGCAACTGCAATCAGTATAAATTAAGCCAAAAGAAAGCCAAAGTGCGCATGTGGGGGGGAAGGAGACCGGAAGTCATTCTTTGATGAAACAGAAGTCTTTTACCACCCTATCCGCTTCATGAATGAATCGTTTGAAGTACGGCAAAATTAAAATTTTCAGAGATAACTGCCATAAGAGGGGGAAAAGGAGGCAAGACAAAACAAGATGGAGTGAGGAAGAAAGAGAAATAAAATCAGCCAAACGGTGATGAAAAAAAATGAGAGCATAAGGCTCTTGCGATTTGGCAGATATCAGCCTTTTCTTATTAAACAAAAAAAAAAAAATAAAGCGGATTTCGACCAAAAAGTAGAGAACTCTCATTTAGTGATTTAAGCAGAAATCTGCCTTTTCGGAATTATACAAAAAAAAACGGATTCTGCCAAAAAACGGAAAACTCAGATCCCTGATTCAAGCATGGAGATTGTTTAATAATATTTAGGAGTGTTGTTGTCGTGATGGATGATTACCATTACTTGTTACCCCACCCTCTAAAACTTATTGCGATTTCCTCAGAAAAAAAAGTCACATTCATTAGAAACCACCATTTGGATGGAACGGATGAAGACGTAATGACAAAGTTGTGGCGGAATTGATGATCTTGAGCCAGAATCGAGCGATGGAGGTGACCCGGACTTTGTTCTTCCCCACAGTAAGAGGGTCCGCCTTTGCCTGGCTTGCAGATGGAAAGGGAAATAAGTTTTGGCTTACTAGTTTTCTAGTGAGGATTGAACTCACAACCTCGAAGTAACAAATCTACTGGTTGCTGCACAATAATAATAGATTTAATTATCGTGACAAATAGTGAGCCAGCGGATTATGTTTTTTTCTGATTGGTTAAGCGGAATTAACTGAGGGAAAATCTGCTAATAAAAAGAAGAAAAGGAGAAAAAAACGGTGAAGGAGAAACGTGAGTGCTTCTACAGAAATTGAACCGAACTGAGTTTTTTTTTTTTGTTTAACGTTTGAAGTCTAGTTATAGACTTCTGAATTCCCAGTTATAAAAGTCTATGCATACATAATATATCAAGTGTATTTGTTTGTTCTATCAAGATGTAAATAAAGAGTTAGGAAGAGTTCAAAGAGTCTAGATGAAGAAAGTGTTATTTTTGTTTGTATGTGTGTGGACTGGTTATGAGTGAGTTTGTGAGACTGTGTCTAAGCTTTCCCTATATTTTAGTAGTTCATGACTGTGACTTGCGTTGTTTGCCGAGATGCCAGTAGCCAAGGGACTATGTCCAGAGTTTGTCTGCCTACGAGAAATCTGTGTAGTAGTGTTATGACTGACAAGGATTCCTGTGGCCAGTTGAGTCTTATCACTTGATAAAGAGGTGATGCCTCGAAATATTAGTATTACACTCTACAAATTGGTAAAAGAATAGTAAGTGATAAAAGAAAATTATTACCCACAGGTGTCAAAGCACCATGTATTGTCTATCGTTCTTTTTCAGTTTTACTGGTGACCACATTTCCCTCTTGCATCGTCACAGCCTTCTAAAAAAAAAATCTCTTAATACATTATGCACAATACTTCAAGCAAATTATGAAACTTCTTCCATCTTTATTCGGCTTTGTCCAGTCAATCTGTCACACTCAAGTTTTAGATGCGTCCATTACATCTGTCGGTTAATCCGTCATACTTGCGTTAGAAATCACATTTTCATTGTTAAACACTTTGAATTCCACATCTCTATCAATCTCTCTTGCGGATAATACATTGCCAACTTTCCAGAGTTATGCTGAAATCTTTTAGGCTTCTATTTATAACATTTTTAAATTGTTGTTTGGGGCTTCAAACAAAATGTGTTTAAGGTCTCAGCCATTACTAAATCTACACACTTAGTTAAAGGATACTCTGATCTACTGCCTAAGGATGGACGCTATTTTTGAGGGCACTAAACAAGCCACGGACGGAGGCTATTTTCAAGGGTGCTGTTGCTTATTTCTTCAAGTTGTGTAACTCACAAATTGTGCATTATGTAAATGCTGATTTTGTGAGGTTTTGTCGACAATCCAGGCTTCAACTCTAAAAAGTACTGTACAAACAGCAAACTGGCCTTCAAAAAAAAATTAATAATTGAAACAAATTATCTTAGAATTAGTATATAACATAAAAATAATAAAAACTAAATATAAAAATATCGTATCTATCACACATTTCTAAATCATGAGTATTCAAATAAAAAAATAAAAAAACACCTGGTGAAATTGGGGTCTGATAGTAACCTCTTTTGGAGAGCCCTGCTTTTTACTGAAAGCAAATGGTGCAGAAAAAGAAACAAAGAATGTGTAGAACATGTTCTAACAACAACAGAGAACGATCTCTAAGATATTCCATGTTTATTGGTTGAAATACTTAATACTGATTGGTCAATTCTATCAAACTACTCTATCTCGATTGGTTGCCTATATCGGACTTCAACCAATCAGAAAGAGTTTGACGTGGGAGCTGGATACCTGCTCGCATCAACTATATAAGCAAAAACCCAAATGCTGTAGCCAGTGAAAGACTCAACTTGCCAAACGAACCCTTATCAGTCATAACACTACTCACAGACTTCTTGCAGGAAAACAAACTCTGGTTGTGGCCGCTCAGCTATTGGTATTTCGGCAAATCACACAAGTAAGTCATGGACTTCTAAAATATAGCAAGAGCTTATACACAGTCTCACTCACACACATATGGACAAAGACAACACTTTTATTTTCATCTAGACACTGAACTTTTCCTAACTTTTTACTTTTGTTTGTTTCAACAAAATGTAAATAAAGTTGATGTGTTAAGTATTTCAACCAAATAAACAGCGAATATTTTACAGAGGTCGTTTCTCTGGTGCTGTTGTTTATACTGCTTGAACGGGTTCTACAAATGTGATGTAGAGGGAAAAAAGTGGCAGGAAAACTTTATTAATTTAAGTAAATCTGGAAAAAGAAAAAAAAAAAAAAGGAAAGAAATGAACACAAGAATGAAAGACGAAAGTCTTTTGGTCATAATTAGCCAATCACAGTTTTTATTCAGCACGGCTGCCTACAGCAAAAAGTGCTTCACAAATATACATGATATATGGAACACATTATAGACTGCTCTAAGATGGACCACAAGGAAAGGAAAACAAAGATATAGTGGTTGCAGCAAGGGAATCTCTACAACAAGAAGGACATGTTGGTCCGTTGCACAGCTACTATCCAGGAACAAAATAAAATAACCGAATGTGATTGATAGGAAAACATTAGGAAATTGTTAAAGAAATAGAAAACGAAAAACAAAGAAAAGAGATGACAATTTTAAAAAAGGATGTTAAAGGAATAAAAATTGAAAAGAAAAATTTTAATAAAAAAAAAAGACGAAAGAGACACTGACCCAAAGTTCAACTGGTGTCATCGGCTGCGACTTTCGAATAAGGATGAGATTATTTGCATTATAAGTTTAGTTTTGTTAACAGTATTTTTCATTTTTTTTTTTGACAATTGCAAAGCAGAAAATTTAAACTAGCCGTAAGAGTATTTGCTGCCACCACTGAAAACGAAGTCACCACAAAAAGGGGAGACATTTTGTCATGGATGTCTTTTGGGCGTTTTTCATCAACAGCACCAGAAGAGAAAGATGGCGCTGTTGTTGTTATTGAGATTCTTCCAAGAGCCAATACCATTATAATCAACACACTAATCACTCGAGAGCATGACCTAACCCTAACCAACCTATGTGTGTGCATCTTTATCTATGAAAGGTTTTTGTTTTTTTTTTTGTGTGTGATTTGCTTATATACAAGACAATTATTCTGCTAATTAATAATAATAAAATTAATTCTCCAAGGAAAACAGTTTCACACTGTTTTTATGTCCTGTTACAAAGATTAAAAATATATATGCTACTAAGGCATGAATCCAGAGTTCAATTTTTATCAAAATCCATTAAATGATTTTGATTCTAGTAAAAATTGACATTCAAGGAATTTTGTTTAACTGTTCTTTAATAACTATGGATCAAGTTTCATGTGAATCAGAACATTTGAATTTTCAAATGGGAGGCAATGCCTATATTATTCCTCCTAATATAAACCTTAAAAAAAATTTTTTTTTAAATAAAAATTCTGAGAATAGTTATTACTTGATGTTCTAATTTTGCTGAGATTTTAACCAAGTTAGGTTAAAATCTCAGCAAAATTAGAACATTTGAATCTTCCCAATACTATGAAAGTAAATAGAACCTTTTCTGCATAAAAGTAAATATAACCCACATTAGCCACCTTTATGCTTAGCATAATGATTGATTAATTATTTTTTTAGTTTACAAACCTAATTTACATACCTAATTTTATATTTACAGATAAATATAAAAACTTAGTAGAAAATTTCAGGTGCTTAAAAAGTACCCTTTAATTAAAACAAAAGTTTCATGAAGAAAAAAAAAAAAAAAAAATGAAAGCAAATCTTGATAAAATGTTTCAATAAATAAATTTCATTGTTGAGTAGAAAAATTTGGGGTGAGTAAAAATTGATTAAATGATTTTTGGGATATAAAATTTGCAAAATATAAAAAAGAATTTTAAAATTTTTATTTTAGAATTGAAGTTGATTATTATCATTAGTTTGAGATTGTCATATTTATTTTTAAATTAATAAATGGCTGAGAAATATTGTAGCAAAGAAATTGAAATTTTGCATTATTAACTTGTAACCTAGTGGGAGCCTATGGAAATTCCACAGGACTTTCTACATCAATCTGTATAATTTCCTGTTAATAATAATAATATTCCTTCTGAAATAGGCATTAAGAAACATGTTTCTTCTGTAAAAATAATTGTCAGCTAAATATTCTTTACATTAATAAAACGAATATTTCTTTTTGATTTATTTAAAATTGTAGCAATTTAATTCTTTATAAAACAATAAATATTCTGTCTTACCATAAAAATAATTGCTAGCTAAATATTCTTCAAATGAATAAAATGAATGTCATTTTCTAAAATGTATTTATTTAAAAGTGTACTGGAACAATTCATTTTAAAATGGGTAAAGTTGAATTTTTTTACCTTAGCAACATCAGATTAATCACCATAGTGATCTATCTTTGCTGATCGGAGATTTCATTTTTTAAAATATTTGTGTAAAACGTGATAACGTAAGTACGAACATGAAATGCATGTTATTATATAGGTAATTGATAAGCATTAAATTTAAATTTATTTTAAACACTTATTTAATGTGTCTTTTAAGTTCAATTGTTTTTGCACAGAATGCCTTTGTCATGAAATTAAAATGTGTCAATGTTTTGTGACTGAGTTTGAGATTAAAAGTGGATTGCTAATCGTATCTGCAATAAAATATGGATGTTGAGTAGAAGAATAAAAGGTGAGTAAAATTTGGGCAAATTATTTTGATCAAAAGCCATTAAATAATTTTGATTCTAGAAAAATATATAAAATTTGAGGATTAAGCTTAAGAGATCTTAAGAAATTAAAATTCAGCCAATCTTGCTTAATTGGTTTTTAATTAGGATCAAGTGTGATTTTAAAAGGAAAAGAAAACCCAACATTTAACAATATTGTGTAAGACAGGTTTAATAGATCTGCAAACTGCTTACAGCTTGTGTCGTTATAGTGTTTACGCGAATGCATCCGGAGCAATACAGTTGTGAAGACTAGCATGTCTGTCAGTTGTGCAAAGCATAATTGCAGTCATCAAGATGGAAAATGGAATCAATAAACTAATTCCAAATTCCATCCGACGCTGCTTCCCTTCACTTTGCGTTTAATGCCCATGGGAAAGCTATGAATCCCCATCACCAGATCTGGTGACAATAGTTCTTGTCACTAGCATGCCATAACGGTTGACATAAGAGCCGGTGAATGAACATATAGGCAAACCACTTTCCCATAATGACAGTAGCTGCTGGGCCCATTGTCAACCTCGTCAGGTGCTAGTCACAGTATATCTGCGAGTAAAACGTACATATACATGAGAGTTCTACCTTGAGTAACCAGGTTAAAAAAGAAAACAAACAAAGGAATAAATTTAATTCTGAGAATTCATATCTTTTACCGCTTGTTGCAGCCGGATATATAGATTTACGGAGAAAGTGGCATCACCAAACGATCTCCGTTGTCATTGGCCGCAACATTCGAATTGAACGTGCAGAAGACAACAGGCCGGCCGTGCCCTTTTTGGTTGGCCTCTCTTGTTGGGAACACATCAATATCAACTGTGCCATTGCTGACGACAGAGAGAGAGAGAGAGAAATGGCACGAGATAAAAAAAAAAAGGGGTGGCAGCTGTCGATAGTGGGTGCATGTGGTGTGTGGGGTGAGATGCGGTTGCAAGTGTTGTTCTGTTAGTGTTCAGTTATTTATGTTTTTTCTTTTGCTGGAAGTTAGGGACGGTACAAATGCACATTTCTATAAATGATAGTCTTTATGCAACTGTATTGGTCTTGTATCATTTTACAGAGATATGCTCATGAAACAATTGTGGAATATGTTCATGCTAACCCAAAACTTATCAAGATATACTTGTGCGGATCTAATCTTTCTTTTTTTTCTCATCAGGTTACATGCAATTTTTTTTTTAGAAATTAATCTTAATATTTTTAAATCTGCACCGCCAAACTTTATGATTAAAAAAAACAAAAAAAAAAACGAATTGGTCTGTCGACAGAAAATAAAGTTGCCCTAGAAAGGCAAATTTTTGACTTGGGGTAAATACAGACCAGATTCAGAGCTGCCAATACAAATGATCTCTTAACACGTGTGTGTGTGTATGTGTGTGGTACCATTTTTGTGTCTGATAGAATCAGGATGGGAGAGGGGAGTACAATTTTTTTTATACCTTTTTTCAAATTGAAGAGAAGTGCAATAAATAGTGCAGTAGAAGTAGATGACACCAGAATGAGAAAAAGAAGTCAGTTAAAATCTCCCTGAAAAACAAGAAATTACAAAGAAAGGAAAAAGAGAGAAAAAAAGGGGGTAAGTAGGTCTCCAGAAATGAGGAAAAAAAAAACCAAACACATTTTGTATAAAAAATAAAAATTAGTTACATCCAAGGAATGAGAAAACATTTTTAATTTTTTTTTTTTTTTTTAATAACAATAACAATTTCAAACCAGTTTGCTTTTCTGCACATATAGAAACTAGTTTTATCTATTTTTTTTTTCTTACTCAGAAGTGAGAAAAAGAAAGAAAGAAAACGTGTGTTTTTCTTCTTCTTTTTCTTACCCTACATGCACACGGTTGATGTGAAGGTCTTGAAACAACAACGTAAGGGGGAGGCGAGTCAACACGGGTCGTTATGGCACTCAATGGTATTATCAAGTTGCATAAACAGTCAAAAGTTATTTAAACTAGAAAACAGAAGACTATATGTATATATAGAGGGACATAGAAATACTAGGCTTGATGTCCAGGTGTGCATTCGTTCACGGAGAGTGATGGACCCCCTTAGCCTTCATAAAGGTATTCATGTAGAAGGAAAACAGAGTTTACAACACTCAACTAATCTGGATATCACACATCTGCTGGCCTCTTGCTTTCTTAAGACTGTCAATGAGAATCACTGCAGTGCTGTATGCAACTATAATGTTAGCACAAGGAATGCTGGCATCTTCATATTTTGACTTGTCATCTGCAAGTTGACAGCCATCATATATATGTGCATACAGATATAGTCTTTTTAGTTTGGACTAAGGAGTCATAAAAATAATGACAATTTACCAAACTAATTCTATAGGTGCGTTTAACTATTTTAATCAGATTAGTTTAAAAAGATTATTTTTGGAATGCATTTTAAACAGTTTTTTTTTTTTAGATTAACAACTGAATTAAAACTTATTTTAACTGCAGAACGAAACTGTAAATCTCCACCTTTTTTTTCTTCTCTTTTCTCGAAAATACTTCTTCCATGCTTAATTAGTAATGTTGGATCATTTTAAAGCATCTTTGCACATCAACTGATGCAGTAGGTATGTAGGTACTATATAGGTGACAAGGTAGGATGCTGAAGAAATGCTATCAATTCAGGTCGAGCACATACAAAAAAATACCCAGGAAGGAAGCGAGTTTGTAGAAAACTGAGAAAATTAAAATGTTTAGCTTGAATACAATTGGAGATATCTTAGAATGGCAGAAAGACATTCTTTTGTTATACCAACCTAACACAATATAATAATTATTAACCTAGGCTAGCAGTCAACCATGAGGGAGGTGGATACTCATCAGGTGCATCATACTGAGTGTGCAATCTTAAGTTGAATAGAATTCCTGTATCAGATCCAAACTATTTCCCGGTTCTTAATCCTTCTTAAACCAAGAGCATTTTCAAGTGTATATGATACTGATACAATGGTCATTGCTTTGTTTTCAAGTAAGACCATTTGTTAATTGTGAGATATGAGATGAAGGATACACACTAGATTTTACTGGTTCTAATCTAGATGCGCAATCAGTTATTTTAAAAACATTTCAGATAAAGTTCAGTAAAGCTTTTCTTTTTTTTTTTTTAAATATATTCTGCAACTAATGATAAAGTCAATATGAGAAATCAAATCAGTTGCTGTGTATACTACTTCATCCTTAACAAACACAGGAAAGAGTAGAACTAATGTGAATATGCATGCAAATTACATTGCGTGCAAATAGAAAACTATGAGTTAACAATTGGGTGCAAATTTAGAATTCGACCGACATGAACAAAAAAAAAAGAAATATCTTTATGATGTACATACCCGTGACAGAAAGCATATATCGTATAGCAAAAATCATGTAAACTGATCAAGTAGTTTGTTGTTTTTTTTTACAAAAGAAAATCAAATTTTATGGGTAAACGAGGACTGTCAATATATCGACGATCCTCATTGGACATTGTGTTTGCCGGCCAAGGGAGATAACTCCAAATTGGCTGGCAAGCACAATGTCCAATATGACGGCGATATAGCGACGATCCTCGTTTACCCATAAAATTTGATTTTCTTTTGTAAAAAAAAACAAAACTACTTGATCAATTTACGTGATTTTTGGTATACAATATATGCTTTCCATCACAGGTACGTACATTATAAAGATATTTCTTAATATTTTTTTCATGTCGGTCGAATTCTAAACTTGCACCAACAATTGTATCAAATTAGTTCTACGTTGAATACATTTTTGATATACAACTACGAATTCTTAGACAGTCTTTAAAACTAGAAGCAAAGAAACAATGGAATTATTATCTGAAATAATATCAATGAAATGTTTTAAGCAATTTCCTAATGTCTGGTCGCTTATTATGAAATGGGTTTCAGCATTACTTCCAAGCAACTTATGTCGTACTTAAATCATGCCATTTTCTTGAGTAAAACTAATACTTAACAAATATTAGGGGTTGACCATATCTTTTGTAATACTCAAACAAAAAACGACAAAATTACATAGGGGCAGATAACTCTGGTTACTTCCCCCTTGTAAATATATAGAGATTTCAGTGTATTTCCTAGTTTACTGGTGTTCTATATATTTGCAAGCCGGAAATAACTAGAGTTATCCGCCTTAGATAATTTTGTCGTCAAGATGGGTTTTAATAGATGGCCATATTGCATTTTTGTTTGAATGTTATCAAAAATCCGATAAACAGCTAATATTTGTTAAGTATTGGTTTTACTTAAGAAAATGACGGAAATCATGATTTTAGTACAGAATAAATTGCTTTGGAATAATTCCGACAAAACCCATTTCGTTGTAAATAATAAGAGAAGACCATAGATATTGGCAAAGTGTGGCGAGTTTTGCCTTTTGGATTAACATGGCCGACATTTGTATCATTCCAATTAAATTTCTTGCGTTTTTTTTTAATGAGGAGGGGGGGGGGGCAAAACAAAAAAACATGTTCCAATAATGTCTTTGTTTTTTTGCTTTCATAAAATAACGAGATAGCATTTCTTTTGTTTATTACTTGCAATGAAATGAAGATTCACACTTTTACACAACAAAAAGAAACAACATAAAAATAACAACAAACTTACATTTCACTATAGTCATAGCATTTATTATTATCAATTTTACCGTTGGGTAAGAAAGATAATAGAATTATTATCTAAAATCAATTTTTTTCTTCTTTTTTACTCCTTGCTTTGGTTCAGTCATTTTAATTTATGCAAAGTTTTCAATTAAAAAAAAAATCCTGTGATGATAATATATTTACTAATCCAATTTCACGTTTTATTTAAAAAAAATTTTTTTTTTTGTCTAGAATTAAATAAGAGTGTTAAAATCAGATGATAAAACTTACAGTCATCGATCTAGTTTGATTTTCTAGAGTTATTTTGTTTTGTTTTAGGATATTTTCTTCTTTCTTAAAAGAAAAAAGAAAAAAGGAAAAGAAAAACGGATAATAATTCTGCAAGATACCAGGCAACATTTTATATAACTGAAATCTACAGAAAACAATACTATGGAATATAAATAGTTGTTTTGAAATTATATATATATATATATATATATATATATATATAATCATCTTCTACAGATATGAATATTCAAGGTTTAATTGACTGATATAAGCACAAAATAAATGTCATTGAGGAGATGATGGCTCATGGTCAGTCACAGATACTACTTGGAGGAGAGTCAGGTATAGGTATACATGGGGATATGGGGGTGGGGGTCAGAGTATTAAAAGAGGTGGAATACTGATACTAAGTTACACATCATAAGAGCATTATTCCTCAAAGATTTGAATCTACTTGTGCTGAGAAAATCACATTATATATATATATATATATATATATATATATATATTAGATTTAGATTTTTTTTTGTTTTGTTTATTTTGTTTTTTTCAGTGCTTAGCTGACTATAATAACTAAATATACATCAATATGAAGATTGCATTCTAGGGTGAGGAAAAGGAAGGAGAGGAGTGTGAGAGAGAGGGGGTGGGGATGGAGGTTACTCTTGCATTTCCAATTTTTTTTTAAAGAGAAATTGAATGTAAGAGAAGACAACTTAACGGCACATATTGGAAGGCAATTTCAGTGCCAACGGGACCAGACATGGAAGATCGCCTTGGTACACAAGCAACAAGAGATTCTGTTTTATTCTTACATACACATACACACACATGTGCGTGCATATATATATATTATATATATAACAAAGATGTCTGTGTGTGCATGTGTGTCAAGGCATCAGTTTTCAATGGTTGATCTAACAAAACCAATGACATATCAGCACATTACTGGGTATGTTTTATTATGGGTTTGCATATATATTTCTGAATTTGGAGTACACATGTTAAAAGGTGAAAGCTAAGTTTGAAGCAACACCTACAAAGGCAGGCGACGGGAACATGTCACCTGGAAGTTCATAAAGAACAAAGGGAAGCTCTGTGAAGCAGAGAGGTGGGGGTTAAGGGGGGGGGTCCAATAAAAGTATGGTTAAGAGAGTCCGAGGTGGACAAAATAACGAGGAATGTTTGTTGATAACAACCTGTTTATATAATGCCAGTCGGATTCCTTATGTTGCACATCCATTTGAAAAAAAAAAAAATGTTAATTGTTTTTCTTTTTACTTATGGGCACTTTTAACTAACAAATTGCATGGCTGGATGTGAAGGTGGTAAGACTAACTGATGGCACACCAATACAAACAAGTGAACATTGGAGGAAGAATCGGAGTAAGAATAATTATTTCATACAAGAAGAAAAAAAAACAAAAAAAAACAGACACAAGTGAAAGAAAAAAAAAAGTTAAAAATACAAAGTGAACACAAAACTGGTTACAAATCAGTGGACCAAAAAAAAAAAAAGAAAAATTATATATATATATATATATATATATATATATATATATATATATATATATATATATATATAAGAAAAAGAGACAGAACGAGAAACAACTTTAAGAGCCTAATGCGTTTATTTTAGAACTTTATAAAGAAGCAAAATGAGAAAATTGTAATATGTAAATAAAAAAGAAAAGAAAAAAGTTTTTTTTATACACAAGACTAAGATCAGTTAGCGGCTATGTACGAAGTGCCCGAGCTGTTGCTATCCCAAAGACTATTCTTAGAATCTGCACACTTCACACACAACTGTTAACTTATCTTAGCCTTATATATTTGCACATTAAAATTTTCATTTTATCTCTTGATGAGATTCTAAAAAGAACAAAACACTTTCGGCTCGTAAAGTTGTTTTCCATTTTATTTTTTTTCCACCATTATTTTGTCTGTCAGACATATTCAGTTATATTTATCTTATTTTTTTTCATTCATTTTGTTTATATATATAGTTACTATGCTCTATTTGAAAAATTGAGCATCCCTCTTCGTATTAGGAGTTACTCCGGTACATGAGAAGTTAAACTCTTCTTACACTGTGATATTATTCTTTTTATATATATATATATATATATATATATATATATAGTGAGAGAGATAGAGTGCTTTTTCATTTGCTAAAAATTCAGAGTCCCCTAAGGACATTTTTGTCTATTTGTTGTCATTGTTTGACCAACTTTACACAAACATTTTATAACCCTTTTTTTAGAGGGTGTTGTTTAGTATGATTCCAGGAAAAAAATTGTTTAATAAAAGCAGCAGCAGCAGCAACAATAGCAATTATTTAAACTCAAGAAAATATTGTTAAAATAAATATGAGCAAACAAGAGTCATGAAGTCTTCTTTTTCCATATGCCCATAAGAGATTGCATACATTGTTGTTTGACCCAATAGAAACACTTAACACTTAGATTTATGATAATGCAACAACGACCCCATCTGTCTCTCTCTCTCATTTATACTAAGATTGCATCAAATGTAATGTTTTTGCCTTGAATTCCAACTCTTTAAGTTTGTCTTTGTAGCAAATCAGTTAGCAAAAATAGATGCCCAAATACAACCAAGAAAATTTAGTGTTTACAACCAAGTAGACATTAATTATTCTTCACCGTTCATTTTAAATGTGTGTTTCTAACAAAGTTATCTTGTTAGATTTTCAAACCCAAATAGCATTTAAGCTAACAAATCAAACTTTGCTTCAGACAAGCCGATTTTCATTTGTTATTGTTCTACCATGTTATTGGCAATATAATAGCGTACTTCGCTAAAATTTATTTAAAAAATTACTTAGTCTGGCCCAGAAAATCTGATAATATGAAACATCAACTAATCACTGAAATAAAAAAAATCAGCAAAGGAAATAATTCATATATTTAATTGAAGAATATAATAAGATTTATCTCCTTCAGAATTAAAGTTTTATTTATTTTCTGTATAAGCTTAAAAAATGTGAAAAGAAACAAAAATTAGAAACTAAAATGACTTCACTGCATCCGGGCAAGTACACACAGAGAGCTATGTTCATATTTTTAATGTAATATTCAAAAGACTCAGTACGACAGTCAATTCTTGACAAGTGAAACCCGTCCCTCTCCATTCAACCTGTCTTTAATGATTTAAGGGGAAAAATATAAAATGTTTTATATGAAAGAAAACAAAAATGTGTTTTAAATCCTAGACTCATTTGCAGGTAGGAAACAGAAATAAAAAATTTGGAGGATATTAGAAAAAAATAAAAAAATTAAAAATTAAGTGGAAAAATATATTTTTTAAAAGTTGAAAATAATTGACAAGAAATCTATTATTACAAGAGGAAATTAAACAAAAGTCCATTTTATTTGCTGACATTTATTCTATTTTATTTAAATTAGAAAAAAATTCCTCAAAGTATTTACATGACTTGGCAGGGAATTAAAATAAAAGAGGAAAAAAATTAAAAATTTTAGTCAACAGTTTTTCTTTTTAATCTTAGAAATTAAGCAAAGTTTACGGAAAGGGTTTCATCAATAACGAAACATTAAATTCTTTTTCTTCTAATCTTTACAAATATTAGAATTGTTATTAAACAATAGTGCAGTTAGATAAAAATAAGTAAATCACCAAATCTAAGAACGAAAACTTCAGCTAATTTTCAATATGGAATTCTGATCGAATAGTTTTATTTTCAATTTTGATAAGTTAAAAAAAAATGTTATTAATGACAGAATTAGGTTTTATATTTATACAAAATTGTTGAATATTTATAATAAAAAATAAATAAATAAAAGGCTTGATTTATTTTTCTTGAATTAAACTTATTTTTTCAAAAATTATTTTTGTTAAGTTTATGTTATTGAATCGGGTAAGAGGTATTTGGATATAGAAAATGAAAAAGTATGTGTGTTGTTGATAGCTTCCTGGAATATTTGATATAAATTAATTTGGAAATATTTGAAAGTACCCCTCTCTCCCCAACTCACAATGTAGATTTTAATTTATCTCAGTTATAAATGTCGGAGAGAAGATGAAATGGAAAGGAATGTGATAGTTTGTCTTTGAAAACAGAGAAAACTATTTGTCATTTGTAAATGATAGAACTGCTACAAATCTCAAACCAACAAAAAATATGGAAGGATAAAAAACAAAATGTTCATTTTGCATGGGGAGGAGGGGGTGCAGTTACATCAAGAAGTTTCATATTTTTCACAACAAACACAACATGATCCTCATTATTATCCGAATACCCTGATATCTTGATTACAAATACTTCACCAGAACTGAAATAGCACAATAGGGTTTTAATACTCAAATTTGAGAGTGATATATACATATAAAAAAAGGACAAAAGAAAAAGAAAACAGGTGTATGTTGTGTATTTAATACCATTAAAACTCTTATTAAGTGGGTCTGGAATTTGTCTTTAAAAATAAAATAGAGAAAGCCAAATGTGAGAGAGAGAGAGAAGATTGATGATAGAAGCAAACAATAACGACTGAGAAGAAAATATTCTTCATTTTGTATAATAATAACGTGTGATCAGCGCGTCTGGTGATGATTGACCAAATCGGTCGCTGTCATTGCTGCTGCTTGGTTGGTTAGCAAATCAACCATTTTTCAATAGAATTAATCATTCTTGCTTTTCATTTGGTGTTTTGTTTTGTCTTTTTTTGTTGGTCTGTTAAGACCAAAAGTTAAAAGAAAAGACAAAATCAACTTTATTTTTGAAATTATATATATATATATATATATATATATATATATATATATATGTATATATATATAATGATAAATAATGATTGAAAAAATCCTCTTATGTGAAATCGGCTTTATCTAATTCATCCGAAAATCAACAAAAGAAAAAGAGACAGTTTTATAATTGAATATGGTAACATTAGTGAGCGTCAGAGAACAAAGACAAAGAGAAGGAGAGAAAGACAAAAAGAGAAAAGGGAGAAAAAGAAAAAAAAGAATAAAGAGAAGAGAAGAAAAAGAGGGAAGAGAAGAAAAAGAGGGAAGAGAAGAAAAAGAGGGAAGAGAAGAAAAAAGAGGGAAGAGAAGAAAAAAGGGGAAGAGAAGAAAAAAGGGGAAGAGAAGAAAAAAGAGGGAAGAGAAGAAAAAAGAGGAAGAGAAGAAAAAAGAGGAAGAAAATGAAAAATGGAGAAGAAAATGAAAAAAAGGAGAAGAAAATGAAAAAAGGAGAAGAGAATGAAAGAAAAAAAAAGAAAATATATATGGGTGGAGGAGAAAGAAAACATGCAAATTAAACAAGACGAAAATGAGTTAGCAATTTTTTTTCAATAAAAGACAGATAAAGGAATTTGAATAAAGCGAATTTCATATAAAAGGATTTTTTCAACATTTATATCATACTCTCGAATATTTCTTCCTTTTTTCGGCATGTATATATATATATATATATATATATATATATATATATATATATATGTATGGTAAGATTTTTTTATAATAACTTTAATTCAAACAGTCATTATCTAATCACAAATTCAGACATATAAGCTTTAATTTTTTTCTTTTCTAATGCATACGTAGGCGTACATTGTTCTCTGTACATCTAGCTGTTTATTCAAAACGAGCGAGCGAGAGAGAGAGAGAGAAAATATGTCGATGGGGTGTGGGTAGGGGAGAGGATCACATAACTGTAATTATCATTTTTATTTTCTTTAGAAACTCTCATATATTAAGCATTCACCTTCCCATTCATTCTAAAAGTTGTGTGAATTCTTTTCGTCACTGAATGCTGTACAGCTTGATTTTATTTTGGGGCGACTGACAATTCTGAACAGATATTTTTGCCGTTAAATCCAATCTTCCTTTTCTTTTCCTTTTCGGATTTTTTTTTTCTAAGCTTCATTTTTTTGTTGAAGTTTCCTCGTAGCTGAGCCACGAGGACGAGTGAGTGTTTGTCCGCATTGTCTTCAATTTGAGAAGCTGAGGCAGGGGGTGAGAGATTAGGGTAGCAAAGAATCCTGTGCCACAAATCAGTTTCAAACACAGTCTCCATCACTGGACCTGAAACAAAAAAGGTTTTAAAATTGTATTCAAAATAAGATATATATTTACAAAAAATATACATATAAACGTTTATATATTCTAAAATTTTATTTCTCATTTGTATATGAATACAAAATGTCTTAAAAAAAAAAAAAATCACACTGCACACACATGCCTGATAAACTCTTTCCTTAATCAGCAGTGGTAATGCTTTGCTATTTAGTAATGGCAGAAGTTCCCTGAATTTACTCCATCCATTCCTAACTCTTTCTACCACACCAGCATATCCCTGTGCTCCAATGGTATCATCAAGGTAACAAAACTTCTAGGCAACCTCAATAAACTCACCATCCAGATTCATCCGTCTCCATTGTTTTACACTTTTTGCACACAAACTGGTTATCTCTCAACCGAACTGTTATTCCATTGCACTTACAAATACCACAAAAAATTGAGTTACTCCCAACTCCCTTTCCATAAACTGAGCAGGGGAATTTTCCTCTTTTTGGAGCTTTCCAAGACAACGACTTATTATCACTTTAGTCTTGACAACATTCATTTTCAGATCTTTGCATTCAAGTCTCCAAATTGTTTCATAGGCAGACACTAAATCATCAGCATAAAGCACCTCATCCAGACAACTCGTATGGAACTTCATGGACAACACTTCTTAGACACAAATGACAAGCAATCGACTCAGTACAGATGTATTCCCACTTTAATATTAAAACTGTCACTAAATGTGCTGTTAATTCTAACAAGACGTTGAGCTTTTCTGTACAACCTTCATCAATCACTCACTAACCACTAATTTAGGTAAAACCCACCAGACAACAAAACTTTCTCTAGATCCACAAAAACAAAATATAGGTTCTTCTTCATACCAAAATACTTCTCTTGCATTTGTCTCGGGATAAATATAGTATCAGTGGTACTTTGTCCAGGCATAAAACCAAACTACATTTCATCTTTGGTTATCTTGACTTCTTATTTTCTGCTGAACTATTCTCTCAATCACTTTCAGGACCTGATCCATCAACTTAACGCCTCTGTAATTACCACGATCTAGAGCTCTTCATTTACATTTGTAACACTTCACAATTGTAATAAGTTAAGACTTTTGGAACAACCTCTTCTTTTATGATCTGATTTCTTAAGTCTATGATCATCTCGATGCCTGTTTCACCCGCAATCTGCAACAATGCATAAGGGTCCTTCAGCCTTTCACTTTATCTTACAGCTTCTCATAACATTTCTTTCTCAATTTTTATAGCTGGACTAGATACCGCTTGTGCAACTTCAGGATTTACTCAATTCTATGAAAACTCAGTATTCAACAATCTCTCATAATAGTATTTCCATGCATCCCTCTTGTCTTGTTCATTTATTACTAACACTTCATGATCATTTTCGTATGCACTACTCTCTAACAATATCCATCTTTGGTTTGCCATTTGTTTAGCTATCCTGAATACTTCATTCTTCTGGTCATCTCTTTATAGTAGATTTTGAAACCTAGCCTGCTCAGTCTCCATCTTGGATTTGTATATTGCTCTTTTTGCTTTCCTCTTTGCCACCAGATACACATACTTATTCACTATACATTGTATCCACTCACTAATGTTCATTATTATTTAAGAATTAAAGAAAACAATAATTAATACTTATCGATTATTAAAACTTTGATTAAAAATAATTATTTGGGGTTCAAGGGAGGGAGCAGGTGTTTCTTGAGTTCTTCAAATTTTACAGGCAATGTGAATAAAGGGGATCCCCCTTTAAGAGAATTAAAGTTGAGCACTGTTAGGATATATTTAAAATAGGCATTCACTTAGCTACAAAGCAAGATTCCGAGTAAGTCCATTGAATTCTCTAGTCTGTCTTGATTTTTACGCTGTAATCGGCATAAATATAACTTAAATTTTCCTTATCACGTGGTAATTTCTCTATGGCTGTGAGGATAGAGTAAAAGCGTGCAGAGTCAAAGGTGATTCTGTGAACCAGGTTCGCACTTTATGACCGTCTGAAATTATCACTTCCCTAGTTTGTGATGTAGTTTATATTGTTGGAATTCCTAATTTATTTAGAGTGATGCCAATTATTTTATTATTGGCATGGGTTGGTAAAAGAAGATTCTGTTTGAGAGAAGTGTCCGATGTAGGAGATATTTGCTTATTGTTATTTGAAAATATTTGTAGGGATTTTTTCTTTGCATTTAATATTAAATATGTGGGGTATTGCAATGTTTTCAATGAATTTGTGATGTATTTGAATTCTTCGTCTAGATATTGTGGACTATAGATTCTGAAAGAACGTAGGAAAAAAACGATTATCATGTCTGTTTTTATTTTGTTGTTATGGTGTGAATAAAAATAATCTATTCTTTGAAGTGCATTGCAAGATCACACACAAAAATGACTAAATACATTTTTATTCATACCAAAATAAAATAAAAACATGCATGCATTACAATCATTCTTTTAACTTTTAACAGGCTAAACTCGTTAAATTCATTTTAAATAAATTTCAGCAATAACTTCTTGAATCAGCACTCATTATAACCTCTAACACAAACAACGTGATGGCTTCTACAATTTATCTCCTTAAATCTTATTCTATCTGCACAGAACTTTTATTTAGACCCAGTCTAGCTATTTTACACTACACTTCAAACATAACTTTACACATAATATCGATAATAAAATAAATAAATAAATAACAAAAACAAAATAAAAATAAATAAAAACATCCATTTCATTTCATACACATTTTACGCATTTAAAATTCTAATGGCTATATTTTGTCGCAACACTTTTTTTTTTTAATCTAACGACTATTTCTTCAAATCAATCATTCCGAGGAAGTCTTGAAATAAATATTTTTGGTTTTCCTTTTTTCATTTTCCATATATTTATACATGTTTATATATATATGCTTCCCCTCCCTTTATCTTATTTTTCTCCTCTCCCCTCCCTTCTACACCAGTTCCTTATTTGATCTTGATATTTACCCCCACCCCTGCTTCGATAAGCGCCTATCTGATCTCAATAAACATGACGCAAACTCCTCCTCCTCCCTAATGGTTTTAATAACTCCGACCGCTACCCCCCCCACACCTTCCACAGTTAATTTAATTTGTCACACTGCTACCATCTATTTGAGCTCATAATTTCTCCCACTGCGACCATCTGTTTTAGCTCATAATTCATCTTTTCATAAGCGGACTTTGAGCTTAATTCCTTCTACTGCTACTTTACGTCACAAACGGACCAAACCTTTTCAAATATTTGTACTTGTATGTTATTTTTTCAAATAAATTATCCCAAGGAAATATTGAAATAAAGACGAAACGTTGATGAATACATAAATAATATTTTTAGTTTTATTTTTTATTTTTTTATTACGTTGGAATATTATTTCCATTTTTTATCATATTAGTTATTGTATGGATGTAAACGATAATTTTTCCTTGTGATCCCAGATGAAATCGAAGAAAAATTTCAATGTTGTTTTCAGATTATTTGACTTATTTTAATGTTCTAACTGTTGGCATATCAATTTCTATAACACACAAACATTGATTTTTATATATATATAAGATAGATAGATAGATAAATAGATATAGTAATCTACTGACAGCTGTTTTGCTGTATGGCTCTTCAGGGTGGCTAGATGTTAAGAGTTTTTTTGTTTTTTTTACAGAGATTTGAGACTCGACAATTTGGTCAGTAGTTGAGACTTCTTATCACTTTGCTACAAAAGTACCAAGAACTCGATTCTTTTTTTATTTGCCTTAAGCGAAGTATCAACCATTCCAGTAAGATGACAAATAGAAGAGAAACAGCTTTTTTCTTAAGTGCATTATCATATACTGTGTGATATTGTTGTGTCAATGATGGTTCTCAAACACCCTTAGTTAATCACTCCAGTCGTTTAATTTGTTTCATATCCAGATCCCTGCACCATATAGTAGTGTACTCTAGTACATCACGCTTTTGCACAGAGAGCGAGAGAGTAATTGTGACATGTATACAATAGTATTCCACGAGAACAAAAAAAAACATTTTCGTTGAAGTCTTATGATGTATCCGCAATAATGATGCAGAGTGGACAGATTCAACACAAAATTTGGGTAGAGAGACCAACTGACATGCAAAGTATCTACTTTTTGACGATTGTGCAGTGTAGTTAACAGGTAAAAAAGAGTGAAAAAAAAACAAGTTTACAAAAAGCAACTTTTACGAAACGCAAGAAAATTTAATCTTCTATCGATCTGCGTAGCTTTTTAGTTTTGTAACTTTTTTAAGTGTTTTTTTTCTTCAGATTTTCAATCGTCTCTAAGGCTTAAAAAAACAATAAAAATGGCTGATCCGATGTCGTTTGTTTAACAAGTAAAAAAATAAAAAATTAAACAAAAATACAACTAATAAATGTCACCAATCAGTCAAATATTTAATTTCCGACTGATCTGTAAAACTTTAACTTACTGAATTTGTTTTTAATTTTTTATTTATTGCAAAATACTTTGCACTATACCGAACCATTCGATCTCACGTGACCGACATTTTGTTTTTCAAAGCCTTCTAGGCTGTAATAGAAAATCTGAAAAAAAACAAAAGAAAAAAAAAAAGTTCCAAAACTGATAAGCTACGCAGATCAATAGAAGATTAAATTTTCTTGTGTTTGGTAAAAGTTATTTGTTGTAAATTTGTTTGTTTCCCCCCTTTCTTTCCTGTTAACTACACTGCACAATCGCCTACTTTTTTTCTATGTTTAATGCATTTAATACTCATCTTCGGACATTTATATGATACTCACCCTAAGTGACTCAGCTAAAGATTTTAATTGTTCACAAAGCACCAAATGGATCATTTGGTTGTGATTGGGACGAAGGTTGGCCTTGAGAATTTGTCGGAGGCTGGACTCCAAATAAGTCTGTTCCTGATAAACCAGCATTAGGCATACGCGGGCCACCACTAGACTGAGCCGTTGGGGACACACCCACGGGCTGTTGAGCTGACTGGTTCATACTCTGAAAAGATAACAAAAACAAATCAAAACTATGTACCATTTTTATTTTAAATAAGACAATATGGGGAGGGAATTTTCTTTTTAAGAGTTTGAACAAAAAAAGTATAAAATAATTCATTCTCTAGAAAATTTCAAGTTAATCAGAACCAGTCACTTTACCATATGCATTATCTGGTAAGGTGGGTTGACTGGTTCTAATCTCTATTAATATAAAGTTAGGTATGACAAATAAAGGTTAAAATAAATCAGACGGTATGAGATAAAATGGAAAAAGAGAGATCTAAAACTTGTGTCCAACTGTTACGAGGGCTTTATCAAAAGTGAAGTTGAAAAAGTGACAAAAGGCATTGGGTATGTGTATATGTTTATATATTTGTATGTACAGGATTCACTCCTAAACTAACAAGCCGCGCATGCATGGTCCCCCTCTGTATGTGACTCGATGTGGCGAGTGTAAAATGCAACAATAAATTTGGGCAATTTGGGGCATTTTTGGCCCCCCTTTGACCCCCTGGGGGCGCGAACCAGAATTTTTCTGAGGTCAAGGATGCTCATTTTATATCCAGAACAATTGCCTCTACATTTTGGCCAAGTTTTAGAAAAATTGAATGGATGGATCAAACGTTATGGGAGAAAAGGGTCATTTTTTTGCTATTTTGGGGGCTTTTGACCCCCTGGGGGCGCGAACCAGATTTTTTCCAAGGTCAGTGATACTTATTTTCTATTAGGAACAATTGCCTCCACATTTTGGCCAAGTTTCAGAAAAAATTGAATGGATGGATGAAAAGTTATGAGGCAAAAAATGTCATTTTTTGCCATTTCGAGACCTTTTGACCCCCTGGGGAGCTAACCAGATTTTTTTTCAAAAATCGGAGAATGACACTTTCTAACCTGACCAAAGTTACAACTTCATGCAAAATTTCAGAGAAATTCAATGGATGGTTACGGAGAAAAATCCAGACGGACGGACATGCCTCAAAACATAAGTCCCCCGATTTATAAAATCCAATTAACAGATCATTAGGAATTTTGGAACACAGCTGCAAGGTATAAATAAGAGATTGTAATGTGGGCTATATTTAGTTTAAATTAGTCTCATGCAAAGGGAGTAAAAAAGTGGAGTGGGTGGAAGCCCTTTGTGTAAATTCAGATACCTCTGATTTTTGTGAAATTTTAACAATAGGTATTAGACATCAATTAATAAATATTCCCCAAATTTCAGTTTCTTTGGAGTATTTTAAAGGGGTTTTAGGGACATAATATGGGCACAGCCTCCCATTTGAACATCTAAATATTTAAGATATTCATTAAATTTGATTTATAGTCATTAGACACCAATTAAGCAAGATTCTCTGAATTTCAATTTCTTATTAGACCCCTTAGAATCAAAATCATGTAATGGATTTTTATCAAAATTGGAATATGGATTCTAGACATAAGATTTAGTATCATTATATTTTGATTTTAATCTTCATAAGGAGACATGAAATTTGGGGAATATAAATTGATGTCTAATGACTATTGTTAAAATTTAAAAAATCAGAGGTATTTGAATTTTCACAAAGGGCTTTAACCCCCTTTTTACTCCCTTTGCATAAAACTGAATTAAACTAAATATATTATATATACTAGCAAATATATATGCTCCCTCTGGAGTTTTTTTTTTGTTAGTAAATGTAATGTTTACTTTAAATCACTTAATGAATTAAATGAAAAATAGATTTATATTCATAAAATCATGCACACACAAAAAATCTAAAGACAGAATATTCAGCTGATGTTCACTGAATTATATATATGAAAAAAAAATCAATAAAAAAAATCTTTGAAATACTATTGCTTTAAACACCATATTTTCATATAACAGATTAAAAAAAATTACTTCTTAATTTTAAGGGAGTCAGTTTGTTATGTGTTTAATGTAAACTTATTCCTCTGGTTTTAGTATTTCCGGGGATTTCTTCATCATCATATTCGGTTTAACGTTTGTTTACATGCCAGCATGTGTTGGACAGCTTTTAGAAATTGACTTTCAAACTAACCTATCTTTGGCCAAACCCATCTTTTTGGGAGACATGTGCAATGTATACGTCTCCCAAATATTGCTTTTAGACAAACTTCAAAATCATCATTTTTAATCCTCCATTAATATTCTTCATCACTCAACTGACAATGAATCCAGTTCAGTAATCTTTATCCTTGAGTAGCTTTTAGACTTGATAATCAGTGACTCATTAGTAAAAAAAAAAAAAAAAAAAATGGATAAGATAACCCTTACTTTAAATCTAAATAAAAGAATGAATTTTTATGTAAAATTATCTGCACAGTGTTACTATTTCTCAAGGACCCCCCCCCCCTCCCTCAAAACATTTATCTTATTTAATTTTTTGAAAACCAACTTCAGATTACGGTAACAATTGAACAGCAAATTCTCAGATTATGAACCCTTTGTAACTCAACAATCAGTAGCAGAAACGGCTACATCACCTAATGGGCGATGTAACGCATTTTGAAGTCTGTCAGAGACACACAGAGACATATTATGTCAAGTAAAAGCAAAAAGGTTGATAGAAAGAAACATGACCCATAGAATTGTGAGGGAAGGGGGGGGGGGCAATTCTGTGAGTCACGTTTTTTTTCCGTTTTTTTTTTTCAAATGCCTATCAGTAAGAAGACCAAAAAGATATTCTTTAAATCCAGTCAATTGAACACACTTGATTGTAAGTGTCAAAAAAAGTCAGTGCTAATCACAGGATAAAAGAAAAAGTGGAAACAACGGACCAACTAAACTGGATCAGACATCCGAGCATTGTGTTGGAAGTGTAAAGCTTGAAGAGCTAAATCAGTAGAAAATGGAGCTGCATGAGTTTGACAAAAAATTAATTTTCTTTATTGTATTTACTAACTGTACATACCCCGCGTTACCTGGGATGCAGTGAAGTCATTCTAGTTTTTAACCTTAAGGTAGACAACTCATATTATATACTTTAATCTAAAACTTGCTGATTTTTATTTTTAGGTGATTATTTTAAATTGTTTCATTTTAGCAGGACAAAGTAATTTTTTAAATAAATTGTAACTAAGTTATATTACCAATAGCATGGTACAAAAATAACAGATAAAAATTGGCCAGTCAGAAGCAAAGTTTGATTTGTCAGCTTAAATGCTATTTGGGTCTGACTTTGAAAATCCGACAAGATAACTTAATATATTAGATGTCACACAGGAATGTCTACAGTGAAAAAGTGTTTCACTGTGTATGCATAAATCATACAAGAGTTTTTTTTTTTACCTACCCAAGTGGTAGAAGACGACAAAACTGGTGCTGCCCAATTAGCACCGCCCGTCTTCTTATGTTCACCTTTTGGTTGCCATTGATGCTCTGTCCTGTGCAGGAGAGGAAAGAAAAAGTTGATGAAACAACAAATTCAATTCTAGTCCAACAAGAAAAGAAAGAAAGAAAAGGAAACAGCCGTAAACCAGCATTTTGAAACAGATCTTAAAATTACCTCCCACCCACCGAGACGTAAACAAGAATAAACTTTTTAATTCAATAGAAAATAATCAAAACTAGCTGTTCCTATCCGGCGTTGCCCGATAGTATATTTACTTGCAATTTTTTTTGCTTTTCTTTTTTGGAAACTATGAACCGTTTTTTTAAAAAAATCTTTTGTTCCAAAGGGAAGTAACTGTATGGACGAATACAGAGATTTTGCCCCTTTTTTCTGAGCCAGACAAAGTATTTCCTGGAAGGATTAAATCAAATTACATCTTATTCTTCTTAACAACATGCTTCAACGATCCACAAGAAAAACTGACGAACCAGAATCATATATAGATTTTGTCGGAAGAAAGCTATCGACGATAAAGAGACTGACTTTACTTTATATATCAGATTATACTAAAAACTATCTTGCAGATACATGTTTAAACTAATGCTTTATAACTAGCAGGAACACTCACACGAGGACGGATTCAAAATACTGAGTCACTCTTAGTGTCTTTAATAAGTGCAAGGCAGACTCCAAAATGCCTCAAAACAATCAAAAACATCGACTTCTGTGGTGAAAACTGAAAATACAGTTTACATGACTGTAGTTATGGGCTTAGAAAAGTTTTTATTTTTTGAAGTTAAAGGTTTTAAAATTATCAAAAATTTTGAGATTCTGAATTATTTTTTGTATTTACGCAGAGTTCAAATCTCATTTAAATCCGAGGAAAAAGATTTTCAGTGGAAACCCATTTATAAGAAAAAAATTTAATGTTTGGGCAATCTGCAAATGTAGTGTTAGAGTAGACTAATTCTTAGATTTCATTGTAAACAGCTAGTCGTCGGCATCTCGTAAAAGCTGAAATCTTGTCATGTTGATGACATGTAACAGTATGTAGGTTTGACCTGTCTCTCTTTCTTACAGCCATCTGTAAGTCTGCCATGATGGTCTTAGCAGCCGTTTTTGTGTAATAGCTGCAGTTGTAAACGTTATTAATAATGGCAACAGCACACATTTGGGCTTTAATAATTCTTTCGTTTTTTCCCCCAACCCATCACTCATAGGAGAGAACAGCTATTCAAATACAATTGCTGTCCTTTCCTGTTCAGCAAGAGAAAGATTTTATCAGCTTATGCGCTGTGTCACTGGAGACTTCTTGTCTGTGATGCAACATCCTGAGCATGTAGTTCTAATTCTAATCTTAACTTCCACATAAGTATGAGATCATTCTTAAAAAAAAAAAACTTCCCATACTAATGTAGAATAGCTTAAAAGTAGTTAAAGGGGAAAAATAGACAAACGTCTCATTATTAGTATTGATATTTCATAAATTATAAATATAAAAGGCAATTTTATTCTAGAGAAAAACAATAACACATGCAGTGTTTAATAAGGTGTGGGTTAATGACCGTGGTAAATTATAACCAGTGACCAGTTAAGGACAGCGGCAGATTATAACCAGTGTTCGGTTACGGACAGCAGCAGATCATGACCAGTGGCCGATTAACAGCGGCAGATTATAACCAGTGGTCGGTTAAGGATCGTGCCAGGTTATAACCAGTGGCGGTTAAGGACTGCGCCAGATTATGACCAGTGACCGGTTAAGGACCGTAAGAGATTATGACCAGTGACTGGTTAAGGACCGCAGTAGATTATGACCAGTGGTCGGTTAAGGACCCTGGCAGATTATAAGTGACCGGTTAAGGGCCACAGTAGATCATAACCAGCGACCGGTTAAGGGTCGTGGTAGATTATAATTAGATATTTGGATTTCTTTTGTAAAAATGCAATCATGAAGCAATCATCATCATTATCTGGTTTTGGTATCTAAGATGTCGTGAGTGTCCCTGACTCCGAGGGGGGCAACTGCTCACGCTTGCTCTCCATGCAGTCCAATCCAAAGGGTTGATATCAGTCATGTAAATAATTTATATTGATATATATTAATAGTAATTAAACAACAAGTAAAGCCTGTGTGGAACAAACCAGATTTTTTTTTTTTTTTTTTTTTTTTTTTTTAAATCCGACTGTCAGTTTTTTGCATTCATAATCATAACTTCATGCAAAATTGTGTGAAAAACTAATGAACCAATAAAAAAAAAAAAAAAAAATTAAAAAAATGATAACGGACAAACAGACTGACAAAACATTGGTCATTTCCAATTAGGGACAAAAAAAAAAAAAAGTAAAAAGTAGTCAATGGAAAAAGTTAAAATTTTTACCCTGAAATCAAATTTGACTCATGATATCTATAAAAAAAAAAAAAAAAAAAATTTAATCTGAATTATTTCATTTTTTAACATTTTTCTTAGAAAACACAAAAATGCAAACTTTATTAATAAACTTAAAAACAAAAATGTTATGGCAAGATTTAGTCGACATTATTTCTCTGATAAGTAATGGGAATTAGAAATTAAAAAAAAGAAGTTCAATGCCAAACAAAATACAATTTGATTATATAGTCTCATTTCCAATCGAAAATACAACATATCCTAAAATTGATACAAAATGTAATATTTTTAATTAAAATGGAAATTAATCGTGTTACAAACACAGATAGTGAAACAGACAATTTTTGGCAATTTCTAAACCCAGTGAAAATATTCTTCTGAAATAAGCTAAATAATATAATTATGATTTTTTTATATTAGTCGAATTATAGACAAGCATATTTTAGAGGGTTTTTTATTTGACTGTCATATGGAACAAAGCTACAAATTGAAAAGATCAGAAAACTCTACAGAGATTTTACTTGATTGGAGCTTACCATTATCTTTCATAGAAAATCAACACCATTCATTTTTTTTTCTTTTCTTATAAAACAGAAAAATAAAAAATAGACAAATATTTTATCCCCAAAATTAAAATTCAGTAAATTTTTTTCTTATTTTTTTAATGTTTTCATTTAATGAATTCTATTTGGGTCATTTAAAAAGAAAACGTCTTGAGCCTGCTCTCGGCCTGCCAAGCCAGCAGGACATCAGATGAAACTTCCTGATACGATATCTTATATAAATAGAGATTTTTTCTGTCTGTCTGTCCATCAGTCACAATTTTCTTAAACGTAATAAATACATTGAGATCAGTCTGAGGTTCCACCAACTGAGCTATTTGGGCTTTCTTATAAATAGAGCTTAAAACATTACCATAACAAAATAATTATAGCTTTGGTGTGACGTCATAGATGTATGATTTACGTCATGTTTCAAAACATGAATTCAAACATAAACGATAATAAATAAAAAAAATAAATGAATGGGAAAACATTATCAATGGTGTTGGAAATTAATTTAATAGTTCAAAATAATTTAGTTTGCTTTAACTATGTATTGGCATGAAAAACAATTTAATACATACTAGAATTTGGGTCCATAGTATTTTAAAAAGGAAAAAAAAACTATTTTGATTATAAAAAAAAACAAAAAAACTATCCCGATTATTTAAAAAAAACAAAAACACATTCTGATTAAAACTGAATTGTCTTAAAAAAGTTTGTATTTGATTATTTATGAAAAGAAAAAGGAACTATCCTATAGTTTGATTTTAAAAATATCTTTGATAATAAAAAAAAAAACAATTGAATTATAATTCCATTCAAAAAGTAATACCACAAAGAATATGTGACAGGTAATAATGCTGTTAATAATTGTAATGGTTATAAAAAGAGTTGTGAATGATAGAGAAAAAGATACTTTTTCACTTGGCTGGCAGGTCCATTGATATTCAGGTTAGCGGCCATCTGAGCAAGGCTTAGATCAAGATCTCCTTGGATTAATTTGACAGGTTCTTTCTTCTGTGGAGTTTTCATTTGTGGTTGGAGGACATCTCCAAAAGCATTGAAACCTAGGAAAATGAAAAAAGATAATCATTAAGATAAAAAAAAAACAAATAAACAAAAAAAACCCTAATAATACAGGAACCTGAAAAGATTTGGAAAATGAAAAACAAAATCTTTTTTCTGCTTTTTTAATTTTAATTAAAAAATATTCTCACTGCAAACAAATAAGAGAAAAAGAAAAAATTACAAACAGAAATGCAATTCAAATGAAAATCAGTTCGACAGTTAGAAATTAAGCTTCAACTGAGAAGTGTTAAAATGTTCATATAAATGGTTTGTGCTTGCTGGACGTGTGTAAATTACACAGTATTTAATTTCCGGTTTATCTGTGTTTGAGTTGTCTTTTTCTTTGGTCACCGTCAACTTAGCATTATTCAGATTACTATTCTCATCTTGGTTGTTATTTTCACGTGTTGGCCAATGTATACCTTCTTCAGGTGCATCTTTTCAAAAACTATAACCAAAATAAGAATAGTAGTCCGAATAATCCAAATCTTAAAATTTGTAAAACAATATCAACTTATTAATATTTTTACCTGCAGTGGAAATAGCTATATTTTACGGAAGAGTGATCAAGATATTTTCTCTTAATATTAACATTTGTATGTTGTAATGTAAGAATTAAAACTATGTTTTGGAATTTTTGAGATGAAGATTGATAATTTGTATTATTCGGACTACTATTCTCATCTTGGTTGTTATTTTCACGCTTCGGTCGATGTAATATCAACTCAGTATGGACCCGAAATAACACAAGCACAGAAACAAGTGACAGCAGCACAACGACCCAAATGAACAGTTTAACAGTATAAAAAAACCAACAGGTGATTGCATTTTCTAAATCAAAGAATATCAAAACATAAGGTAAGGACTTGATGCTCAATAAAAAGATAAATTAAATGTCTGGAAAAAAGAAAGATTCTCCACTTTATAATAAAGAACAATATATATATATATATATATATATAGATATTATATATATAATAATTGCGTTCCAATGACCAAAGGAAAATTCAATCCATAACCATATAATATATATATATGCTTTGAAGCTTGTAATACAACTTCATTGAGCTTATAATTTGGAACATTTTTGAATATTATAGAGAGTATATATCTGAACATATTTTTTGTAAACCCCATATATATATTCACCTGTCCCATCACAGGAAAGTTGAGTAAAAAAAACTGCTGGACAACTCCATTTCAACTATTTAGGGGAATTGAGAAAGCAAATCTATTTTCATAATGAAACGTTTTCTTCTTTTTTTCTCTTCTTTCTATACACTATCCCCCCCCCTAAAAAAAACAACTTTCCAGTTTTATTTTATATGAATATAGTGCAAATACAGATGAAAGATAATGTTTTTCCTGTCATTTTTGACGGAGGGTGTACATTCGTACAAAGATAAAGTTCAATTAGAAGAAGAAATGTTTTAATCATAAGCAAACATGTTTACTTGGATTTTAAAAAATCTGGATTGATGCATTTTAGATAATATCCATAAAGTATGATGACAACTACAATTTCAGTTCAGACCCCCCCCCCATTCTTTAATAATGTTTGTTTTTGTTTGTTTTTTAATCTAGAAGAAATCAAAGAAATTCACTTAAAAAAAAATGAATGCAATTTTCTTCCAGATCAGTCAAAAATTTGTAAAGACAAATTAAAAAAAAAAAAATTATGAACATATATGTTGTCATGAAATAGTAACTAGTGATATAACCACAAAAGATAACGTCCGGCAGATATGGTGAACCACACCAAAGATGTTTGGGTGGGGACGAGTGTATAAGAGAAAAACAAATATTTATTTTAGTCGACAAAAAAAAAAAAAGAAATTGATCATTTGTTGAGATAAAACAATGTTCGTTTTAAAACTATTTTATCAGTGAACTAAGGATTTTGTATTTCTTTAGAATCATAACACCATGAAAAAGGTAGCGGTTTATTTTTTTTAATTAGTCTAAATTTTGGCACAGGTACTAGAATATTATCTTAGAAACTTGACACATTCAAAGTACCAGAGACCAAAAGGCAGACTATCAGAGTACCAGTGCTCCCAAATCGGACTATCAAAGCACCCGCACCCAAAACTCGGACTATCGAAGCATATTGAAAAAAATAAAAGAGGTATTTTTTTATGATGGTGTCATTATAAAAAAGCCCCATGCATTCAAATTCATTTGTTTAGATAAAACAATGTTTTAAACTATTTTATCAGTGAACTAAGGATTTGGTAAGTCTTTAGAATCACAGCGCCATGAAAAAGGCAGCAGTTTTTTTTAAATAGTCTAAATTTTAGCACAGGTGCTACAATATTACAATAGCACTTCCTTAAGAAACTTGACACATTCCGATAAGAAAATAAGTAGCTTTTATGTTAATTTAAAAATTTACTTATTAGATAGATAATAATATTGTGTTATTTGTTTGATTGCCCCACTATAAAAACTCACTATTTTTACATTAGCTTTTTGAATCCATTTTTCTGCAAGTTGTTAAAACTTAAGCATTCAATTTTGCTTCCAAAATTCCGTAATTTATTAAAAGAGAACATTTTTAAATGACTTATTTTAAACTTTCTCATTTCCAATATTTTCTAAAATTAGACAAGTATCAAAAATTAGGTTCGCAAAACATTCAAATAGAAACCTTTGTGATGCTGTAATCTATTCAAGGGGCAATAAACAAAGCTGATACCATAATGATATCATTTATTAAGCAACATTTAAAATTAAAATAAAAATCAAAATGCACAGACACTAAGTTTTTATGACCATCAGGGTATCTGTGCCAAGAATCGGACTATCAGAGTACCCATGCTAAAAAATTGGACAATCGGGGTACCTGTGACAAAAAATTGGACCACACACGGCAAAAATTGACATTTTGAAAAAATAAATAAAAGGTATTTTTTATGGTTGTGTTATTGCAAAAAAAGCACCATGGAATCAATTTTTTTTTTAAATAAAAAGATTCTGGTAAATATTTTTTTAAATTCTCTTTCGACCAAAAATTATTCATTATAATTTGAACAATCAAATTAAACAGTTAAACATTTGGGTTGATTAACATTAATTGCACAGTCGTTTACGGATATGTCTGCATTTATTTACAATGTAAAAAAAAAAGTAATATCTGAATGTCTATTAGATGTGATCATTTTCTCCAAAAATTTAACGAGCTTTCTTTTGGCAAAAATTTTTTTTTTAGTTTTATTACACTCTTACTTGCAAAATTTCGTTAGAACTTTGGAAAGAATGAACAGATCTAATAGCAATAGATCCAGAACGCCTATATTATTCAATAAAATCTTGTTAAAACAAATGATGCCTAACTACATAAAACACACACACGCGCGCACACAAACACTTGCAAAAACAACACCAATAAAAAGAAACTATATTCAACTAATAAATTGTTGAACAGTGAATGAAAAATCACTTGACACAAGCTAAAAAGATCTACACATCAACCATAAACTAGAGAGAAACAAACAAAAACACAAAAGGCTCAATGAATAAACTAAGCACCTGGAAAAAGAAAAGAAAATCTTCGAAGCTCAAGTGTACACATCAATATTGAGACATGAAATAATCTACAAAAATAAAATGATGTAACCACACTGACGATACATTATAAGAGTTCAGCAAAAAATATTTTTAGATTCAAAATAATATCTATTCCTAAAACATGACCACTTTTTAAAGAAATACATTATCCAAATTTAAAAAAACAATGATATAAGTCAGTCATTAGACTACATAGTTCCGCCTGACAATGTATGGTTGGACCAAAGTCTTATCTAGGCCTTATTTCTCCATACTGTATGAAGTACTTCTAAAGTTAAGCTATGGAAACGTCAATAACTCAAAAACTATTTATATGATCAGGCTGGAATTTTGCATCGTAATTACTGCTATCAAAGAGCATCAGATTCATACCTCAATTTTTGACAAATCGGTTTGTCAAAATTTACATCTTGACCAAACTTTTCAGGATCAAAGGTCAAGATCATAAGATACGGAACTTCATTAGTTAAAATATGAGCCAAGTAGTGAGTCTTTACAGTGAGCAGAATCAAAGTTATCATCAAAAGTTCTAGATATCCCAAAATTAAATCAGTTCCAATATTTTCACCAAGTTTGGTGACGAATGGTCAAGCGATGTGAGGTTGTACAAAACAAACTTGAGCAAAAACATAACCACCTTGGCTAAGGTAAAAAAAAGAAGACCCACAGCATAACAGCTATAGGTCAGCACGTACCAGATTATCCAAAATGTGCAGACTTTCGTTAAAGATTATTTTAAAATTATTAAGCTTGCCCAATCTTTTTCTCATATTTTTTAGGCTATTTGCATAACAAAAAAATCTTAAGTCGATCTTGTGTATTTATTTACCTCCTCTGCAGGAAGTTGGAGACAAACTCGGGTGATCTTTTGAAAAAACCAGTGTACTAGGAGAAATGCACTCTGGTCTACAAAAAATGCCTGAGCAACCTCATCAGCAGTCCCTGGTAGAAGCACTTTTTGTGATTATCAATAAACTAACCCCTTGTAAAAGAAAGAAGGTAAAGTCTGGGAGGGTGGATCTAGGACTGAACAGAATCATACCTCAACCCGACTGTAGAGGAGGTGAGCCGGTCTTGTGTAAGCAACAGGCATTCATTTTTAAATCATTCAACTACTTTGTTGGTTTCCCTCCAGTAGAACTCTTAAACATAATCCGAACATTTCCATTTTAGTTTTGAAATTTTATTCACATATTTCCATGAAAAGTTGTCAGGCGAAAATAGGCATTAAGAAATATATTTTTTATTTAAAAACGTTTTCGCTTAACGTTTATGATGTATTCACATACAAAAGGCAATGTTAAAATTTTGTATCACTCCAAACCTTTTTAATATATATAAACTTTAACTATAAACTACAAAACGTCACTACTAGTTATCTACTGACATTGCAGTTACAATAAAGAACAGTAAAAAGTAAATCTAAGATTCAAGGATCTAATTTGAAAACAACACCAAAGAAGACTAGCAATTAGAAAAGAAAACAAAAAAAAAAAAATCTTCACAATCCAAACTCTATTACTGATAACAATAAAACCAGAAATATCATTTTTGTGCTTACCAGTCAATAGGAAGTGTGTGTGTGTTAAAATAGATTATTATTATGTAAAGGAAGTACGAAAAAATGCCCTCAAAATTGTTTTTTTCTTTATCTTATATATAGTCAATGTTTGTGTGTTATAGAAATCGATATGTTAACAGAACATTCAAATAAGTTTCAATAAGGATTTAATTTTTTCAAGCTATATAAAGACACCATTGAACTTTCTCTTAAATTCCACCTGGGGTCATTAGGGGCTATTATCGGTTAGGTTTATAAAATAACTAAAATATATTAGAATGTAAAGAAACAAACTTCATTTTTTAAAAATAGATTTCATGAAACAAACATTAAATTAAACAAAGAATGTCTCGGTGAAGAATGTATTTAAAAAAAGGTTTAAAACATTTAATTATTTTTATTGGTATTTTTAAGATTTAAAATAATTAAATAAAAACGAAATTATCCAGTATTCGTAAAATCCATTGCCTGTTTCACAGCTTTTTTTTTTATCAGATTCATCAGGTTCATTTTTTTAAGTCATACATAACTTCTTTTTTTTTTTTTTTTTTTTTTAAAGATCATCATCGTGCTGACAATTTTTTTTATTACTTGACCTCGTATTGGAAATGTTATTTAAAATTTTTCTTTCAAGGAAAAAATTGTAAACATGACGATAAAAAGTTATTTTTCCATAAAAAAAACCTTCTGACCAGCAATATATCTCCACACAAGCAACACCGGGACCGGGTGAATACCGCTAGTATATATATATATATATATAATTTACTCATAAAAATAATGAAGTAATGTATAAGTACAAAATATTTCATTGAAATTGTATTATTTCTCGATTTTTTACAAAAATCTGTTATTCTAAATATTGAACACATTTTAATCATTTTAAGGTTTTTTAATGGAGTGGGGTGGGGGACTAAAACCACAAAATTACCACACTTCTCTGCATAAACATTTAGTCATTTAAGTCCTATTTTCATTCAATTTGCCCCCATAGAAGTATTTAAAATAATTGCATGAAGCATTTGGTGGTCTTAACTCTTACAGCTAAGAACTTTCCATTTGTTCAAGTTATTCTTATGTCAGGGCTGATAGCACCCTTCCAGAGAGTCCAACGTTTAAACTCCTCAGCCTAACACAGAACATAAAAAATGCTGCCAAGTCTGCTGCAAAGATGGTAGGCACCCTCTACTGGACTAGAAAACTTCTGGCACCTGCCAGTATCCAATATCTCTATAAAGCCACCATTCGCACATGTATGAAGTATTGCTGACACATTTAGGTTGGTACACCAACTACTAGCTTCTCCCTCTTGGACAGGGTGCAAAAAAGAATTTCTAACCTAATAGGTCCCGCACCGTCTGCCAAGCTTCAGCTTCTGTTGAATCGCCGCAGTGTTGCATCCCTGTACTTGTGTTTTACAAGTACTTCCACAGAACGTGCACAGATGAATGTACTGCACTTGTACCCCATCAATGTAAATACCCAGATCCACCTGACAAGCAACAAAGGCACACCCCTTCACTGTATAGGTTCCCTCGATGTCGAAAGATTTTCTCATCTAATAGTTTCTTTCCTTGGACCGCTTGTCTTTGGAATTCCCACCCTGTTCCCCCAACTGTAGCAACATGTAGAGATTTAAATATAAAATCTTACCCCTATTACAGTAGCCACTTACACTTCACTTGTTTGAGGTGAGCAAAAGTTTTTTAAAAATCTATTAGAAAAGTTATCAAGTGAAAAATTTTATTTAGGAATATTTTATTTTTAATTTTAAAAAATTCTGTTGAACTCTCATGATAGGAGATATAAGAGTTCAACAGAATTCTTTTAAAGGTAACTTTAAAATTCTGTACAACTAAAAGAATTTCAAGAATATATGAACAGATTATCATCAATTAAAAAATAAGTTTTAAATTACATGATTTCACAATGAAATCAAGCAAGGAATTAGTATAAGTTTGAAATGAAAGTGATGTTCTTTTTTTTAAAAAGTAAATATCTAAAAGTAAAAAGTAAATAGGCCGACTCGAATTCTCCCCTTTCATTGGCTACTACACTGAGATTTAAGGGGGTGCGCCAGTCCTTTTTCTGGATTGCTCTACTTAGCAATGACCTTCTAATGTTAAGTGTTTTTGCAAGAAGACATCAAGTACCATTTTTTGAGTCTTTGGTATGACTTGACCGAGAATTGAACCCCAGTCTCCCCATTCATTAGCAAAAACTCTAACACCATCATACCAAATGGGCTGGTCTGTAAATCTCTAGTTAGATTTAAAGGTAGCTTCTCAATTATACTTGAACCTTGCTATACCTATCTGTCGTTGTCTCAGAGTATTTTTCAAAATTTTTATTTTTATTAAAAAAATTTTTTTTTTTGGTAATGGCTTCCCAGTTCGGTATCTTTAATTGAAAGATTTTTGTTGTTGATCAGGCTTGAAAAGTGAAACTGTTCGAAAATAAACCACAACACAAATAAATTTATGTAGTTTATTGGCTTCTCCGGAAAAAAACAATTTCAGCAATCCAGGGGCATTTTAAGTAAGCCAGGGAGGGTTAAAAACACGCCACTGACTGACATACGTCCGAAACAAACAAAATCCTGACTAAAAGGACCGAACCAACCAGAAGTCATTCGACTCATGCCCCCTCCCCCCAACATGGAGAGTGGTAGGCAATTCGTGCTCCCACCTGCCTCACATTATCCAACACTTACTCTTAACCTACACTTTATAATGCTTAATGTTTTAGCAAGGAGGCATCAAGTACGATTTTTTAAGTTTTTGCTATGATTGAACCCCGGTCTTCTGACTTATTAGCGAACGCTGGTCTAGAAATATCTAGTTTGATATAAAGGTGTTTTATTTCTCAATTATACTTAAAACTAGCTATACATGGGAGTATTATTTTTGAATTTTTCTTTTTATTCATTTTTTAAAACTATGCCATATTTTTTTTACAAAACAGTTATCTTTTTTAAATAGGATTTTGAAAGTTACATTTAATTATTATGGTAACATTTGGTCATTAAATTATTAATTGTACAAAATTGTTATGAAGCTTTAACTAATTGTCTTATGGTAATATTATTTTAATCTCTATTTATAAAATTATTGGATGTAAATAGTATCGAAAACTTTCAATCTTTTAATATAGGAAGATTTGCTAAGAATATTAAAGCCAGTTTAAATGACTATCTATTCTAAATATTGAAGAGTCACAAAGTAATTCATTTTTTTTTCAGCTCTTAACAAGATTAAAATGGCTGACTTGTGTACAAAGAAATCGATATGTATTTTTGTGGATATAATTTCAGAATTAAATTATATTTTTTAAATAGGATTTTTCAAAATCTTATTTCATTTTACACCATTGGGATTTTTTATTTCAATAAAAAATAGTAAATAAAAAAAAACGTATGTATGTTATCACCCACCACCCCTTTTTTAAATGATGCGATCGGCCAAGGTGCAATGCAAAAAAGTGATTTAAAAAAAAATTGCATCTGATGTTGCTGATACATCAAACATGAAACTAACTAAAATACACTTTCTTGGACTTTGGGCTACAATCAAGGTGTCTGTCCTCGTTTTTTCTGGGACGAGGGGAGGCACTGTGTTCGCAGACAGGTCTGTATTTAACCCTGGTTGGGATGCCCAAATTGACGTGTTATCAACCTGCTGAGAGACTGGCTTTTTAGAGTCAAACTTTGACAGAGGAATCTGTGTTGAACCCCGTGGTCAAAAGCACCTTTCTCAAATGTAAATTTTTATATTTTATGCAAAAAATAATACAAAGTGTAGTATCTGTTCTGTCCAAAGATGGTATAATAATATTGTGAGGTCTGTGTTCATTCCAGACGTCCATAAAATGGAAATATGTCACAAACTCCTACCAGGGTTTTGGAGATAGACTCCCCCCCCCCCTCTCCCACCTCAACAATTAGATATATTCTGAAACTACATAAACCAGAATACTTAGATAAGTATGTTTCAGTTTGAACAAAGGTGATATACTAATATCGTGGAGGTCTGCGTTCGAGCCAGACGTCCATAGAATGGAACTATTTTTTAAGCACAGACGCAATATACAATGGATGAAGAAGGATACAACTGTGGAATTTCCATGGGTCCCACTAGTGATTTTATTAATCTAGATATATGCTGAAATCAGTAAAGCTTTTCATTTTCTTTTAAGGTTTGGTCGATTTTATCAGAATTGCAGCTGTTGTTTTGACTCCCCGTATTCACTCCGAACAAAGAACACATTTGTCATGTTATTCTTTTGTGAAGTTAATACAGCAGCAAAATCAGGCTAAACACAGACCAACTGATACAGTTTGGGAACTAAGCACGGACTTTTATGTGAGCCACACCACTGCTCATCATGAACTGAAAAAGCTTTGTTAATCATCAATGGAGTTCTGCATGATCTCTTTCAACCTTCATCATGATAATGATAGGCCTCAAATTGCACAAAAGATCAAAGATCTCCTAGAAGAAATTATGTATCACTCACCATATTCTTCTGACTTCGCACCAAGAGACTAATATCTTTTGAGAAGTTTTTAAAATCATTTGAGTGAATTAAGACTACCTTAAAAAAAAATGTTCCATTTAAAAACCTGAGGAATTGTATGCATCTGCTTTCATTCTAACATGATAGAATCTTTTAATTTGATCATGAAAAGGAAGTATCATCTCATATTTGTTAAATGAGGAAAAATAATTGTGATTTATAATTATAGAATTTATGATTGCATTTTCTTGCATTCTTACAAACTGTCATTTCATATTGTTCTGGGTCATTTCACACAATTAACTTTGCTCATTAATCTTTAAGACTTTTGGTACAAGTTCATGTTTCAGCATTGTATAAGATGCTTTCAATGTATCTTTTAAAGATCCTCAATTGTATGGCTTCCATTAGAAACACAAGCCCAACAAGCATGAAGAAAATAAATCAAGCCTGCTACAGATCAATCATGAATAAGATGGTTCAATGCAGTTACAGATGACATAAAAAAAAAACACGGGCATTAAATTCGTGCAGGATAACCTACAAAATTGAGACAGGCTTCAAACCATCTGCTCAATTAGAAAATCTTGGAATCTTCCCTGCAGACTACAACAATTTCCTGAGTCCTTTAAAGGCTACGAGCAAAGTGTACTATATGTTTGATACTACACTTCATCTTTTGTGTTCGCAGTCAGTGAAGGAGAAATCCTGGACAGAGGAAATTTTTATTTTTGTATCAATCCAGAGTGCCCCTTTTTGGAGAGATGGATTTTCTCCACATTAAAAACCGACCTTGTGTCTAACTCTCCTCGTGTGGAAGCTAGTAAATAGGGACTACAACATGGCTGTCAACAAATACTTGTCACAAACCGTCTTCATAAGTAATCAAACTTTGTTCATTCCGTTCATCATTTTCAATCCTCTCATTAAATACATAATCCATCCATCTCATTAACCCTTATACTCGAGTGGCTTTTAATCTTAATAAGTGAAAACTTTTTAGTAATATATATATATATATATATATATATATATATATATATATATATATATGAATCTGTTGGCAGGCGATAATTTTAACCTAAGTAACAAATATGCAATCATTATAACTGATGGCCATTGAGGAAAAGAGAAAGGCAGATTAGAAGTTCTATCCTTTTAGCAGTCTTTTTCAACAAAGTTGGATAGAAACATAATTGTTCTTGTAGTTCTAGTTAGTATGGAAAGAAATCCAATAGTGTGCTCGATTATTAGCGTAAGAGCGTAATATATATTATATAAACATACATTATTCAAGAAAATAAAAACAAATAAATTACAGTTAATTGTAACTCACTGCTTTGTTTATTAAACCAATTCGTTATTTTTCTAACAGAGGGGGAGGGGGTGCTATTTTTTTTTAGAAAGCAGGGTTTAATATATTAGATATGTTTTTTTTTTCTTTTCTTAATCATTCACAAAATGCGAAAATACAGTAGAGATGTCTGTTATTTTGACACACACAAAAGTTGCATTCGTTAAAAAAATTTGGTGTCAATGTGGATTTTTTGTCCATTATATACATATATATATACACACACACACAGAGTGTGGACGATATTGATTCACAATTTTCAATGACTAAGTTTTTTTGCATTTTTTCTTGTTACTTTTGTTGTCAGTCTTGTCTTCATAAAAACAGTGATTATATTTCCTTTTTTTTCTTTCTTTTCAGAACAATTATAGACAATTTTGAACCTCCATATTTGTGGAAAAGACACAGATTTCTCCTTGTAATCCACACCGGAAAGACAAAAAAGACTTCCTTAGAATCAGCAAAAGTTCAAAAAGGAATTGAGAAATTCAGGATTCGACTACAAGGCAACATCAGAGAAAAACTATAGAGTCCGTTGTTGAAGTTCAGGAGATCATCGACAATGAACCCAGCTAGTTGATATGTGTCATTGCAAGGGAGAAAGGCATAGATAAAAAGTTCATTAGGCTGGTGGTGCATGAGGACATCTGCTATAAGATGAGGAAGGGACAAATTTTTTCAAAGGCGATGCAAGAAAAGCGACTGGAGCATGCAAAGCTGTTCAATAAGTTTAAACAGCGATTGGAGCAAGACATACTGTGGTTCTTCTCAAAGGAGAAAAACTTCTGTCAAGACCAGAAGATTAACTCCAAGAACAGGTGGCTTGCTTCCTCACCCAAAGACATGGCCAAAGTCATGCAGACAAAGTTTCCAGTGACAACCATGGTCTTCAGTGTTATTAACAGTGGTGGTGGCATCATGCCACCCCACTTTTTCTGTGAAGACTTCAGGCTAAACACCGATGGCTACACCCACGTTCTGAGCAAGGTAGTGAAATCCTGGATTGACCAAGCAGGCCATACGTGTGGCAGTCAGAAGACCAACACCTGGCTGCTAGAGAACTTTGTTGAACATTTGACATCTGGCTTCCTAGATTGTTTGAATACAACCCTCTCAACTTAATTGTGTGGGGCCCCACAGTGGAATGAGAGACCACCAGATCAAGCTCCAACACAAAAGACAAGCTAAAAGCCAGGATCACGAAAGCCTTGTGGATATAAGTCGGGACACAGGGACTAGGGTCTGTGACCACCTTGAAGCTGTCATCAAAGCCAAATATATGTATTTAAACCATTTTTCATCTCTGTCCACACAATAGCAAAAACAAATCCCATCCAAAATGTCAATTCGATCCTGTTGAAATGATGACCAATGTGTGTGTGTTCAGAACTTCTATTTAGAATGAAAAATGTTTAAAAAATGATTGAAAATAGAGAATCATTCAAAATATGGAAAAGTTGAAACTCAGTTATCTCTTCTGCATCGGGTCTAAGATTTGATTTTCAGTCAGAATGGTGTTGGCGATAAAAGTACACACTCTCTGCATGTTTTCTAGTTTTGAATGGGAATCAGTTGACACTTTTTTACAATTTCTTTTTTCGTAAAACTATTGTACTGACTTAAAAACTATCCTTACCGATTGATAAGCACACAGGAAAAAATGAAAAATAAAAAACAAACAAAAATCACAACACAGACTGCTGTATATTAGTAAGTGCACTAATACAAAAAATCTATAACTGTAATCTGTGTCAGGGAGGGGGGGGGGGAGAAAATGGAGGGGAGCAGGGGTGGCTAACACACACATGAAAAAAAATGTTAAAACTAAAGGGCAGGTGAGTTGTGTAGTACCTGGGTCAGACTTGGTACTTAGGGCAGGACTGGTTCGACCCTGCAAGCCTGTAGGAACAAATAGAATATAGCATGACAATTAAGAAAAAAGAAAGGTTCAGTAACATGAGAACCAACAGAAGTGTGTGGGGGACTAGTACTTGTCTTTAAAAAATAGAAATGTAAAGAAAAAATATTTTGAATATAATTTTAAAAAATCTGTTACTAAGAGAAATATTAAACTTGGAAAGAGAGAGTGTTTCTTAAATTTAAAAAAAAAGAAAAAAGAAAGGAGATTAATGAAAAGTTTAAGATATATATGAAAGATAAAAAAAATTAAATAATCAGTTAAAGAATAATGGAAATAAATAAGCTCAAAATTTGAAAATTTAAGCTAATATATACCTTATTTTAATCAGTAAATTAATATTTTTTTGTTTCTTTCCATATACAGTGTGTGTGTGTGTGTATATATATATATATATATATAGTCCACCATGCAAGTTATCTGTTGTAAATTAGTTGAAAAAAAACTAATAAAGCACTTGATGTAGGTTCTATAGCAAATTTAAAGTATTTTATTTTACAGTATCTGTTTGGTGTACCGAGGTTTCATCGTTATGAACAAACGATCTCTGAAATAGAAATCGTCTTGTTATTGTCCGGTCCAATCATCAGCACCTTTCATCAGCCGAAAAAAACTTTGAGAAGAATGAAGTAAAAATGTTTTTCTCCATTCTTAAAGTTTATTTTAACTGCAGACAATAACAAGACGGTTTCTACCCCAGAGACTGTTTGTCTGTAACGATGAAACCCTGGTACACCAAACAGACACTGTAATGCATAGTTTTTAAATTATATATGTATATATATACACACACACACACATATATATTGTTTGGAAAATCAATGGCATAATTTAGAGATTAAGTTCTATGTGTAAATAATGAAAATATTTCCCATAAACACAGGTCCGGAAATGCTTGGTTTCCGAGTTATAGGCCATTGAACCAAATACTGATTAACTTTCTTTATTATAAACATCTAACACATACAATGTGTGTATTCATGCACTGTCATTTCTACATATGGGATTGATAAACACTATTCTGGTGACAGGATTACAGGTAAAATAAACCTGGGCTTGATGTTGCCACATATACCAACAAAATCATGAAAAAATGACACCAAACAAATATAAAAATTGTGGGGCTCATAAGAAAGATTAGCTTTTGTTGTTTGCGAAAAATCTGAAATCTAAATTCATAATAGCGCCTGTAAATATAAACTCTTTAGCCTCTAGGTTAAATTTATTCAAGACATTTCAAAAGTTACATTTTTTTTTTCTTTCTTTTTTTTTTTTTTATAACTTTTTGTAAAATTATTTAGCTTTGAATATTGTTTAGTTAACAAAAATTTAAACTTTCTGACCTCCATCAAAGGGGCAAATCTATGGTTATCACTTATTTTGAATCGTGAAAAATACATAATCATTGTATAATGGTTGGAGTTCTATTGTTTGGTTAGAATTAGATTTCAGCTAGAGATTTATGCAGAACATTTAGCGGTTATATTAAAGCGGTTAGCTCCAAAAATGGCTGCCAAATTATATCGATTAGTTTTGTCTGACTTTGCAAGTGGTGACAAGTAAAATAATACACCATATTAATTTGTCTGATTTTTGCATATTTTTCTTTTTTTTATAAATTTTTATTTTTGCAAATATTAATTTGTTTTCTAATTTTTGCAGATAAGTCCACCGTGCCATATAAAAGATAATTTCTTCAGCAATATTTTATATGCCATTATTATGATGTTTAATTTGTAATATATTTCAATTTTAGTTTTAATAAACAGTTTGACTTTATTATTTGTTACTTACAAAACAAAACATGCTCTCCTTTAACTATACCACTAATTCTAAATCAGGGTGCCCTCCCCCCTCCCCGAACAAGCCGAGAAAGAAATGTAGTTGCCACCAGACTTAGAGTTAGTGGTAAGGTTAAGGGACAGTGTTTATAAGTTGTTGAAAAATGCTAATCTTTAAGCATAATTTGGGATATAAAAAGAAAATCAGAAAATAAATTTGCAAAATAATCCACAAAAATACAATTCACAAAAATCAGATAACAAATTAATAAGATGGATTATTTTGCCCCATCAACACTTGCAAAGTCAGACAAAAGCTAATCGATAAAATTTAGCAGGCATTTTTAAGGCTAACCGCTTCAATATAATCCATTCAGCTTTGATTGAAAAGTTATATCAGAGCCCCCCCCCCCTCCCTTTCTAAACAAACTGCTCTATGGTTTGAGAGTCTTGTATGTTCTACTAATTCAACAATAGCTACGGTGGACAGATGAGAGATGCATTCATATGTGTACTGGTGCAGTAAAGTGAACAGTTCAAAAGGTTATTATGTATGGGGAAGGGTGACCAATGCAGACTATAGACTTGGCAAACAGAGTTCAAACCGAGTTAAGATCTCTTACACACTAATGTACTTATATGCTTGGAAAAGGTATGAACCCCAACTTCCTACCAGTTAAGCATAAAATAGCAGTTTGTCTTCAATAAATCATTAAATTTTAAATAGATGTTGTGTTTCAGCATTAAATAACTCAAAAGGGGTTGATATGCCATTAAACAACCCAAACGATTATATACACACCAAAAAGAACCACAAGAGTTTCCAGGAAGATGAGAAAACAAGACAGAATTATTAAGTCAATAACAGTATAATTATGTATTGAAAATCATCATCATTCTTATACATTATTAAAAATGATTGTTTATTAAGTAGAAAAATATGACAAAGTCTATAAAAATACGGATTAAATGGATTTGAGGCACCTGAGAATAAGCAACAACCAAATGGACACATTTTGTCTTAACAAATTTTTTTTTACTAACTTCTGGTTTTATCATTTATTATAAATTTAAAAAAAAATTCATAGTGAAAAATACAATATTTAAACAAATACATCTTTTTTTAATACAATATTAAAAAAATAATATCTTTTTCAAATTGTGTGACACCATCTCTGCACAACATCTTTTTATTAAAATGTTTTTTTTTTTATTATATTTTTTTGTTTTGTTTGTTTATACATTTTGCACGAATAAGTTTTGTAAATAAAACTGTATTTTTTATTTTTTTTATAAATCTCTAAATTTATAAAACAAATGTTTCGTAAATAATTTTTTTTTAATTAAAAATGTGCGTATAACAAAGCATGCTTGTAAATAACACTATTTTTTTATGTTATTAGTAAACTTTTGTAAATAAAATCCATTTTTTTTTTCAAAATGTATCTTTTTGGTTGTTGCCATTCTAGGGGACCTCAAATCCATTTTATCCCAAAAATATATACACAAACTTTTCATCATAGTTGCATTATATCAAGTTGTTTTTGTTGTTTTTTCCCTTTATTTTTGCACATATCTGGGAAACTGAACTAAAAATTTGTTTTCTGGTTGCATATATAAGCTTCAACAACTTTGTCTATTTTTGTAATCCATTTTCATCAGTCTGATGAGTGATTTAGCAAATACTCTGAGTCATCAGGTGAGTTCGATGAGAGCACCAACTGTTCTCGTAAGATTGAGCATTCTTTTGTCATAATAATTGTTTGAATCCATCCATTAAGTTTGATTGGTTCAGCAAATTTGTCTGACATTCTTTTTCTCTTTAATTATATAAAGGTGTATTGACTTTAGTAGTCAGTGCTCAACTGTCTGAAAAAGAAACCTAAAAACTAGGTTTATAAGAAAGCTGGAATGTTTCATTATGCTCAGATGGGTAAGTCCATTTCTCGAGTTATTTATGGCTGCTAGTTCATGAATGGATAATCTTATATAAATATTGCTTAATTCAAGCAAGTATTTTCCTATCAACTATTGAAACCCTTTATGTTGGGAAGTGTCAATTTCATTTTACAAGACTTTTTACAGCTCTACTAGTATTGATTTAGGCATAAAGTTCTGAGTGGAAAATTGGTAGGGTTCTTCCAGGCAACAGAAAATCAAGCCCCGAGGAAGAATCATAGCAAGCATAAATAATATATAATGATAAAATCTATGTGGACAGAAAGGAGAGACAAGCCTGCTGTTGCTTGAAACACCCGGAGAATAACTATGATTCTCTCACATTGAACTCATTTTTAGTAATAAACAATGTGTGAGCCTGGCTTGTTAACAGTTAACCCCTGTTAAAGATAAACTCACACCTTTTCAAACAATAGTAGAAGCAGCGATAGCAATGGAAATATTTTCCACTATCCAAGCTCCTTGTTGTTTTTCAGCTCTATTTGGATTATATTAAAACTGGCTAAACCCTTTTTTAGTTTTAAAGTCTCAAACATTTTCAAAACTAAAATTATAAATACATTGCACATGTTTTGGAAAATTTAAAAAAAAAAAAAAAAGAATTTAAAAAAAATTTCTGTTTTATAACATTTAAAAAATTACTTGTAAAAACTCCACCTCCCTTCCCCCCACGACTGCAATGCCAAAGAATTGTATAGACCTCACAGCTTGAACAGTGTTAGCAAAAAATATACTGACAATACTTCGAAAAGGAACACAAGAAATCTCTAAGAAAACATCTCTGAATATTCCAAGTATCTAATTAATTAATATATATATATATATATATATATATATACTAGAAGAATACCTGTCCCAGGATTGGTAAAATTAATTCCCTGAACAGAACAGTTTTGCACCATTTTTTATACACTTACAAAGATTCAAATCAAGATATAATGATACTAAACCTCACATCTAGAGTCCTTATTTTAATTTTGATTCTAGAAAATGTCTAAACCTTAAAGGGTCTTAAGAAATTGAAATTATGGAAATCTTGCTTAATTGGTGTCTAATGACTTTCGATCAAATTGAATGTATGATATATATATATATATTTATTATTTGATACAGAAAATCAGTACAACATCAGTACCATTGGTTTCATTACCTCTCAGCTATCTTCAGCTTTGTTGTCATCTGGTAAAGACAATGGGTTGTCTCATATCACTTTCGTTTGTATACGTTATTTGCTTTGAAGTATTAAATTAGAGTTGTCTAAATTTTGTGTTAGGGAAAGATATGTGAGATTAAAAAGCTTAATAAAGCCCCCCCCCCCCCCAAAAAAAGGGGTGTAAAATAGAAAAGTTAAGAATTAAAAAATTAAAAGAAAATATTTTCAGTATTTGTTAACAGCGTTTTTATCTGGACCGTTATATGTTTTGAAGGGTTAAATTAGTTTCGTCTAAATTATGTGTTAAGGATAAAAATTAAATTTACAAAATCAAAAATCCAGAATTTAAATTAAAAAAAAATTAAATGTGAACTCTTTAAAATGTTTTATCACTTAAAAATAATAATTTAAAAATAATTTAAAATCTCGTAATCACTAAACGATAAACCAATCAAAGTGAAGTAACTCTACAAATTCTTAATTGATTCTGTATTCAATATTTAGCACTCATATTTAAAGTATAATTTGAAATGTAAATTTATAATGGAGTATCAATTTATTATGAAAATAATAATTAATGATGTGGGTGATTAAGCCTGATTTAGAGTTAAGAACAAGATTTAGGCAGTGGATTGATTCTGCTAAGGCAGTTTTTAATCCTGCTGTTTTATGATCTTTTATGGTCTTTTCTCTTAACTGGAAAAAAAATATTTTCATGGTGTAATTTACTGGTTTTAAGTTTTGGTATAGAGATGTGCCATATTAAAATATTAATGGGGAGGTGGTTATTGGAAAAGGACATTCCGGTGCAGAAGGCATAAATATAAGAGTGGATCTGGTACTGTATGGAGCTATTTTGAGGTTATGTATTTGGCAGGGGAGGGGGGTGATTATCGGTAGTCCTTTATGTGTACAGGTCAGTCCAGTTTAAAGTGTCCGTCTCCTATGGACACATCCTTTAAAAATGTCATCACTAATGTTTAAACAAATAGATAAATAAATAAATATTAGGCTCTTAATTTTTATTTTCTCAATTAATCGAGCACTTTGCTGGAATTTTTCCAACCATCTTACAAAAGTTATATATATATGTGTGTGTGTACAAGGTTTACTCCTAAATTAATTAACCAATCATTAAGAATTTTGGAACACAGCTGCTGGGTGTAAGGAATTTAAATATAGGCTATATTTAGTTTAATTTAGTGTTATACAAAGGGAGTGAAAGCACTTTGTGAAAATTCATTTTTTTTTGTGTGAAATTTTAACCATAAGTGAAAGAAAGTGAAATTTTAGGAATATTTATTATGGTTAAACCATAATAAATATTCCCATAATTTCTGTTTCTTTGGAAACACAACCTCCCATTTGAAAATTAAGCAAGATTCTTTAAATTTAAATTTCTTCTTAAGACCTTTCAAGCTTAAAACATTTTGAAAATTTTCTAGAATCAAAATTATGCAATGGATTTTGATCAAAATTGGAATAAGGATTCTAGACATAATGCTACAAAACCTTATGTTGATTTTAATCCATATAGTTGGTGCCAAACTGTTCTGTTAGGGAAATTTTATCTGTCCTGAGACAGGTATTTTTCTATATATATATATATGAATAAAAAAAGGGCATCTAAAAAAATAATAATAAAAGCTGGTTCATCTTTTGATAAATTGTCTAAGATTTTCTTTCAAGCAACATTTACCAGGGGAGTAACATTAATATTTAAGTGAAATTATACACAATTATTATTATACTAAATGTGAGTTAATCGAGGCTTGTTTTTAAAGGCTTTTTTCCTATATATTTTAATGACACAAAATATGTGCTCAAATATTCCTCAGTTCTGGTATTATGTTTGAAAAAAAAAATCCATTTTAATTCTTCTAATCAGCTGTAATTCGAAATTAACCAACAAATTCCCATCTCTTGCTTAGTTATAGTTATTTCTCTTGCCCTCTCTTACTGTATGTTGTTTCAACCACTCTCTAATACCTTTTAATGTCTATGTGAGCATTTAGAAAAAGAGTGACTCTTTTTTCGGCATTGCTTCTTAATTGCCTTATTTTGTTATCTAACTTACATGATGTGTTCATACACACCATAAACATATATAAATTAGATAGCAAAATAATAATTCTCTTTACTTCTATATTATCCATAAGGATACAGAGACAATATTATTAGTAATGCAAGCAGAATATCTTAACAGATATGTCACAGTTTATGATGTTTTAATGAAATAAACAATGGTAGTGATTGTGACCTAATGAGTTACGGATAGTCTAGTTTTACTGTATATTCAATTAAATCCATACAAAAAAAAAAAAAAATACAGAGAATAAACAGATTATTTTTAAACAAAGGTTATCGAAAAGAAATGCAAATTGCCTCCAAAACTTTGAAAATTTTGAGTTATGCTCCGTCATGTTTACATTTTAAAATTTTGGAGACTATTTACATTTCCTCTTGACAACCTTTGTTTTTTTGAACAGAAGGAATTTGTTTATTATTTATAAACATAAGGATTTTATTGAATACTAGCAGAACTACCCAGTATCAATAGGGTCTTAATTTGCATGAATTTCATCAATGACAGAAGAAAATAAAAGTAAAACGAAACAATCTGCTTAATATTGTAATTTGTAAATTATGCTCATTTTAGCACAAAATCAGAGTAAAAATAATTATACCCAAGTGAGGTTTGAACTCATGACCTCTGCCTTTAAGTACGGCGTGCTAACCATTTAAGCCACCAAATAAATTCTCTATCTCAGTGTCAAATATTGCTGAAAACCAGAAAAGCTGCCTTCTGTTTTCCTTTTCTTCTGTCAGCCAAATGCAATGAAAGATAGAAGGAAATCCATATTTTTCACTGCTAAATATCCAAACATTTTTCTTTAAAAATTATTACCTGTTTATTTGGGTAGTTATCAGGATTTACGACTGAGGGTGAAAGTTCCGCCCCTATCCTTGATTTATAACTAATAAAAAATAAAATATTGATCAGGACTAATTAAAAGCAATTAAATTTTAACAACACCGCTCAATAATTGCCCTACCTGACTAATGAAACAGATTTTTTTTAATATCTACTAATATATTCATATGTACATTATCATCCATCTCTCCTTTTTTTAAGATGGGATCGCCTGATCGCCGAAAATGCAATGCAATTTTTTGTTTTGAAAAATTGAGATTTGTTTTATTTATTTAAAGAATATTTAGCCGACAATTATTTTTAGAGGCTATTTATTTTGAAACAATTTAAATTGTAATAATAAATTAAATAAAAAAGTTAAAACTTTCATTTTTATTTATTTAAAAGAAAATCCTCAGCTGACAATTATTTTTTACGCAAGAAAAAAAGAAAATATTTGTTTTAAAAGATATAAGTTGTTACAATTTCCAATGAATAAAAAGACATATTTGTTTTATTTATTTAAAAAATATTTAACTGACAATGGCAATTCTTTCTCGAGAGAAGAAAAAGACGATTTTTGTTTAATATTATTAATATTTGTTTTATAAGGCTATAAATTGTTACAATTTTCAATAAATAAAGGAAAGACATATTCGTTTCATATGTTTAAAGTATATTTAACTAACAATGGCAATTATTTTTGTGAGAGAAGAAAGACAATTTTTGCTTAATATTACTAAACCTTACATAAATGTTTCATTTCAAGTGAAATTTTATCATAAAATGTAAATTATGTCGATAGATGAAGAAAGCAAATGTGAAATTTCCACTAGTAAGATATCATTTTGCTGTTATGAATAATTTCACTTACATTCTAACATTATTCCTCTGATGAACATATTTAAGATAAGATCTCAAACAATTTATTAAAATAAACCTCGGCTTTTACTAGCTATTTTAAAATCTTGTACTTCGACATTTACTAAAGAACTAAGGGTGAGAAAATAGTGAGAAAGCAAAGTTTAGGAGATTTAAAGAGTTCTGATGGGGCAGTGGGGGTGTATGGGAAAGAGGGATGAGGCAACAAGAAATACAGGTAATAATAAACTAATGTCCTACAAGGATAGATCAGAGTGTCCACTATACCTGTGTCAAGAGTATCCATGAAAGTAGGAGTGACACTACGCTGAGCTGCAAAAATGAAACAACCGTCAAGTAGAATCAGTCAGGCAACTTTGGTGAGAAAAGCATTTACATGAAAACAATTAAAAAAAAAATTTTTTTTTTTTAAATGGTCGCTACAAACGATTCAACGGAATACATTCAGATTTATTTTTTAAGAAATATTATTTTCAATACAATGTCATTTTTATTTTTGTTTCAATAATCCCTTCAGGAAGTAAGATCGATTTTTACAGAATACTTGTATGATGCCAGACTTTTTATATGTTATTAAGTACAAAAAACATATTCGAAATTTCTGAATGTACCAATGATTTTGTGTTAACTATATATATATATATATATATATAATAATGAGGTTCAGGCCTCAACAAACAGATCCATCTGACCATTGCCCTGCACCGTAATGACAAGGCAATGATCAGATGTATCTGTTTGGTGAGACCTGAACAAAGCATATCTTTTGGGTCTCTGCTCGCACAAATCAACTTGAAAAACCTCGCGGACATCATGCAGGAGAGCAGACTGTGTTGGTGGGGGTACGTTGAGCGCATCAATGGCTGGATTGATAAATTCCAACAGTTCAATGTGCCAGCAGAGAAGACCACCACTGGCAGACCCAAGTTGTCTTGGGAGAACATAATCAAATGTGATAGGAAAGCCATAGGTATTGATTCCGTCAGGCCTCACTAAAGACCAGAATGGAGGGGAAGACTTAGATTGAGACTGGACAATCAGGCCCCACCCTCACCAGAGGATTAATTGTGGCCTGATTCAACAAATAAACCGGTTGATGATGATATACAAAATTAATCTTTACCTTTCTTGAATATCAGTGATCTAAAGTTATTTCTCCTTTATATGACAAAAGTTTTATGAAAAACAAAATGGTGAATTTTTGTGTCCTTTAAACCTTTCCTGGATTGATTTTGACGTGGAATTTTAATAAATAATAATTTTTACCGAGGTATTTGACAATGGATCTATTCTTGTGATGTTTGCTTTGTTTATGGTGGAATTTGTAGGTTTTTTTTAGACATTGCTGTTGATTTGTGATTTTTGATGGGCACCGACGAAAATTTTGTTATAAAGATAATCCAATGTTAATTTTTTTAGGATTCATTGTATGACTTAAAATAAACACTGTTTTGAAACAGCTGTAAATAACTATAATACCTTTGTGTGTGCTTTTTATTTGGAACTTTATTTGAAATGATTTAAATCGTTAATATTATATATATATATATATATATATATATATATATATATATATATTCCACACACACACCTGAATGTAATTTTATATTTGTATACAGCAAAAAAGTACAAATGATATTGGAATATGTGTTATCACTGAATGTACTAAATGAAAATCAAAGCAGAATAAAAGTAGGTTGATGAAAATTGCAATACATAAGATTTTTTTCCTTGAAAATTTAATTGTTTTTTGGTAAAAAAACCCAAAAAACTGGTTGCCACCTATTTAATTATTTTTTTTTATGGAATTCACTCCAGAGAAGGCATGAAGCCACTTGATGTAAGGAGCTAAAAAGAACAAAAGATGATTAATGCAAAGACAAAAGATGCCCATTGACGATAAGGTAGGAGTAAAACAGAACAGTCAGTAGGAAGAGAGTTCCACAAGCTTGCAGTTTTGTGGTTTCTTTAATAATGATTCATAACATTTTATTTATAAAGACCTGTGTACTAACATGGTCAATTGTAGGTGGCGCTAAACCGAAGAAAAAGAAAGGAAAAGGTAAAAATATTTCGGAAAGATAGCAAATCGACAAAAAATGTTATCAGAAGCACTCAATAAAATTCTAACAATAAAAAATGATTATAATATCAGAAGCAAGCAATTACATAGAAAACAATTAGTCTGTGACGTAACAGGTAGTGAGGTAGCTGTCGTCTAGAATATATAAACTTGTAAATATGCATACTCACACAATGAGAAAAGAAAAGAGTAAAAAAAAAATCTAATTTAAAATATGACCCTTGCTTTCAGATCATATTAAACTACAATGAGTTATCTTGAAGGCAGACAAAACTTGTAGCAAAATATTCACAGTATTATTTTAGCATTCAGTTAACTAGTTAGATTTTATGAATAATCATTAGTATCAGACAATTTTCAAAGGAATATTAAATTAAATGAATTAACAGGACATTTTAGCCTTCATTTTCTCACAAAACAATATGAATTACAACACAATGAATTGCTGTTTCTTCTGCAACATCTGAAAAAAGGTTCCAAAGCCAATCAAAGTGACCAAAACGTACAGGAAGTATATATATATATATATATATTTATATATATATATATATATAAGAGAGAGAGATTTCTATACCAACAAGGCTAACCAATCATGTCAAAAACAAGACTATTTTCTCAATGGCAATCAAACAAAGTATAAATATTACGAACAAAAATAATCTTCATGAGAAAACAAAAACAAGTCTGACATTTACATAATTAGCCGTACACAAGCTGAATAATCAACAATCTTATAAACAAACACATTGAAGATAAGATCGTCAATTATTCGCCTTGTGTACGGTTAATTATGTAATGTGAAACTTTTTTTCTTTTTTTTTTTCTCGTTAAGATTCTTTTTGTCTGTAATATTCAAAAATTGAGTGTATAAAGATGAAATGGCCATTGAGAAAATAAAGTCTGTTGTTTGACACGATTGATCAGCCGTGTCGGAATAGAAATCTATTTATATTTGCTCTGGAATTACATAGAATTTGGGGATCTGAAAAGTGGAACATACATTGAGCTAAAAGCACGAGTTTGAATACACAACCAAATTACATATAATCTCATACATTATAATGAATCTAAAACCAACAGAATTCAATATCAATTTGGTATTAGCATTTAATGCAATATTGCTCAATACAATTTTTGTAGTTATGTAATAAAATAAGATTATCAGAATAGAAATTGAATTGCTATACAAATGCAATCATGTTTGCATTTGTTTAGGCGTTCAATTTCTATAATCTTATATCAGTACATAAACTTATTCAAAACTAGCCGGATTTGCCAGCTCGCTATCACTTCGCAAAGTTTGCTACTTGAAATACTTGAAACTCAAATTTTAAATAATAAACATTTCATCAATAAGTTTTTTGCAAACAAGACTAAAACTTTCACATTTATACATATAAATAGATAAACATTAACATCTTGGTAATTTTTATACAAATTTATTAATCTTTTAAATAATTCCTTAATGAAATCAAAATAATAAAGAAATCAATTCGCTTCAGAAAAATATGGCGTCATTAATGGGAGAGAGAGAGAAACAGAGTAGGATAGACAGCTCTAACCATCCACCCGCTCCCTTCCCTTTTCTCGCTTTTGCCTGTCAGTAAGAATTCTTGGGAGTGATGTTAGAGAGGAAAGGTTTTTAGTAAGTTATTCATTTTTTTTTTTTTTTTTTTTTTAATTCATTTTAATTACTGTTAATATCGACGAAATTACTGCATATAGACAAAATGGCACACTGAAATTACAAATGTATAACACCAAACATTAATTATCAACTGCTAAAAAAATAGTTATGCTAATTAGGCATTCAAATGATTGTTTTCGGATCATTTGTCGGTACAATTATATATATATATATATATATATATATATGAGAGAGAGAGAAAGTATTTCAAAATATTATGTTGCATTATTGATTTAAATAACAGTAATCCGTTTTGATGGTAATATAGAAATGATAAATTAAAAAAACTTTCGCATTTATTTATGTAAATATTCACCCATTTAAATGGATTTCAGAGTGTGATCACATTTGCTAATGTAGTGAAAAAGAAAGTAAACTGTTAAAAACTTTACCTAAAAAATAAATATTCTCAAAAGAACGATTTCTAACAAAGATTCAATACATTTATCAAATTGAATACAAATAACCAAATCTATCTGGTAATATTCTTCATTATATAGAAATCACATACATACAAATTCATGTAAACTCAAGAAAATAAAATGTACTACCCCTAAAAAGAAACACTTAATTTATTCACTTCCAAGCCCACGTTTAATAAGCAAAAATTAAATGAAAAATAAAGATTACTATAAAATATAAACTACGTAACATATGTCCATTAATTTACCAAAACAATAAGGATTGTCTTTGAAAATAAATTCCTTTGAATCTCTCGAAGAAAAAAAAACATATCACAAAACACTAAGTTTAATAAAGAAAATATCATGAATCGTATTTCCAAAATTGCTTTTAATAATTGTAAAATACCTATAAGCAGAACAGAGTAAGAAACCATTTTCTTAAAGAAAAAAAAAACAGATGTGATTGTCATTGGATTTTAGAAATAGAAGATTGTACCAAAAAATTATATATATATATATATATATATATATATATATAATTGTTCTGATGGTTCTAGAGGGTGGAAAGTATTTAATTATGGGTGTAAAAGCATAATATTTATAAAAGAAATGCACAGAAGTTAGAACATTTTGGATACCACGATTTCACGAGGACCCGCCAGCAAGGAAACCAATTTTGTTCACCAATCTGCAAGTTACGGAGAAAAAATACAGGAAGTGAAGCAAACAAACTAACACGGGCATTTCTGGTAAACTGCTTTATGGTTAATAAAACAAACAATAAAAGCAGTTTACTGGAAGTGTCCGTGTCAGAGATTGTTTGCTTCACTTCCTGTAATTTTTCCCGGAACTTGCGGACTGATGAGTGAGTATTGATTTACTCCTCTCCAGGAGTTAGGCACAAGGCCAGTTTTTATCTTACTCCCACAAGTAAGATGTGACCCAAAGTTGGGTCGGGACTGATGAGTGAGTAGGTGATCCACACCCAATTGGTTTCCTTGCTGGTGGGTCCCTTCTTCATGAAACTGTTGTATTCAAAATGTTTAAACTTCCGTACATTTTTTATAAAAATAAATTATATATAATTTATATTTATAATAAAGAAATATATAATTTATATTTATAAAAGAAATGGATTTAATTTTAATAATAGTTTTTACTGGGGTATTTGACAATGGGTCTTTTCTGGTTATTTTTGTTTTGTGTTTTTGGTGGAATATGAAATTTTTTGGGGACATTGTTGTTGATTTGTGATGGGCACTTGAAAAAGTTTTGTTTTGAAGATAGCCTAGTGTTTAATAGTTTTCATGGTTCATTGTATGACTTAAAATAAACACGGCCTTGAAACAGCTGTAAACAACTATAATACATTTGTTCATACTCTTTATTTGGAACTTGATCTGAAAAATGATTTAAATTGTCAAATATATATATTCAGCTCTATTTTACTGAATATTGAGCTACTGGTATTTGCAAGTTGATGATTGATCTTTGTAGCTAACTCATTGTGAGTTTTCTATATGATCTAATTTAAAGGTATATATGCATGTGTGTGTGTGTGCGTATGTGTGTGTATTGATTTACTCCTCTCCAGGAGTTAGGCACAAGGCCAGTTTTTATCTTACTCCCACAAGTAAGATGTGACCCAAGGTCGGGTCGGGAAAGTGGGGTTTAAAAATTGCCTGGGCAGCCCCGTCGGCATTTCCCGGTAGAGGCGCCTCAGACAGTAAGCAATAAACTTACTCCTCCCCAAAGAGGGGAGGCAAAGCCTGGGAGGGTGCACCTCCTAGAACTGCACAGGACAGACCCATTGACAGGCGTAAATCAAGACCCGAAGGCCAAGACAACACCAGTATGGGGTGCAGTATCCATCAGAACAGATACTACACTTTGATCTTAGCCAAAAGGCCAATTTATTTAGGCCGGTGAGTTCCTTCGGACAACCTTCATCTTTATCTACAGATGAAGATTTTACAGACCTTGGGAACTCACCAGACCTTAGACATAGTGCCCGTTATGTAGGGGAGGGGGGGTCGGGGATAAGTGAGACAAGCTGTTCAATGTTTTTTATTTTACAAAAAAGATCTTAGCCAAAAGGCCAAGAACGTATGTGTGTGTATGCATGCATATATATATATATATATATATACACACACACACACACACACACACACACACACAGGGTGAGCCAAAAGTAGGTGGACAGCATTTGGAATAGGTTTATGTATCAGTTATATTAATGCAATTATTTATTATTTTTTTAAAATTTTTTACTGCCACCTACTTTTGGCTCACCCTGTATATATATATATATATATATATATATGATCTTCTCTAATATATATATGTGAATGTTACAGACAACAACTTGTAACAATATTTCAGAATATAGAAAGATAAGATAGCTTAAGTTCTTACAAGGCAAACTCTAATTTCTTATGGTGACATAAATATGCACTCGCATTATATTTATTCTATAGTTTTGTTTTTTTTTCAAGAAAATTACAACCTTTATTTTCTTAACGAGAGAGTCAATAAGGATCTCAATTTTTCTTTTGATAGAAATTCTGTCCATATGCAACACGGTTGTATTTTGTAAACATTTTTTCAAAGAGGAAACTGATGATCAAGTATTTATATTTAACATAAAAATCAGCTCCTTGAAGAGAAAATAATCTTTTCTTTTTATGAAGAATTTCAATGATTTTTATTACAAAAGTGGTTTTCAAGAAAAAAAAAAATTGCCAATTATTTTCTAATATAAGCCCCTTCCCTCCAATAATATGCGGTTATTTAATGAAGTTATCTGCAATAAAAAAGATTTCTTATTTTGCAATAAACAAATAGATTTTCAAATAAAAAAAAGTTCAGTCAAGCATGTGACATTTTTTCTGAAATGAATCAATAGTTTGCCTCTTTTTGAAAGAGGAGTCTTTTCAAAGAAGAACCTGAAATTAGTATAGAGGAGTGAACATCCGATTTATATATTTTGGTAAAATTGCAGTATAGTTAACAATCAAGAAACCATAAATAAAAAATAACAAATAATTTCTAGAAAACAAAGTAGAATTAAATTCTCTATCAACCCGTATTTTAACTTGTGGAAACAAAGTTTTTTTTCTTTTCAAAATTTTATTATCTATTATTGTGACACAAAAAACAGCATGGTGACTGAAGTAATGACTTTTCCTCGCTAAACTTAGGTAAACAAGTGTGGTTTTACGAGGGGTTTTGTTGAAAGGGGGGCTTGCCACTCGGATTTAGGGTTAGTGGTAAGGTAAGTAATAAAAAAAAAAAAAAAAAAAAAATTCTTTTTACTATCTTTTCAGCATGAATTTAACCGCAGTAAGGCTTCACATGGTCAGCTATTTTGGTTTTAATGTGACGATAAGCCACATAAACATTGAAAACAAATTCTGAAATAAAATAAAAACTTAGTTTCAGCACGTTAAAAGGTCAGTAGATAATTCTACTGCATTTGGTATAATTTATTTGTTATTTTTTTATGTTTACGATTTCACAACTTAACTATTCTGCAATTTTACCTATATTTTCATACATAATCCATGCAAGTTCAGAAGAATTCAAAGAAAAACAGAAAGGATTTTTTTTTTGTACATTTAGCAGAGAGAGAAAAATAGAAGACGTTATTACTATGCACTCTACACAACTTTCACAAAAAACTACAATTGAAGTCAAACTAACAAAAAATTATCCACTTGGAAAAATAATTATATATATAAACAAAGAAAAAGAAAAACAGAGAGAGAGAGAGAGAGAGAGAGACGTGAGGAGGAGCTTCACCAATTCAAACAGTGGTTGGGGGGGGGTGTTACATTTGGAGGGAAGAAGAAGCACATGACAATGATTACTAAAAAAACTAATTTCACTACTGAATGACTAAAAAACAAAAGATTATATAAAGGCACAAATGCAGCATTGTACCATCTGTTTAAAAGTACACAACACACATAGATAGATATAGACAGTAATGAAGGGCAGTACAAGACAATCCAACTGAAATTAAATTGAAAAAATAAATGTAAGTGATTGGGTAAAAGGATGAAGGGAAGAAAAAAAGAAAAAGGAAAGGAAATGAAGAAAGAAATGAAAAAATGAGAAAAAAGAAAAAAAAATATGGGTAAAGTATAGAATAGTTAACAGTCAAGAACTCAAACAAAAAACAAAAAACAAATACTTTATAATCAATGCAGTAGAATTAAATTCGCTACCTATGGGTTTAACGTGTGGAAACTAAGATTTTTTATTTTAAAATTTCATTTCAGTGAAGGCTATACTATTGACACATGAAAACCAATGGCGGCTGAGATGATCGCTTAGCTTTGCTAAACTTAGACGCTTATGCGTGGCTATACAAGGATGTTTTTTTTTTTAAGGCTTTCCACTCAAACTTAGGGTTAGTGGTAGGGTAAATAATTGTGTTTTTACTCTTTTCAGCATGATAGGTTAAACCAAGTTAAGTGAAGTTAAGCAATCATCGTGATCGCTATTTTGGTTTTCAGGTGTCAATAGGACACTCTTTATTGAAATAAAAAAAATCTTAGTTTCCACATGTAAAAACTATATGGGTATGGTAGAGAATTTAATTCTAATGTGTTTGCTATAAATTATTATTTTTTCTTTATGAGTTCTTGACTGTTAACTATTCTGGACTTTTACCAGAAAAACAATATCACAGAGGCTCAAGCAGCATTGTGCATATATCAAAGATATCAACAAAAAAAAAAAACAAGAGGAAGAGGGGGGGGGGAGAGCAAAAAGTGTTGCTTGCAACACAACACACAGACAGACAGAGAGAGCGATAGAGAAAACTGTGCAACAATAACAATTCCGTGTCTGCATAGAACAGACCTGAAGGACTTGCTGGTGGCTTAAAGCCTGAAGCCGATGGACTGGCCGGCGGATTGAAAGCTGCAGTGGATGGACTGACCGGTGGATTGAAGGTGGAACCGGCTGCTGGGCTGACAGGACGATTCATTACCGGACTTGCCGGTGGAACAATAGCAGGACTAACCGGTCGTATGAATCCTGGGCTGACCGGACGTAGCGGAGCCAGCGGATCCAATGAGTCAAGAGGATCAAGAAGGTCGTCCAATTCCGTGTGGACTGAGCGAGCATGACAAAGATACAAAACAGATTTTTGCATTTCGAAAAAGACAAAGATTATTCCATAGAATTTTAAAGTTTTTTTTAGGAGGAAATCAAACGAAAGAGAGAGAAAATAAAAGAATAAAGATGTGTATTGTATTTGGAGAATATGTGCAAGCAAAATTATATTGAATGAATAAAGGTACACTAATTTGTCAAGAAAATTTTTTTTTTGTTTTTTTTTTAATTTATAAAAAAAAAAAATGAAAATAAATGTTGGTGTTTCTTTTCAATAATTCTGTCATGAAGAAATAAAAAAATATTTTTTTTTTTTTAAATTAAAAAAAATTTAATTTATATTTTTAATAATTAAAAAAATATTTTGCTATATTTTTTTTTAATAGTCCAATTGTTTAGGTGGGTTCTCAGACTAAGAATCACAATGCATTTCAATAATTAACAAGTAGTTTTTATTTTATTTCAATTTTGTGTTATTATATAATATTACGGGTTTCAGACGGGTTGTTTTTGTCTGTATTAAACTGCAGCACCACGAGAATGGTCACTATAACATTTGGATGTTGTGTGAATTTATCACAGATTTTGTAAAAATTCATAAATATATGATAAAAGAATAAGTTTACAAGGACATTTTGGGGATTTATCTGAAATATTTAAGAGAATTTGATGTGTATATTACTATTATATCTTATGTGAGATTGTAGGTAATTATATATATATATATATATATATATATATATATATATATATATATATATATATATAATGCTGTTTTTGTAGAGATGAAATGACCAAAGTGCTCATTTATGTATGTAAGAGCATAATATTTTATTATTTGTAATAAACAGCACTATACATTAATTCGATCAGTCATTGATAATGTATAGACATTCTTTAGCCAATGAACTAAAAAAGTGGTTATTCAACACATTTGGTAGCTCTCAAATGTGTTGAATAACCACTTTAAATTCTTCCAATACTGTCAGGTGATTCCTCTGAAATTAAAAAATCCGACTCAGACTCCTTTAAAAAGTTCTGACTCCACAACCCGGCTTAAACCGTTTTAAATCTCACTACCTTATAAGTGAATTTATTTAATCATATAGTTTTTGATGATCTTGTCTGTAAAGCTTGAATATTTATTTTAAATGCTTCAGCATTTTAAAATAAAATCTATAAAATAAACTCTAAAAGAAAAATTGGTTTCTGGTTTCTAAAAGATTTTTCAGTTTAAGACCATATTTTTCAATGTTTTGTCATCTTTTTAAATTTTTTTTATATATAATTGTTTAATTGGTTGCTATTGTGATGTCAGCTTTAATAAAAAAAATTTGTCTACATTTTTATCCTTTAAAAGGTTTTTTATTCCGGCAATTAAATTGTTTCCAAATAAATATTATTACACAAACTTTATTTGAAAAAAAAAAAAAAGGTGACCATCAAAAAATTGTATGATTACAATTTTTTTTAAATGAATAAAAAGGGCTTGGTTTAAATTTCTAAGAAACAAAACATTTTGAAAGATAATTTTTTATCTAATGTACAAAATTGAATTTTTTTTTTTGTCAGAAAAATTCTAAAAAATTGTAGGCAATAATGAAAAAAAAAAAAAAAAAAAATATATATATATATATATATATATATATATATATATATATATATATATATATATATATATATATATATATATATATATATATCAACCAGAAAACAATTTGCTGACAAAACGGAATCGAAATAATGCAACAAGAACTTCTTAATATTTTATATTTGTATTCAACAAATTTCATGGACACAAAACAAAAATCTTCTATTCTATAATAAAGAGCAATGTGTATATATATATATATATATATATATATATATATATATATATATATATATCGCCCAATCACAAAAGTTAGTGAGTAAAAATACCCAACCAATTTTAAGTTATTGTGTGAGATGCTACAAGTTGGACCTAAATAGCATTTAAGCTGATATATCAAACTGATTCTGACTAGGCAATTTTCATTTTTTATTGTTGTACATTCAAAGAGAAATTGGCAATTTGATGAAGGGCATATGACAGAGACGAAAGTTTTGAACACTTGTTTTAGTTAATGATGACCAAAAAAAAAAAAAGGAAAAAAGAAACATGTCTAACATGAAATAAACAAATATTTGAGTTTAACACAAAAGAATTTCTATGAAGTTGAAAATAGATTAAGTGTACAAAATCAGCAAAAAATAAAATATCTGTAAAACTCGTGAACCAAATCATTTAAAAACAAAATACAGTTGCATAAATGAACATCATTTAATTTCTATAAAAAACAAAAAGAAAAAAGTTTTTTCCTCTTGGCTTTCATTTTAACATTGATTTTGTTCAACAAAAAAAATTACCAGTCAAATTTAAATCATAAAACAATAAAGCACGCAAAACAGACAAAATTGAGAAATTAAGCTTTTTCTTAGAATGTAAAAAATTTTTTTAAATTGATATAACTTTATATTTAAAACAATTATATTTGTATAAGTGTTTCTTTAGAATTAAACTGATATGAAAAAAAAAGACTTATTTTTAAATAGTTTTACTTTTGTTTGTTTCCGGTAATCAAACTCTTAGAATCTTGGTGCATTTTAATAACAAGACATTTTTTGTGATTTTTTTCATTTAAAGTTTTACTTATTACATGTAGTTATACCCACTGATCATAAAAATGCTTTGAATCATCAGATTTCAAGACGGTTCTACTAAAATAGTCATATTTTAAAAACAAAAGCACTTAAAGTTGTCAAAATACCACCATTTTGTTTGGAAATGAATATACTTTTAAATGGATAAATAAATAATAATCTATGTTATATTTTAAGAGTTTTAAGCAAGTAAAGTAATAAAAATGTTCACACCACAAACAGATCATTTTCTCAACTTTTGTGATGAACTGGGTGCTTTTTAAAAGTTTGCTACTGCTCAGCTATGAGGAATTTCGTCATGAAATTTGGAAACCAATCAGGAGAGACGAAGCTCTTAATCATGGTGGGAGGTACAAAAAAAAACTGATGGAATCCGGTTTTGTTATGTTTAAAAGAACACTTCAGCATGACAAGTATTGAACATTTTCTAATGAATATATTTGGTTGCCCCACTTGATAAGTAAATCAATCCTTTTACTCTTTTCATGTATTAAAACTATAATTGTATGTTGTTTTATCTTTTTATAGTAGCAATTTTAATTACCCTATCTGAAAAAATATTGTTTCCATTTCAGGTAATTTGACTGTTTCGTTGAAATATCAGTGGTAATAGTTATAGTATCAGTAAACAGCTTTACTGTAAACAAGACTATCGATTTTAGTTGATTTGCATTCCAAAACGAAAAATTGAGAATATGAATATTGATAATGTCCTTAAATGTTTAGTTAGAGATATTCTGTTATAAGAAAATATAATTAATAATATACATATTTTATTTAAAAGAAAAAAAAAAGAAAATTTTTTAAATGAAAGACTTTTTTCTCAGCGTTTGAGTATTCTTTTTAAAAATAAATTGACTATTAAAAATTTGATGCTTTTTTGGTTCTTTTATAAAATAGTGGCTCCGTCGGGAAATAGTGTTTTTCTTAGATTTACTCAACTTTCGAACATTAATTGTAGTCAGAAATTACTTTCTGGGCACCAACTAAAAAAAATAAGATTCTACTTTTTTTTAAACGATTACATGTGAATACCCTAAAAAACTTTGTGAAAAAAAAAAAAAAAAAATTAATTTAGAGTCAAACTCGGAAACCGGGATGAATTTCATATAAGTTCTCAAGTTCGAAAAAATGCACATGAAGAATGTCGGAGTTTAAATTGATCAAAAGGTTGTGAAAATAACCAAAATGAGAATAGTAGTCTAAATAATCCAAATAATCAATCCTCATCTAAAAAATTCCGAAAAAAATAAAATAAAAAAATAACAACAATACTTATTTGTTACCAAAACGCAGAGATTTTGACTATTTGATGACTCACGCAAAAAGTTGGCCTATTTAAAAAAAATAATGAGACTTTTTTCATGGTGGTATGATTGTATAGTACCGACATTTCATACAAGGCAAAGTTGACTTATAAAACTTTAATATTAATTCATTAAATCAAAATAAATCGATTCATTTAATTACTTAAAAAGAAAATGTATAATTATTTAATTAAATTAAAAAAAAACAAACAAAAAAAAACAACCTTCCAACATTGCATGCATGTAAAATGTTAATTTGTTGGTTCAAAATATATATTTTGTTTCATTTGGAATTACAAAGAAATATAGTGACATTTATTTGCCCAAATTATTTACAGGTTAGAATTTGTGAATTGAAAGATCTAAGAATTAGGTTCAATTTTACAATAGGAGTGCAGTCGAAAATACTGTTTTTCTTTAGTTTAGAAAAAAAAACCCAAAAAACGACAAACAAAAAAGCAAATAATAAGCAACTCTTACCTATAAACTTTAATTCTTGTTAGAAATTACTTTCTAATTGACAGTTTAAAGGTTTTAAAAGGGAGAAATCACTTTTTAATCTATAATAATGGGTTAAAAAATAACTGGAAAGTGTTTACCATAGTCTCAGATTTTATTTAACATTTTATTGCACTGCGGAAATGCGACAGGGGCTAAAGTTTGGTAGATACTGCAAGACCTATTAGGTTATAATTTTTTTTTTGCACCCTATCCAAGAGGGAGAGGCTAGTGGTTGGTGCACCAGCCCATATGTGACAACAATATTCCATGCACAGGCAAATGGTGGCTTTATAGAGATATAGGATACTGACAGGTGTGAGAAGTTTTCTAGCCCAGTAGAAGATGCCTACCTTCTTTGCAGTATACTTGGCAGCATCTTCTATGTACTTATCTCACTTCATGTTGCAGAAGAATGTCAGGCTGAGGAGTTTAAATGTTTGACTCTCAAGAAGAGTGCTATCGGCCATAACAATCGGTTGATTGGAAAGGTTTCTTATAGTTGTTAAAGAAAAGGAGCTTTGCCTTGGTAGCATTAAATGTGACCATCCATTTTCGGCCCCATTCTTCTGCAGACTTTTGTTTCTAAAGCAAAGAAAAACTATTTTCCGACAGTGGCCATATTGTAAAATTGAACCAAGAATTTAATAAAACAGAATTAATTTTGTCTACAATTAAATGGATGACATCCTTGCATTGTTCAATAACAGGAATGGCTGAAACTGCTAGTGTGACAAAGATTTTGATGAGTTTTTAGGTCATTTGAGAAAGAAACGTAACAAAATGGCATCACAATTCTCAGTAGAGAAAATGAAATCAGAAAACCAAGTTCGAATTCTGACTAAGGCTGTTTAAGTTCACAATATGATATAATATGCAGTTTGTTCATTTAAATATCTATTATTATACTAAAGCTGAGTTAATCGATGTTGGTTTCTTCTCAGACTTTTTTCCTATATATTTTAATCACACAAAATACATGTTAAAATAGTCCTTCATGTTGGGATTTAGTTAGCTTTTGAAAAAAAAATCCATTTTTATTGTTCTAATTAGCCGTAATTTGCAATTTACTCACCAAGTCACTCATCTCTTACTAAGTTTCTGTCAAATTACACTCATCCTCTCTCACTGTATGAGGATTAAAATCAAGATATAATGATACTAAACCTAATGTCTAAAATCCTTATTCCAATTTTGATCAAAATCCATTACATGATTTTGATTCTAGAAAATGTCTAAAATTTAAGGCGAAAGCTTAAGGAGTCTTAAGAAATAGAAATTCAGGGAATCTAGCTTAATTGGTGTCTAAGACTATGAATCAAATTCAATACAAACCCTGATGTATTTGAATTTTCAAATGGGAAGTTGTGCCCATACTATGCTTCCTAAAAACCCTTTAAACTACCCCAAAGAAACTGAAAATTGGGGGAATATTTATTAATTGATGTCTTATCTATTCTTAAAATTTCATAAAAATTTGAGGTATCTGAATTTTTATGTAGGGCTTCACCCCCTTTTTACAAAATTAAATTTAACTAATTATAGCTCACATTTGGACCCCTTACATCTAGCAGCTGTATTTTAAAAAACTACAATGATCAGTTAATTAATTTAGGAGTGAATTCTGTATATACAAATATATAAACATACCTAACTTTATAAAGATAAGCTAAGGGGCGGAGTTCAGTGCATGACGTTAACATTTTTTTTTTATAACTATCTTAAATAAATACGCAATTTTAATGCTAAAAATTTTACAAACCATGTTTATTCGTAGTTACACACACTACTTAATCAGATAATTTTATTAATAAAGACAATAATTAAGGTGGTCAGTAATGAAACAGCCAATAAAAAGGTAGTCACCATTTTAACAAATCAGATTTTGTTTATTATTCTTTTAAACATAAAATTATCATCAGTTTAGCTTTTTTAAGAAAATACATAATTTCCTTTGAAAGCGGCTTCAATTTAGACCCCTTCATTAAAACATGTGCATAATTCAATGAGATGTGGAATAATAACTAATTATCACACAAGAGATTTAATTATTTCTTCAGAAAAAAAATCAAAAAGATTACATTTTATTTATATATATTTAATAAAATTATTATTAAATTAGCCTGTAAATAAGTGAGATATCACTAGTTGAACTCTATGGGAATTTCACTATACCGATGAAGGTTTCAATGTTTTAATAAAAAATAAAAAATCTATATCAATATTTCAATACCGTCCAACTCTTGTGATGGAAACCTCATTTTTTCTCTCCCTCTTTGTGTGTCTTTTTGTCTGTCGACCCCTGTTATTATCTTGATTTCTCAATCACCCCTTGTCTGTTTCTTCACCGGATGTGTCCGTTTTCTTATCTTTCTGTAGTGTCTGTCTTTCCACAACCATAATTATATTTTTCTTTTATCTTTAATCCTTTCAAATTAAACCATGAAATTTCTACCAGGGTTGCGGAGTCAGACTCATAAGGATGCTAGGAATTGGATTTTTTTAATCAGATCTCGATTATTACTGAATATTGGAAGACTTTAAAATAAGGAGGAGTCGGATATTTTGGAATTCTAGGAGTCGGGTCTTATACCTTCCAATGTCGCAACTTTAATATCTACAAGTTCTTTAAATCTATAAAGAATTCTATTTACTATACCTAAAGATTAGCTTACCCCCTTTCCCCTCATATATGTATCCAATAATCTGCTGACAAGTGAATCAGAATAGACGTTCTAGATCATGTATAACCTGACAGCCGTTGAACCCTCTACAATCTTTTTTGGAGGCGTTGTATCAAAGTGTTTCATTCAAGTGTTGTTACACAACTTAGGTTTAAGAATCTAGTCTACCCTAGATGGGTGGACGATGGATAAATTAAAAATTTTCCCAAAATATTATTACACCTGCCTTGACAAAAAACTTGAACATGGTGTTCAGAGTCCACCCCAACAATTATTAAACCAACTGCACATCCGCATTGGAGATATAACTCCTGCAATATTTCAGGGATGGTTTATATTGCTGGTCGACAATCACCATCCTATATAAAAAAAAATGCCCCTCATTTGTTTTTATAAGTCAAATTCTTTGCTTGCGTAATTCAATAGTCATAACTATTTTCCGCTGATTGTTGAAATTCAGTCTTAATTTTATTTCAAAATTTCCATAATTTATTAAAATATAAATTATTTTTAAGTAACTTGTTTTAACTTTCCTCATTTGTTTTTATGAATATTTTTCATTTCCAAAATTAAAGAAACCACGGAAAATTATGTTCATAAAGAAAAACGTAAAAATAGCAAACATTTTGTTTGCCGTCTAATAAAGTGGTAAAGAACATGACTGGTAACACGTCATGCTATCATATATCAAGTACAAATTATTATTAAAAACAAAAAAACACTACCTGTTTGTTATAGAAATGCACCTAGATTATGACCGTTGGAATAGTCATGCCAAAAATTGGACTATTTATGACCGTTGGAATAGTCATGCCCAAAATTGGACTATTTATGACCGTTGGAATAGTCATGCCCAAAATTGGACTATTTATGACCGTTGGAATAGTCATGCCCAAAATTGGACTATTTATGACCGTTGGAATAGTCATGCCCAAAATTGGACTATTTATGACCGTTGGAATAGTCATGCCAAAAATTGGACTATTTATGACCGTTGGAATAGTGATGCCAAAAAATGGACTATTTATGACCGTTGGAATAGTCATGCCAAAAAATGGACTATTTATGACTGTTGGAATAGCCATGCTAAAAAATGGACTATTTATGACTGTTGGAATAGCCATGCTAAAAATTGGACTATTTATGACTGTTGGAATAGCTATGCCAAAATTGGACTATTCAAAGAAAAAAAAATGAAAAAAGAAAAAAAAAAAGGATGCTTTTTTTCCATGGTGGTTTGTAAAGAAGCACTATATTAACATACATGTACGTTTGAATATAACACATAATTTCTAACAAAAGAGATAACGTCTGAAAGTGAAGACATAAAAAAGTAAAGATTTATGTACCTGCAGGTGGCACCGGTGAAGGGCTCGGAGCCATGGTGGCAGCAAGAGGAGATGCAGAAGTAGTAGTAGCAGCAGCATTAGAAGGAGATATGATGTCCATTACACCTGCTATTGCATGCAACAAAAGTAGGAGGATGCAGTTAGTTACAGATAGATACTTACTTAAGTACCTCGGCTCATAATAATAATAATAATAACAACAATAATAATAAGCCATTGCTTGTAGTACTTTTATAGTATTACACTACACCAGTCTCAATTTCACATAAAAATGCATGTTTTTTTTAGCGTTTTTTCTTCTTTTCTTTAGTTATTTGAATTAATTTGGCCTTCAAACAAATAACTTACCCCATACCCCCCCCCCTTTTCTTTTAAAAAGGAAAGTTTAGTTTGCTATTTAAATTTAATCTAAATTTAACCCCAATTGTTTCTTTCAAAATCCACTATGGAGGTTCAGTTCAGGTTAAATTTTAATATCAAATGAAGGAGACAAAAAAGGGCAGTAACTTTGGGCATGTGGATGTTGGTCTGTCTGTTTATGTGAGAGATTCAATAGTCATACACTTTCAGACGATTGTTTCTACAGTATAATACCATCACGAAAACGGTGTTATACTGCAGAAACACAAAATTACTTGTTGCCCCCCCCCCCAAAAATAATAATCTAAGAGCTTATAAGTATTAGAAACCCCCCCACCCACTAAAGTAAGAAGTAAATTAAAGGAAATCTTTTCAATAAGACCCCCCTCTCTCTCTCACACACTTTCCAGGTTATCTGTCTCCCAATGATTCTTCCAAAACCCGGTGGGGGTGGGGGTCAGTTTAGGTTAAATTTTAATAGTAAACTAAACCCCCTTTCTATAAAAGATGAAATAGAATCTCCCCACTTTCCCCAAAGGAATTTGCGGTGGATTTGAAGACCAAATTAACTCAATTCACAGAAAAATAGAATTGGGGTGGGGGTGAAACCGTGATGTGCATCATACGATAAATGTACCTTGCAATATAGAGCTTCAATGGCATAGGTGTCATTTGCACGCACGCACACACAATTTGGAGAACCTTTAAATAAAAGATATTAAATTAGGTTCATAATTTATTAAAAAATAAAAGAAAATAGATCTTATATACAGATTTGTTTAAAATGTATAAACTAAAATTTCATACTAAAATCAAAATTATAAATTTCAAGAGAATAGACATAAAATCGATGACGCATGGTGACTGCCAGTTTCTTGCCTTGAGTTTGTAAGCTGAAAAATACAAGGCAAGAACTGGCAGTTATCTGCTGCCGATTCTATGTCTGTACTCTTCAAACTTAGATCGACATATGATATGTTACCATATAAATATAGTAACCAATATTTTTACATGACGCAACACGCTTTATAGGAATTCCAAATGTTCACATTTTGTTTTATTTTTGTTTTTAGAAACTTTATTTTACTTGTATTTACTTTATCTAATTGGTAAAAGAATGCATCACGACAAGAGATAATTTTTATTAGTTGTTTTGGATAGACTGAAGCGATTGGAAACAATGCTAAACAAAATATGCAGAACTGTCACCATTAGCACAAGGTTTCATATTCAGAACAACATATAATAACCAAACTTTTAAGACACCATATATTTTTTTCTTCTTCATTATATATATATATATATATATATATATATATATATATATATATATATATAAAGTAGAGCCAGTCGATTGACTGTTTCTTTGACTTTAATAGCTTTTATAATACTTAATTCTGTTTTGCAAGTCATTTATGGCAAATATTAGTCAGTATTCTTAAAGAAAAATCGTATTTCCAATCGATTTGAAATTTTTCATATTTAATTCTTTGATATTTTTTGATTAGTCATAAATAAAGGAAGGTGAGGGAGATTTTACTTTTATACTTAGAACTATTCCCACTGTCACTCGTGAACACTGGGAACAAATTTAATGAGACATTTCTCAAGATTCACTAATAGTAAATCATATTTTAAGTGTTTTCATTGGCTAATGCTCTCTTTTTGATAAGCAAAATTACTGAGAGTGGGAGGGAAAAAATGTTAAGTTTAGTTTAATTTGGCATAATATATTGCATTTTTAATATATAATAAATACATTTATACAACTACTACTGCATAAGTAGTAGCGTTACCCCCCCCCCCCCCCAAATGATGACACTGGGTTCAGCCATGGTTTTAGAATGAAAGCATTATTACAACTCACAGTGCACTAGCAGCACCTCACACTATTTTTTTTGCTGGTTTGATGTTACTCTGTGGAAATTCCAAATTCATGGTGATGAAGTTGTTGCTTCATTTTGAATCCTTCTTTTCTGTTGGTAATAGTTCAAGGTTAGTTAGGTATGGAGAAATTGACGTTCCGATGAATCCTCTGCATTCAAATTTTGAGAATATAATCGTTTGTTTCTGCAGATCTTTGTATTGTTTTAAACCTTACGTATTTTCTTCAAAAGATACTGTTAATTCGATGACAAAAAATTTTCTTTGAATTAACAGGCCATATGATGTATGTATGTATATACACACACATATATATTTTCAAATTAGATCATATAGAAAACTCTCAATCAGTTAACTACAAAGATCAATCATCAATTTGTAGATACCAGTAGCTCAATATTCAGTGAAATACAGCCATATATATATATATATATATATATATATATATATATATATATATATATATACATACATACACACACACACACACTAGCCAATTTAAATACTCGTATAAAAACATGTGGTTTTGAATTTATACAGAAATTTTAAAAAACATCTTTAACTATATGTTGAACAGGTGATTTATGCATAGGTCGAAATAATCACGCAAACACAATATTAGGAAAATAAAGTGGTATGTATTTTTATTACAACTTTAAGTTTATCTTCAACAGTTTGGTTCAATAAACAGCGTTGGTTTCAGAGATCTGTCATCTTGGACATCGGAAAAGAGAAACCACTTCAATTTTTTCTTTTCTTTCTTGCGTGCCAATGTTTAATCGTTTAACTTTTAAAATTTCCTTGGTACATGTTTTGTACATGGAAACAAACTTTCTGCTTTACACGCCATCACATTATTTAATTTCTTGTTTTGCACCTGTGCCTATCAGTTCGGAGTTCTTTCTTTGTATTTTGCAGGAGTTAAAATCCCAATGAACAGATCTTAGAGCAAATCTTCAGAAGTATTGCAGAATCCCTACGTGTGATAGAAGCCCACACAGATCATCAGGTAATCATATTTTGAGCCCTCGACGTGTCCAAATAGAAGACGTGTTTGTTGCAGAGTTGCTTCTTTCATCAAATGACTCATCCTCATTTATCAGATTTCAAAATAGTATCAACTTTTAAATCGCCATTCATGAGAATAGACGCATGTTGTTGTGAAGGCGAACCAAAACATCATTCAAATCAACGAAAAGACAGTTGGAAACCATGCCAAGCAAAAAGGACATAACTACCTCACCATTAGCATATTTTATTTTTATTACAGCAAAAACAGCAACAAACAACAAAACAAGAAAGATTCGTATTGGCTTTGTGGATCAATAATTTACAACAAAGCAGTTGAACAAAAAAGAAAAAACAATATTTGCATATGTTTTTTTTAATGTTCAATTGAAATTCAACCGTTTTGGAGAGCTTAATACATATCGCAAAGATTAAGAGTTGCTATCTTAGCCATAGTTGAAAGAAAATTATGGGTTCATATCTTTCCCAAAAATATTAATGTGTTAATAACAAAAGATCCGATAGGATTTGACCCAACATAGCCGAATCTGTAGTTGGCAACGATAGCCATTAGGCTAATCACCCCACCACCACTCACTCTATAGATGAGGTTTATTAGCATCTCTGTTGAGAGGTAAGATTACTATTAATCCTATCATCAATTGTAAAGAAATTTCATTTGCTAAATCTGTAGGGTCAACACTCATTGTTGCTGCAACAGCGTTCACCCCGGTTGGGTTTAGCCAGCTTCTTCACCACATTCAGAACCATGCATGAGGTTCCTGAGCAAGGTTACACAAGATGCTTAACCAATCACGATTCCACCATCATGGACCTAAGAGTTCAGTCAAGTCCTCCTTGATGGTGGCCGTCCATGTCCTCAGCTGCCCACCGATATGCTTGCGCCACCCTGACAGAGGTAGAGAGGATTATGTCGCAAATTACTTCCCCCTCTAGGCAAACATTATTATAGTTACAAAGAGAATTATCTAATGTGTAGCTTTAAAATGCATCCATTACATTAGTGCATTTAGCAATGCATAAAGGTATTTCAAATTTAAGTGTCAGTTCTTTATAGATTAGAAATCTTTTAAATACTGATATTAAAAACACTAATTTTTTCATAAAAATTATAAAACAATTTTTTCATGAATTAATTCAATCACTTCTGAATAAGAAGCTTTAAAAATAAAATCACTGAAAAAGGATACTTTAAACTCCTACTAATAGTTCTAAATGCACCATAAGCTAAAACTTGGCCAATAATCCTTTACTAAAGTTGGTACTATACATGGGTAAGCAATTTAAAGATAAAACCTTTTTTTTGTTTTTTTAAATCACCCAGTGTGCGTGCGCGTGTGAATAAATTTGTAAAAGAACACAAGAGCAATTAGTAAGCCATGCAGAAAGAAATACAGATATTTTAATAACCAGATATTCTTTTATAACAAAAATATTGGCACGAATTACAGAATTTAACAAAGCAGCAAAGTGTATTAAAAAAATAAAATAAGATGGATATTCTTAAGATGCGTCCATTGAATTTGTGTGCTTAATGACGAAAATGATATTTCAAACTGAAGCAAAGTGAACGGACGAACCAAGCCTCTTATAGCATATATATTATATATAATCCAACATATAAAATGAAGTCAGTCGTTTTTTCCAAGTTAGACCTAAGTAACAATTCATCTGAGAAATCGATATTTGATTCTGACTACCTATTCCATCCTTTTTATCTTTGCAGCATGTTATTTACACTGAAAAAATGTAATTCACATTAGTTTCTTTTCGAAAATACTTATTCTTGTAAGGAAGATTGTTACAATAGACATTTTAAAAAAATACCCTAAAAACTTATTTTAACCTTCAAGTTAAAGTAGGAGTTATCTCCCTTACATGAGCATTTTTTCACCATCTCTTCTCTATATTAATAAAATTAGGTGACCATGTTTAGTGTTTTTGTGCATGTATGTATTTTTCGCCTATATGTGACTTACACTTTTTCTTTTTTTTTTAATAAATCTTTTTTACAAATTAAAACTAAAATGAAATGAAATTAATGAATTCCGGGCAATGATGAGACGGTACAGCTAATAAATATAAAAGAAAAATATATTCTATAAATTTAAAATCCGTACTGATATGAGAGACATGTGCCTGTCTGCCAACTACTTTTAAGCTAAGACACATAAGAACTTGAAATTTTGGAGGACTGATCACCTACCTATGCATACTTTCATAAGGTTATAATTATCTAGTTTCTGATAACCATCACCTTGATGGTAAAGTAGATTGGTTAAGCTGTTGTGGTCTGTTTTTGCTTTCAGAACAAGTACAATAGTTTAGAAAAGGTTTTTTATATTTTTCATATCAAAGTTCATCACTTATCAAGATCAAGAGTCCGTCAAGGATAAGGGTTTAATAACTATTTTTAAACAGTTTATAATTAACGTTTCATGTTATTCATTTGTAATTTGTCCTATTCTCCTATATATATGCCATAGTTTTGTTGATATTAACAGTAATTAAAGTGATTTAATAAAAAGGATAAATTACCAAAACGTTTCTTAAAATGTCATGTTTATTAATTTTCGAGGGAGGTATGTCTAAACAGATATGTCACAATTTATCAATTTTCGAATGAAATCAAACTAGAATAAATAGTGGTTGTTAGTACCCAACAGGTCACAGATACTTGTAGTATTTTCATATATTCAAAAACATTTTTCATTCAACTTTCTAATTGGGCACATCTGGAATTAACACAAAAAGATAATCACACAATAACTGCTTTATTAGACATTTTTGGTCAATTAGGGTTCTACATTAATAAGTATTAAATAGAAACATTGAGAAGACTAAGAAGCATTGAAGTAGGAAGATCACTTCAATAAAATTTAAGCGCCAATTCAATCAGAGCTTCTAAGCATGCAACTATAGAAATAAGTGACTACTCGTCGCTACATTTGTTACTATCAATGATTAGCGACTAATTTTTTTAATTCAGGAGTTTAATAAATATTAGAGATGTTTTAATGATTAGAAAAGATTAAGAAAAAAACAAAAGTAATTAAAAGATATATTTCTTTTGAGACATGTGCCAATATTTTCATTATTAGGTAAGTTTTTTTTTTTCAAAAACAAAGTCTGAAAGTAACTGTGAAAATATGTTTATGTGTAATCAATATTTATTGGAAGTTTTTAGATGAATTATTGTCATTATTTACAGTTTTACTGGTGCTTTCATTTTAGTTTTATTGTCACATCTTCTTTGGTCAGTGTAAACTTCTTTGTAACTTTTGTTGAATAGGCTGTGTTGGGTAAAATGACAAAACTCAATATATAGTCTAAAGAAGCTTTGAGTCATTTTAAACAAAGAAAGAAAATGCAGTTTAAATTCCCAGGGATACTAAATAAATCCAAGATATTGCAGACTTAGCACTTGGAATATATATATATATATATACAGCACTGATGAGCTGTGAAACAGCGAAACAGGCTGTATGTGGATGACTATAAAAGCTCCCTCCGGGTAGAGCTTATTTTTGTAAGGGTATCGTCAACGGCCATTAGTTTTAAGGCAATGCTCATTAGGTAAAACTAATTTCGAGCTCAGGCATTTGCAATGTTTACATTTCGTTACATTGAGATATCACTTACATTCAGTCAGTGTCGCCTGATGGCGTAGGGGTTAGCATCGCCGACTGTCAGCTCGACGGTTGCGTTTCGATCCCGGCTTGAGACACTAACTGGTCTAGCCGCACTGATGAGCTGTGAAACAGCGAAACAGGCTGTATGTGGATGACTATATATATATATATATATATATATATATTAAATTTCAGCCCTTAAGTTTTTCATTGTTGTTTTGTTTTAAGCTACAGTAAAACCAGAGAGAATTGGTAATTTTTTTTGTCAGTTCCCTTTGGGAAAGAGATTGCTTAGATTTTTGCTGTTCTCTTCTTTCGCATGTCCCCCAACACATAGTTGTTTAATCTTTCAAACCTTCTCGAGGAAGTTGCATGTCGGAATCTGATTTTGGTCAATTTCATCTTATTTAATTCCATGTCCCGGATTTGTGTCAGTCACTCTAGCACAAGATCACAAGACAGATGTCCCACCCGCCCTCGCTTTCCATAACACTTTCGGGGAACCTCAAATAAGAACCTCTTCCCAACTTGGTCTATGGTGGGGAGGTGGTGACCATTGCGACTGCTATGATAGGCTCATCATACTGTGACGGTACCAGTTGTGGTTCCAACTTAAAGGTTTTCAGCCATTATCATGCTGAGGCAAAAGGTAGAATGAGCATCCAAAGAATAAAGTTCGAGCAGCAAGAGGTAACTAAAATGAAGCAACCATTTCAACTGGAAATAATGTAAATCAATATTCGATCCAAAAAGGGGTGAACTTGATTCCATCATTAGTATTTCAATGTTCTAATGTTGAGGAAAATAAAGATGGAAATATTAACAAAATATTTTTTTCCTCTTTTGTTTCAGAATTTTTTAGGTGAGAATTGATCATGTGTATTATTCGGACTCCTATTCACATCTAGTTATTCTCACAATGTTTTAGACCGATGTAACTTCCGACCTTCTTCGGGTACGTCTTTCCGAACTTGGGAATCTTTTTTGTCAAACTCGGAAATCTATACTGGAATTTCGAACTGAACTCTTTATTTAATTCACAGTTGTAGATTGTTCTCATTCAGTCACCTATGACTTGGTAGAAGTCTTAAGTAATTTTTATTTTATTCTGTAGTGAGGACTGAACCTTTAAAAGACTGTCACTTAGAACTGATTATTACCTAACACCTTTATTCATTGCTCCACATGTCCATGTGACAGTCTTCTGGAAGTGGAAGGTTCAATCCTCACTACTACGCTACTAATTAAGAATAAAATAAAAATTACTTAAGTCTTCTACTCGGTCATGGATGATGAAACAATCTACTCCGGTGGATTAAATAAAGGGCTCAGTTTGAAATTCCATATAACTTCCAGAGTTCGACAAGATGCACCTGTAGAAGGTTGGAGGTTACATCGACCGAAACATTGTGAGAATAACATCTTAGATGAGAATAGTAGTCTGAATAATTCAAATACAAATTTATTTTTTTACAAGTTTCTGTACTATAAGTGAATCCAAATACATGATATGCAAGCATCTTTTATTCTTGGTAAAAGTCCAGAATAGTTAACATTTGATAACTCGAAAACTATAGAAGAAAAAGTTTGACACAGAAAGTGTTATAAACATTAAAATTTGGCTAGTTAGGTAGATAATTTAATTCTAATGTGTTTGATATAAATTATGAGGGTTTATTTTTTTTGGGGGGGGGGGGCAAATTATCAAGTGTTAATTATTCTGGACATTTTACCATTTTTTCACAGAAAATTGCATCAATAATGGTAAAATATCTCGAAGAATCTCGGAAAATTAAAATAAGAAAAATTCATCATTTAATGTTTACGATCAATAAAAAACAATAATAAATTTAAAAAATAATAAAAAACAATTTATCAAGGTCTCCAATGGTAGATAGAAAAAAAACGTTGGATATTTTGTTGCACCTGCCACTAAAATAATAAACTCACCAATTAGAAATACTCTCAGTAATGTTTGAGAATTTTTGCTTTATAAGAAAATATAGTTGTATGTTTAACTATTATAAATGGCTGCTCAGTAACTGTAAACATTTTTCTTTTGAACAAACTCAATAGTAAAATTAAAGTTTTTTTTACTTCTTTTTGTTCAAACAAGGCATATTGCTACTGAAGCGTAAGGGGCTACTGTGATAAGGGTAAGATTTAGGGGGATAACCTAGATGGAGAGTTGGGCAGCAAGGTGTTTGTTCCCATTAAATTTAAAATGTGGAGCAGGGAGGAAATGTCAAAGACATGCGGTTTGAGAAAGAAGCTAGTAGAGTAGAAAATCTTTTGACATCTGGGGACCTCTACAGTGAAGAGGTGGGGGTTTATTGCTAGTTACATTGGTCGGAAGTATTTACGTTGAGGTGGTACAAGTGCAATAAATTCCGTAGAAGTACTTGTAAAACAAGCGCAGGGATGCTAGTCTGCGGTGATTTGTGAAGCCAGCTGAGACGTTTTGACCACTTTGGATCCTTTCATTGAAATGTGACTAAGGAAAGTATAATCCGACAAAGCCAATCTCTTGCCTCCAATGCTATTATATTCCACCATCTCTCTGGATGAAATGCAGATAGAATGTCTCGTGTAGCCATGATAACAGGAGCATATCAGTTTTCCTTCCAGAGTGGTTAAGGCAACAAGGCTTGAAAATCTAGTTCACTAAACTATTTTACGTATAGTTGAAAGAGGTTGAAAAAGATTCATACCCTTTTTAAGAGTTTGGAAAGTAAACTCACCAGCTTTTGCAATGTTAGAAGCCGCATAAATAAACATTTTCGGACTTGAACCTCTTTTTCCATTGAGACGTGAAAGCAGTTTAGGATCAAACAAAAATGGATATTCTTAAAATGCGGATATCCAATCAGCACGTTTAGCGATGAAAATGCCACTTCACGCTTAAGCAGAACAGACAGTGCCTCCTGCAGCGATGATTGGACATATCTAAAACAGGCATGTCAAATTTAGGGTCACATGTGGATCTAGTTGTGTTGTTATGAGGGCAGCACGTGGCTAAATGAAGTTGTTTAATAAAAACGAATGCAGAATATTTTTGTTACTTAAACTTCAGAACACAATATGCCCACAAATGATTTAGATACCTTCATTAATGCAAAGTAACAAAGTTTAACAAACGAAAAAATAACAAAATTTTAAACGGCAAAGATTTGTATGCAACTGCAACGAGTAATTTTTGAAATCGATAAAATGTGATATATTGCTCTTAAGTATAAAGAAACGCATGCCATTTTTTAGTGAATGACACACGTTAATTCAATTTAAGTTATAAAAATTGCAATTTTACCGTTAAATGAGGAAATATAGTATTTTTTATGTGGGCAGCAAGTGTGCTTGCAAGCGGCCACAAGTTTGACATGTCCGATCTAAAATAAGATGCATCCATTCAATTTGCATGTTTAGCGATGAAAATTCTTTTTTGAAATTGAAGCTTGACAGATTGAATAAACGGTTTCGTTCACTGTCTACTATAAAAAGGCACACCGGAAAGAGGCAGATTATAAAAAAATGTTGCTAATATGACAACGATAAAGAGAAGTCTGAAACTGGGAAATGATAACAAAAATGGCTGCAAGTTACTAAATATATAAAACATTACAAACAACTTAAAAGCACATTGAAACATACAAAAAAAAGAAAAATCTACCGACATGCTTAACTCTCTATCGAACACAATAAAAAGCATACATAAAAAGCAGGAAAATACAATTCAATTTCAAAAAGTGTATTTGAAAGATGTCAAAAAAATAATAAAAAAAAAAAAATCAAATTATCCAGAGTTAAATTTTTAAAATTTAACTTTTTTTTTTTTGTTAGAAATATGTCTGAAGAGATTTATATTTATAAAAAAAGATATAGAATCACCAAAATGTAAGCATTAAAGTTTTGAATTTTCATAGAAAAAGAGAAATTTCAGCAATATAGTAATTCTGGATAAATTCAGAAATAATGGTCAAACAATCGATTGTTCATTTTTGGCACATACAACTTTATATGGTTCGTATAATTACACACCTGTGTATGTGTGAAAGCCATCTAAGAATGTATGGTTAAAGCTTGACATCTCACATTTGTAGAGACTGTTGTCCAACATTGCAAGCAAATACATCAATTTACGTTTAAAAATCAGTGGATACTTTATTGTAAATTAACAATACCTACCCAGCATTGCGCAAAAATATTTTTACTTTCATTTAGCTTTATTATTTATTCATTTTTATAACCATATTCCTCTTTTAAAATTCTGACACTTAAATTATTACGGTATCGTTTTTCAGGAAATTATTAATTGAACCAAATAGTTATAAAACCATAACTAATTGTTACGGTAATGTTTTAATCTCTATAAAATTATTGGATGTAAATAACTTCTAAAACTTTTGATCCTTTAATATTTGAAGATTTGCTAAGAATTTTAAAGCCAGAAATGACTTTCTATTCAACAGCTTAAATGCTTCCAAATTTCTTTTAAATTTCAAAAGATCAGAAAGTAATTAATTTTTTCCCAACAATTAAAAAAATACTTAAAATGACCGACTTATTTAGGAAGAAACCGAAATTCATTTTAATAGATTTAAATTTGTAATTAATTATTTTTTAAAAATAGGTTTTTTAAATTTAGTTTTATTTTACGCTATTGCATTTTTTATTTTAAATATCTGGTTAATACTAAATAAATAATAATAATTCAATGTGTAATTACCAAAGTTATGTTGACACGAGAAATACACATGATAATTGGCCACATAATTTTATTAACAAAGACAAACAAACATGTTAAACAACTGGTAAGTGCATTTTTAAACAAAACCTAACATGATTTTTTTATAAAGAATTCTATTTTGCACTTCTGATTATTTAAAAATCAATATTATCAGCATTGTTAAAGAAAGTTTAATAATTTATTTTTCAATATTTTCATTTATTCCCATCCAGTCTCACGGTATACATTTTTGGAGTCTGTGATCAGATATTTAACAGCATTTCATAAGTATATTTCAATATCCTGTGTGATTGTAGGTAATTGTGCATATATGTAAAGTTCAATTTAAAAAAAACAACATTTCTTCTACTTCCAACTAAAAAGTTAAATGGGTTCAAAAAGCTGTAAAAATGTTTTTTAACCAATACAAAATGTTCAGATTTGCATTCTGTAGTTTTTACAACCTTTTTTTTCTTCCTGAAAATTAAAAATTACAAAAAAATTACAGCAGGTTATGTTCTGAATTACAAAAAAAAAAAAGATAAAAATAAAATATGAAAATTTAAATTGAAAAGGAAATTTTCATTTTATCTGTCAATGAAAAAAAAAACATGAAAGAAAATCTCCCAGCTCGGAGAAGGATGAAGAAAAAGCTTATTAATCTGGCCACGCTCACCTGTGGTTGTGATGGACGTGCTGTTGGGGAAGGCTGCTGCGAAAGCTGCATCAGATGCAAAAGTGCCTTCACCTAAAAAAAAAAAATAAATAAATAAAAAATAAAATAAGAATCACAGACAAATTATTTACCAAGTCATTTTATTTTAATTAAAATTTCTAAAGATTTCTAAAGAGTATTTTCAGGTATTTTCTTTCTAATGAGTTATATTTTCAAAAATTTTTTCAAGAAAACATCTAAAGTAAACATAAGAATGTATATTTTCAAAATGTGACAATTCAATATGCACACCGAAAGATGAAAATGCTATTATCGCAAACTTGAACGTAACAGATCGACATAACCTCGTATAGAAATGCATATAAGCTATCCTTCTGTCTCAAGAGACAATAGATATGCTCTGAAAGGGTGGCTGTGTGGCAAGGGCTGCACAGTGCACAATCTTCAACTGCACTTTCTCCTGATCCTACACTACTTAAATCTGGTGGCAAGAAGTCCAAGACAACAGGAAACAATTCCTGAATAAGCAGTTTCCCTAGTTAATAAATATAACATGCATTTTTTTGGTCGAAACCTATGTTTCTGCCGTCAAGAGATTGGATACACATGTTTGGGTCCTAATTACCATTAAGAATCACCCCAAGAAAATGGTTTTCATGATGTCAACCATGGAATATGCTTATGATATACTCCAAATTACAAAAACAAAAATCCTTTTCATAGATATATTGATGAATATGGTTGTAAACGTTAATGACAAATGTGATTAAATAAGAAAAATACTCAGCAACACATTTAACAAAGTATTTATCGTAGGTCTACTTGCAAATCCGAATGATATATTTAACTTCAGACTATGAGTGGCCCTGTCAATACTAAAAAAAAAATCTCTGGATTTAAACTCTTTTCTAGGTCAACATTTGTTTCCCCCACAAAATACATGCTAAAATATTCCTTAATTTTGAGATTAAGTTTCGTTTGGAAAGAAAATTTCACTTTAATTATTCTAATTAGCCATAAATTGCAATTAACTCACTAAACTAAGTGACTCATCTTTTGCTAAGGTGTATATCACTTTCTCATTGTATCTTGTTCGACCCACCCACCCCCACTATTATTTTATACTGTATCTATCACTCATGCTTTTATGGAAGTCAAAGGTGACTTTAATCCAGCGTTTGAACCATACGACTGGTGGTCTAGCCTTATCAAACCACACTGATGAGTCTTAAGACAAAACATGAAAATGTGGATAAATAAATAAATATATATTAGTATAACTATGTAGTTTATGAGGAATGAATGACGAATCAATTACATTTGTAAAAGAATACTATATTTATGGATAATGCTTACACAGTAATAATTTGATTAGTTATTGATACTGGCCGTTTTAAGAGGTGTGGGAAATCTGGTTTGTTGGGCAGGAAAATAACTCAGTCAGCAAACTAATGGCAAAAAATGGGAAATATATAAATATTGTTCTCGATGGCCATTCATCCAAACAACATGACATAAATGCAGGTGTACCCCAGGGACTTTTATTGTTACTGATTTTCATAAACTACCTCCCTGATGGCATTGTGTCTGAGATGGGTATATTTGCTGACGACACCACGCTCTACTCTTGTAATGTGATTAAAACGGACGCGCACATATCCGAGGCAATGGCTGTATCCTTGGAAAGTGACCTCCTGTCTGTAGTTAAATGCAGTCATAAATGGATAATAACATTTAATGCTGCTAAGACAAGCTCCTTTCCTTCAATAACTACAAGAAACCTCTTCAACCACCGATTGCCATGGCAAATAACACCCTACACGAGAGCCCAACGTTCAAACTCCTCGGCCTAACATTCACAAGTAACATGAATTGGAACAAATACATAGAAGACATTGCCAAGGCTGCTGCAAAGTAGGCTCCCCCAACCGTGCTAGAAAACTTCTCACACCTGACAGTATCCTATATCTCTACTAAGCCACCATCTAGCCACACATGGAGTATTGTTGTCACATCTGTGCTGGTGCACCATCCCCTACTCTCTCCCCCTTAGACACGGTCCAAAAAAGAGTATCTAATAGGTCTCTCACTATCCACCAAGCTTCAGCCCATGTCCCATCGCCACAATATTGCATTTCTGTGCTTGTTTTACAAGTACTTCAATGGAATGTGCTCCGATGCCCCCTCGACGTAAATACACTCGACAAACCCGACAATCAGCTTAAATATATCAGAGGTAGACTTTTTTTGTAAGCCAGCCTAGTAAACCCTTCCCTCTCTATTAGACTATTGAAGGGTTTATTTTATTTTAGCTAACTTGTTCGGGGTTCAGGGGATTGAATGCTGATGGTTGGGTCCGTTTTAAGCTCTGTTTGTCTTGAAGTGATTCTACCTTTCTCTCCCTTTTTATTATTATGCCTTCTACAAATCCACACAACAAACACCTTACTATTTCCTATAGTAACATCAGAGGTCTCAGGTCAAACTGTCCTGATGTTCAGTCCTTTCTCTTGGGCAAATCTCCTCACATCCTTGCTCTTTGTGAGACTAATCTAGATGCTTTTATTGATAGCAACGATCTACATGTGGATTGTTATTTGCCTCTGGTCCGCTTAGACTTTTCAAAGCATTTGCATGGTCTTGCTCTTTGCACGTGTCCCCAGCCTTGAATCTCATGGGTTTCCTTTTATCTGTTTGAGGTTGTCTTTGCTCACTCCACTTCCTATTTCTTCTTTTTGTACCATTACCGTTCTGACAATCACTGCTCTGTTGTTGATGCTATATCCAGCAGTGTTGATGATGCATTGCAAATTCATCCGTCAAACTATCTTTGTTTTTGGTGACTTCAATGCTCAGCATTCTGACTTGCTCCCTCACTCTAACCGCACAGATCTAGCTGGTGAAATCTGTCTTTCTTTTCTCTGGTTCATGATTTGTCCCAAATTGTCACCTTCCCTACACGTTTTCCTGATAATGATGTTACTCAACCATCCTTACTTGGATCTTTTTCTCACTTCTGTTCCTGACTCATGTTCTATTTCCTCTTCTCCTCCATTGGGTTCTTCTGATCATGCGGTTGTTGATGTTGAGGTTAATTTTTCGGTTAAGTCTTCTATTGATCGTCCCTTCCATAGGAGGACTTCAACTACAGGAAGACTGATTGGGATTGGGTTCGCAGCTTTCTATGTGACGTTCCATGGTGTTCTATCTTTGGTATGTCTCCAAACGATGCTGTTAGGGAGGTTACTGACTGGCTTCTTGTTGGAATTGACACCTTCATTTCTCATTGTAAGTTTCAAGGCAAACCTCATTCTCTTCCATGGTTTTCTATTTGTTTGTGCTTCTGCCATTGCCTATTGTAACCATTACTTTAATCAGTATCATCAGGATGGTTCTGAGAATTCTAGACAATCCTACAGAAGAGCTAGCAATGTCTGCAAGAGAGCAATCTCTGAGGCTAAGTCTAGCTACTCTCAAAAGATTTGTGACTATCTAATCTCAAAAGATTGGGTCTCATGATTTTTGGATAATCTACAATAATGGAAAGTCTGCTATTCCTCATCTTTTTAATGGTTGTCAGGTTATTTCATCTTCTAAGGATAAGGCTGATCTCTTTGCTCGTCTTTTTGCTGACAATTCTTCTCTTGATGATTCTGGTGTTGTTCTTCCTAATTTTCCTGTTAAAACTGATCAGTCTCTTGATTCTGTTATTATCACTCCAAAGATGGTTGCTAGAGTTCTTTCTGATCTTGACCAGTCTAAGGCTTCCAGTTCTGATTCAATTCCTGTTGTTCTCAAGTGTTGTACTCCTGAACTTTCTTCTATCTTCTCTAAATTATTCAATCTCTGTCTAAGTCTTGTTTCCTTTCTTGTTGGAAGGAGTCCTCTGTTGTCCCTATCTTTAGAAATAATGGTGATCGGTCAGACCCAACTAAGTATCATCCGGTTAGTTTCCTCTCCGTTATTAGCAAAGTTTTTGAAAGGTTGGTAAATGGAAAGCTTGTTCATTTTCTTCAAAGTCTGGACCTCTTTAATGATGTTCAGTATGGCTTTCGTGGTTTTCGTTCAACTGCTGATCTTTTAACTGTTGTAACTGAGTGGGTCTGTCAGTTTATGGATAATTCAGGAGGATAGAGCCATTGCGCTTGACATTTCGAAAGTGTTTGACAGAGTGTGGCATTCTGGTCTCCTACACAAACTTCAGGGTTATGGTATTAGTGGTGAGGTTCTTGACATTATTAGGTCTTTTTTTTTCTGATCAAAGCTTGCAAGTAACTTCGGACGGTGTCTCTTTCTCTTTTCCTATCAATGCTGGTGTTCCTCAGAGCTCTATTCTAGGCCCAACACTGTTTCTTCTCTATATAAATGATCTTCCAGAGAATATTGTTCAGAAAATTAACATCTATGCTGATGATACCACTCTCTATTATGGTGTTTCTTCTTGATAATCTCCCTTGGATCAGTCGAAATATGCAGCTGATCTAGAAGTTGACCTGGGTTCATGTGTAGATTGGGGTACAAAATGCCTTGTTTCATTTAATCCAATTAAGACTCAGCTTGTGTCTTTCAATCATAGGTGTGTCCCTTTTCTTCCTGAGATTCTCATGGATGGCTCTGCTTTTGAAGAGAAATCAATTCTGAAACTTCTTGGTCTTTCTCTCTCATCAAATCTTTCTTGGAGTTCATACATTAGATTGATTGCTCTTTCTGCTTCTCGTAAAGTCGGTTCTCTCTATCGCTCCAAACACTTTCTCACACCTGAGGCTATTCTCTATCTCTACAATCAGACCATGTATGGAGTCCTGTTGTCATATTTGGACTGATGAATCATTGTCCCATTTGAGGGTTCTTGATAAGGTGCAGAAACGTATCTGTAATTTGATTGGCTCTACCCTTTCTTCTTCTCTACACCCCATCTCTCACAGATGTGATGTTGCTAGTCCCAGTCTTTTCTATAAATACTATTATGGTATGTGTTCTCCAGAATTATGTGATCTATTCCCTGCTTCTTTTGTTCCAGCTCGTTTGACTCGTTGGTCTAGTGGTCTCTATCAATTCACTGTTTTGATACCACATTGTAATACAGCTTCCTATTCCAGTAGCTTCTTTCCAAGAACCACAGGGGTGTGGAACTCTCTTCCTGCTGACTGTTTTCCTCCTACCTATAATCTTGGTCTTATCAAGTAGCTTCATACCTTGTCTAGAGCGATTTCCATAAAAAATTTTTTTTAAATCCCATCCATTCAATGTGGAGGTCCTCAGATGCTGGAGAGCCTTCTACTCCAATAGTTTCTTTCCTCGAGCTGCCGACATTTGAAACTCCCTCCTTGCTCCCTGTTTCCCCGACTGTACATGCAGAAATTTAAAATTAATTTGAACAAGCACCTCGCTGCACAGCTCCCAATTTAGGATGACCCGCAAAACTTTCAGCCTAATTCTCAGTAGCAACTTGGTTTGTTTGGGGTGAACAAAGTTAAAAAAAAAAATAAAAATAAATAAATAAAATTCAACAATGGTCAATGGGTGTTTACTGACAACCCTCAAGAACTGGGGGTAATATATAAGGGCTACATATATAAGGGCTACATATGGAAACATGAAGGCAAGAATAATGGTTAAAATAAAGTCATTCATAAGAAATTTGTAAATAATGAAAATTAAGGGTAAATTAAAAATAAAGTTAAATTAAAGATTAAGGAAAAATTATGAAAATTAAAAAAGTAAAATAAAACATGAATAAAATATGGGGATCAAGGAATAAGTGAAGGGTAGTGGGTAAGAAACTCAGAAACAATCAGAGTAGTAGTGTGGAGATAGGGTGGACATAGGGTTAGCCTTCATGCAGATGAAGAAGATGCATTATGTGTCATATGGCAGATTTCTGATTAAAAGTGAAAATAAGAGCAGGAGGAGGAGGTGTGTGTATGCCTGGAAGTGAACTAAGGTGGAGAAAAGGTCAGCCACATTTTGTTCTGCTTGTGAGCATATGCGTAATCATCATCATCATCATCAACCGGTTTATTTGTTGAATCAGGCCACAATTAATCCTCTGATGAGGGTGGGGCCTGATTGTCTAGTCTCGAAATCTAAGTCTTCCTCTCCACTTCTGTCTTTGGTAAGGCTTGATGGAATCCATACCCATGGCCTTCCTATCACGTTTGACTACGTCCTCCCAAGTCAACTTGGGTCTGCCAGTGGTGATGTTCTCTGCTGGCACATTCAACTGTTGGACTTTAGCAATCCAGCCATCGCTACGCTCAATGTGACCCAACCAACGCAGTCTGTTCTTTCGCATGATGTCCGCAAGGCTTTTCAAGTCGACCTGTGAGAGCAGGGATTCAAAAGTCACACATACTTATGTATACATGCACACTCTCAATCACATTTTTCCCCTGGATTTAACAGGAATTCCATCAAAAACTACTCCTGCAGACTATCCATGAAATCTAAAATAACCATTAGACCTAAACCCTCAGTCACACTGACAGAACCAGAGAAAACTACCCTCAGCAGAGTAAAATCTGCTGTGTAAAATCTATTTATTTTACAAAACTAAAATTACGCTGACTACACAACCCGACTCGAAAATATATGGCAGAATGACACGAAGGTGCTCTAAACAACATTTTTACACCCGGAGAGCATCTTTCAGACGCCTGGAAAAAAGTATACTATGGTGCCCGCTCAGCATGCCTGGAATTTGAAAGACCAAAACATCCCTACGTGATTGAATGGAAAATACTGGTGCAGCAAAATCCACACATTCCACATTCCCAGAAATGTAGTTTGTGCACAACTGAAAAATTCAAAATCTTACAAAGTATTTCTTCACCAGTCACTTACCTAAACAGGTCTGAAATATTTAGGATGTGCCCCACATAGAAAATATTTGTTTGCGACTTGCCTCTGAAAAGACAGCAGCCAGCCACATTAGATCCATGTATGTCAAAGATGGGTACTTACCTTGATTTGGGGCACTTATTGCAGGAGAAGCTGTGGGTTGAGTTCCCCATCCCATAGATGTCATAGTTGATGGTTGTCCAGGTGAAACTGCAGTTGTAGAGAGACTGTCAGCAAATGGGTTAGTAGAAGTGGTTGACAAACCAAGTAAATCATCGATAGGTTTCGATGATCCTGTCAAACCAGTGTCCAAAAGCAGGTTTGACCCTGGATCTGTAACAGCAGCGCTGAAAGGATTTGTTGGGGCAAACGCTGTGGGATGATGGTGCGGTGACGCTGAAGGTGAGACCTGATTCAATTCTTTTATCCGTTGCTCCTGCAAAACAAAACAAAAACAAATACAATCATACTAGCAGGGCCCGTGGAAATTCAACAAATCTAAAGAAAATAGGTTTAATTTGATCATTTTTATTACTTTAAAATAAATTTTGGCAATGGAATCTATTTAATAAAGGAAAATATATTGCGTAGATTACTTTCCAAATACAAATATTTGGATGTTATCTCTCTCCCTCATGGTCTTTCCCTTACTATCACTCTCAACTGATATAACACCCTCTTTCTCATCCTTATAGAAATCAACATGTGTAAATTAACCCTCTTCCTTCCCCCATATGTACGCATCCCTCTGTGTGTTTCAACTCTATGTCTGCTGCTACTGAACAGGCAAGCCTTATATTTACATACACAGAAATATTAATATGTATAGAGGGTAGAGGTTAAGCGTATAACTAGATAAAAAGATGAATATACACAAAAGAAAGGTCTACACAACAAAGACAGGAATCCAAGAAACAAATGCACTTATTACCTAATTAGTTACTTAGATGCTATCACTGTCAAACTCATGTAATTATTCTTTGTATGAAGATAAAGGGAATGGAAAAAAGATCAGAGTCTAACCTCACTTACCCAATTACTGATTAAAAAATTCTTAGTAATAGTATCGATCAAGCGACAAATTTTCAAATGTAAAAAAAATTATTTTGAAAAACATACTTGTTTAATGTTTAGATGAGGGGGGGGATATTTGCTAGATTAATTCATGTAATAGTAAGGTTGCAGAATTGACTTAAACTCCTAGGATTCCAAAAATTCCAACTACTTATTTTTAAATCTTCTAATATTCAGACTTCGGAAATTAAAAAATCCGACTGATTTCTAGCATTCTTATGAATCAGACCTCGACTCCTTTCAAAACCTCTGACTCTGTAACCCTGGTAAATAGAACCCTTTTTGTCATTTCTATTTTGTGATTTGTAAATGGAAAGAGGAGGATCATTAAAAAAAAACTTTGTAAAATAACAAGGGCTAAGTCACATGATCTGAAAATGGCTAAATGGGAATGATAATTATGTTAAATTAACACGGCAAATGAACCCCATCCCATCTAAACATTAAATAGGTAGCTCTTTCAAAACAATTTTTTTTAATAATCTCAAGATTTAATTTTTAATTTAATTTCAAACCTTTTTCTTAAAAATTCAGTAATCAAATTTTTTTGTTGGAGGAGGTGGTGTATAAAATGTTCTTTGTCTTATTTCAATTAAGACTCATTTAAGTAATTCGATTTTTCAATTAAAATCCCATTTAACTCACTTGATGAATAACACTCTAAGCCTACTCCCTAATTGTCAGTAGCCCCTTACATCTACAGTGGCATCCTGCCTTGTTTGGGGTGAAATATAAAAAAAAAAAGAAAAAAAAGTTTTCTAAAGCAAAATAAAATTGAAAAGTAATAAGTAATATTTTTTTTTAATTGTTGCTGCAATTTGAAAACATATTTGAAACTATAAAAGTCCATTCTAAAAGTTTACTCTTTTATGTGATATATGTATATATAGATACATATATTATTCAAATTCACACAAAAGTTGGGTTAATAGTTGAATAGTGTTTGTTTACTAGAGCTCAAAATATAAGGATGAGGGCATGAAATAATGTGAAAAATGAAAATTGTAAAAAGACAAAGGGTAAGGGAAAAATCTGAAAAGAGACGTAGGTTAAAAACTTTTTTCTTTGTTTTTTTTTGTGTTATTCTCTTAATGAAAAATCTAATGGAAGACATTATGAATGAAGATCACATCATTTTTTTTCGAGTGCCATTTGAGATTATCTTTGGACATTTGCTTATCAGCCAGGATTTTTTTTTTTTATTGGTTTGCAATTTTGAAGTTTTAATTTTTCTGGGTTTTATTTGATTGGAGATAAAAATTTACTGAGCAAGCCTTTTGCAAAGATATCTTAATTTTTATTTATTTATCAAGAAAACATGTTTTGAAATGGACAGAAACAATTGTATGAATAAAGATGTTTTTTAAGTAAATACAGACCATTTATTAAATTATATATATATATATATATAAATTTAAAAAACTTATATGAAAAAAATATACTAAAAATAATATTCTAAGTGAAAATACTTACAGATATCCTGTTTTTTTTTTTAACAAAATTTTTTATAAACAAATGGTTTATAAACGAGAAAATTCACGATGGAAGTAATTCAGAGAATCAGGCAACACTCTTAGGAGTAGCACATGCATAATTTATAAGTGATATCTTTATAGATAAAGAGAGAAAATGCAGGCAACTTTTTCTAACCAATACTGAAAGAAAACATGTGTCAACAGAAAAACAAATGTATGTAAAATACTCTGAATGAGGGAGGGGGGGGGGCATTTTATTTTTATTAGATTTCTTATCTGAACCAGTGCTTTTCAAACTAATTTGATATGGCATACCCGTAAATTTTTTCCCAACAGATACCGGTAATATGCATAGTAATGATAATATAATGATTATATAAGAAAAGTTAATTTGTTTTTATCTTGTATTTATTTATTTGACAAAGTTCACTCCAAACAAGGCAAGTTGCCACTGTAGATGCAAGAGGCTACTGAGAATTAGGGTGGAAGTTTTGCGGGTCATCCTAAATTGGAGCTGTGCAGCGAGATGCTTGTTCAAATTAGTTTTTAATTTTTGCATGTCGGTACAGTTGGGGAAACAGGGAGCAAGGAAGGAATTCCAAAGGCCGGCAGCACCAGGAAAGAAGCTAATGGAGTAGAAGGCTCTCCGGCATCTGGAGACCTCCACAGTGAATGGATGGGATTTAGCTGATTGTCGGGTTTAAGTATATTTACGTCGAGGGGGCATCAGAGCAGTAAGTTCATTGGAGCACATTCAATTGAAGTACTTGTAAAACAAGCACAAAGATGCAACATTGCTGCAATAGGACATGGGCTGGAGCTTGGTGGATAATGAGAGACCTATTAGATTAGATACTCTTTTTTGGACCTTGTCTAAGAGAGAGAGAGTAGGGGATGGTGCACAAGTCCAGATGTGACAACAATACTTCATGCATGGGCGGATGGTGGCTTTGTAGAGATATAGGATATTGTCAGGTGTGAGAAGTTTTCTAGCACGGTAGAGGGAGCCTACTTTGCAGCAGTCTTGGCCATGTAATCTATGTATTTGTTCCAATTCATGTTACTTGTGAATGTTAGGCCGAGGTGTTTGAACGTTGGACTCTCAGATAGGGTGTTATTTGCCATGGCAATCGGTGGTTGAAGAGGTTTCTTGTAGTTATTGAAGAAAAGGAGCTTTGTCTTAGCAGCATTAAATGTTACTATCCATTTATGACCCCATTCCACTACAGACTGGAGGTCACTTTCTAAGGATTCAGCCATTGCCTCGGATATGTGCACGTCCGTTTTACCCACATGACAAGAGTAGAGTGTGGTGTCGTCAGCAAATATACAAATCTCAGACACAATGTCACCAGGGAGGTCATTTATGAAAATCAGTAACAATAAAAGCTCAAGGATCAATCTCTGGGGTATACCTGCATTTATGTTTGGATGAATGGCCATCGAGGACAACCTAGATGTTTCTTTTGGTTAAGAAGGATCTAATTATATTAAATATTCATCCAGTAATACCATATGCATTGATGTTGATGAGAAAACCTTTATTCCAGACCTTGTCAAAGGCTTTGGATATATCAAGTGCTAAAGCCCTAGCTTCACCTGTCTTGTCCAGTGTATGATATATGAGTTCAGAGATGACTGTTAGGATATTCGCAGTAGACTGTGCTTGTCTAAATCCATACTGATGGTCAGAAAGAAGTTTAGCATTAACAAGGTATCAAACTATTGCTAGATTGATTAAGGATTCAAAGATTTTAGCAAAGAGTGGGAGTAGACTGATGGGGCGATAATTCTGAGGGTCAGTTCTATCTCCAGAATTCTTGAAGACTGGTACCACAGAGGCAATTTTCCAGCTATCAGGAAAGCAAGATTTGACAAGGCATTTGTTGTAGAGTTTAGAGAGGACAGGGGCCAGTTCAGCAGAGCATTTGTTTATTAATATTACTGGTATAAGATCAGGCCCACATGCTTTGGAGGTGTCAAGGTTTTTTATGATGTCCCAGACATGAGATGGAGTGATGGTCAGGTCTGTAAGTGTGGCTTCAGTTTGAAATGGGAAATTAGGGAGAGAGTGGTTTGAACTATTTGATGATTAATAAACATTGTACTTTATCCAATTTTTATTTTAATCATTTATTTTCTTATATTACTGTTCTATCTTGTAAATTGAGCATTTATCTTTATTATCTTTTCTCTTATATGTGTGTGTGTATATATATATATATTAGTGATGTATTTGCGTTAAAAACAATATTTAATAGAGGATATAAGCATGTTAAGTTATCGTAAATATTGGTTGTGAGTAAAATAATAAGGGATCAAACGGAAGTAAGGTACTGGACCGAACGTAACCAAGATAGATGTAGTATATAAAAAAAACACACTTAATTCTATTTATCTTAGTCCCTTCCAGTCTGGTCCGTTACCATCCCCGGTTAGTGGCTAATGAGGACATGGAATTGCATGTCTTATCACACATAGGAAAACAAAAAAGGTACATTATATAATGTTGTGAGAAAATCGACTTGTGTTGCTTGAACATGTTCATTACCTAAAGTCTCCTTTATATATTTATGTTGTATTTGAGAATGTTCTTCATTGTTTAGCTTATCCTTCTTTTTACTATTTTTGGACAAAAAATTTAAATTGGCAAATGAGCTAAATGCATACTAACCTTAAAAAAATTTAAATTTGGATTCTCTCTCATACCAAAAAAAAAAAAAAAAAAAAGAAAAAGCTAAATCAGAAAACATTGAGTTCACAGTAGAAATCCATGGAAGTCATGCAACTAGTCAAGCTCAGTGGAGAGTTCACTCCATAAGAAAGTGCTTAGTTCTTTGGTCATCTGCACCACATTCGTATCCAGGCTCATGGGTATTATTGCAGCATAGTAGGGAAACTAATGCATCAAACTAACAGTGATAAACTGTCTACATTTAGATAAGTGAATATTTTAAATAGATTTATTTTGTGTTATGTCAGTTGGTTCTGAAGACAGTTCTTTAGAAACCTTAATGTCGATGTGAGCCATACACTAATATTATCATAATTTTTCTAATTACCACAGCATTGAGCACATTTTGAATTCAGTACATACCCAAAACAACCAAATCTGATAATATGGCCAATGCCATGACTTTATGTTTGCCGGTTTAGAATGGAAAGGTGAGACACCTTATTTCCTCCATCATCTGAGTTTACCCCTTCTACAAGTTTAAAAAACTCCCAGTGTTCCATATCAGGATAATGAGGAAATGGCAGTTTCATAATGAATAATGCGAAAGTTGGAGCAGTTTCTCACACTAATGGTGAAGTCAAAACACTATTTCAAGTTAATTCAACTTTACACAATTAACACCCTATTTTTTTTATATACTGCTGATGTATATGACACTATTCAAGGCTCCATAGCTGTTTTTTTCTCAGCTGAGGACAAAAATCAGATCTCTGCATTATTTTGATATCAACATTTGAGCTTAAGTTTTTTGGGACCCAAATAAAATTATGGGTTTTATTACCTTGAAATATGTATTTCCTGAGATAATGGCCATTTTATGTCAAAATTTAGTGAAAAGTGATTCTTTTTTTTCCTGACAAAAATTCTGAAGGCTCAACTTTAGAGAGTTGGATGCCCTGCTTATAGAAATCTAGAAAATTCTGAAAGCAATTTGTAGGGAGACATCTCACCAAAATTATCATTTGCAAAAACGATCATATCAAAATCTTGTACCAATGCCAAAATAGTCACATTTCAGCTCAATTTTTTGTCTGACAAAAATGTTTTTTTCTTTAAAAAATGGTTATCATTTATGCATCATAATGACCGCAGATAATGATCTAGAAGACTCAATACGATTCTATCATGAAGGGCAACGATTTTTGCATAAAAATTGGGTTTTGAGGACAAAACTAAAAACAATCCGTAAAAAACAAAAATAAAAAAAATATTGACCTCAATTTGGCCAAAATAAAAAGTCTATTATATACAAAATGTTTCTATGACTATTCTCAAAATTGAGGACGATATTTTTTTTTTATGGACAACTTGTATTTTCAAATTTCCCCAAAAATGAGATTTTTTTAAAGGCTTGGCTAAAATTATTTGTGAATGATCCCTACACACATTACAAACTAAGATTCAACAATTTCAATAACTCTACACTCTAGTAACATAGTATTCCTTCTGGAAAACTCTTGTATTTCTAAAGTTCCACAGAAGCAATGAAATGGCCTCTTAAAAATCTCTTGCATTGTTAAATACATGCTAAAAAAGGTGTATATCACTTTAATCAATAGTTTATTTTTCTAGATTAAAATTATACAAGATTCAACTATGTAATGCCTTCTAAGATTAATCGTTCTATTGGCCTTTTTCCCACTTTCATATCATTGAAAATGCCATTTCCAAAGAAGAAAGACTGCCCAAAGGGCTCAACCACCACAGGGTACAGTGAGTGATCTGACAACAGATGAAATAGCTGATTATCATGCAGAGGCTGTGAAAGAACACGAAAATGCTAAAGCAGAGCTTCCCAAGACTCTGCAAGCAGTTCAATCCTCTGAACAGCCATCATCCTCTTGTGGTAAGGGTCACCCTCCAGCTGAAGATAGACAATACACTCCCAACACTTGAATCAAGCACAAAAATGAGAGTCAACAAATGGTGTAAGAAAGAAAAAGAGGATCTCTTCCATGAGGGCCAAAATATTTCGCAGTCTCTGGGAGAAAAAAGTCAGAAGAACAGGTGTTAGATATTTTGAATTCAGACTGTGAATGAAACAGACGCTTCATCATCAGATGATGATTTGGATATGACCAGAGCTGATTATACTTAGAAGCATGCTTCCACTGAATTTGATTAACAGCTTAAACATGTTCATAATAGTCGTTAACAGCACCAATTGTGACAGCACTTTGAAAGACGAGCTCTCTAACCCTCATCGTTCTAAAGGATCATTGAATAAGCGACAGTTGAAGTATCATGTTTCTAAGTTTCTTTCAGTGATCACTATCTCTACCACAGATATATTTGCTCTCTAATTCTCACCTGCCCAAAGTCTTTGTTCTCTCAAGAGTTGCATCAGTTATTGCAAAACAGTAACTTCATGTAAGAAAGTATGTGATAAAACGAGACAGATATTGAATTTGTTGTGTCTGTAGTTCGAAAGTGCAATCTCAGTTTGAATAATCATAGTGACTGTAATGACTAACGAGAACAGACGTAACTTGGGAAAGCTTTATTCAGCACACAATGTCGGTACAATATTAGTGCTACTATTTATAGTGGTTAGTAGAAGCAGGAGAGTTCTCCAAAGGGGAGATAAGTCAGAGTAAGGAAAGTTACTCGTAATTATTCATTACAGTGACATTTTGTTCAGTACATCATGTCATCATTCATTTGCTCAGAAGGTACTTAAGGCACTTGAATCAGGTAACACAGACCAACTTTACATAAGAAATATTAAGCAAACTGCGATCACCGCAACCAAGTGGACCCAAGAAATTGCATCTTTTGTTCTGACTAATGAAAACTACAGATCAGTTCCTGGCAATAACTATAGCAGTGAGGAGGATGGCAATTTCCAGGATGATGAAGTTAAGGGTCTCAGTGATAATGAATCAGAAGACTGATAATGAAAGTTACAAAGAAATCATTTGGGCAAAGCATGATAGAATGTTGTTCCTGAGCATCGGATCGATTCATTTCCCAAATCACCCAACAGTTATAGTTAAATGGTTTTGGGAAGAAAATTCTTCTTCTATAGCAGTTATTCAGTTGGATCATCTTAGAGAGAATCTTGGGGATGCCTCCAGAGCTGCAAGATCAAACTACATCATGCAGCAATACAATATTGCTATTTGTTAATAACTGATGTTTGGCATCATTTATTTTTGCTTTCCTTTAGTTAATTCTGATGTTTTAGATTGAATTATCAAGTGTTAAGATTAAGAATTAGTGCAATTAATTCAACACTTAGGATTAAGAATTGTTTCAGAAAAGTTTTTGAAATAAAACCATTGTGCTATTTTCATCAAATAAATTAGAAATTTAAAGTACATTGGTTTGAATAGTTGATGACAGTTTAATAGATGATGTACACACACAAAATTCACCATTCAAAAGATTTTTAAAATGTTAATTTACAAGAATTAGCTATGTTAGTAATCTTGAGGATATCGGTTTTCAAAATATATCAAATTTCAGAGTACACTTCAAATAATTGCTCATATCTCCTCAGAATCAAAATCTTTTGAATTATTTATTTAATTTTCTGATTCCCGATTAAATTTTAGTCTAGAAACATGGTATGGAAACTCTGTATTACTAATTTGAAAAATTCACCAATTTTAGCCCGCGGGAGAAAAAACAAAAAAAACAAAACAGCTATGGAGCCTTGAATGCAATCAAAATAGTATGTTTAACTAATTTACATATTGCTTTACAAAAGAGCAGTTTATTAATTAACTAGTTTTTGTCATTACATTTTAATTCAATGATTGTTTTGCTTTTAATATAACAAATAGTTTGTTTAAAAATATTGTTTTATTTCAAGAACAAATATTTAGCAATTATGTTCAAATGTGCTGGCCTTTTTTGTAGGGAGACTAAACTAATTTTCAGCAAGTTATATAATATATTTATAAGTTGTAAGTTACCCTACACACACATGCATGCATCATTGCTCAGGCAAATTGATTTTTCTTTTCCTTTCTTTATGGTCATACTTAAAAGATAAATAAATGTGTATCAAAATTGCCAAAATATGTATGTTAATCTATCTATATGATTACAGGAAATTAGTTTTTTGTTTCATGTTTATACTAAGTCATGAATAAAATGTGTATTTGAAATTTTTGTTTCAAGTTAGTAAATAAAACTGATATAGACAGGGGAGTTCATTGACGCAGTAAGGTAGCCTTCTAAAAAGAATACTCTTCCAGTTTGTCCTATGCCAGTATGGAAGAGTAAGGCTCATAAAATCATTATGGAAGAATTGCCTCAAATGAGAGAAAAGAGGGGGTTACCTTAGAACCCTCGAACAGATGAGGAGGGCACCTTAGCAACCCTGGACTGGCATGCTAGATTTAAACTGACGATCATTTCAGCATCCTCAAACTGATACATGCAAACAGAGGAAAAATGCAGCACACCTACCAGACACACATACAATCGTTTTTTTTTTATTATTCAAAGTAGTGGGAGACGGAAGATCTTGGAGACAGTTAAGACATGACAAATCCTATTCTGCATGATGCGGAGACAATTTTTGATGTTGATATATTATTTTTTATTGTCATGTCTGACATTGATAACACTGCCTCCACTATCAATCAGTTCACATACTGTTTTACCACAAATAAAACAGACGATAGCACAAACATAACAGGCCAAAATAGTATACTGTCACTGTATGATTATCTCGGCAGCAATTCTTCTCCACAAGAGACAAGGAAAAACCCAAGACCATTTGTGCAATTTCACAGCTGCAAGCAGCTTTGGGAATTTCAGTTTTGTGAAGGGCTACCTATCGTGCCACACCAAGCATATTTATATTCTACGTCATAGATGGCGGTTTACCTTATAAGTGGGTTCATCCTACCTTTGTCAGGCCTTGTTTTATTATCTTGGTGCTGAGTGACTAGCCACTTTCCAAGCTTATAGGGTAATCGATTTAATCATCAATAACCTGACTATGTAACAGGTAGTACTTGAGTTAATAGTCAACTTATTATTTGAACAGTGTTGCTTGTTTGTCTAAATAAAATTTAATTCATTTAAAAATTTCAAACAATTAAAATTTTATCTACTTTTAAAAAAATGATGCCGATTGATCTTTCATATAAAGAATCAAATCGCCTTCCTGTATTGGTTCAAAGTTTTTTTTATAAGAAAAAAAAAAAATCGTACTGAAAAGCTGCTGCAAATAAAACTTAATCCATTTTTTAAATTTTGAATTTTAAAAAAAAAGTTTGTTTTTTTTTTTTTTTAAATATGGTACACAATTCGTAGAATACATGATCATGCCCCAAGAAGAGTCTTCATGAAGTGCTTTGGGTTTCTTAACATCTTAACTAATTTTTGCAGATTTTTTCTTCTTCCTTGTTTATGGTTTCCAGTTTTAATGATTCAACCATCATGCTATCAGTCACTAAATGAGATTTGAAGATTTTCTTACAAAATAATACTCTGGAAAATACACTTAGTTTCTTCATGAATCAGAAATTGTCTGCCCCCCCCCCCTCTCATTCATTATTATACAGCCTTTACATCCTGAAACTTTGCAAAAGAATTACAATTATACTGAACAACACAAGTTGTGATTTTTTAGAATAAAGTTGAAATAACATTTGTGCATTTGAAAATAAAATGTTGCTTTTCTTTTAAGTCCTAATTAGAATTAAAAAAAAAAAATTAAAAAAATAACCATCCATTGAAACGTTACTATTGGCAACATAAATTATTTTAAAGGAATACATTTGGGAAATTAGAAGAAAAAAAACATTTTGGGGGGGGGATGATATCTACTCATTTAGGACGTATTTGCGTTAATTTAAAAAAATAAATAATAGAAAATATAAACAAGGAAACGTTAATGTAATTATTAATTGTAATTAAAGTAATAAGGGGACAGACATCTTGTTATTTAAAGAAGTAAGGTACCGGACCGGACTTGAAGAGACTAAGATAAATGTCATATTTATCTAAGAACCCACTTTTAATTTCATTTATTTTAGTCTTTTCCAGTCTAGTAACTTACATTCTGAAATAACAAAACGTTTGACCCCTAATTATTTTACTCACAAACAATATTTACAGTAATTAACATGCTTATATCAAATATTAAATATTTTTTTAACACAAATACATCATAAATGAGTAGGTATACCAAACAAATTGTTTTTGACTAATTTCCCAACTGTATTTCTTTTAAAATCATTTATGTCGCTAATAGTAACATTTACCGAATAATATTTTGTAATGGATTATAGCAACTCCACCATTAATTAAAAGGTACAAAACCTACAATAACTGAAAAAGTAAAATTGGGTGTAAAAAGCAGAAATATCTACAAGTTGCAGATCCATAGTGGGGTCACCAATCGATTTTCTTGTGGTTTCAATCTAATTATGATAATAATCATCCATTCTTACCTGAGAAGGTATAAACCTAAGTCAGAAATGGTAAAGAACGCGCTTAAAATGAAAGCACAAAACTGAGTTATTTCCCTTTCTCAATGAACTAAAAAATAGAATGGAAGGATAAGTCTGTGTTAGCTGTATTCACACATTAAGACAAAGCTGTCTTTCCTTTCTCACATTTTAAAGTTTTTGTTTACCCCCCCCCCCCCCTCCAATAATTCATTCATTTTAGTTTTTCTCATTACATAACATTTTCACAATATATCTTTTAAGTTGATCTGTTTAAAATTACGAAGGTCGTCCTTTTTTTCCAGGTTGGGCCGAAAAAAATATATTGAAATGGATAATACAGATGACATTTGTAGCAGATGTATAAAGAAAAAAAAATCAGTCATTGAATAAATTTTCATAATTTAGTTTGAGCAAAAAAACAACGTCAGTATGGAGATAAAACTTTCCAGAAACTGACATATTCGGAATCTTATATATATATATATATATATATATATATATATATAGAAATTGAAAAAGGAAAATCAAAAAATATTATTTATGTATTCATCAACGTTTCGTCTTTATTATAAGACTTCCTCAGGATGATTGTCCGAAGAAAACAACTCACAAGTACAAAATGTTTGAAATGGATAGGTGGCGGCTGCCAGCTCAAAACCTGCGTCTGCTCAAAAAAAAAATCAAATTATCTTATTATAATTTGATTTTTTCTCAAGTGGCCGCATGTTTTGAGCCGGCAGCCGCCGCCACCTATCCATTTCAAACATTTTGTACTTGTGAGTTGTTTTCTTCAGACAATCATCCTGAGGAAGTCTTATAATACAGATGAAACGTTGATAAATACATAAATAATAACTTTTGGGCTTCCCTTTTCAATTTCCATTATGTCGGAACACTTTCTTCCTTTTTTTATTATATATATATATAGTGGCAGCATTTTAAATGTTTGCAAACAATGATGATTGGGCATAATCATCAGGTGTCCTGTGGAAACTTATTGAATTAAAAAATAAAATAAAAAGATGGAGAGAGACAGAGGGTATAACAGGAAGTAATAATGACAAAAAAGACGACACTGACAAACATGAGAAATGAAGAAAAGAGTGTAAAAGAAAAAAAAGCTACAAGACATTCGCTAAGGCATACTTGGAAGAAGAAGGAAAAGAAAACTATATGGGCTTGTTTTATACATTTTTTAAAAGATTACATAAAAAAAAGATAAGAACTGTACATATAAACAAACAGAATTCCTAATAATAAAACAAGAAACATTTCAGAGAGAAGAGAGATTTGGTTCTTGTTGAGTGGAATTTTTTTTTTCCCAGCAAAACGAAATAAAATGAGACATTACGGATTTTTCTCAGAAAGTGCATTTTCAACGTTTAAAAAAAAAAAAATTTTAGAAGTGAGTGAGAAAAGCCTTTTTAAAAATTTATTTTTCAAATAAACATCACTCAGAATTGTTGGATTTTTGAAGAGTCATTTTTTTAAATGCTTGACAACTCTCTCACCCACACCCTCAAACAACCCACCAGTTTTGCAATACGTATTGTAGAGTTCAAATAAGAGACAAGGTTTACCTAAGTTGCCATTAACAAATACAAGAGACTAAGAAACTTGAAATTATCTTGAAGAAAATTTTTAAAAAAGATTTTTTTTCAGAGACCATATCAAAGATGTAACAGTTAATAAAAATGAAACAATAATGATACAATCACATGGAAATTCAAAATATTGATGGAAGACCCCCCACCCTGAAGTGATGAGAATAATACCATATTTGTTTGGAATATAAGACCTCATCCCTTTCTTTTTATCAGCAAAATAAAATAGCAAATATCAGATTTTCTGTGACGTTGAGGCATATAGACGACTGAATGCTAGACTTCCAGGTGTTGTAATACCTTCTCACTATCATAATGGCAGATAGAGTAAGGTCTTATAATGTTCCTATCAAATATGGTAATTATTTATGGCTTTTTTTTTTTTTTAAATGATGAAGGCTTTTTTCTCTTTTTGGTAATGGGGGGGTTCCTCTCTCTTTCTCTCTGTAAACGGTGAAATATACAGTATTTAATAAAATAGTAACTAAAGTACAATCAACACTGATAAAAAGTCAAAGTTGTTTGAAGAAAAATCAAGTTTACTTACAGAGGTTGTACTAGTCGTCTCTGAGAAGTCGGTAGACTAGAAGCAATTGAAACAAGGGAATCAGTGAAATGGGGGAGAAGGAATTCAAAAGAATTGGCATAGGAGAACTAGTAGGGAGAGTCACATTGCTTAAAACTGGAGATGAAAAAAAAACATACTAAAGCTTGTGATATGATAAAAATGAATTTAATCTTAAGAGAATTGATGTATTAATAGAGATATTGGCAGTTACGCATATTAATAGATAATGAAAGGAAGATTTTGGTTAAATAAATTTTATAAAATGGGGATCACATGATTTCAGAATAGAAAGTATAGGAGAGCCAAACAGGTGACAGAGGTAGTTGAAACAGCTTTTTCCTCAAAGAATCGACATGTTTAGAAAATGACAATCATGAGGCAGAATATCTAATGATGGATGTTTTTCCTGTAGATTTTGCACTACACAAAAAGGAAAAAAAAAATCCCTTAAAAAAGAAAAAAAAAAAAATACAAAATCTGTTTGTTTTGTCACAAAAAAGAAAGAGAAAAAAAGTACACATCAATCAATAAAATAAATATGTATCCAGGCACATCACTCTAAAAGTTTATGGAAAGATTTTTTAAATGTTACACAGACAATATAGACATGAATGATAATGCTGTTGTGTCAGATCATTGAAAACATTAGATGACAAGCTGAAAAAGAAAAATCTCAAATACTTGTCTTGTTTCAAATTATTAAAAATGTCTGAAACTTTTCGTTGTGAGTTACTGTCAAGAAAAGCTGAAATTAATTGTAGTATAACTTTAAAAAGTTGACTTTTTCTATTGTTTTAAATTTATATTCTTGTGCATGATAGTATAGTACAACATGGAATACCCGTCCCAGGATGGATAAAATGAATTCCGTAAACAGAACGGTTTTGCACCACTTTTATGCCCCCTTACAAAGATTCAAATCAAGATATAATGATACTAAACCTTGTGTCTATAATCCTTATTCTAATTTTGATCAAAATCCATTACATGATTTTAATTATAGAAAATGTCTAAAATTTAAGGCTTAAAAAGAAATTGAGATTCAGGGAATCTTACTTAATTTGTGTCTAATGACAATGGATCAAATTCAATGCAAATCCGATATATTTAAATTTTTAAATGGGAGGTCGCGCTCATATTATGTCCCCTAAAAACCCTTTAAAATACTCAAAAGAAAATGAAATTTGGGGAATATTTACCAATTGATATTAAATACATATTGTTAAAATTTTCACAAAAATCAAATTCTTTAGATCAGGATGGATAATTTGTATTATTCAAAGTAATATTCTCATATTGGTTGTTATTTTTACAATATTTCTGCTGATGTAACCGACCTATTTCAGGTGCATCATGTCACAATGGATGAAGGCATTGATCAGTTCTAAGTGACAAGAATAACTAAGAATAACATAATACTTAATACTTCTACCAGGTCATGGCTGATGGAAGGAGTACAATTTACCCACTGGATTAAATAAAGGGTACAGTTCGAAATTCTGGATAGGTTCCAGAGTTTTAAAAAATGCATCGGAAGAAAGTCGGAGGTTACATCAGCCAAATCTTTATAAAATAATAACTAAGGTTAGAATAGTAGTCCAAGAAAAATTTTATTAAAAATTTTTTAACTAGTGACAATTTTGATCACAGATATTAAATACAATTGAAATTTTAAAACAGCAACAACTAGGATCAATTTTTACTTTTAAAAAAATAAAAGGTGCTATATTTCTTTTTTTTATCTGGGATCTATTCAAATCAAGGACCACTTAACTATTTCCACTTGAAATAAAAATAATTATCATTTTCTGAAAAAGTGGTGCAAAGTAAAATATTTTTTTAAATTGTAAAAAGATTTGGATCCTTTTCAAATAGTTTTGAAGTAAATCATTTGAAGACATGACTTATTAAAAACACATTTTGTACAGTAAAGGGGGCAACTTATCACAATGCACATGATCAGTAAAAAAAAAAAAATGTTAAAAAATAACCTTGTGTAAAAGATTTCTTATTGAAAAGCGTTGATGTATTGATTTTAAAGTCAGCACACATAAGGGCCATAATTCGGGTAAGATGAATAAAAAGATTTGGTATTTTATTGAACAACTAGCGATATTCAATCGGTGTTGCCCGTGTGGAGATATATTACTGGTTGGAAATGATTTATAATATAGTCACGTTTACAATTTTTGCCTGGAAAGAAAAGTTAATAACATTTGCAATGAAATAAAGTAATATAAAAAAAAATTAGCGTGGTGGTGTTTTCTTAAAAAATTCAAAACTACTTTTTGACACGGCGTTTCTGTAAAACTGCAAATGGCTTTAATGAATCAAAACAAATCTGTAATTATTTAATTGATCTTAAAAATACCAATAAAATGATTCAAATATTCAAACCTTTTTTAAATGCATTCTTCACAGAGATATTCTTTGTTCAATTAAAATAAAAATTATTTTTGTTTTATGAAACAAAGAAAATCTATTTAAAAAAAATGAATTTCATTTCTCTACGTTCTAATATATTTCAGTCATTTTATGGACCTAACTGATAATTGTCCCTAGTGACCCCAGATGGAATCGAAGGGAAATTTCAATGGTGTCTTTAAATTACTTGAAAAAATTGACACTTATTGAAACTTGTAAATGTTTTAACTGTTAACATATTGATTTCTATAACACACAAACAAATATATACACACCTGTCTTTCTTTTGTTTTACGAAATGTATTAATAGATCTGACTATCAAAAAAATATCAATAAAAACAGGTATTCTAATCGCCACCCTTTATCGATTTCATATAAATTTGCAATGACTAACTTTAACATGTATACAATCTATGCAGTTCGTAAGTTAAATAGTTTAAATATATTGCAAAAAATTGAAAATATTTCTTTAGAGTTTAAAGAGATTAAATTTACTGATAGTTTTATGAAAAGTGAAATGTTACAGATAGAAATTTGTAAAACTTTTAATCAAAACAATGCCAGGGTATTTACTAACTAGGAGTTTTCACACAAGTCATTGCTCACTGATAATAAAAAGTGGTGATCCCAGATTTTCAATACCATTTGCTTCTTTCGATAACCGTTGCAAATCATTTTGTGTTATTGTAACAGGCGTTTACGATGGATTTCTTGCGGATAACAACCGTTAGCTTTTTCTGGAATTTGAGTGGTAATAAGTCTCCAAGATTCCAGTACTCTTCACACCCTTCCAGTGGAGATCTGGATGGGGCTCTCTCGTCCTAGTCTTTCAATCCTCCTTGACCATTTAACTATTTCGTATGGTACAAGCTAAGGCTATGTTTTCTTGTGGGGGGGGGGGGGGCTGGCATGGCATTATTATTATTAACAACAATTTAATTTTATGTCAGTTAGTATTTCAGGGCACTGGTTAGTTTTAAGTTAAAAATATAGTTAATTAAAATTTTGTTCTTGTAATTTTCTTATTAATACTTACTAGCAATTATATGTGACAAGATAAATAATGGGTAAAAAGAGATACATAAATATTGTGCAAAGTAATGTGAGAAAGAGTTGGTCAGTTAGACCAATTGTTTTACTTATTTTTTCATTCAGAAATTTAATTTATTTCTCTAAGATTTCTGTCTAATAAAACCTAAATATTTGAATAGTAAATTGGTGCAGTTTTTCATTTTATAATTTTTAATATAATTGATTCTACATGACTTTTGAAAAGGTGTAATTACATATATTTGCTTCTCCTGAAAAAGACAAATACCACAAATATATACAAAGATATTCATTAAATTTATTTTCATAATTTACAATTCTTGAAAAATTATTTTCAAATTGTTAAAGAATGCTAACAAATAACCACCTAAAATAACAGGAATTAAAGAATTGCATTAAAATATTTGAATTTATTTATATTTAAATAACATCTTTACTCAAATATAAAAATATGACCCAACATCTTGAAGGGAGAAAAGAAAAATTTCATCATTAGGCGAAGCAATTTTCTATGACCATTCTGAAGCAAAATCCATTTTTTGTCATGTAATTTTCAACAAACTAATAATTTCATTTTTTTCAAATGCGTTTTTCTCTTCTTTCAAAACTTATGTTTACAATTTTGTAAAAATGTTAACGTTATCTTAAAAATAACATTTATTTCAAATTTGTTTTACAAATATTTCTCCTTATTTCTAAGATGTGAATTAAAAAAAAAGCTTTTACATTTTTTTAAATAAATAACTGATCGTCAATATTCCAAGAAATTTCTTTTAGCTAGTTTATTTTTAAATATTTAAAAAGTTTTAAAAAACTAGCAAACCAAACATTGTTGGTCCTGGGGACCATTGCTGAAGTGGACATGGGAGGATAGACAACAGTGCTGATGTAGAATTTGGAAGTTGGGTAGAGACAAGGATGATTGCAGAAAGTTTAACACAATAAAACAAAGTATTCAGAATTTCGTGAGGAAAAAATAATATTTACCAAACAGTGTAAACAGAATTACGGATAATTTCTCATAGAAAATCAGTTTCTCTACATGAGTAATTTGGTCAACAAACTTATCAAAATTAGATCCTGTATTTATTCTCTAAACAAAACCAAAATAGAAAATTGTGGAAATTATTTTTTTTTTTTTAATTTATTATTAGCTTTGAATTAGAGTCATTAATATTCACCAGGAGATAAATATTTAATGTAGAAATTAGGAAAATGTGTTGTGTGTATATATATAAAAAAAATTATAGATCAGAGTTATATCATACTGTGATTTAATGTACATTTCGGAGTAAAGAAATGTTACACATGTTTCTGAACAATTAAAAAAAAATTAACTCTTATTATTGAGCTTTATTTTGCTTTTGAAATTGATTCTCATAAGAATTGATCGTAACTATATAAAAGAATAGTTTTTTTTAATATTGTCACAGGATATATATATATATATATATATATATATATATATCATCAGAGTCTTTTTTTTTTCCACACCTGGTGGAGGACCCCTCCCTGGTTTCTTTCCACCTTGTTTTATCCCTGGCTAGGTGTGGCCAAGTAGGACCTAGTTGACTATTGAGGCTCCACCGGTTTTTGGCCTTCCTCTAGGTTTTTTCCATTGTCGCTCTATATGTCCAACTGTTGTCTGTACATCTTGAAAGGTGACCTGTCCATCTATGTTTTGCTGTTCTTATGGTAGTGATGATGTCATTTATTAATGTTTACTATCTGATCCAGGTGTTTCTTTTTCTATCACGTTAACTGATGCCGAGCATAATACATTCCATTTTGCATTGTGCCACTCTTAGATTTCCTATTGCTGCATTATTACGTGCCCATGTTTTGTTACTATATGTCATAACAGGCATGATGTATTCATTGACCACTTTTTGCTTAATGTTCATCGTGGACTTTCTACTCTTCATGATGTTGTCTACTTTGGAAAAGGCTGTCCATCCAAGTGCAATTCACCGTTTGATTTCAGGCATGATATCAGCGTCACTTCTCACCATCTTCCCTAGGTAGATATAGTTGTCAACTTTCTCAACAATTTCACCTTTCACTATGATTGGGGCTTTTGTGGCATATTTGTTGAACATGACCATTTTTTTTTTCCAGTGTGCATTTTAAGACCAAATATATGGCTAGCATTGTGAATGTGGTTAAGAATCCCTTCTAATTCTTGAGGTGTGGAACTTGTGACAATATCATTGACAAATTCTAGATGAGCAAGGTATATATATATATATATATATATATATATATATATATATATATATAAGTGTATGATAATTTGCTTGAAACATTGCTGGTAACTAATAAGAAAAAAACAATAAGTAAAATATCAAAGTATTACAATTTCTTCTGACCAAAATCTTTGCTGCAACATAAGCACAGCAATTTTTGTATGTTTCTCTTCAAAAAACAATGTTTGTTTTTTGAGAAAGGCAGTGTTTCTATGGATATTACTATATATATATATATATTTGTTCATCCAGAAACAACTGTTTCGCCATATCACAACTCTCTATTGTGGCTAGAAACAGGTGAGTATTTAAAAACCAGACTGACTTATCAGCAATCGGAATCGTTACCATTGTGCTATCAGCCACCATCATGTGCAAGAGAAATCTTTAACACTTGTTATATTTATTTGCATTATCAGTGATATAGAAAGCTCTATTCTTTATTAAGAGCTATGCACACACACAAATAGGATAATGTGTATTGAAAATAAAATCAGTTTGCATAAGATCTCAATTTGACATAAAATGCTAAACAGGGTTTTGTTTTTAATAAGTTTGCCTTATGTCAAATATTTTAATTGAAATTTTGATGTTTAATAAAAATGTATTTAAGAAAAGTGGTTTTAAATATCTAAAGCAAAATTGCCCAGTCTAAAGAATAGAAACATGACAACTAAAGACATGAAGTATTTATAAACATTGCAAGAAAAATGTTCATTTTTATTTATTATGCCTCTTTTAAGATTTAAAAAAAATATCTTTGGGTCACCACTTATGGAGGCCAAGAGCCACTCAAGGATAAGGGTTAATGAGACGGAATGATTTGATTACTTTTGAGGCGATTTATGACAAGAATTCGGTGATATTAGATTTGAAGACAACCAAGTTGTAATAAACAGGAAAGCAATCCCATAGTAATGTGTTCTACAAGTGAGAAGCCCTTGGAAATTCTGCCTGATGCTAGGCACATGGAGGGAGAAAAAATCTTTTACTGTTGTGATAGCTAGATGGTTTCTTGTTGTGAATGTCTTACAAGGAGGAACCAAAGATTTGCGCTCAGTCGAGCACTTTCCATGGAAATAATGATAGAGTAGAGAGAGGCTAGCAACGTCTCTTCTGTGAGAAAGGAGTTGTTGCGAAGAGAAGAGACCATCCTCCACTTGATTTCAAAGACAATTTTGTTCTCATGTCAACTTAACACAAAAATATCAGAATGGAAACAATGCAATCATCTGCTCAGAATTATTATAGGATTGATTTATCAACAAATAACAATATTACTTAAAGGTTACCGATTCTTTGAAATTGAATACATCTTTCTTAAAGATTTACATATTTTTCTATTATAATGGCAATATAGAAACTTGTAGATGTTTTAATACTGTGAAAATGAATTTTGTATCGAAACTAGTAAATATAAAAATAGCTAATAAAAGTCGAGGTTTAATTTTTAGTAAATTGTTTTTTAAAAGCTTTCAACTAACATTCATTAGAAGAATACCATTAAAATTTTTAAATTGTCTAGTTGATTTTATTAAATTGTCTACTTGGATTTTCTTTCAACAAACATACATCACAATGAATAAACATTGAAAGTCTTCAGTAAGAGGTACTTTTACATATCATATTTAGTTTAACATCTGTTTCACATGCTGTCATGTGTTTAACGGTTTTAAAAAATTGATCTCTAAACTAACTTTTGACCAAATCTTTATTTATCCCTCTTTCTCTCAAATCCATCCTTATCACTTTCTCCTATGTTTTCCTTGGTCTTCCCCTCCTACCCTAACTTTCTACATTTACTAATCCAAGTACTCTCAGCTGTTCTTTCAATGTGACTGCATACATCTCTATATACTATCCAGATTTAATCTTCCATAGGTCATCAGATCTAAGCTATAGTGGATGTGTAATATGAGTCTTAACTCATATTACACATCGACTATATCATTCTCATATAATTTCTCGGTGCTTGTTCAGTGCTTCGGGCATACGGAAAAATTATTTATTTATTTAGTATATATTTGATGTAGAAATGAACTTATTCGAACGACACGCCAGCTAGTCTCGCAGAATCGTGTAAGATATTCAAAATCAATTACCACAAGAGGCGAGGAGACAGTTGCCAGATGGAAGGTAGAGATTAGAGAATTCCATATCACAAATTTAATTCTGAAATATCAATAAAGCGATATTATTGTTTGGGGTGAATGGCACGTTTTAGAACCACGATTCTGTGATGGTTGTTTTGAAGACGTCACGACTTGGGAATCACGAGTCCACTTGATGGAGATTTATTTGGGCCTGTCATCGTTAATTACAAGCCGGGCACAGAGCACCTCCAGCTGTGTGACAGAATGAGAAAGCCTTTATTTTTTTGCGATAACGATGGGCTAAAAAGAAAATCCCATTTATTTTAAGAAAAAAAAGAGTGAGGCGCCCGTACCCACCCTCGTTGAGAGAGGAAGACACGCAGGAAGTAAGATGGCGGAGAAGGGGTGTGTACGACCATAGACATCTTCAATAAAAGAATGCGTTTTTTCACGCACGACCCAGATAGAGTTGGACTGACGCCCGGGTGTGCGCCTAAAGTGGAGAAAATTCTCGCCATCGCCTTCGCCCGTTAATTTGTGACTTAAACAACTACTTGTGTAAAGAATTTGCACACACAGAGAACTAGCGAAATAATGTAGCAAAAAAAAAAACAACCTTTGCTAAAGACATTTACGAGCATGGTAGACATTAATCCTACCATTGACCAATGTAAAATCAATTCTTTTATTTTATTAATAATTACTCTTCTATACAAAAAAAAACCCAGACCGAGTTGTTGAACATTGTTCTTTTCCTTTTGTTCTGTTTTGAATGATCTTTCGCCCCCACAGAGCCAACCGGTTGCTGTTCGCCCAGTGATTGCTCGCTGATATAAACAGTTTCAACGTGGGAGTGTGTTTGTAGCTGGACGAGACGACTAGTTTGGCGACGTCATCATCATCGTCGCCATCCCGCCCTAGAGGAACTTGGATCTATTTTTCTTATTGCCACGACAATCTGCACGGCGAAGGGGTTTAAAGATAACACAATAATATTGTTGTTTTCTATTTATAAAATGACCCCAAATAAATACTGTTTTAGCTCCTTTAAATTTTTTTTATTTTATTCATACATTATAAGCACGTTTACAATATCTAGTATGTTCTATTTTCAATAATCCAAAGTAGATCCGTAAACGTTAGTGAATCTCAGATAATTTAGAACATAATAAAATAAAACAATAAAAATTGCCTCTTTTCTAAGCCTGAAAGATTTGCATGTAAAATTCAAAGTTTTCCAGGAGACACAGGAGCCCTGCAGAGAGAATCATTAATAACAAATGAGAAAAGTGCAACAAGTGTTATTTGCATGCATTCATGTTATTATAAAACATGGAATCTATTTTGTATCTAGAAAGGAGGCGGAGAGTAGGTGGGGACGGGGGGGGGGTCAAACCTGCTTACCTTCATTTGGTTTAGCCTTTGATTCTCATCGTCAAGAATTTTCTTTTTTTCTTCATCTGACACACCACTAAAACCAAGATTTTGGTCAGCCATTGTGTTCAGAGCAGCAGTGAAGCCTGCTGGCCTGAAACAGAGGAGTTTGGCACTGGGTTAAATGGAAATCTTTTACTCCCACCCACACAGAAAATTATAATACAACAAACGTAATACTAATAAATGTTACAAGTCTTTAAAAGTGAAATCAGACAAACTTACCAAACAAAAAAAAGTGTGCAATATTCAAGGAGAGTTGAGAAAAAAACAAAAACAAAAATTGTTATAAACGTATAATAACGATAAAGTTTTGCATGATCGAGTCAAAATCATAAGTTTTCAAATTCAACATCATAGCAATTTTTAAAAGAGTCCAAGTTTGATGGAATTTAAATTTGGTCCAGATTAATGCACATGAGCAGTAATGTTTATTTATTTTAATATGTTGTTACTGTTACAAATAACTATTTTTTCTTGCACATTTTAAGGGTTCAAAACACACACACAAAAAAAGAAAACCTCAGCAGGTCTCCAGAGTGTTGCTGAAACCATCCCCTATGGGGTGAGTGGGTGTAGATAAGTAACACTAACTCTGCAAGTCTTTTATATTACAGTTCAATTCTCAAACTATAATATGTGCAAACTTAACTTTATCAAGCTTAATCGTTAAGAGACTTATGAGAGTTCTTTTCTTTTTAAGGAATAACTTGGCACATTATTTTCTAGATTCATTTCTTTATTTCAAGATCCTACCTCAATAACGTTGCGTATATTAACAATGCGTACAAGGTGAATTTTATTTTTACACAATTTGAAAATTTGTCGTTCAAAATGATATTTAATATCCTTAATAATTAACTGAGAAGTTGCAGCGATTAGTGATGCAGACTGTAGTTAAGTTCTGCTGGAGCTAATGTATCACATTCATTAATATCCTTGGGAAAAGTATGAATTCATATCCTTTCCTTCCTCATGTCTAGTACGAGTGAAATAGTAGGGCACACAATGAAGTTTGAGTACAGCAACTACTCAAAAAGGAAAATTCTAAAATAACACAGAGAGGAGACGGGGAAATTCCATTTTTTTAAAGAAAAATTCATACTTAGAGGGGTGAGGGGGGGGGGGGGGGGTAAATAAATTAAAAGACTTAAACAGTATCTTAATTTGAGATAGACAAGTGAAACTTTGAACAACTTGTTAGTGAAAGAGAATTTTTTAATTATGGAGAAGAAAAAAAGATATAGAGTTGCTAAGAAAATCTTTTTTTTTGTACCTTGAATGTCAAATGACTATAAACCAGCTTAAACTCAACTTTATTGATCAAAATAAACCCATCATAATCAATGCATTTTTGCTACATAAAGAAATTTATACATTTCAGTTACAAAAATTCTGACATCTGGGACTTGACAAATTGTTAAAAGAAATTTTCAGCTTTGAAGATTTTCTCTTGCAAGAATTAGTTAAAGTTGCAAGAAGTCCAGCGAGTATGGTGGGTGAGGCAGACCTTTCAAATGCTAATTTGTTAAGCTTCTGTAAAGTGATATGCAATACATGTGGTTGAACATTGCCATGCGGCAAGATTTAGCCTTTTCTCTCGACTAATAATGCAGACTACAGTCATCATTTCGTCTTGTTGCCAATTTCACATGAAAATACAATTGAAAAAATGTTTCTTTTTTTTTTTGTTCCACAAAAAAAAGTATTGACAACACGCCACACGAATGTATATTGATTTTATAATTAAATAAAAACAATTGGTATGTGTCACACAATTTGCCAATTTTTTTTTTTGATTTCCCAGTTGCTTGAAGTGGTTCAGAACTATGGATAACTTACATGTAACTGTTCAGTTAGGTTTTGAACAGTTGTGTCTGGATTTACTTTGACACCTGCAGATGGACACCCATAATCTTTTTCAAAGCTATCATCTCAATGACAATTTTTATTAAACCAACCATGGCAGAATATCTTTGTAACAATTGCTTCCTTTTCCTATTTTTTTTTATAAACTGAATTTATTTATTAACAAATTAGCATTTAAAGTAAATCTAATAACACAAATGTATATAACACTAAGATGGCAAAATTGAATACAAAAGGTCAAGATTATTTTCTTACCAACCTAATAGTAATGGGAGGGGGGATTATAGCAAAAACAAATATACTCACTTAGATGTGGATGCAGGAAGCTTTTTCCCCTCGAGTGATGCATAATGCTGCTCTAAAGCATCAAGCAAACTTGACGGAGCCTACAATAAAAAGAAAATAAATAACTTACAAGGGTTTGGTTATTTATGTACAGTTTTGAAAGACTTTATTATGACATAACTTCATTGAAAAATGCAGGACAAAAATGCAACAGAAAATGAAATACATCTACTGTTCAATGTTTTTTCTCTTATAAATTTAACATCTATTCTTTCGATGTTTTTTATAAATATAATACGTCTACTTTTAGATATTTTTATACATTTAATACGTCTACTTTTAGATATTTTTATACATTTAATATGTCTACTTTTTAGATGCTTCTTTATTATAAAAAAATCTAATGTTTACTTCTATCCACTGGTCTAATATATGATGAATTATAGACCATTAAGATGTTGCATTTTGTATACAAAATGATTCACTTTCCGTCATATCATGAAAGCAATGAAAAATAACATTTGCAAAATCTCAAATGATGTTTAGCCAACACAGTGGGCTTAGAAGGAGGTTCAAGCGGACATTAACCTACGAGTGCCCATAATGTTAGCTGTTTAGCTGTTATACCTGTTGGTCATCATGTTAGGCATCAGGGAGGGTAGTGGGATGTTAAACAGACTGATATTCAGCAGAGTTATACCATTTTGGGAGTCTGAGGCCCCAATCACCATCATTTTGGGCCAATATACAGAGGGGCTAAATTCTGGGCAAATTTCAAATTATCATAACTCGCAAAGTAAACAGGTTGAGCAAACAAACAAGACCTTTTTTTTAGTATTACAGGAAGAGAACTCTTCAAATATCCACTTTAAAATGAAAATATATCACTCAAACATCAATGAAACAACAAACAGTGATTCACATTATGCATCATCCGTCAGAAAGCACAACAAAGATTCGTACTCGGTGTTACACCCAAGTATCACAGCTTTGAGCTGCTCATAGCTACGAATACTGTGCCCTGCCCCTTTACAATGTCTGCAATTTAATCGTTCTCTGGCCTTCATGACACTGGGGACACTCTTGTCCCATAATCGATTGATACAATCTGATAAATTATCAAACTGATTGGTCTTCCTGGCTTTGTTGATTCGGTATTGTCGAAGAAACATGTTGTTCGCTTCAATACCTGACTCAGTGAAATTGAGTAAACCAATACAGCCGTTTTCAGCAACCAACTCTGCACTGTGCCCCAGAACAACATGTGCACTAGGTGTGATGTGGATCCATGGAATTGAAGCAACGTGGAGGTATGTTGTTCTGCAGAATTCTCTGAACTCATCAATCTTAACCTTTCGATCTGAGTTGATGATAGTCAGAATCACTGCCATGTTCAGCACCAGTTGTTCGGTCTTAGCTCTCAATTCAGAGCTATTAATTCCTTGGGTGAGCAGTTTTCGATTGTTGGTGTTCAACATAACCTTAGAAATATTCCCAGTTGTGGAGGTTCCACCATGACCAGTTGGATCAGCTTTCTCCAAGATGATAGATGTTTCTTCCTTGACTCTGGCTTGTATATCCTCTTTGGCTTGTTTTAGGAATTCTAACACTCGAGCCACCCTATTTGACACATTTAACTTTGCCTCCGACCAAGACAAATGACCAGCAGTGGCATGATAGCACATTTTAAAGATCCATCCAAAACACCGGAGAAGATTGTGGAGAGGGTCATGTTGTTGATGTCTTCTGTTGTGATAGGTTCTTGAGTGACTCCTTTACGAACATCATCTTTCGGTTTTCTTCCAGGTGCATGTCCTTCTCACCAGATCTCGAGGGTATCTTCTAGGGACTGATCGACCTTGAACCCTGATGATATGAAATCAACATCATGACACTATTCTTTGCTCTTTGTGCAGAGACAACAAAACACGCCACCCAGACCAGATATGGTTGTGTGCATTTTGCCATCTATCATGGACATTTTGGCATGAACTTCAACATTGATAGATTTGTTGAGACGCTCCACTGAAAACTTAACATCTTGTCATTTCTTCTGAAGATCTGCTACAACTTCAAATCCTCACGGGTTTCTCTTCCCATCAACAACATCACTGGACGACAAGATGAAGAGGAGGAATGTGAGGGGTTTTCCCAGAGCACTTCACCATTCACAGTCTTTAGGTTCTCGATACGGAACATGAACATGATGATGTTGTTTGTGTCGATGGAACCCTTCTGGTTGAAAATGGAATGTCCACCACTACTATCTAAGCCATCGTGAAGCGTCATCTGGTTCTCGTTGAGGTTGTGGAATGCGGGCAACTGAAGTGATGCAAACAATTGGGCAGACGTAAGTTGCAAGTTTTTGTACTGTTGGCCTCCGCTCCTTAAATCTCAACAGTTTGTCGTACGATGGTAGAACATCAGCTCCAGCATATTACAGGAGTAAACGAATGTCTATGTAAATCCGTTTGATCATTTTGCCACTCTCGTAGATGGCGGATGCAACCTCCAGTGAAACGTGTCGGTCTGGGATGGACTCATTGCGTAGGATAGATTATCCCACTTTAGCAACCTCTTTGTTTTGAAGGTATTTGTTCTTCAGACCAAAGGCAAACATGTTGGTGTCATTCATTATAGTTGTGTATAGAAAAGAAAAGAAAATTATGACATAATGTGAGATGATGAAAAATTGAAAATGAGAAAAATGGAAATATTCAATTTTTCCATTTTTATTTTCAATGTAGGGAAAACGGGGAAACAACACCAGAGTGGGTATGAATTTAAGGTTGAAAAGGATAGTGTAAATTGTTTTCAACTTGAGGGAACATTCTGTCAATTATAATGGATAAGTTTTGAAAAAAATCAAGAATCTTTTCTGGTTTACGGCCAATATTTGACTGAAAATAGCTTAAAAAAGGGTAAAATTCAGGATTTTTCAGAAAACAGTGCAGTTTCATGGTTTTCTGATGCCAGATTTGGATTCTGCAGCCCAAAAAACATAAGTGGTCTGGATGATGAAATTTGAGTAAGAATGACAAGAATTATCTGGATTTATGGTTTCAACGGTCATTGTAGGTTGTCCAAAATTACGAAAAAATGGGCAAGTTCAATTTTTTTCAGTATGTTAGTATTAAAATGGTTCCCAAGAGTGATTTTTTTCATCCAATTGGATTATGATAGCTTTCTATGTCTAGATTCTTATTTGTGAAGCATGAGAAATTTCCTCTCGGGGCTTTTTTGCAATCTTTCATTAAAATATGCCGGCCGGGGGCAAATTTTGTCGTTTTTTAATGGAAAAAATGCTCATTTTTATGGTAAATTTTTTGGAAAAAAAAAAAAAAAAAACAGGTCAAAAACTTGTTCATATGTCCCATTCTTTATAATGAAGTAAATTTAGGGCATCTGGTATTATCTAAGGGGCTTATAGAACATATTTAGGGCTTTCAGGGAGAAATTTTCAGCAATTCTTCAGGTGCACCCAAATTCACTCCTTGGTAAAATCACTGAAGTCGTGATTTCGCAAAAAAATCGAAATTCGCGAACTTCAAACGGGCATATCTTGAGAAATAATTGGAGTTAGAAGACAAATGAGCCCATTTTTTGCAACCTCAGACTCTGAGCTATTCAAATATATAGGTTTCATAATGATTTGAGGAAGTTGCTAAAAATCCATATGTCCGCTTGCCAGCCCACTGTGGCCAATTCAAAATGAATGATCTGTCTGTTTATCTATCTTAAAAACCTACATCTGGGACATTTTTAGACAGCCACTGATGGAAGAAAATATTTATATAGTCAGAATGATAACTGATGATTTGGAGGAATCCACTGTAAAAATGCTCAGCCTTTAATCTATATAAAAAGCAATTATAGAATCTTCAACTCATTATTACAAAAAATAAATAAATAAATAAAAATTTAAAACGTCTGAAAGATTTTTCAGTCAAGCCATCTGAGTGCTAAATGTGAGAGGTTTTAACTTTTGAACTGCTGATCAAATTAAACACAAATTTGGAAATCATGTTTTCGGCTGAGAATCTAACTACAATATGTCAAATTGAATGGGGCTGAAAGGGGGGACGGGGCTAAAAGTGAGTTCACCCAACCAGAAGTGCCATACATGTTGAATACTGTATTTACTTTCTTAGGGTTTCCAAAACCATTTTGTTAAAAGCCACTATTATTAAGTTTACAACAAAAAATTTTTTTTAAAATACTTTGTAAGAAAAGACTTCTTCAAATTTATCAAAGTCCCGGGCATAACGCTGAATTGCCTTGGACACTATTAAGTATGATGTTCGTCTACCTCAAAATCCATCTTTCCCAGTCCTTTCTATCTTCTTTCTGCCTACCCTATTTCCCAACGGTATCAACTACTGAAGCTCCCCCTAACTGACCTAGGTATGACAAAAAACTCCATCCAGTGGTGAGGCCCCAATTTTGGAGCTTTGGGGAGTGTGGAGTTACCATTATCTCCAAGTCCACTCTCACCCAGAGTCGTAGTATTTGTCAGGGTCCCATCTATCGGTTAAATAGACACAATCGTTTACAGACTATTTGTTTACAAAATATACGTATAGAAAATTGATCTACACACCAAGCATGTACAAAACACGACTTTGGTATAAAATAACCCAACAACATGTCGTAAAAACCAACATTACCATTAGTTTTGATTATAATACTTAACATACATTAGTTTTCATGGAAAGTACAATATGCACAGTTAACAGAAATTATTCGCACCTCATGAAGAATCAGAATATCAACTAAAAATTATTGCTTATCGCATTAAATTTTGAGATTGAAGAATTCAAAGCAATCTTTGATATGGCAACTTCTGATAATGAATCATCTTTCTGGATTCATTCTAAGCTTTATTTTCATACCAAGATTGTCATAATGTGTTGAATGAATCTGGAGTTATAAAATTGCCCTTCATTGTACCTACATAATAGATATCAGACCAGATATTGTCTGTCTTCACAAGCAAACATAACATAAAGAGGTTTTAATGTTAAACAATTTTATTCAATTAATTTAATGACTAAATGATACCTTAATAAAATCCATTTAACTTCTATAAAAGAATAATTTGTTAAAAATTGACCAGCATGCACTTCTTCTTGGCTCCTTATTGCATTATAATGAAACTAATATATTTTCCTTCTTTCTACAAGTAACAGGGTAATTTAATTTACAATTATTAATTTTAAAATCTCTTAAAAAGAAAAAAACTAAATTAAACTTATCACATTCTTCAAAAAATAATCTAATGATTAATTCTCCAAAATGCTTCCTCAAACGAAATATTTTGTCTTATTTATGGGATTTTAATTTCAACATTTCATAAGATGTCCAATCGATTTTATTGCAAAACTGAATTTTTAATGACATATTCCTTCATTGAATAATCTTTCCAAAAATGCAAATATTTTCAAGAAATTAAGAAAAAGGGCAAAAATAGAGGAGGGGGGGGGGGGAGTGAAAGTAAAAAGATTCTTGTCCAACGCCAGGCAAGCTAGCTCGTAATATTTTCATAAAATGAAGATACATAGTTTTCACGATGTGTTAGGATGTATTTCTATAATCTATATTTGAACCCACGTGTACATTATATTGGTCTACTCTTTATTTGTATAATAGTAGTCACGTTTATATATACGTTATCACTTTCCACACACGTTTTTTAAAATGAGATTGTCCAATTGCCAAAGATGAAATGCAAACAAAAAAGTAATTGAAAACCGGTGTTGCTACGACAGAAAATTCCAACTTTACCAATTTTAAAATAAATTGTTACAAAATTGAATTCCCATAGATTTGGTAGGTTTTAAAAACCTAATCTTTGCAATCTTTTTATTTTAAAAATGTTAATACATCTAATTGTTACAATTTTAAATAAATAAATTTAAAGTGAGATTCGTTTTATTTAAAGAATATTAAGTTGACATTTATTTTTATGGCAAGAAAGATTATTTTAAAACAAGTTAAAATTGTTACAATAAATTAATTAAAAGATTAAAACGTTTGTTTAATTTATTTCTAAAAAATATTTAGTTGGCAATTATTTTTATAGTCAGAAGAAATATTTATTGTTTAAAAAAAAACTAAATTGTTACAATTTTAAATAAAAGACATTCGTTTTATTAATTTGAATAATATTCAGCAATGACAATCATTTTTACAGAAGAGCAACTTTTTTGAATATTATTAACTCTGACAGACATTATTTCAAGAGAAATATTATCAACAATAAATTATACAGATAGATTAAGAAAGCAACCATGAAATTTTCAAGGGGTTCCACTAGTATTCGAAATTGTATAAAATGATAAAGGGAAAAAAATCTTGATCATAAGCATGGGAATTGGAAAAATAAAAAAGGAATTGAAAGGTATGAAAGGGTTTCCATTTTTTTTAACTTCTTATATTTTAAGGAATCACAAAAAGGGATAGATACAAAAAAATAATTGCCATAAAAAGTAGTTAGCTGAATTGGAAGTATTTAACATAAAATGAAAACTTCAGGTTTAACTTACAATATGAGATGAAAAATGTGACATAATCTGAAGGGAGCAAAAAAATAATTGATTAAAAACTAAAACGTTATCACTTAAAAGAGAGAGAGAAAAAAATGATTCAAATGACTTTCAATCATTATTTAAGCAAAAAGAGAAAAAAATAATTCTATAAATAAATTACGCATCAGCAAACAGATTTAAAAATATCCTAAGAGACTTAATTATATACAAGTGTTAAATATTACAATTACTTTGGAGTATTTTGGAATGTTAGGGTAATATGCAATAAGTTTGTCATGTTTTCCTTTCGTGATACATTTTTTATACATAACTAGATGAATACCCGTCCCAAGAGGGGTAAAATGAATTCCCTGGACAGAACAGTTTTGTACTATTTTTATTTTCTTCTTACGATGATTAAAATCAAGATATAATGATACTAAACCTTATGTTTAGGATCCTTATTCCAATTTTGATCATAATAGCTTACATGAGTTTGATTCTAGAAAATGTCTAAAATTTAAGGCTCAAACTTAAGCAGGTGTAAGAAAAAATTGAAATTCAGAGAATCTTGCTTAATGGGGGTCTAATAACTATGGAACAAATTCAATGCAAATCTGAAATATTTTAATTTTCAAATAGGAGGTTGTGCCCATATAATGCCCCTAAAACACCTTTAAAATATCCAAAAGAAACTAGCCTTTTGGAGAATATTAATTAATGGATGTCTAATACCTATTGTTAAAATTTCACAAGTTTTCAAGAAGGGTTTCCACCTGCTTTCCTAAGTTTTCAGGGAGGATTTCCACATCCTTTTACCCCTTTGCATAAAACTAAGTTAAACTAAATATAGCCCACATTATGACCCCTTACACCTAGCAGCTGTGTTCCAAAATTCACGATGATCGGTTAATTAGTTTAGGAGTGAATCCTGTGCATACGAATATGTAACCATATACACATACCTAATTTTATATAAATAGATTTTTTTATAGTCACTATTATTTTTAATATATAATCTATATTTTCTTAACATTATTAGATTTAGAATTTTAAAATTTTATCTTTTCGGCATTCAAGCTTTTTCTTTCTATATTCATCATTAGTTTTTTTGTTTTTTTTGCTGTCAGTACTACTTTTTTCTTCTGTTTCTTGTTTTTCTCCTTGTTTTATCATTTTGTTTCAACCCTCATTAATATTTTTTTAATTTGCTTACCATCCCCAGGATTAGGATTAGCTCCCCCCCATAATAAGAAGCATCAGTATTAAACTATGCGATTTATGTTTATTATAATAAAATTAGTGTCTATTCTTACACAATTTAAAGAATGCATATTTAGCTCATTTCTAGTCAAAAACTTAATTTTATAATTATACTAGCAAATATATGCTCCCTCAGGGAGGAATGTATCATGGCAAACAAACATATACTACACTGACCCCCAAAGGAAGAAGTAATGACAGAGGATTATAATAGAATATCTGCCCCCACCCCACCCCCCAAAAAAGGAGATGGTAGTCCCTGGGAATATGGCCTCCTGACAACGGAACAGATTCTACATTACTCCTTTCCACAAAGGAAGGGAAGATGTAATACCTGGGCAGATTACCCCCCCCCCCTAAAAAAAAATAAAAGAAAAAGAAAGAGGTAATTTAAGGGAGGATGGTATTATGACAACAGAATAAATACTACACTACCCACCCCATTAAAATATAATACAATATATTAAATCAAGGTTCGTTTTTTTCATTCATTTAAGAAATACCTAGTCATAAAAACATTATTTTTATGGTTCTTTAGACTTTTGGCTAAGATCAAAGAGTAGTATCTGTTCTCAGCATGCCAGAGACATCAGGCGTTTTACTATCGACGAAACATTAGATCTATTTTTGTCCACCATTATATAACATAATTATACAGAGTGCAAAAAAAAAAAAACGTTCAAAATATAAACACACGAAATGTCATTGATAAATTATACTATCTATATCTAATTATTAATAAAAAGAATTTTGAATATGAAAATTTCTAGAAAAAAAATTGAAATGTTTAAATTTTAAATAAGAGCCATAATGTACTATGTTCTTTTTTTGTTTTTAAGAACTAGAGGCAATATTATAAAAGAGATGATTTGCAATTGTTACTGATATATTGGGATAATATAAAAAGAAAAATGACTCAATCAATAATTTAATATTTTACTCTCATACTAATCGTGACAAATTTATAGTATTAATACTTTGGTCTTTTTGTTTTTCTGAATTTAGAACTAGAATAGAACTGAAACATGTTGCAACTTGACATTATTAGGTCTTTTCTTTCTGATCAAAGCTTGCGAGTAACTTTGGACGGTGTCTCTGGTGTTTCTCAGGGCTCTATTCTAGGCCCAATACGGTTTCTTCTCTATATAAATGATCTTCCAGAGAAAATTAACATCTATGCTGATGATACCATTCTATTCTGGTGTTGCTTCTTGCCCATCTCCCTCGGATCAGTCGAAATATGCAGCTGATCTAAAAGTTGACCTGGGTTCAGTTGTGGATTGGGGTACGAAATACCTTGTTTCATTTAATCCAGAAAAAACTCAGCTCGTGTCTGTCAATTGTAAGCGTGTCCCTTTTCTTCCTGAGATTCTCATGGATGGTTCTGTTCTTGAGGAAAAATCGACTCTAAAACTTCTTGGTCTTTCTCTCATTAAATCTTTCTTGGAGTTCATACATTAGATTCATTGCTCTTTCTGCTTCTCTCTATCGCTCCAAACACTTTCTCACACCTGAGGCTATTCTCTATCTCTACAAATGCACAATCAGACCATGTATGGAGTCCTGTTGTCATATTTGGGCTGGTGAATCTCTGTCCCATTTGAGGGTTCTTGATAAGGTGCAGAAACGTATCTGTAATTTGATTGGTCCTACTATTTCTTCTTCTATGTATCCTCTCTCTCACATAGACGTGATGTTGCTAGTCTCAGTCTTTTCTATAAATACTATTATGGCATGTGTTCTTCAGAATTATGTGATCTATTCCTCGCTTCTTTTGTTCCAGTTCGTTTGACTCGTTGGTCTAGTGGTTTCCATCAATATATATATATATATATATATATATATATATATATACACACACACACACACACACACACTTGCAAACTGTCTAGATTCAGAGGGTCTTTGGAGGACCCTTTTTTAGAGTTCCAGTTTTGGGTGGAGTATTTTTTGAGAGAGTTGATTTTAGGGAAACATTTTTAAAAAAACAGTTTTAGGTTAATATTCAAATGTGAGAGAGCGAGAGAAATGTTATATGATAAAAACAAACAAAATAATGAATTCACAAGCATAAGTTCACAAAAGAGATATTTTATATGTTTAAAATAGAAGTCTAGATTGATAGGCAAACATAGAATGGTTGTTCATATTTTGAGAGTCCTTGCAGAACAAGAGGGATTCATTAGCCGAGATATCAAGGAAGTCAGAGTCGATAGTTTAAGAGCCTGAAAAGGTCTGAAAAATCGGAAACCAAAACTTCCCCACTTTCAAAACTTCATTATAAAATGTTCATTTGATTGAAGGTTATTAATAAGAGTCAATGCTCATTTGTTTTCATTATAGAAATTTCATTGAGAAATGCTAGAAGTATTAAAGTGGTTAAGTTTATACATTTGTTTTCAATCAGCAGACAATAGGGTGAAAGAGTTAATGCATTGTGTATGTATCTGTGTTAGTGTCAGAAGTGCTATTTATGCATGAATTGAGAAATGCATTTTTAGTCTTCCCATTGCCCGACAGAGGGCGAGGGAAGCTAACGAGATGGCGATGTTTGCTCTGTCATAGATTTTGGGCTCAACATACTTGTTGAAGGAAAACCCTGTCTTTTTATTTACTTGTGGTTGATCAAAACAGCAAATTTGATAAATTCCGAGACATGCATCTGATTAGCGTAAGAGTGCATGTATTGACTGTATGCGCAAAAACGAGTTTATGTATTTTCACTTTACCACCAAAGGGTAAACTTGGTCACTACAGATCTAGTTAGATATAAAATTTCCTAAGTAACATTGGTTAAGTAGTAAGTAGCAGTGATCACTACCATTCATCTGTTATGATGTCATTCATTTTCAAGTAAATATATTTCTTTCTTGGTAATTACACACAGCCAAGCAAGAATCAGAAACCTTTAGTAGTATACTAGATGCACAGATGTGTAGACTTTTTTTTTTTAGTAGACGACTCGTAACCTTTTAGGTTACGAGTCATCTAGGTAGAATGCAATAAAGGATCCCCCCTCTCCCTCTGATTTGATGGATGAGGTCATTTTATAAAATACTAGCTGGGCTACCCAGCAGAGCATAAAAAGCCACCTGTAATATGCAAATTCAGGAGAAACATTAAATGCTATTATGACAACATTGTGTTTCTCATTCATTTAAACATTTATATTTGACCATCTTTTACATCAAATTAATGCAGAGTTTTTTAACGTTTTATCCAGTTCAAACCTTAAAACTAAAATCCCAAAATAATCAGCAAATGAAAATATTTACTTAGCATTAAATATTGGGATAATCTTAAGCCTTCATCTTCCTCATTTTTATTTAGAAACAGTTTAATTGAAAGCAATTAAACTTGAAAAAAAAAATTAGATATTAATAAAATTTACAGAGGAGAGAATGTTAGGAATAATCTAACCTTCATTTTTTTTAAATTACCCCAAATTACTATTATTTCCCAATATCTTATAATTACCAAATATATTTGTTGATTTTATTTTGTTTTCATTTGCAAAATATTTGTTTAATTTTTCTGTTTAATGCAAAATAGGCTTTAATTTTCCTTCTTGTGAATAAAAATAAAATCAGTGAAAAAGAAATTTGGGTTACCTATATGAACTATGGAATCAGTGGACCGATATTTACCAAGTTTTTGTTACAAAAACTTTGGTGGAAATATCCTTACCACACATCACTTTGAAATTTATTTCAGATACCGAATACAGTTCTGCTGGACCTTTTTTGTGTACTTTTCTATATACTTGCTTTTAGGTACACTTAATCTACATATCCTTGCATGTACTTAAGTACCTATGCTACAGTTTTGTTTTTGTTCTTTTTTTAATTTTGTTACCGTACATTTTTTTTTGTTAAAATCTTCCATTTTACTTAAAGTTTATGTGTTGTTTTGATTTAAACAAAACAACACATAAACTTTAAAGGAATTTGTTTGTTTACATCGAATATAAAACCTTTCTTAGGAAATTTTCATTTTTTGTATTTATAATAACTATAAAAAATATGCTCCCTTCAATTGCATATTTTTGATAGTATATATATAATGTAAGTGTTGAACTTGTAAGAATTTCTTGTTGATGTACACTACCTCCTTCCCCAAAAAAGGAGGTAATGGTCTTATGACAGCAGAACAAATACTACAATTACCCCCCCCCCCCCCTCCAGAATTGAGCATTTAATGATAGTACAATAGTACTTTAATAATAGAAATAGTATAGTTTCGGATTCAGACAGATACCAAATCTTCATTAGTAATATATTTGTCAAAGATTCTTCATTTCAAGGTTACCACTGGTCACAAAATGACAGACAATAGTTTCGGCTAGAAACTTTAAAACCTTACTAAAGACTTTATTTAATACTCATATAAATCAATGGCGTAAATGAGCAAATGCTGTTGAGGTGCTCCTGTTTGATTCAAAGGGCAGACCGGAGACAAGTAGGTAAACTATCTTAATTTATATAACGGATGGGTTTGAAGGCGCACGCATAAAATTGGACACACATCTAAATTGCAGTAATGAAGATATGAAAATCTTAATTCTCCCATCCCAGCAATGGTTAAACCCAGTGCTTGTTCAAGGAATCATATCTGTTTTTGTGTTAAATATCTAAAAGATTACACACCAAAAAAGAAAATTCATGTCAAAATTGCACAAGTAACAGATGCTTCCCATCTATGATGAACTCAATTTAGTTCTGAGAATAAAACAGGCAGTTCATAATGGTTAAATGATTTTAATAACTTTTTTCGTATTAATTAAGAAAATTTTTTTTTTTTAAATCTTTGAATTAAAAATTTAAATTTTCATTCTATTTTAGTTAATACTTTAAGTAAAATAGAATGAAAATTTTAAAAGTAAAATTAAAAAGAAATGTGAATTTAGAATGGCATTTATTTAGCCTTTTTTATTTTTAAAGTGCATTGTTCTCTATATTATAAAATTGTGTGATGACTTTTCATGTTTCTCATCTCTACATTATTTAACATGAACTTTTTTTTTTATTTACTATTAATCATTATTTATTGAAATCAAAAATGAAACAGCAAAAAATATTAGAACTTTAAAAAAATCCTATTTAAAAAAATATTATGAAATTAAATCCACCAGAATGCATTTTAGTTTCTTCGTAAACAAGTCAGCCATTTCAAGCTTTCGTTAATAGTTGTCGAAAAAGAATGTATAACTTTGTGACTCTTCGAAATTTGAAAGCATTTAAACTGTGGAATAGTAAGTCATTTTTGGCTTTAATATTCTTCACAAATCTTCATGTATTAAAAGATTGAAAGTTTTGGAATCTATTTAGATCCAATTATTTTATAAATAGAGATTAAAACATCATAGCAAAATTAGTTCTAATTTTATAACAATTTGGTTCAATTAATAATTTAATAAGCAAACAATACTGTAATAATTAAATTTAACTTTCAAAATCCTATTTTTTAAAATTAAGAAAGATTATTATTTTGATTGAATTCATGCCACCCTACATAGATATAAATATGTATAATTACACCTACCTTTGCTAAATCTGGAATATCTCCTTTGTCAATGCCAACATTCTGAAAAAGAAAAGTATTTAACATATATTGATATATGTACGACAAACATTTAAAAAAAAAACAATCTGTATATAGATATATAAAGTAAAGTTGTCTGTGCGTGTGTCGCAGCATCACAGTTAAACGGTTGACCTAAGAGCCAAACTAACTGCAGATTTGGAATCAGCACTTTCGATTTGATGTTTTTATCGATGTCAGAAATTATTGAATTTTTTTTTAAACTCATTATTCAAAACTAAAAGTACGTAAAAATATTAGAAACAAATGCTTAGTGTTCTCTTTTAGCTGACCAAACAACTACATATTGTTTACTGTAAAGAGGAAATGTTTATCTTTTTTTTTTCATTAAAAATGGATAACAATATTTGATAAATGTTCACTAATATATTTTTTACTTTAATAAGAATTTTTTAATTTTATATTTACGTTTCTTTACTTAATTTAGGCAATGGAACTATTTTAGAGCTCTGTCGAACTAAAACACTATAAGTAGGTTAAAAAGACAAAATATTTTGGTTAGATCAGTGGTCTTGTGCATAACACGTTTGCCTTCTTTTCAAAAATTTTATGCCACTATCTCACTAGACAATCGTTTTTTTTGCTATCGCGTTCCAGTTATTTTCTAGCTAATATCATAAACCTGAATAATTTTTATTTAAACAAAAAAAAAAAAAAAAAAATGTTTTGAACTTCTAATCTTGGCTATAAAATTCAAGTTGAGAAACCCAGCATACATGCTAGTACTTTTATAATTAGAATAATTCATTTTTTTTTATCACCAAAGACATCTTATCTGGAGATTTGGCTACCCATTTCTATCAAAGGTTCAGTTTTTCATCATTTTCACAGTAAGTTTAAAATAGCATTTTTGTTCTTGTTAAAAGTTGTTTTTATCTTTTTATTTCTCTTATTAAAAGTATATTAAAATAAATATTAATTTTAAATAGTTACAACCATTAAATGCTTAAGCCTGCAATCTTCCTGAATTAAAAACATCATTTAAACTAAATTAAAAAGAAAAAGAAAATGATTTTACTCATAATTTTGTAAATTTTAGTCTAATAAAAATTTAAAAATTAAGGCAAAATGTCAATATTTCATCTTCCTTCCAAATCATTAGTTGGATGTTGGAGAGTTATTCTGATAGTCAACAGATTTCTTTCATCGACACTTCTGTAACTTCAATGCTTCAGAAGATTGATGGCTGTTGGGAGGTGGTAGTGGTGGTCAAGTGGATAATGAAGTGGACTGGGTGTGCCAAGTTTGAATCCTGTCCGTTCCATAGGACCTCTTTCACATGGATGTTGGCAACCTTCCCTTAAGTACATGATTCTAAAAACAACCAGGGAAACGAATGCCAACAGAATCAAACTGGTCAAAAAAGTCATAGCATGCTCCTATTTTGCTGCTAGTCGGATGGGTCGGGGGTATTTATGTTGAGGGGGGGGGGGGCAGTAAGTTCATTGGAGCACATTCAGTGGAAGTACTTGTAAAACAAGCACAGGGATTCAACACTGGGGTGATGCGACAGTGTGGGACCTATTAGATTAGAAATTCTTTTTTGTACCCTGTCCAAGAGGGAGAGACTAGTGGTTGATGCACTAACCCAGATGTGGCAACAATACTTTATGCACGGGCGAACGGTGGCTTTATAGAGATATAGAATACTGGCCGGTATGAGAAGTTTTCTAGCCTGGTAGAGGGAATCTACCTTCTTTGCGGCTGTTTACTAAATCTCTTGCCAGGAGATATTTCAAATGTTTGATTTTTTTTCACGCACTACAAATTGTTGCAGAGTAGATTTATATAAAAAGTTGAGATGTTTGGATTTCGTAATAGTTGTTAGCCAGAATTTGTGCAATCCGGTTTAAATGATTCAAGATTAAAATTCAAGTGTAAATGGCATAAAACCGTCTGGTAACAAGATTAGATGTATATGTGTAAAAATAATGTTAAAAACGGTATTTCCCACATAAGGATAGATTAAGCAGAAAAATAGAAAATTCCATTAGATGTCAAAAGATTAAAACTAGGGTTGTGTGTAAGGAGATGACGTCATGGGCAGAAAGTCTGAAGGGACACATAGCGATGACGGTAGCAAAATCTTCTTCTTCGGCAGCCTTTGTTGAAGGTCTGTCTTCGTTCACCTCTCCCCCTCCTTCCGAGTAGGCGATGTGAAACTAACGTAATATGTAACTATACAGCGCTGTAAAAGTTACAACCATTAATAAGCAAGTCAAATGTTGTTAGCTTATTTTAATGTTATTTGTCACCTTATTGCAGAAGGAAGGGAAAAAAACAGTGAAACTGCTGCTGCTATATTCTTCACTACGACTATGATGACGGCTTAACAACAATGGAAACGAAGAGAAAGAGACACTACTACCCATTGAGCAAACTACTTACGTGTACACGAGATTACAGCTGTTTCTTGTAAATGCGAAGATGATTACGAACAATCGGTTAGGGATCGAAAGAATTCCCCATTTAATGTTACAAACAGCTTATTAGTGCCACGCAATGTTCAAACACATTCTCTGGTATAAATAGATTTCAGGCGCTTGGGATGCAGAGTTCAAATCCTATCTGATCCATTATTATCATTTACACACTAATATTATTGAGAAAGACATGAACCCACAATCTCCCTCTCCCAGCTATAAATAAGTTTGCCACTTAGATACAATTAACAGGGATGTGAGTATTGATTTACTCCTCTCCAGAAGTTAGGCACAAGGCCAGTTTTTATCTTACTCCTACAAGTAAGATGTGACCCAAGGTCGGGTCGGGAAAGTGGGGTTTAAAAATTGCCTGGGCAGCCCCGTCAGCATTCAGGCAGTAAGCAATAAACTTACTCCTCCCCAAAGAGAGGAGGCGAAGCCTGGGAGGGTGAACCTCCTAGAACTGCACAGGACAGACCCATAGACCGGCGTAAATCAAGCCCCGAAGGCCAAGACAATACCAGTCTATGGGGTGCAGTATCCATCGGAACAGATATTACACTTTGATCTTAGCCAAAAGGACAAGTTCGTTAACAGGGACGCGAGTAGCAAATGACAAAAAAAAACTAAATTCGAAATAAATCCCCCCCCCAATGTGTGTGGAGAGGGCAGTGCAAAAAAGAACCCACACAAAAACAATTGTTTCCTAAACAACTATCAGTTTCAATTAATAAAGTCAAAATAAAGAGAAAGACATTGAGTACAGTACACATGTGGGGGGAAAGGAGACAAGAAGTCATTCTTTGATGAAACAAGTCATCTAACTCCCATACACCCATCATGAATCGTTTGAAATCTTAGCCTTTGTTCAAAATTAACATTTTCAGTTTTCAGAGAGAACCGTCATAATAGGGAAAAGGAAGGCAAGATGAAAGAAAAAGAGAAAAACAGGAAAGGAGAAAGAAAGATAAAGTGAGATAAAAGAAGAGAAAGAGGGAAATAAAATCCAGTCAGATAGCAACGAAAAATAATGTAAACCTCTAGCGATTTGACAGAAATCAGCTTTTTCTTAGTTAAAAAAAAAGAAGCAGACTTTGACCAAAAAGCGGAGAACTTGCATACATAGGAGGCTCTAGCGATTTAAGCGGAAATCCACTTTTTCTCAATTAAAAAATCTAAAGCAGAAAGTCGCATCCTTGATTAATCATATACAACTAATCATTTACAATAAGTATTGTTTTGGAATTAAATAATACTACCCAAAAAGGGTTGATTTGCCATAAAACAGAGCTAAATCGACAAAGTTAGAAAACAGTTTTACTCACTTCAGCAACTTTAAGGAATTCTGATACTTTATCCATCCGCACCAGGAACTTCTTATAAATATCTAGTGCTTCTTTGCACTGCTTCTTGTTCATATCAAAGTACTTTTCTAGAAAACAAAGAAAATCATACTTCTGAAACATTTTTAAATTGTCTTTATACGTGGAAATATCATGAGCATTAAGTGAAAATATACATATAAAAAAAAGAAAGAAATTCAAAAAAGAAAATATATTTCTGAATGACCATTTCAACTAAAAACATTTCAAAGAAACATGTTACAATAATTTGAACCTCCTAGAACTGCACAGGACAAACCCACAAATCGACGAAATCAAGACCTGAAGGCCAAGACGACACCGATTTATAGGGTGTAGTATCCATCGGAACAGATACTACACTTTGATCTGGGACAAAGAGCCAAGAAACTCCACTTGAATTGATCACTGTATAGGGAGATAAATTTTGATGTCCAAAATGCAAGCTAGTTGAAAGGGAATCCTTTCTCTTTCTTTCCTTTGTGCAGGCATGAATCTCAAGTGCCACTTGAGATTTGAACTGGGATAATTTATACATAGGCAAAAAGTCTGCAAATCTGTTGGCTCCACCTTAGAGAAGGCAGCTGTGTGGCATTTGTTGGTGGTGGTGTGTTGAAAAGAAGGAATAGTTACTGGACTGACAATGTTCCGGCTGATATAACCTCTGATCTTCTTCATGGATCCTTGACATTGATTAACATTCGGTTCTAAGTGAGTCTTCTGAAGGCGATAAAAACTAAGAATAATATAATAATTAACACTTCTTCCTTAGTAATGGTTGACGAAATGGAATAATCTACCCCCATTGATTAAATAAAGGGTTTGTATAGGTTCCCAAGTTTTAAAGATGTACCTGAAGAAGATCAGAAGTTACATCGATAAAAACATAACATCCAAGATGAGAATAGTAGTCCAAATAATCCAAATCATCAATCCTCATCTAAAAAATTCTGAAACATTACAATTTTTATTCTTTTATTTATTTACTAGCTGAATACCTGCCCCATGGCCAGGGAAGAAGTCGGCTCAACCCGACCGAGGTGAACACCGCTGCCACAACATTTAAAAGGTTCAAAGCTGTCTAAATCTCTGGACTACATGACAGTCCATGCACGGCAGTCCTGAGCAGGATCAGATGAGATGGATAACAAATCGTGATTCTACTGTCGAAGGTCAACCACCTGTGGAGCTGAGAGCTCAGTCAAGTCCTCCTTGATGGTTGTTGTCCAGATTCTCAGCTGTCCACCGATAAACCTGTGCCATCCAAGCAAAGAGATAGGGAGGATTAATTCTCCATCTGGCAACAAGCTGTATGCCCAAACCATCGAAGGCAGACAGCAGAAACTTTAGATTGGAGGTGTTAGCAGAGAACAGCAGTTGAGACGTCAACCTGCCGGCAATGCAAAATGCGGCAGAGGCAGCTATTGTCAAAAACTTCCAACTTTCACCAATCAACCACCCTCATTGGACATATCTCGCAGCTATAGAGGATCTACCAGATGACAGCTTGATAGACACACCTCTTTATTGACATGAAAATTTCCCGACGCCCCCATAAGAACCGTTGAACCATTGAACAAGTGCAGTAATCCAAAAATTTAAATGTCTCTCTAACCATATTGTTTTCACCCCCACTCCCACCAAAGATACGTATTGCCACACACATGGTACACAAGACGTTTTTGACTTAGTATTCAGAATACATAGACCTTATTCAGCCATGGTTATCAGAAATAATTATGTGTCTATTTGCTTATTACTAATTATAGTCTTTACTCATGTCAGATTTCAAATTCTAGTGTCTTTTTTCTGAAAATCACTGCAAATGAAGAATAGAGAAGTCAAAGTCTTTTTTAGAATTCTTACATCTGTATGAGAGACTAAGATTAAATGGATGCATCTTATTTTAGATGCGTTTAAGCATCTTAAGAGGCTCTGACCTTCATTAGTCCTGTGGCACTATAGTGGCCGAGGGGCACCTCCGTGTGGGTTTTTTGTCTGAGGCATCATCTGGAATTGCCCCGGGGGACGGTTTTGGCACTATTGTAAAACTAATAAAATTCACATTCGTTCAGACCGGTTTTTCCGCAATAATCCTTGGCCTACGTTGTAATTAAGACTTTCTTCGTTTGGAATCAGTTTGTTCAAATGAGGGGGGAGCAAACATCTGCTAGCATTAATATTTCATTCTCTGCACGGTTGGAGAATTCGTCGGTGTCTTGCCTTCAGGGACAATTGCATTTACAGCTGAAAATGGAATGCAGAATAAAAATCAGGACTTTAGTCTTTTTTAGAAAATATATAATTTATTTCCTAATATTCCATTATTCCTCCCACTAAGGCTGCCACACGCATGCATCTGTTACAAGTGAAGGCAAACTGAAAAAATAATTCACTAAACAGGTATCCCGCCCTCCACTCTTCACCACACGACACCCGCTTACAAATTGTCACGTCTGGGGAGCCATCACCTTTTCGCCGCCCCAATACGGAACGTTGATTGACAGGCTTCTTCACTTGTAGTCATTTTTCATAGTCATAGCGCAGTGCCCCTTTAATCAGGCTATATTATCTTTTAGTCATGCTTGGCTCAGAGTCACGCAAAAAGGGTACTTTTCCGTTCTTCTGCCACAGTCCGATTAAGTTTGAAATAACGCTTTCACTAGTCTGTAAAACTTGAGTTTAAAATAGAATTTTCATTGCTAAAATTGAGTTTTTATATTTAAAAAACAATTTGTGTTAAAGACATTTTTTTACACCTCTGTATCTACAATAAGCAATAATATTAATGCTATGATAAACTTCCAGAATTATCTTCCTTTATCGGAACTCTTAAAAAAACTGATAACTCAAAGATGGCTGCTTTGCATGCTACACTAGCAATAAAAATAATAGCACTGTAATGTCTAATAAAACCGCTATTTTAATAATAAAAAAATGGTGTGGTAATTAAATTCAAGTGTTTGTACTCACCTAACAAGTTAATTATACCATCATTGTAACAAGCAAATAATCGGATCAAATCTTTAAACAAAAGTAGAAAACAAGCATTGATAACGCCATTGGTCAGTTCGTTAGGAGTGCACTGGAAAAAATTAAATAAAAACATTTTATTAAGAAGTTCTAAACAGAGTTATACAACATTGAAATAAAATATGACAATTTTCTAAAATATTCAGAAAACCATAACCACCGGGCAAAACCAGTGGGAAAACAGGTAAATAGTAAACTAAACCAAATAAAGTATTGGTCGTTTGGGTCGAGGAAAGACTCAAAGAAATGATAAATCTAAAATCAAAGGCAGCAATAATGATTCCCAAAACGTCACAACATAACTCAACATTATAAACAAACTAGAAGAATGCCCTTTCCATGTTGGATAAAATTAATATTCCAAACAAAACAGTTTTGTACTACCTTTATGCCCTCTTACGATGATTAAAATTAAGATATAATACTAAACTTTATGTCTAGACAATTTATTCTAATTTTGATCAAAATTCATTAAATGATTTTCATTTGCGAAAATGTCTAAAACTTAAAGCATCTTAAGAAATTGAAATTCAAGGAATCTTGTATAATTGGTGTCTCATGAATATGGATCAAATTTAATGCAAATCTGAAATATTTTAATTTTCAAATAAGGGTTGTGCCCATATTATGGCTCATAAAAACTCAAAGAAACTGAAATTTGAGGAATATTTATTATTTGATATCTAATATCTATTGTTAAAATTTCACAAAGGGCTTCCACCTCTTTTTTTACAAAGGTAAATTAAACTAGATATAGCCCATATTTGTAACCCTTATGTCTAGCAGCTGTGTTTCAAAATTCATAATGATCGGTTAATTAGTTTAGGAGATACAGAAAACAGTTTTCATTCCTTCAAGAAAAGACGCTTCCTCTACGAAATAAAAGTCCCAAACTCAGAAAGATAAAGAAGTTTAATTAAATGTTCTACTAACTTGGCTGGCTAAGAGCAGAATATAAAGGTTCATTCAAATAACGATGATAAAGAGGCACTTGAAGAACCAAGTCAACTCACGATGGTCCCCAATGAGGCACAACATTGATAAGTGGGCAAATGCCTCCAGTTAATAGTTTTTCTAGGACATTGCAGATTTTATAAAACTTGTAAACTTTCATAAAAATGTATTCATTAATAAGTGATAAGTATGGCAACATCCTGTACAGCTTAGACTATTTTCAGACATAGGGGGAAATCTGGAGGTAGTTAGTTGGTCCTGATCACAAAGGGTGGAATTTTATGCAAAGTTTTTATTTATTTTTAAGTTTGGCTTTATCAGATGTTGAGATCAAGTTTTGTCCATTAATGATGGTTGAAATAGATGTCTTACATCTGTTCAGGACCCTGTTTGTTTTCTAGAACCCTTTTGCAGCAGTTGTAAAGATGACTTAGGTTTCAGGGTATCTCTTTTGTTGAAAGCAATTCAAGAAGTGGTTTTTGTGCACAATGGCGACAATGCATTCAAAGGTGTACCGTGGCTTGCTGTTTGGTCCCTGTTGGAATTATTTAGAGGGTATAAAACTCAATACCAGTGATTAATCAATCAGATATATAGGAGGCGACACAGGACATATTCTTTTCTGAAAATGGGATGCAGGAGAATTTTAGAGGTGAAAGATCTGAAGCTGTCCCAATCAGCTCTTGAGTATCGATACACTCTCTGATGGAAGGGGACATCCAAGGCCTTTCTAAATGTTATTATTTGTGTATAATTTTGGTTATTCGGACTACATTTCTCATCTTGAGTGTTATCACAAAGTTTCGGCCGCTGTAACCTCCGGCCTTCTTCAGGTGTATCTCTTCGAACTCGGGAATATTTCTGCTGAACTCGGGAATCTGGACGGAATTTCGAACGGAATTTGTGTGATGATAACACTCAAGATGAGACAAATAACCAAAAATATACAAATTATCAATCCTCATCTCAAAAATTCAGAAAGTTATTATTTGTGTGTTCATAAGACACACAAACATTGAAAGATAATTCTGAAATAAAAAATCTTATAGTTTCCACACATTAAAAGTACATGGGTCGGCAGAAATTTTAATTCTACTCCTTTGCTATAAATTATTTGTTGTTCTTATTTTCTGTTCATGAGTTCTCGACTTACCTATTCTGGATTTTACCAATTTTTACTTTTTAAAAGAATCTTCAAAGGAAAAGGTAAAAAAAAAAAAGAATAACAGGATTAAATATGAAAATACGTACATCAAATTCAAGAAGGGCATCCATTTGTTTTTGCAACACAGGAAGAGTTTTGAGAAGCTGAAAGAAGAATTGATTTTTAATTAACACTTAACAATAACCTGTTCTTACAATTAATATAAAATACATGATAAAAAAAAACCTTATTTAAAAAACAAAACGATTTTTAAAAAAATCAAAAACCTTTCAGTTTAAAACCTTCATTAACATATGTTCAACTTGGGCCAAGTTTAGCTATCTCATAATTTTATTAATATAGAGATTATATTAATAAAATTATGAGATAGCTAAACTTGTTTATTTTTTGTGTCAACTTAAATTAATGTGTAGTTATCAAAGTTAAGATTTTTTATACAATTATATTTATTGAATAAAAAAAAAAGGGAAAACTAAAATGGATTTTAAAAAATCATTTAAAAATCAATTGTAAACCTGACAAGCTTAATATGTAAAAGTGAATGCATGCTTTTTATTCATTAAAGCTGTAATTTTGAATGCTACTTACAAGAAACGATTCATTATTTGTAAAATTGTTTTTTACAATTAGTCTGTCATTTACCATTAATTCCAAGCTTCAATTTATATTTTCATTTGCCTTTTACCAATCTTCTGTTTCAGATGTTTTTTTAAAAATTTAATTATTAAAAAAAAAACATCTGAAACAGAAGATTGGAAAAAGGCAAATGAAAATATAAATTGAAGCTTGGAATTTTACTTAAAATTTTTACTATATATATATATTATATATATATATATATATATATATATATATATATACATGGACGGCGCCCCCCCCCCCCACTTTACGGTCATCAATAATGAAGTTATATATGCATGTGTTTAACCGCCCCCCCCCTTTTAGGAGAGCCCCCCCCCCCCCCAACCCACTTTTATAACTGTCACGCCAGTCCTGTATATATATATATTAGGGGAGGTCGATTTTGAAACTGTAAATAATCGCACTCGAAGAAAGTTGCCAAATAATGTCAAAAGTTACCACAAGAAATATTTTTCTTCAAAACTTTGTATTTATTTGAGCATTGCAACTTTAAGATCAAATAAATCGAGATTTTTTATCACTGCCTAGATTTCACCGGCAGATGTGTCGCCTTAAATTAAACCCGGGTTTTAACAAAAAAAAGTAATACATTACTTAATAATAAATATTTTAAAGTTTATTATTCCTTTTCTTAAGAAATTAAATGTACATATTCAAATTAAAAAGGAATAAAACACTATAATATTTAATGTTATATATAAATAATTATTTATTTACATAGGCGTTTTATTTATTGGATATTTTTTATGGTATTCACCGGTTGAAAATTCAACGGGCGAATTTGAGTTCCCGTGTTGATTGTGTTTTGTAAACACTGTTTACACATTTAATTATCACAAATATATATTGAATTGTCGAGCGCTGGCTTATCTAATCCCACTTTCCCGACCTTTTGTCACACCTTACCTTGTGGGAGTTAGATAAATAAAAACTAGTTCAGCCAGGGGGGTTTACCCCACCAAATAAACCGGTATCGTCCGGGCCTTTGGGTCTGGATTCACGCCCGTCTATTGGGGCTTGTCCGTCCTGTGCAGTTCTAGGAGGTGCACCTCCCAGGTTTTGCCTTCCCTCTTTGGGGAGGAGTAAGTTTATTGCTTACTGTCTGAGGCGGCCCTACCGGGGAATGCCGACGGAGCTGCCCAGGCAATTTTTAAATGGCCAGAGTGCTCACCTCTCGAGCACTGGCTTTCTCATCCCACTTTCCTGACCTTGTGTCAATCTTACCTTGTTGGGGGTAGATAAATAAAACTATTTCAGCCAGGGGTTTTTACGCCACCAAATAAACCGGTATCGTCCGGGCCTTTGGATCTGGATTTACGTCCGTCTATTGGGGCTTGTCCGTCCTGTGCAATTCTAGGAGGTGCACCCTCCCAGGCTTTGCCTTTCCTCTTTGGGGAGGAGTAAGTTTATTGCTAACTGTCTGAGGCGCCCCTACAGGGGAATGCCGACGGGGCTGCCCAGTCAATTTTTTAATGGCCAGAGTGCTCACCTCTATAGCGCAGGCTTATCTAATCCCACTTTCCTGACCTTGTGTCACATCTTACCTTGTTGGAGGTAGATAAATAAAACTATTTCAGCCAGGGGTTTTTACCCCACCTAAAATATTATATGTATTGGAGTTGATGGGAGAATGGATAAGGACACATTGATGTATAAGGAAATTGTGGATGAAAATAGACAGAGAATTATGAAAAAAACTAAGGGACCAGAACACCATTTAACTTTTACAAAAGAAACACCATGTGAAAGTAAATATCTGACACATAGAGTTCTTCCTAATAGTGGTGCAACAGGTGCTGTTCATGCAGATCAAGTGGTGGATGTTTTGCATGAATTCCACAGTGAGAACAGTATCAAGGCTATACTTGTTGACAACACTAATACCAACACAGGTTGCGAAAGTGGAATGGTTGCAATTTTAGAAAAAAAACTTTTTAAAAATCTTCACACAATTGGTTGCTCTTTGCATCATAATGAACTACCTTTCAGAGCCCTTTTTAAAAACATAGATGGTTGCGCAAAGGGCCCTACAACATTGAGTAGCCCTCTGGGGAAATTATGCTCAAATGATTGCCATGATTTACCCCAAATATCATTTTCCACTATTAGCTCTAGAGTCAATTTTTAAAATTGATGAAATACATGATCTTAGTTCTGACCAAAGACTCCTTTATGAATACACAGTAGGTATTTCTAGAGGTAAGGTTGACTCTAGATATGCCTCCTGGAAAATTAGTCCTTTAAACCAAGCAAGATGGTTAACTTTGGCCATCAGGCTCATGTGTTTATGGACTCGTGGTGCATACCCACAAAGGCACACAACAAAACTACACTATGTAGTAAATTTTATTGTAAATGTGTATGCCACTTCTTGGTTTGAAATTAAAAGAAATAGTAAATTCCACAATCAGTAAGTGCACATTTTTAATATGATCCAGAGGATTAAGGAGCAGCCTCAGGAAATCCAAGATATCACATTTAGAAATATACAAGGTAATACATTTTGTTTACTGCCTGAAAACTTTCTATATTCCATGGTTAAATCTGAGGAGATTGAAGTAAGAGAAGAAGCTTTAAAAAGAATTTTGGCCATTAGGTAAGTAATATTTATTCATATATCTCTGACTCAATTATTTATTCCAATTTATAGAATGATTTTTAAAGATTTTATCTAATTTCACCATAATTATTAAAGCAGTACAGATTGGAATTTTTTAATAATTCAATTAATTAATTTGTTCTTTCAGGAATGAGGAGTCAACCAGAAAAAGATTAAAAAGAATACCACCTATTAATTTTAATGCCACACATTGGACACAATTAATAGATTTAAAATTATGCGGCATTTTTGAATCACCATTGACGGAAGATTTTACTGAATCTGAACTTCGAGAATCGTTGATGAATGGAACCAAGCTTGACTTGCCAGATTTGCCCTCACATTCTCAGGGTGTGGAACGGGCAGTTAAGTTAATAACAGAAGCTTCACAAACTGTATATGGTTTTGAAGCAAGGCATCAGCACATTACAGCAAAGTTTTGAGTCAGAAATTGAGACCAGCATTTTTGTCTAAGGGGTCTTATATGGAGCAATTTGACTCTCTATATTAAGCTCCATTAAAATAGTGTTAGGTTTTTCCTTATTTCTTTGCTTGTTATATTTTCACTTATAACAGAAAAAATCATTTTTTTAGGTATTCAAATATTACTGTTTAATTCATAACGTTAAAAGGTAGTTTACAAAAGTGGATACTGAAAATGAAGGGGGGGGGGGCAAATTTTCAATTTGAAGATTTCTTTAATTCATATCATTTTTATAAAATAAAAGGACATTCCCTGATTTTAAATGCTAAAATTATTTGGTTTTCACACCAATATTCAAGCAAATCTTGCAAAAACGAGGAATTTTCAGTATATTCTTGTCTACGATCTTTGATACCAAACGCTCAAAAAACCGCTGAAGTTTTTAGTCTAATTTTTTGCATGAGTATTTAATAGGTCTATATACAACTTTCGGTACGTGCCTTTTTTTAATATTTAAAAAAAAGTGTAAAATCGACCTACCCTAATATATATATATATATATATATATATATATATTTATTTATTATTTGGTAAAGAAAATCAGTACAACATCTACCATTGGTTTCAAGCTCAGGTATTGACCTCCCGGCTATCTTCAGCTTTGTTGTCACTTGGTAGAGAAAATGGAGGATCTCGTATAACCCACGATCGGATACGCTATTTACTTTGAAGTGTTAAATTAGTATCGTTGAAATTTTGTGTTAGAAAAAGATATATGAGATTAGAAAGCTTAATAAAGTCCAAATAAGAGAGATAAAATTCAAAAATTAAGATTTAAAATATAAAAATATTTTTTACTGTGAGCCAGATTTTGCTAACTGCTATTTTTATCTGAGGCGTTAAATTAGTTTTGTCTAAATTATGTGTTAAAGAAAAATATGTGAGATTAAAAATTAAATTAATAAAATATTAAGAAATTAAATTTAAAAAAAATGTTTTATAATTTAAAAATATAGTAGCGATGGAGAGGCGCTCATAAAGCCAAGTCAATTCACAATGGTCCTTGGTGTGGCGTCTCATTAACAGACCAAGGCTGTTGAAGTTGTGCGTGCCATGGCCTATCGCTCCACTCGTCTTCACGGTAATCAGTTGAAACACAAATCTGTTGCGAAGACCGGCATATTTTGATTGCTTGTAGTTCCCTGTGGACGCTGCTGCATGTCCAGGGTTTGCTGTCGATTCTGTCACTTAGGATGCAAAAGTGTTGACACAAATCACATCCCACATGAGTGACTTGCCGTCAGGCCATTTGCCATCCTCTCTGTTGAGGCCAACTGGTTCAAGGATTGATGGGAAGCCAGCGACGTCTAGGGCTCGTCGGACGATATCATTGAGAGCGTTGTGCCTAGGAAATCTGCTGGCGCTCCTTTTACACGAAAGGTTGTGGAGTACATATATGTCAACCGGCTGACCACAATTTGAAATCAGCACCTTCGAGCCAATGTCCTTATCGATGTCAGAAGTTCTTGAAAGTTTTTAAAAACACATTATTCAAATTAAAAACATATAAAAATAACATTAGAAACAAATGTCTTGCCATTTTTAGTGGTCCCTTTCCAACCAACCAAACGACATACTTATAATGATGAGAATTCATTTTACGTTAAATTTATATGCAAAACTGATCCTGCACTCTAAATTCTGAAATAAAAATAATTGTTTTTTCTTTCCGACAAGTTTTTCAGAGTGTCCACACGTAATCACTTAAAAAAAGTAGAATATCATTTTTATTTTTTTATATTGGGGGTGAGGTGAGGGGATTCAGTCAAGAACATTAATCTACAAATTTACCAAATATTTAATGGATGTAGTTAACTTCTAATCTTGACTATAAAATTCAAGTAAGTTGAGAAACTCGGCATAGACGGGTACTTCAGTGAGTGAAAAATAGAATAGATATTTTATGAAGACATAATCCAAATTTAGACGAGATAATTTTACATCCTTCAACATGTTCAAGTAGAAAAGCATTTTCTGTAGAATCCTATGGAAGCCAAGGTTTTTTGTCTTTCTTTCTAAAGAAATTAGGTTTTAATATCAAATATCTAAAAGGGGGAAAAAGTCTATTGTTTGTTATAAGTAGGTTGTTATAGAAAGGTTATACTCTCAGAATATTACCAAATATGAAGTACTTATCATGTGTACATTTGATATCAATCATTGAAATGTATTCTAGTAATAGAGGATAGGTTGTATTACTATGAACCTGAGAAACATTAAGGGTCAAGTGGTAATAATTCCCCTCACTTAAGTCCTATGTACTTGCTTCCCCACAAGGGAAGAGTTGGACACGAATTCGGTTTTTAATATGGGGAAATCCAGCTCCCCCAAAAGGGGCACTCTGGATTGGGACAAAAGTAAAACGTGCCTCAGTCTCTCCTTCACTGACTGAGGATAGAACAGATGAAGGCAGTACTAAACTTTGCAGCTAGCTAGCAGGCCAAATTTGACCACCACAAAAAAACAGTTTATAACAGTACATAAAAAACAAAGATAATAATCTGTTTGATACTTCTAACAAATTATATCAAAGAAAAAAGATTTCTCGTGACTAACAATAGACACGACTTTATTTCACTATAGTAGGAAAGGCTTTCAAATTTCTATAGTAATAAAATATAAGATATCTTCATGTGTCTGTGTCTTTCTTGACTGAATGTAACTTTGATAAACACATTAAATTATTTTTTTTTTTACTGTTAATCGGATATTTATCAAAATCAGAAATTAAAATAAAGGAAAACTAAAACGAATTCTAACAAAAAATTGTAAACATGACTTATTATCACGTAAAATTAAATACGCTTTTTATTCGTTAAGGCTGTAATGTTGAACGCGGCTTACAAGAAACAACTCATTATGAAAGGACTTTCACGATTATCCTTTTTTTTCTGTTGATTCCACGTTTCAATTTATATATATATTTTTCATTTTCATTTTTCCAATTTTTGATCTGTTACAAATATTTTTTAATAACTAAATTTACTTAAAACTTAGTTTATTTATTTTTCTCACACCATTACAAACAAGATTTTTGTTAAGACATGTATATTTTAAACTCCTTATGATTTCAATTTTCATATCTTTATTTATCAAAATTCCCTCAACATTTTATCATCAAAACGTAAAATCATAAACATCATGTATTCAAGGGTTTTGCTGTAACCCCATTTATATTTTAAGAGCGAGTCTAAAATGGAAAATGGTAATTGATGGTGTCTACAGTATCTCCAAGGAACAGGGTTTAGTCTGCTTAACAACCTAACAAACCACTTAATAAATCCCCGGCCTGACATAACAAAAAAATTCATGATTTTTATAAAGTACTAACCTTCAAGCAGCATGTGTCAAAATTTTAGCCCAATCGGATTATTAGTTTACAAATTACATTTATTTAAGTTAATCTACTGTTACATATTTTCAAAAACAATCTAAAAATCTGAATTTTGTGTGTTGATAAAGCATCGTTTTCTGATGGGAAAAAATACTTTTCAAACAAAGCAATGGCTCAATAAATGTTATTTGAACTCTGCTCCGTCAGAAACAAGTGTTAAGAGGTGGTATACTGACTTTAAACCCAGTCATACAAACACAAATGATGTTGAATGCTATGATCGCCCAAATTCAGCAGCATAAAAATGTCCACAAACTGGTTTTGGTTGATGGTAAATTGAAGTTTTGTGAGATAGAGTTGAAGATATCAGAAGGCAGTGTATTTACCATTTTGCATCAATATTTGTTAACGAGAAAGATGTGTTCAAAGTGGATGCCGCGTTTGCTTACAGTTGATCAAACACATGGTGACTATTCAAAGTGTTGTTTACAACTGTTTTAACAGAACTAAAATGTTTTTGCATCAATATATGACAATGAATGAAACATGGATTGACCAATTCAATCTAGAGTCAAATCGGCAGTCAAACAATGCACTGTGTCACAAGTCGATTACACCGATGGCAAAACTACATAAATTGCAATTTGAATTGCTTTCGCACCCACCCTATTTTTCAGATCTGGCCCCAAAGCAACAACTGGCTGTTTGCTGACCTCAAAAGAACACTTCAGAGAAAGAGATTTGTCTCCAATGAAGAAGTGCTATCGGAAACTGAGGCATAATTTGAGATTAAAGACAAATCTTTCTACAAAAACGCATCAAATTGTTAGAGAAGCATTGGAATCAGTGTAAGAATAAAAAATTTTTTTGCCTAAATGTTTATTTTATTATTTAGGTCCGGGACTTATTGAGTGACGTGTTAAGCCAACACAATGTTTATGCCTCCCAAAATCCTATCTCTGCTCCACATCCTGAGAGATTGTAACAGGATTAAGAAGTGCAATGTATGTGTGCATGTGTACCCTAAGGAAAAAAAGATTAGAGAATTTACTTGAAAACTAAAAGTTCTGGCAAAGTCAGTGAAAGTGATCCTGAATTTCTATGGTAGCTATGGGACTCCAAACCTCTTTTAAAACTTCAAATATATCCTTCTTTAATGAAATTTATATCATATGTATAAAATTCTCTGGAGACAACAATGGAAATGGTCCTGAATCTTTAAGTGCCTTGTGTGCAAAATCTTTACGTGTCCCCTCCCTCCAAGTGAGTTATGGGGTCAGAACCCCCTTAAAACTTCACATATGTATCTCTGATTTTAATGAAATTTAAACTATATGCATAAGACACTAATTCAGAGTTTTCGAAAATTTCAGATTCTTCTGACTATATTAGTGAGCAAAATGAAAGGTGGGAAGGGTACAGTAAAAAAAAAAAAAAGTAATATAGTGTTATGAGTATTTTCTAAATTACAAATGAATTAAAAACCCTATTGTCTAGCCAAGACAAAAAATACAATGGATAAAAATATCTCTATTTACTTGCCATCCCTATGATGGCAAAGTTAGAGATACATGGTCGGTTTTTAATATAGGAGATATCCAGCTCCCTAAAAATGGACACTAAAGTTGAAAAGGATTTTCCCCCCACTTGACTCAGGATAGAACAGATATTACACTTTTATCCTAGCCCGAAGACCAGAAAGTAATAGACAATGAAAAGTCTGTTGCATAAAACCAAACTTGTTATTTTTGGAGGTCATTATACAAGGTGTTTGGAAAATTGATGGCATAACTTCAGGATTATGTTCTATATACGTAAACGAGTGTCTTTGTGTGTCGGTTGCTTTTCTAATACCACTCCATTACTAGTCCAATTTCCTTTGTGATCTATTTTTCCACTGTGTGGTCTTTGGTTTGTGCTGATCATATTTATTGACCTGTATTTGGTATGTTGTATTCTGTTACCTAAAATAAGAAGGACCTACATTTGCAGGATGCCGACTGTTGGCTATCAAAGGAGCATCTGCTGATCATTATATTCAGATCTTTTTTCTGAGCCGCACAGCTTTTATATTTGTTTGGTGCTATTTTTTTCATGGTTTGTTGGCGTATATGACAATACCAGGCCCAGGCTTATTTTACCTGTGATCCTGTCACAGAGATAGTGTTTATATGTAGAAATAACAGTGTACTATCACACACATTATATGATGTTTGTAATAGAATGTTGATCAGTATTTGTCTCAATGGCCTATAACTCAGAAATCAAGTGTCTCTGGACCTATATATATATACATATAGAACATAATCCTGAAGTAACGCCATTGATTTTTCAAACACCCGATATAAAAGTGCTTCACGTCGTAGAGAATATTATGAGGGGCTCTGTAGAAGGACAGGTTTGTTTCTCTTTTGTCCATTATGTAATTTTTTTTTAAATTCACTGAATAAACAGTCTCTTTATAGATATGTCAGATTTAATTATAATCATCAAAAAATAATATTCAAATTTTATTTCGTTTTTGAAAATTTGACAATCATTGAAAAATGAATGAAAAATGTTAGTGAATAAATCCTGTATCTTGAGAAGAGGCTATTGGTTTTCTTTTTAAAGTGACTAGAATTATGGACCCTACGGGCCCAAATTCTAGTATATATTAAATTGCTTTTAATGCCAATACATAGTTAAAGCAAAATATATCTCTTTGGACTATTGAAATAATTTTCAACACTATTCATAATATTTACCCATTCATTTATTTATTTTTTATTATCGCTTATGTTTGAATTTGTGTTTTGAAACATGACGTAAATCATAAATTTTTATTGTCATGTTTTAAACTCTATAAGGAAGTCCAAATAGTTCACTTGGTAGAACCTCAGACTGAAGATCTCAAGGTTTCAGTTTCGATTTCCACTCATGGCATCCGCTTTATTTGTTGGGAATTTATTATTTACTATTAATGCAATATTCTCCATTTATAAGAGTAGTTAAGATCTCTGATTTTCGAAATGAGACACATTCCGCAATGTATTTATTACGTTTAAAACTTGTAACTGACAGAGAAATTGTGACTAATAGATGGACAACATCTCTATATAAGATTGTATGTCTGTTATACATTGTTTGCTAGATGATAATATTCATTCATTTTGCTTAACAATAGATGTGGTGACAAAAGTCATCCCCATCAACTCTGTCTAAAATAATCCTTCATTAAGAATTTCTATCTAAATTTAGTGAACACAGCTAGTTCTGTATATACCCGGCGTTGCCTGAGTGGATTGTTTAGAGAAAAATAATTCGAAATATATTTAAAGTCACATCTTATTTAAGGATATATTTGAAGTTTTAAAAGAGGTTTGGAGTCCCAAAGCTACCTTAGAAATTCAGGATCACTTTCACTGACTTTGCCAGAACTTTTAGTTTTCAAGTAGATTCTCTAATCTTTTTTTCTTTAGGGAACACACACACACACACACATACATACATTGACATTTATTACTTTTCCTTTTTAGTTCTCTCTTCACAAATAAAGGTTGGCAACCAAGTCTCTTCAAACAATTATGTTGCTTTTCATTGACTTAGTTTTTCAAGGAAGCTGATAGGAATAATAGGGCCCTAGAACAACTACAGTTAATGCCATTTCAGAATTGTCGTATTCCCACATGAGTTTCCGTACACGGCTTTAGAGTCTAGTCCAGCCTAAGTAGAATAAGAAATACAACTCCATTTCTAATGCCCTATTTTAGAACTCATTTTAAATGCATGTTATCTGTTGTGGTATTATTCCTATTTAGATACACAATAGACTCTTCCGATAAGTATATAATACTTTGACTGATCCACTCAGCGAGTGGAGTAGCAAAAGCTAAAAAACTGACGACATTGTATTACTGTAATATAACAGTATTCTGTCAATGTTTGTGTTTACCTTATTCATTATGCGAATTTGTTTACCTTATTCATTATGCGAATTTGTTTACCTTATTCATTATGCGAATTTGTTTACCTTATTCATTATGCGAATTTGTTTACCTTATTCATTATGCGAATTTGTTTACCTTATTCATTATGCGAATTTGTTTACCTTATTCATTATGCGAATTTGTTTACCTTATTCATTATGCGAATTTGTTTACCTTATTCATTATGCGAATTTGTTTACCTTATTCATTATGCGAATTTGTTTACCTTATTCATTATGCGAATTTGTTTACCTTATTCATTATGCGAATTTGTTTACCTTATTCATTATGCGAATTTGTTTACCTTATTCATTATGCGAATTTGTTTACCTTATTCATTATGCGAATTTGTTTACCTTATTCATTATGCGAATTTGTTTACCTTATTCATTATGCGAATTTGTTTACCTTATTCATTATGCGAATTTGTTTACCTTATTCATTATGCGAATTTGTTTACCTTATTCATTATGCGAATTTGTTTACCTTATTCATTATGCGAATTTGTTTACCTTATTCATTATGCGAATTTGTTTACCTTATTCATTATGCGAATTTGTTTACCTTATTCATTATGCGAATTTGTTTACCTTATTCATTATGCGCATTTGAGGACATAACATTATCCTTACCAACGTTTTCACAACCAAAAGACAAACAGATTTACAATGCATACTTTTTTTTTACCCTCCCTCTTACCTTTTCTGCATTCATTGTCCTTAAGGTTCCGTCTTCTTTCCTAGAAAAACAAAGGCAAATTTGTTAAATAGTTAAAGAGCAAAATGATTTGAAATGGAACAAAAGATAGACATTTACTCAAAATCTAATCAGCCATCATGCTAGTAAGAAAATATGAAGAATTTTGGGTAAGAAAATTACATTATTCAAAGAAAAATAATGTTATTTTAACCAGAAAAATAAAACAATGAAATTCTCTTTGCAGTTTCTTATTGTCAGTCAAAGTAAAAACATTGTAAACAGTTTTAAATGATAATCACCGTAGTATTATTAACAGTTATCTTTTTTATATATATATATATATATATATATATAAAAGTCAATGTTTGTTTGTGAGTTATAAGAATTGATGTTAACAGAACATTCAAATAAGTTTCAATATGGTTAAATTTTTCACAGAATCTGAAGAGACTATTGAAATTTTCCTTTGATTCCATCTGGGGTCACTAGAGGCAATTATCTATAAAATAACTGAAATATATTAGAACATAAAGAAACAGAATACTGCTAGTCTTGTATAAATAGAAAAACGTTTATAACTATTTCTAGAGAGAAAAAAAAAGTGAAACCGCTAGAAGTTACGTAGGATTAAGTTTCGGAATTGTTGAGGAGGAGGATTGATAATTTGTATTATTCAGACTACTATTCTCATCTTGGTTGTTATTTTCACGTTTTCACCGATGTAAACCCAGATGTTCTTTAGGTGCATCTTTTAGAACTTAGGAATCTTCGGGAAGCAATATGGAATTTCGAACCGAACCCTTTATTTAATCCATAGGGGTAGATTCTTCTTGTTCCACCAGCTATGACAGAGTAGAAGTGTTATTTTTTATGTTACTCTTAGTTATTATTGTCTGTAGTGAGGATTGAATCTTTAACCCCCAGAAGACTATGATTTGTTAATCAATGTCCTTACCCATAATGCCATGAGTCCATGTGAACAATTTTAGTATAAAAAAATAACTGCTTAACCAAATACATCATTTACCAAACCACAATATTTGCCAAAAAGAACTTGAATAACAAAATAAGTACATTCAATAACAAAAAAACACTGATTCAAAACATCACTAGTGAACTTTTACTGGGAAATCAAAGAAAGCGGACGCTTGCCAATAATAAAGTGGAAAATATTACGATGGGCCAGTCCATATAGATATTTAAACACCTGCATTGATTATGTTTGAATGAGAAGATTGAAATTTTTAAATATCCCCGAAACTTACTGAACTGTAAAAGCAAAATAGTAACCAACTGTAGACATAGAATGAACTTAACTTTAGGATAATTATATACATAACAAATAAATAAACTAAATCAGCACCTAAAGTAGCAACGAATAACAAAATTAATAGAAAAGAAATTATTCCAATCATGCATGTGCTATAATAAGGTCACCTGTTAATTTAACACATTTACAAAAGAGATGTGCCACACTCAAACAAAAGAAAAGGGTGTACAGGTAAAGGTTGACCAGGCCTATTTTTGAGAGAATCTTAGCCATTGGCCAATGAACACATTAACCTGTGAGAAAGAAATAACAAATCTGATTGGTTATTGAGCTAAACACTACTTAGATATATAAAAACAATCAATGACAAAAATCTGTACACTTAGCCTGATTATTCCATGCAGAGCCGAAACATGGAAACCTCTGTGTAGCTTAATTGCCAGATATATTTTCATACGATTACACACACACACATATATATATATATATATATATATATATACACATATTTCTATGATGATAATTATGCAATTAATAATCCAATCTAATGAAAAAAATACGAAAATTGTTTATATGTTCATTGATCCTTCCTCTTTATTGCAAGACTTCCTCAATCATCTTGAAGAAGTCTTAAAATAAAGACGAAACGTTGATCAACATATAAGCAATTTTCAGTTGTCCTTTTTTAATATATTTCTATGTATAGGAATCACTCCTAAACTAATGAACGAACTCATCATTATGAATTATGGAATTTATATTCTAGGCAAGACAGGAGTAACGTGGGCACATTATTATCATTTGTAAATGTCACTATTTTTTATAAAAGTTTCATATTCATTCAATTGAATATTCAGACCTTTTGAGTACCTAACATCAAAATTAACACTCTATAAAGTTCAATCATGTAACTTCTATTTTCACTCAGTATTTTAAAAAAGAATTGAAGTATTTGGGAGTCTGAACCCTTGTCGTCTCAGGATTATGAATTCATGCTGTAATAGATATTATTCATAGAATATAAATGTTAAAATGTTTACTTCTTTTAGAGATATTCTTTTTATTTATATTTTAAATATTTACAAATGACCCCCTTCCCCACCATGAATTTCAAAATTGTAGGGAAGTTGGGGAAAATTAATTTGTTTCTGTAGTCAACAACTGTAATGACTAGATGTGTCCATCCAATCACTATCCGACATCATGTAGCAGGTGACAATCAAGGGCAAATGAAACAGAAGTTGTAGGAGGAAGAGATGTATTAAACTCAAGTCTTATAATCTAAAGGTGGTGAGTTCAATCTCTCTACAGGTGAGTATATTTTCATTCTCTCTTCAATCAGACCTCAAACTAATTTTTACTGAACAAAAATCCAAGAAGAACCTGGTTATTATGGAGTTATTTTATAAATTTCTAAAATGTATATCCAATAAATGGAAATATTTATCATTTTACAGAGAAACAATAAATTAAATACTCTGTTACATTAGCCATCTTAAAGCAGATGCCTTGCAAGAAAAATAATAATAAACATGACACCCACATAAATTTAAACATCTTTTATTGTATTTTACACCTAGGCAATGCCGAGTCTATATGTTTGTATTTCTTCTATTGAAATTTTAACATTCTATTGTTTATATTATTGTGTATTATGGTTTATACTTATTGGGAGTTGGATTAGTATATTTTTTTTTGGGGGGGGGGGGCTGATTCTACATCCAAATTATCAGTGGGGATGTGAGTAGGAAATGCGCCCCTGTGTGGAAAGAGAGGGGGCAGTGCAAAAAAAAAAATTTTTTTTCCCTAAACAACTCCAATCAGTTTCACAGAATCAAAATATAACAAGTGTGCAAGTGAGGGGGGGGGGGGGACATTCTTTCATAAAACAAAAGTCATCTAACTCCTCTACGTCCTTCATGAATCGTTTGAAGTCTTAGCCTTCACAGCAAAATTAACATTTTTAGTTTTCGGAGAGAACTGTCAGAAGGAAAAGAAAGACAAAGCAAGACGGAGAAAAGTAGAAGAGACAGAAAAAAAGGAACAGAGAAAGAAAGACAAAATGAGAGAGAGGAAGAAAGAAAGAAAATCCAGCCAAATAGCGACAAAAATAAGGAGCTAAGACTCAACGATTTGCAGAAAACAGACGTTTCTTATTTAAAAAAAAAAAAAAAAAAGAAAAAGAAGAAAAAGTGGATTTCGACCAACAAGCGGAGAACTCGCATTTATGGGAGGCTCTAGCGATTCAAGCAGAAATCCGCCTTTTCTGTATTTAAAAAAAAAGAAGCATAAAACTCATATCCCTTATGCACGGGTCTGCCAACTTCCCCCAAAGGAGACAGTTTCTAGGAAATATCAAATTCATAGGCGGTCGCTAGTTTCATATGTATTCTGCTCAGGCGAGATAATTTTAACAATGGTAGATTTGCAAGGTGTCATTATCTTTCCATATACAGCGCCTAATATTTCCAAATAGTCACCCATCTGATACTAACCAGGCTCAACGTCGCTTAACTTTGGTGATCTAATGAGAATGGATGAAGTGGAGTGTTAATGAAAACCATAAAACCATTCCAACCTCTTTTATTAATGGAGAAAGCAGAAAGTACAAATAGTATAAAGCTTTATTAATTTTTTTCAAAATAATAAGTTTACATTACTTACCCTCGTTTTATTTTGCAGAAATCAAAGGCCATGAGACGGTAAGAGATTGCTTTTTCATTCAGGTATTTAGCATATCGCCTGATAAAGGTAGACATATCATAGCCTGAAAAATAAAAATTACAAAAGGAATTGAAAATGTTTGTTTTTTTAATTTTTTATTGGGTTTGCTGTTTTTCTTTAATAAGATATCAACACTTTTTCATCATTATCATCTCAACCCTTTTTAGGTTATTTAATCACAAATTTAGTTATTACGGCAAAAGTTTTTGTTTCAAGTTCTTAATATCTTCAAATAATTATTCATGATGTATTTCTGTTTTGTTTATTTTAATCACCCTCATGCGCCAGCGTTGTTTTTAATTATCTTAATTTACATTAATTTTTAAAAAAATCATGGCTTTACAAAAAAAGAGATTCAAATGGTCTAAAAAAAACTGTAAAATTTCTTGTGTGAAAAATTGATTTCTTGATCACTGTAGTAACAACATTTCATTTAGGTAACACTAAAATGGGCATGTTTTCCTTTTCAAGTTAGACATAAGGTTTATCTACTAAGTGGGTTAATATTCTAAATGTGCCGCTATTCAAACACCTTCCTGTAAGTGATTAAGTTTCAGTATAAAATTACAAATGTGTTGTCAACTTTTGCACCTGTGATTAGAGATTAATAATGTTATACATTTAAGAAAAGGGATGAACGATTAACGCACCCTGAATCACAATGGAGTTCGGTGGAACTTTGTTTTGTTCATAGATTCACTTGTTGTTTCTGTTAGAGCGTTAATCCTGTTGTCATAGTGGTTTCCGCGTAAGAGTTAACAGCAAAACAGACACAAAAAAAATGCAATTTAAAAATTATATACTTTTATTTCATTTTAATCTTCTGGCCACTTGTGATGATAATTCACTTAGCAAATGCCTGTTTCGCTAGTGTGTGTGTGTGTGTGTGCATAGCTGTGGTTGTCGAAGGTCACCCAAAAGCATGTGTATGTGTGAGTGTCACATGCTTGTCTTGACCACGACAAAACCAAGACTGTTTCTCTCTCTGATTGTATATTTTCTTCTCTTCTTATATAACCATTTCACAGTCATTGTTGTCTTGTAGATTCCGACAGAAATTAAACAAATTTCTGACACTGACACTTATATGTGTGACAAACCGGCAATGTATTGTTGCTTTCAATTTCTTTCTAACCTAATTCTTTCCTGTCGGTCAAATTCCATTTCAAAATTTCTATTTCCCATCATCACTATTGCATTTTAAACAGTTATCCTCCTTACATTCAAAGATTTTTTTGATTCGTTGAAAAATGAACAGTAAAAGATTCTTGGGTTTTGATGATTAAAAATAGACAAGAATTAATAGCAAAGGTAGAAGTGGAAAAAAAAAATGGTTGTTGCTGGTTATATGCATAAAAACACACAGAAAAGTTAATTACAAAACAAGTTAAAATTTTGTTGACTCATTCAGAGCTTAAATCAGAGTCCATGAAAGCAAAGAAAGGAGCACTCTGAATGTGGTAAAAATATTTTTTTAAATGCCCCAGTCCAGAAGGATTTCTCCTCCTCTGAGGACAGAACAGATGCTACACTTTGCAAGAAAACAAGCAAACAAAAGAAAGAAAAAAAAAGGAGGGGGGGATATTTACATTTACAATAAACAAACATGTATAGGAAACTAGCTGTACCCACCCTATTTACATGCAATCCATTTGCTTTTCCTTTAAATTATGCTCTCCTCCTAAGATGTTTTTTGTTCCAATAAAAAGGAAGTAACAATGTATGGACGAATACAGAGTTAAGTTCTTTTATTTTTAAAGATGGCAGCCATTTGAAAATAATTCTAACCCGGTCAAAGTATTTTCTGGAAGGAATTAAATTGAATTACATTTTATTCTTCTTAACAACATGCTGCAATAATACACAAGAAAAACCAATGAACCAGAACCAAATATGGATTCTGCAGGATAAAACCTATTAATGACAAAGAAACTATAGAGAAACCGAGTTATGGAAAATGTTCCATAACGTTGGAATATTAGTTCCATTTTTTATCAAACCGACTTATTAGATGTATACACACTTTAATTAACACTGATTATTTTAGCATTCAATACAGGGTGTCTCAAAAAAATGTACTCACTCGTAGAATGACGAGAAAACTTTGCTTCATCGCTCCACACAATTTTGTGTGCAAACTCGACATCTTCTGCACATTTTGCCATTCTAAGAGTGAGTACATTGGCAAAATGTGCAGAAGATATCGAGTTTGCACACAAAATTGTGTGGAGCGATGAAGCAAAGTTTTCTCGTCATTCTACGAGTGAGTACATTTTTTTGAGACACCCTGTATATACCATTTACAATTTTCGGACTGATTTGCTCATTTTGCTTGTTTTTATCACAATGTTTCGGGCATTTTGTTCTCCAACATCCTTCAGATGCCTTGTGTTGAACTCGGAAACTGTCATTGAATTTTGAACCCAACCCTTTATTGAACTCCTAGGGGTACACAATTCACATTCTATTCTCCAGGTCTTGTGATATTCTTTCAGTTAATTTGATAAATCGTCTTGCTGCCTTTGTTCAGGGTTGAACTCAGAACCTCAAGATAACTTGCAAACTTTAACCATTGTCATAGTCATCTCATCCATTTATCTCCGGAACAGATTAGTAGTTTGTGATACATAAAGCTATTGAAGTTTCCACTTTATTAGAGGCTCCCATATTGTGTTCATCTCCATTTTTGGTCTGATGAATAGATTGGTATGTCCTAGCACATGAGCTCTTTCTTTCAGTTTCTCCACTTTCCAGTGATGTTCACTGTTTATTATTACCGTAACATTCGTTATTCCAAATTCGACGATGGTCACCATTTTGCTTTCCATGCACAATAGGTTATACCCGACTTTTTTGTCTCCCCCTCAATTTACTGCTTTCCAATGTTCTTTCACTTTTACTTTGAGGGGGCTGCATGTTTCACCTTTGTAAACCTTTCCATAACTACACAGGATCAAATGTATGAAGTTTTTAGTTATTTTTTCCTCCACAGGTAGCTTTAATCAGAGGAAATTTCTTTGAAGTATTGAATCACTTTTGAACACAGTCCTGATCTTGTAAGAACCACATATTTTTCGAATCTTTTCAGAGATGCCTTGTATATAGCGTAAGACGGTGGGAGGTTTTTCCGTTTCAGTTTCATCTCTTCTGTTTGTATTACCTAAGATGGAGAAAATGTAACCAGGGTAGTTGTTCTGTAGAAAAGTATTTTTTAGCGTGATTATTTCTTGGCATCACTACTTATTGTCTGTAGCTGTAGGCAACATGCAATTCTATGTTTGATACTGTATGGATGGTAAGAATCAAAGTTCAGGTATCGTATGATGAAAGTGGACTAGCGGTATACTAATGCCTTAAAGACATATTCTGGGCTCGATCTTACTATGCCTATAAAGGTGAGTTGATCATTTTTTCTTTCTCTATTGTTAACTGTATATACGGTATGATTAAGTTCACGTGGTCAAGTAGTACCTGGATGTCTTCCTGGTGAAGTCAGAGTATGAAGGTGTCATCAGCATATTGTAGCCACATCGTTTAGCATTCCCAGCTAATCGACCATTATGCGACATTTACAGATTCGCATCTTAATCTGTTCAACTTGAAATTTCTTGTGTATTTCTGGTCCAATTTAAAAAAAATATTTATATGGTTTGAAAGAAAAAAAATCTTTTTTAAATATTTAATTTATATGTGCTTTTATACATTGCATTATTTTTTACAAGTTAAAACAGTATTTTGCTTTGAAAATGCAAAATATGATTTAAAAAATTTTTTTTGAAAACTTATTTTTACACATTCATTTGTTTTGAAAAAGCAAAAGTGGCAAATTTTTACCAATTTTTAAAACATTTTATAAGCAATAAGAAGACATTAAAATACAATCAGAAAGTTGCTTTTTACTGAATTTTTGTGAATTGGTCCATGATTTGAAATTTTTTTTTGCATATAATATCAGTTTTGAACAACAAATTTCAGAGCTTTAAATTCTCATAAATTTTGAACCACTAGGGATATTTGCATGATTCAAACAGTTTGGAACTCCATTTACTGAACTCTTTATAACGATTGTAATTAAATAATAACCTAAAAACAAAAAAAATTCAACTCGAAATGCTTCATGGTTTTCTTCAGGGATGTTGATCCTCAGCCAATTCTCGTATTCCATGTATATATTTACTATTACTGATGACAATGGTGAACATAGAGTCAGGCTTTCTTCATGTGGATATATATCAGCACCTATTTTGAAGTAGGTGATTTCTATGTAGAACGTCAGTGTTTCCATTAAGTTGGGCAATTGTACACATTTCTAAGGATAGGTCTGCAGCTAGTTTGTCCTGAATCACTGTTAATGCCTCACTACATCAAGGCTTGCCATCTGGTTTGAACTAATGGGTGCCTCTTTGATCTGTGAAGTGGCAGAATTCTTTATATGTCTTGCAGACTTGCCTGCTAATGGGTTGATTATATCTACTAGGTAGCGGCTAAGTGGATGGCATGCTGAGCCTCAACAAGTCACTATAGGCATTAGTGTAACTAATAATCAAAAATCCGGATAAGATATATACTAGCGGTATTCACCTGGTGTTGCTTGTGTAGGGATATATTGCTGGTTGGAAAGTTTTTTTTTAGGAAAAATAATTTAAAATATAATCATGTTTCAAATTTTTGTCTTGAAAGAAAAGTTAAAAATAACATTTGTAATATGAGGTCAAGTAATTAAAAAAAACTTATCAGTGGTGTTGCTAAATTAAATTCAAATTTTTTTTTAAATTGTTTCTTACAGACAGCTGTAAAACAGCAAATATCTTTAACGAATTGAAACAAATTATTTAAATAAAAAAAGACAATTATTTAAAATAAAAATAATCATTTAAATGTTTTAACCTTTTGTAAACATATTCTTCACTGAGATATTCTTTAATTTTATTTTGTTTTATGAAGCAAAGAAAATTTATTTATTTAAAAAAATGAATTTCAATTATTTCATGGATCTAACTGATAATTATCCTAGTGACCCCAGATGGGACTGAAGGAAAATTTTAATGGTATCTTTGGATTCCTTGAAAACTTTAACCCTTATTGAAACTTACTTGAATGTTCAGTTCACATATCGATTTCTATAACACACAAACATTGATATATATATCATTACAAATAAAGGGTAGTTGAATCAAAATTATTAGAGAAATAAAATGTATTTCATAAACATTAAATCGAGGCGAGCCAAATGTATCTTATACTGTGTTTTTCTATTTGTCCTTTGAACTCAAACAAGTTATAAAGGAAGAAATGTTATTCCTGTTGGACCAACGCAGTCAATCCACCCCCTAACCTTGCACTCAAGAGAAGCGAATCTTGCGTCCAATTAGAAAAACCCCTGAACTTAGCCGAGAGGAAGTCAGATGACAGAGCCAATCGATTGTCGTCTCTTAAAATATTTACAAATGCATTGACCTCACATCAAAGGTCAACTCTTATTTCCGGTTAGCAACACCCTCTCCCCATCTTAAACCCTTAGCCGAAGGGAAGTCAAACATCGACCTAACATCTGGCATTATCTCTTAACGTTCACGTGACCCCAAATAAGTGCAAAGTACCATCGCCTTATAACTTAAAGCCTTTCAACACACAAACTCCCCACCTACATGTTTCAGCAAAGAATAAATATTAAAAGGGAGTTGACGAATCGACCAGAGAGTTCCTTTCAGTCAACGAATAAGCTGTTGCCAGTCAAGAGAACCCGTCACCACTAGCGTATGCGCTGTGAGCTATGAAAAGGAAGAAGAAAAAAACAGAGGAAGAGGAAGAAAAGAGCACAGCAGGAAAAAAATCTGACTCCATAACCGGGTGGATTTTCGAGATTCCATCACCCAACTTGCCGTTGATTGTAAATATATCACACTACCGCTGAGATGACGAATACATATCCTATGTGAAGATTGCATAGCGTCCATTTGAGACTTCTGTGGTTACACCTGTATATATATGATTCCTGAACATTTACATGTTGATATCTGCTGATGACTTTTCGATCCAAAGATCAGTGTGGATCTTGGATAAGTAAGACTTGTGGCATTCCTGGATAATCAAACTTTCAATTCTCGTGGGGAGCCTTGTAACAACCTTCCATATTCTGTGACTGGGTAATCCTTTTTTTTCCGTGATTTGTTTAAGACACTATTTTGTTTATAGATTTTGCTCGCCATTAGTTAACGTTAAACATTATCCCTCTCCCTTAAAATAGTACTTTGTTTTTCTTGTTGTTTGTTTTATATATGTTTATCATTTCTCGTACTATTTTATGAATAAATATTGTTTGAATATTGATATTTGAGTCGTCTTTTACCTGCTCATTATCTTCCTTATTTTCTATGTGATGTCTTGAACTAGAGACCCCCCCCCCACTTGTATTTTTTTGATGATATAGGGCCCTAGGGAACTATGAGCCACTTCCGGACACTTTTACCTTTCTTTTTATATTCATCATTGTCACACGCTCGCCACCGTGGTTCCGATGAAGGCTGTGTGTGACGATATATGTGGGTTTTTTTTTCTTGAGGATTTTTATCTGGAAGTGATCTGACGATCATCTGATGAGCTGCACGAGCGAAAGATCCTGGTAATTATGCATTTATTCCTGGTTGTTAGTTACTGCGCGAAACAATTGTAAAGAGTTACATCAAATTTTTTCTTTTGAAATTCGGCAAGTAAAATTATGAATAAAGACTTGGTCATTGGAACTTAAAATACAATTGTTTACTTTATATATATGTGTATGTGTTTGAAAAAGACAAAAGGAGAAACAAATTAGACACAGGAAAAAATCATCAGATTTACCGGTTTTGTTTGGATCAACGAACGTTTTCAGAAAAAGTGAAGATTTTAAATTTATTGAAAAACGGTAAAACATAGGAAACAAGACACACAACGGGATATTTTTGGCACATGCGTAACTATTAAAAAAAAAAGAAATGGAAGAATTATACAGCGTATGCGACAAAGACGTTAAAATGGGGGGGGGGGGGGAAAGAAATGCAAACATGGATAAAATGCAATAAAAATGAGTAATACTTTAACCGAGATCGAAGTTTGTTATGCAGTGGCAAGGTATGTTGCATTGTTTGAGTGCATTTTTTGCCAGATGTTTACTTAAGGAATAAGATCTAGGATACTACACTATGATAACTTGATTGCTGTCAAAATCATTGCATCAGAATTGCAGGAAGTAATGCCCCTTTCTCAGATTAAGGTTATTTTATCGGAAGGAAATAATATTCCTTTTGAAAGAGTTGAATTTCCAATACAGTAACTTCTGTAATAGATATTTGTGAAAATAGATAAAATCATAATTGTTTCCGTTCTTTTTTTAATATAGATAACAGTTTTTATCATAAAGCTCAAAATATCCCAGATTTTAATTTCAGAAACATGGTCATTCTAGGTTGACTGCAATGTTGCGCTTCAGTACAGAAGAGAATCACAATCTAATAAAACTCCATGAAGAACAAAGAGATACCAACGTTCACTCATTTACTTACACATGATTGTGTATTTTGGTGAGAAATACATCCAGCATGGGGAAATTTTTTTTACATCTTTTCTGGGCAAAGCTAGTTAGTAAGAACTGAGAACTAAGGAAATTTTTTTAAAAAACTTTTGTTCACCCTAAACAAGGCATATTGCCACTAAAGCGTAATGGGGCTACTGTGATAGGAAGAGGGGGATTTGACAACCAAGGTGGGGAGTTGAACAGCAAGATGTTTTTTCACATTAGATTAAAATTTCTGCATGTTGGTACAGTTGGAAAAACAGGGAGTAGAAAGGGAATTCCAAAGACAAGCGGTCCGAGAGAAAAAGCTATTAGCGTAGGAAATCTTCCGGCATCTAGGGACCTCTATAGTGAATGGGGCCAGACTTTGCTGCTAGTTAAGTGGGCCGGGGGGGAGGGGGGGGGGTATTTATGTTGAGGAGGTACAAGTGCAGTAAGTTCATCAGAACATTTTGTGGAAGTACTTGTAAAACAAGCACAGGGATGTAACAATGCCGCGATGCGACAGGGGCTGGAGCTGGGTAAAACTTATTAGGTTAAACATTTTTTTTTGCACCCAGTTCAACAGGGAGAGGCTAATAGTTGGTGAACCAGCCCAGATGTGCCAACACTACTCCAGGAGAATGATGGCTTTATAGAGATATAGAATACTAAAAGTTGTGAGAAGTTTTCTAGCCGGTAGAGGGAGCCTACCTTCTTTGTAGCAGACTTAGAAGCATCTTCTATGTACTTATTGCAAACACAAAGAGAAAATATTTCAACATCTGAAGGCCAATCAGATAACTAGATATATCAAAAGATTTTACATTTGTACTGTCAAAGAAATTTGCGCCCTTTTCTCCCTCTCCCCACATTTTGCGCCTTTTCCAATGACAGAACTTATAACATTGTCAACGTTACTATCGATCTATTTAAATTTAGGAAAAATATAATCTACTTAATTTTTGTAAATAAACTTTAATGGTGTGTGTGTGTGTGTGGGGGGGGTATATTGAAGAGATCGTTCCACCACAAAATGGTTAATTCTAAGAATTACAGAAAACAGACTTCTGTTAAACAGCTGGATATAAAATTACAAAGGGAAAGAATTCCAAGAATTTCCGGAAATGCAATGACTATTAGTTATGTAACCTGAAGGATTTATCAGGCAACTGAAATGCTTAGTGTTCTAATAAAATATCTAAAAATAGAATATGCATTACATTTTTCTGCTTAACAAATGTAAATGACGCACATACACAATATTTTGACCTTTTGTGGGGTTGTTCCTTGCTAAGTCTGATTCCAATTTTAACAATGTTAAATTATAAAATTGTGGTTTATATAACAAAAACAACCATCTAAGTGATTTCATTAGTAATAATACATAGCAAAAGCGATCTTCATAACTTGAAGACGAATTGTTTCCATTACCCGCCCGACTAACAGCAAAATCCCACCCCTTCACTTTAAAGGTCCATAGATGCCGGAAGTTTTTCTTCTCTAATAGCTTCTTTCCTTGATCTGCTTGCCTTTGGTATTCCCTTCCTGTTCTATTTCCCTGATCATACCAACATGCAGAAATTTAAATGTAAACAAATATCGTATTGTCAAACTCCCCACCCAGGTTGCATCTTCCATAAATCTGGTCCCTATCACAGTAGTCTCTTACGTTTCAGTGGTAATATACCTTGTTTTGGGTGAACAAAAGTATAATTTAACAAAACAAAAAACAAATATGTATTGACATACAGTATTAATAATAAAACAATGATTCTCAATGAGTGTAACATTTTTTGGAAAATATGCTGCAATATCATGGAGAACTGTGATAGTTTCAGTTAAAACTCCCAAACCTCCATTGCAGTAAAATTCGGTGGTCTGCCAGAACTGGCACATTCCAATTCTCTAATCTAATATATAAAGTAAAGTCCCCCTCTTTCTGGTATTTTGTCATTGATAGTTTTTTTTTTCTTACAAAATATTTGATTCTTGTTTATTAGTTCTTTTAATGGATCGTTGCAGCATGTTGTTAAGAACAATAAAATGTAATCGATTTAATTCTTTGCTGAAACTACTTGGACCAGATAGAACTATTTTCATACGGACACCATCTTAAAAAAAAAAAATAGGCACAACTGTATTCATCGATACAAAGTTACTTTCCTTTGTTTAAAAAAAGAAAAATAATTGCCTGTAAAAACATTACCAAGTAATGCCGGGTAGATACAGCCAGTTTACTATAATCATGTCTACTTTTATAGAATGTGGTGGATAATCTATTTGAATATCAAAGTCCCAGAAGAGTTTATGTAATTCATTCATAAAAAACGATCTGGTCTGTGTGTGCATGCACGCACGTGTATATTTCCCCTCTAGACTGTTGGAATGGTAATTTCCTTCCCAAACAGTTCGAATGTTTCACATATTTGTATATGTAGACTGAGTTGGTCTTTAGACGTCAAGCTTTTTACTCCCTTGGCTGTTGGAGAAGGAATTATCATCCATCTGGATTGGGATCATTATTGGATTGGACAAGGCTAACCCTAAACCTAATGCTCATTTATATCATCTTATATACAAAATCGAATCAGTTTTCCCCCTATTTCGTTGACAGGAATAGCTATATTAACAAAAGGTAGATAAAAAAATCTGTTTCATCTGTGATTTATGCCACATGTTGGTCCGTCTTCCAAAAATAAAATAAAATTTTCCTTTAAATCAATTTAAATCATGGGGTCTGTGTTCTCACCAGACGCCCATAGAATGGAAATATGTCACAAACTCCTACAAAGATTTTGGAGATAATCCCTCATAACCAGATATATTCTGAAACTACAGTAACCAGAATACTTAGATAAGAGAATTTTACTTTATTTAAAACTAGCACAGCTACCCGGCATTGTCCGGGGCCATAAAAATACAAAATAGAATAAATTAAGTAATGTGTAAATCTTTATAACAAAACTTCTATCTCCCTCTCTCTCTAGTCGTCTCTTTATATTTCTCTCTTCCCGCATTTTCCACCCCTCTTCCCAACCCTCTCTTTCTCCTTTGCCCAGCCCATTCCATTCTCTTATTTTAATGCTCAATGTTTACCCCCCCCCACTCAATTTCAACATATTAAGAAGATACGTAATGTTAATGAAGTCAACAGTCCGAAGAGAGTTAATATATGCCAGTTACCGAAAGCAATACTGCAATCTTACAATTTTTGATCCTGCACAATGCCGAGTAGAACAAATGGTCCGGATTAATTCTTAATTTCTTGTCACCCCATTCCATTTAACAGTATCAAGATACGCAATGTTGATGAAGTCAGTAGTCTGAAGAGATTTACTATATACCCATTACTAAAAGTAATACTGATATCTTACAATTTTTGATCCCGAACAACGCCTAGAACAAATGTTTCCAGTAAATTCCTAATTTTTTGTCCCCACTCCTTCATTCCACATTAATATGAAGGTAAATTATTTAGATAAAGGCAATAGTCCAAAGAGATTTAATATATACCAGTTACAGAAAGTAATACTGTAACCGTAGAATTTTTTATCCAGGACAATGCCGAGTAGAACAAACGATCTTGGACAATTCTTAACTTATTGCCCCCTCCCCAAACTTCCGACTCCTTCCCATGCCATCTGACTCCTTTTGTGGTGGTGAAGGAGAAGAACCCCTATCTTCAAAACCCTTGTAATAGTTTGTGGTGGTAGTGGCAGTTAAAAAGAAGAATACCCTCTATCTCCAAAACCTTTGTAATAGTTTGTGGTGGTAGAGGTGGTGGTTGTTGGTAAGGAGAAGAACCTCTATCTCCAAAACCTTTGTAAAATCACCCCAAGTTCTTGTTTTTTACCCCACCCACCTCCTTATGACGTAATTTCAGGATTAGCTGTAGGAATGACATGGGTATCAAGGTAAAGTTTGGGAGAGTTTACCTCCTTCTTCCTAGAACTGACTTAGACCGACATAATCAAGGATGGTACCAGTATTTCCATAGAAGTAGCGTCTATTAATTTAAAATCTCCCCCCTCCCGCATCCTCCCTATGATGTCATTTCCGGTTGAGTTTTAGTGAATGACTTGCAGTTTTTTCCAAATTAGTACATAATATCGTTTTCTTTTTTCTTAAATTAGTACATAAAAACGTTAGTAAATGGAGGAAAAAGTTACCCCCATTAGAGAAAATGGCCTCGTTGACTCTCAAAGGATAAATATTTTTTTCTAATTCTGAGATATCATGCGTCTGGAAGCTGGCCGATCCAGAAAATGTCAACTTTATGGTGTCTGTCGGGTATCTTGGGAGCCTTTTCCAGACATACAAACATAATCAAATACACACAAACAGACAATTCCTCTTTATATAATAGATGTACCTCCCTACTAGCTCCACCTACACTGGTGAATTAAAAATAAATACTTCAGTACATACTCATTTTCATCCAATAAAAACACAAAATTTTCTCACAAACTTTTCCAATCACTAAATTAAATTCCAGTTACACTTCTAGTATTTATTCTATGCTGAACTGCTTTTCACCATAACATCTGACGACAGAGGACAAAACAAACTATGGTATCTTTTCAACGGACTATTCTTCAGGCTTATTGCAGTTGTATTTATTGAAATTACATTTCATATTCAAGTGAAGTAACACTAACAAATATTCGTTTACTCTTGATTTTTCTTTTAAGAGATCTTAGTATTATGAGCAACTCCAGTGTTACTCGTGTGACATTTGAAGAAATTTTGATGAAAAAATGCAAAATAATTACTAATACAGAAAAAAAAGGGAAATAGAGTTTGAAAATTTTTAAGGTAATAACACAAAGATGAAAAATAGTTACAAAGATGCCGATTAAATTGTAGCCTCTTTATGTGAGGAATTATTTATTTTATTTATTTTGTATTCTTTTTATTTATCTATTTATTTTTTTTACTTCATGTGAGGGATATTTTATTTATTTATTTTGTATTTTTTATATATATATATATATATATATATATATATATATATATATATATATATATATTTTTACTTCATGTGAGGGATATTTTATTTATTTATTTTGTATTTTTTTTATTTATTTATTTTTTACTTCATGTGAGGGATATTTTATTTATTTATTTATTTTGTATTTTTAAAATTTATTTTTTTCTTTTTTACTTGTGACAGCTAGAAATAAGGACATTCCAACCTCAGTGTAAACAGTTCATTTCTTAATAAGCTAGTGACTTTAAAAAGCTGAAACTGACTGGGAATTAGTCACACATAATTTTCAGAATAGAAAATGATTAAAACAGATTTTTTTGTTTTGTTTATGCCATTAGACAAATGTGACTCCCGTGACAAGGTAGATAATTCATTGAAAGCATTTGAATTTAAGTAGTTTCAATTTACTTTTCTAAAACCTTACAATGGAACTGCTTGATGAATTAAAAATAGAATAAAATTGTTGTGGACTGATCCGGATTTACCCAGAGTGACAGGATGGATTCGTCAGGTCACTATAAAGTTGACATCTTTGCCTAACCAAAGAGGAACCGCTTAGCGCACCGCTTATAGCACGTCTGCCTAGAGCCTGTATTTGCGACTGACTTATTGTATGTAATTAAATATTCTTAATACATTTCTTATTCCTTCTATTCATGTCTTGTGTTCTTATTTATTGTTATTACTACAATATAACAAAATGAAAAATAACAAATTTAGGCTATCAGAATTTTAGTCTTTGAATACTTCACCATTTCGTTTCATAATCATGTCAAATTCTGTGTCATCAAGTTTCAAACGGTTTGTTCTTGTTGATGAAATTAGAAGAGGGTCGCAACATAATTCATAAAAAGCAGACTTTGAAGACGCTAATTTTATCTCATCATTGCTATCAAAGCAATTTTTGGATTGGGTTAGCTGCTGGAGAAAATCAACTTTCACCTGCTTCTTATCTTTCATTTCATGGAAGATTCCAATGAACGAATATTGGTATTTCTCCAGAAGAAAATGCATACCAATGTTCTACTGTAAGATCCATTGGTGTTGTCTCATTGGTCTTTGCTTCTACTTCATTTTCATCATGATCATCTTGGAAGAATTTCTTTTCTGTATCCGCTCTCAGTAGATTGGATATAGTGGAGCTTGCTATTCCAGCAATGAAAGTCAAACTGCAGAATAGTGTTGCTATATGTTCATTAGAATATTTCGCAGTTCAGTAGTATTCATGATTGTTACTCTGATGCTGCTATCTTGAACTGTAGAGTAAAAATCATTCGCATTGTTCACAACAACCTTGTGTGTTTATGGCTTTTCAATGTAGCTCTGACACCATCTATTGATCCTTTACCATGGCTGGCGACACTGAAGTTCCATTTGAGATTAACATTATGGTTACTAGATAGTATATTCATTGAAGTCATTATATACTGATTTTTAAATTGACTTGCAGGACCATCTGTTCATATTTTGAGATGAGTAACACCAGCAGCTTTTGCATCAAGAATTCTGTCTGTGAAAGGTACAACTGTTGACTTATTGTGGTTACGAGTATCACTGACATGAGAGTAAGTTTGGCCTCAAAACCAGCTGACAGAGGTGTAAAGAGTAACTTGGGCCTGATTCCAACGTGCAAACTGAACATTATCTTGTGCTCTACATGTGAAATTTTCTGCGTAATCCATCTGTAACATCATTGTCGACTTATAGTTTTGAGCCTTTTCGTAGCTTTCTGCTGGTTTTCTTTTAACAAAACAGTGAAGCAAGAATGACTTAAAACTTGCAGTAGAGCTCAAATACTATCCTTGATATGTCATTTTCAATGGTTCGTCCATTTATTTCTTTCCATTTAACCACTTAGTCAACATTTTTTATGTTCATTCTCTTGTGGAATGCTGTAAATCTACAATTTTTGTTTACACTCACCATACCAATTTTAATAAACAAAATAAACAGTTGAATTACATGCAATACTTTTTTTCTTTTTTTACTGTAGATTAGTTATCAAACCTATTTTAATTTATTACTGTGACTCGCGTGACTCATTAAGACATTTTTAAGGAAAAATACTTGACTGAAACTTGTCCCCCTTTTAATGAAATTATTCTAGGCCTTAAAAGGAAATTTAAAAAATATATTTGCATGATCTTAAAAACATGTACATTTCTGTGGAATAACTTAAATCAAAATTTGTGACTCACAGACACTACCAACAAAACATTTCGGATAGAAAATATCCCTAAAGATGTTTATTTGTGGAGATTTGATGGTTGTAACATCTTAAAATGACCTAATTCTGAGGTTTTGGGGTAAATTTAGCATTGTTTTTTGTTTTTCATGCAGCTCCTGAAAACAATCTAAAATTTCTTTCAGACAATTTAATTTCTCAAAAAAGTCAAAAGCATGTGTTATCCAAATAAGACAAGTGTGACCAGTCTTGCTTATTTTTTTAAACAAATATCAGAAGTTCATGGTTTGGATCCTAAAGATGCTATAATTACAGCTCTGAGTGCTAAAAATTTTATTTCAAATTTTACCTCAGATGGTAACATTACTGTGGAATGGTTGTTATTAAAAACTCGATTGCTGGACAAAAGAAATAGTGTTGACTTCTTTGCAAGATATCATCAAAATTGTCTAACTACTTCTTAAAAATAAACTTCTCTTTTGAAAACACACCATTCTTTACGCTTATTAGCGGGATCCGTAGAAATTCACAGTCATATCCTTCTATAATGTAGTTTCAGAATATATCTGGTTATGGGAATCTATCTTCAAAACCCTTGAAAGAGATTGTGACACATTTCCATTCTATGAATGTCCAGCGTGAACAAAGACTCTGTTTTGATGAACAGAACAGATACTACACTTTGATCCTAGCCGAAGGCCAAGAAAGTGTATTTTAGAGTTTCACATTTGACACAACAGCACTATCAAATGAAATCTTTAAAATTATTTTTTTTTTGCATTACATCTTTGATAATCAGGCGACTCCATTTTTTTAAAAAAAGGGTTGGAGAGTAATAATGCATGTACACACCTGAAATTACCTTCGCGTGTAGATTGCAAATTAACATGTAATTGATATTTTGATTCTTCTGTCTAGAGAAATCATTATTTTGTCTAACTTTACAATTTCAGAAATACAAAGACAGATAACTGTCTGGATTACTTTCTTCCAACTATTATTGGAAATTTTACTGACATCAAAAATGCAATAATGTAAAATAAATGAAAGAACATTTTATAATTTTTACTTAAAAATAACAAAAACAAAGAATTACATGATTTTCATGTCAGCTATTTGTTCTCATAGGGAGATAAGTAAATAGAGATTTACCACTAAATGACTGTTCGTGTTTACACTACTGTTTCAATAGGAATTTGGTTTTGTTTGCAATATTTACATCGAACTTAATTTGCTATGCTACAATTGAATTTTTAAACATATTTTGCTTCAACAACAAATAGACTCCCGCGCAACGCCGTGTAGGAACATTATAAATTTAAGAATTAAAAATCAAAAGGTTAAAAAATTATTTTGTGAAGACATCCAATAATAAAAAATAAAAAAGCATGATATCCTTAGCCAACACTGCATCAAGTCAGCTAGTTTAAAACATTTCAAAATTAAAATATCCACAAAAGAAATAATTCACATCTGATAATTTTTAATTATTAAAAATTTAATTACTTTCATCAGGATTGTATATTTTTTATTCTGTGCTTTTTCTTAATGTTATTTTAATTATTTATATTGATAACATTTACTTAATGCTGGTATTATTTTAATAATATTTATTTTTTGTTTAAAGTCTACTTATATTATTCTATGATGATTACACATGTTTATTAGTATAGCACCAGAATTCTCTATCGACTTCTACCAAAGCTAGGGGATGGGCGTTTCTCTTCTCTGCAGACCATTTCTCACAGAAGAGATGTTGCTAGTCTCTTTCTATTCATTCATTATTTCCATGGAAGGTGCTCAATTGAGCTCCAATCTCTGGCCTCTCCTCGATTTTCTACTACAACTGCAAAGAACTTTCCTTTCTTCCTCTCTGTATCTAGCGTCAGGTGGAATTTCCACGGACAGAGCTTCTTTGTAAGGGCTTCCCATCCGAAGCATATTACCACTGGATTGTTTCCCTGCAGACTACAACATGATCACCTTCAAATCTAATTTCAACAAATACTTGTCATAAACTGACTTATAAGTAATCATACTTAGTTTATACCATTGATCCATTTTAGTTCTCCCATAGTGTTCCTCATCTTTTGGCTGACAATTATTCTATCACATTAACCCTTATCCTTGAGTGGGTCTTTACCTTGATAAGTGGTGACCCAATAGTAAACATTTTTTAAAATGAACCATTGCTTGTTTTTGTTTTTTTAAATTTTAATTGAGTATAATCATTGTTTTGGAAAATTGACTTAATTTATACATTTTCTGTTACTCCATTCAAATAACATTTGGATATGTCAAGTTTCTAAGATTTTTATGTTGCCTTTATTTAATGATATTATTAATTAGAGAACCTGTTGAATCTACAATTCTTTTTACAATATAAACTTATATATAAATTACATTTTTATAATTACAACTTAATTCTGTTGATAGGAGCATTAGATGCCACTATTCTGTGCGGTGTAACTGAACTGCAATCACTTGCACAGTTCCCAGTGAATGATTGTTCCTAACCAATCATTTCTATTCTTGTATTCCCAATTCGCTATATCTACTTCATCTTGGCTTGTCTATTTCCAACTTGTTTACATGGTCATTATTATTATTAATATTATTATTCCAAAGTAAATAGACAGGTCTACATTCAGAGCAGTATTCCAACACTTATTACCTCAAGCACAACTGAACATGACCTAATGTTCCAAATGCTTAACACAACATTAAACAAGCAAGATTTAAACCAACTATAGAAAATTATAAGAGATTTTTTATTTCTAACATAAGATTAAATGTTATCTGGTTATGTTGGGGATGGTTTTCCCTAATGCATGGTCTCAGCTTATGTGATAATAGAGCACTTAACATGTAGTCAAAAATAGAAAAGAAGTGACTCAGAAGTTCATTTACTCTTTTCTCCCCTTTTCGGTATGACCACAAAAGCGACATTGTTTTACAATGCTCCTATTTGTCCAGATTCATTCTGTGACATGCAGACAGCCTTCTTTTAATTTTGATCCGTCCTATCAATGTGTTTTTGAGACAAGATCGTTACACATATTAGTAAGTTCGCTTTTCATATGTCCACGTATTAGAAAGGTTGATATGTGTACATATTTTGGTGTATTACTTTTGAGAATAAATAAATCATGTTATATTTTTATAAGTTCTTTAGTTCTCCTTTGTTTATGTGTAAAAAATAATTTTTTTTTAAACTTTTTTTTTAAATCATATAATTTATATATATATATATACACCTTTATAAAGTTAGGCATGTTTATATATTTGTATGTAGAGAAATCACTCTTAAACTAATTAACTGATCATTATAAATTTTGGTGTAAGGGATCCAAATGTAAGCTACATTTAGTTTTAGTTTTATGCAAAGGGGGCAGGGGGTGTAAATCCTTTGTGAAAGTTCAGATACTTCCGATTTTTGTGAAATAGGTATTAGACATCAATTACTAAATATTCCCCAAATTTCATTTTCTTTGGAGTATTTTAAAGGGTTTTTAGGGAGCATAATATGGGCACAACCTCTCATTTTAAAATTAAAATATTTAAGATTTGCATTGAATTTGATCCAGTCAAGCGATTAAGCAACATTCCCAGAATTTCAATTTCTTCTCAAGACCCCTTAAGCTTAAGCCTTAAATTTTAGACATGTAATGGATTTTGACCCAAATTGGAAAAAGGATTCTAGACAGAAGATTTAGTAGCATTATATCTTGATTTTAATCTTCATAATGGGGCATAAAATAGGTGCAAAACTATTCTGTTCAGGGTATTGATTTTACTCATCCTGGGACTGGTATTCTTCTAGTACGTGTGTGTGTATATATATATATATATATATATATATATAAGATTTAAAAAAAAGATTATAAAAAGAGTTATTTCCAAAAGCAACATGCAAACAAATAGGCTGAAAGCTTTTTAGTTTTAAAATGTCATGCAAAGGGATAGGGAAGGTCAAAGTGCATGCAACTCTGTAGTGACAATGTTATCTATGGTTGATAAATGTACTAAGATACACACTATTTTGTTTTTGGTAAGGTGTGGTTTTCCTTAGACTATTAATGATTACCTTGTTTCATGGCATGAAAGTCTGGGGAGCCTGGAATGGGTTGCTGTGGAGCTGAAATAGAGAGATCAGATTATTTAAAATAAAGAATAAGGAAAGAAACAAAGGGAAAATATGTTCACTTTTTTCTCGCTTTCTCTCAACAAAACAAATGAAAGAAAATTTCTCACCGAATATAAAACAGATTTATCTTTTAATATTTTTGTCCAATTCCAAGTTAATAAGCATAATAAATTGTGATAATATTTAAAAAAATCTTTACTATATTTGTGGTGTCTGTCCAGAGATGCAATTGAAAACAAAGCCCTAAACTAAGATGAAACAAGATTCCAAGTCAAATAAGATTTTTGTATTGAGGGGTTTTATATTTATATTGTGGAGATTGTATTCGCGCTATACATCTATAAACAGCAACTTAAAAATTAAAAAGATAAACTGGTTTATGTGTAGTCAGGTTCTTATTCATTCCTTAATAATGTCTACTTTTTAATAAATTCTTTACTTAAAAATATCTTCTAAGATGCATCAGGAGTAAATGAAATTCAACACAGTAACATTAGACATTTGAGGAAATCTTTTCAATGTACAAGATTTAGAGAATAAACAAATTCCATGTTTCAGGATGTTTGAGATGAGGATTCAGACTAATATTCTCATCTTCGTTATTTTCATAACATTTCAGGCTATGTAACTTTCGATCTCAGGTGTATTTTTTGAACTCTAATCTTTATGTCAAACTTGGGAATCTATACGAAATTTCGAACCCTTTATTTAATTCACGGAGATAGATTGTTCTCGTTCAGTCAGCCATGACTGGGCAGAAGTGTGAAGTGATTTTAATTTTATTTCATTCTCAGTTGTTATTGCACTGTGGATTGAACCTTCAACCTCCAGAAGACTGTCACTTAGAACAGATTGTTACTCAACAACTTTATCCATTGAGCCATAGAGACAATTCTAGTATTTACTTAACACTTCTACCTGGTCATGGTTGACAGAACGAGAACAATCTACCCTCATGGATTAAATAAAGGGTTTAGTTCGAAATTCTACATAGATTCCCAACTTCGACATAAAGATTCCCAGAGTTCAAAAAGTTATAGTTCGGTCGTTACCTCATAAATAACAACCAAGATGAGATTAATAGTCTGAATAATCTAAATAATACAAATTCCTTCCTCGACAAAAGTTATCATATTTTGTTTAACGTCCTATATATAAAATATGCTGTGTTGGACGGGTTTCCTTGTTAATCTTTCGTCCTTCGGGCATGTGTGCAGTGTGAGGCATGGAAACTAAAATGACATGAAATGTAAATCTCCAAAACTTGTAGAAGGAATTTGTTTCTGAATCTTTTAGAAATATTGTAATTAAAAAATTCTCAATCTTTTATACATCTATAAAAAAAAAGAAGAAAATCCAGTATTAACAAAATAACGTCTGACAAGAAACAAACATGCATAAAAATGTTAATTATCTTGTTACTAAGCAAACAATTTGTAAAAACTCTTCAAAAGAATGGTTCAAATAATATCTTAAACAACCAAATCTAGAAATTAAACAAAATAAAAAAAATCAAACAAAATCACTCACACATTATGAATAGTCAAATTCCACACTAAAAAAACCTTCACAAAAGAAAATGTTGTAAAAATTGACTCATTCTGGAAATTTTTTTATTTCGATTCTAGCATTACCCCTCTTGTGAATGTTGCTTGAAGAGACAATTTACTAAAAATAAACTGGTTTTTATTAGCGGTTTAAAAATTTTTGTGCCCAACATTTATTTAATTACATTGTTGAAATTATGTTGCATTTAAAAAAAAAAAAATGAAAGAAAATATTGGTTTTGAATTGTTAATATGAGCCAACGTCAAAATATTAAAATTTTTCTAACAGACAGAAATTCTCACTTCCTTCTCTTTCATCTTTTTATCCTCTTCCTACTCCTATCTTCTCTTCTTCATACTCAGGTGTGACAAAAAAAAAGAAAGAAAAAAAAAGAAAAGTACCTTCTTTATCCATATAAGTATGGAAATCCAACTTTTTTTTTTATATGTACCAAGTGCAAGAGAGACAGAGTAGCAGATTAAACTAATATATTTAAAATTGATTGGTCAGTCAAATTTGAAAATAGCATTAAAAAAAAAAATCGAAAAAAAAATCAGTGGGGTTTCTCTTTCTTCGTTGTTTTAACATGTCTCTTTCACATCAGACATGGGGTGCACATTGGCCATAGCGACACAAAGTGATTTTCTCCATGAAACTATCATTTACATTGGTTTCGATGTGCCATTGCTTGTGGTCATTCCATTTCTTTTTCGGCCTGCCTTTTTCTAGCTTACCCTCAATTGGGATGTGTGTACATTTGTTGATTCAACCAGAAATTTGTTAAAAACTTGTCCATACTACCATAGGCAGTCGCAACGCAGAGCTGACCCCAGTTTGGGCACCTTCATCACAATAGTAAAGAGGCAGAACTAACTGTTGTCAAAGGGAACACCACAAATCCACTAAACCATTGGATGAAATGATTTCAGAGAAAAAAAAAAAAAAAAAAAAAAAAAAATTACCAGAAAAAAATGTGAAAACATTCGTAATTAAAAAATTTAAAAAACAATTAGTTTCTTGTGTTGATTCGTTTTAAGAAGAATTCTGAAATACGATCATTAGAAATGAAAAGACGTTCAATAATAAAGGTTTACAGCAGGCCTGAACAACTGTTTTTTTGTTTTTTTAAGAGGCAGGCCCACATGAGAGATAGCTAATCACTAAAAACAATTCATAGTAATATTTTGTTGAAGGTATCTTTGTCATTTTAATTACAGGAGGCCATATACACATGCATCAGATTTGAAAATAGGGAAAAGTGGTTTTGTTTTTTTCTCTCCGTTAAAAAGATATTTTCTATACAAAAATGAAAGTCTTGGTATAATATAAACTAGCAGAACCCGTATCTCAATGTTGTCAGAGAAAATTGAGGAAACTAAGAATCGCAACCCCAAGAAGTAAATTGACCAAAAAGACTATTTTCAAAATGCTAAACATTTACCCTAGCTACCAAAAAATAGGGGTACCCAACGACTTGTTTGTTTGGTCGCCATGTGTGTTTGGAAGGAGGAGTGGCTTTGTTTTTGTTTTTTTCACAATTTTACAAAAGAATAGAATGGTTGACATGTTTACGAAAGAACTTAAATGCAATTATGGTGGACTTCAATATCATAATAAAAAAAAGATGTTTTTTTTTGGGGGGGGGGGTATCATTGATTCGTTTGCTTAGCGGTGGTGTGTGTGTGTTTGAGGGGAGGGGGGTAATTTAGAATTGAGTCACAATCCCCAGAAGTAAATTGACCTGAAAAGACTAGAAAAACTTTTTACACCTCCAAAATGCTAATTTTATATCTACAATATAAAAATAAAAAAAAACATACTTAAATAAAACTATGTGCTATAATGAAATGCAAACAATCATTGAATTAGAAAAAATTATAAGAACGAATCGTTAATTAATGAGACGTCCTTTTGAAAAGCAATTTGCAAATTAGTTAACCATAGGATGTTGATTACATGCACATGATCAGTATATTAGAAAGGTATTGTTCATCTATTTTAAATAGGGATTTGGCATTTTAATCTCACTGTCAGTGTGATAAATGACCCAACTTTACAAGTAGAGATATCAATGTGATTAATACATGGGCACACAATTCTAGTTATAAATCATGGAATAATTAAAAGAAAAAATGAATACTTGAAAACAATGTATTCAATATGAATCCGATTCATTAAAAAAAAAAAAAAAGAAAAAGTAAGGGGGTTACTTTTGAACTTTCTTGACTGGAGCAAATTTATTTTGGTTAATTTAGGTTTTTGTATTGCCTATTACTACAGTGTTATGTCATCTTCTTTACCTTAAAAAAAAAGACCATAATGAGAAAGATGTTCATTTTGGTACATTTGTAAATTAACACTCTTCGCTGAATAACCCCCTCCTCCTTAAAAATGAGATTCTACTTTTTTTTAAGGCAATTATATGTAAACACCCTGAAAAACTTGACAGAACGGAGAACTTGACGGAAAGAGAAAAAAAAAAAAAAAACAACAATTATTTTAGAATTTAGAGTGCAGAATCAGGTTTGTATATAAATATTCGGACCATTCTAGCATTTTAAGTTAAAAAAAAATGTTACCACTAAGTCCAAGTGGCTGCCAGATAGGGTTAGGGTAGGGTTAAATTTAGGATTAAGTTAGAAGACCGTAACTAAAGTTTTGAAGAATAATTTATTGGGGAGGGTAAAACGCAGCTACACCGCTACAAATTTTATCGAAAGTATTGTTTTTATGATTTTGTCACTACAGAAAGAGTTGATATTGGGTACAAAAATTGACTGAACATAGGTAAGAGGAGACAATACAAAACGGAGAATAACTTAAACAAAATTGTTCCAGTCAAGAAAGCCCTAAAAAAAGTGTTTCCTTCCTAATCTATAGATTAACATTTTATTAAAACTATCTTTTTTAATTAAAGACAATTGAAAGATAACATTCATCAAATATGTAATAAAAATTTATACGTAATAAGATTGCTTTCTAAATTTAATTATTCGACAATACAGAAAGAAACAAACAAGGAAAACGCAAAAACAAAGTTATTTTCCTTGTGAAATGCAGAACGCCTAACGGTTTGTCCATGACTTGTTTATAGATTTCAAAATAATAAAGAAAATATTTGCCGGCAAAACCAAAAAGAAAAATATGAAGGAATTTAAAAATGTGAGAGAGGGGGGTGGGAGAGAGAGACAGAGAGCCTGTTTTTAAATCTAATTTTTCCTCTAATCTGATAAGTAGGTGCAGCCAAAATTGTAAGTCATTCGAAAGATATATATATATATATATATATATATTAACATAGTTCACCCCAAACGAAGCATGCTGCCACTGTAGACGTAAAGGGCTACTAAGAATTAGGGTGAAAGTTTTTTTTTTGGGGGGGGGGGGGGCATCCAAATTGGGACCTGTGCAGCGAGATGCTTGTTCACATCAGTTTTAAATTTCTGCATGTTAGTACAGTCGGGGAAACAAGGAGGGATTTCCAAAGATCGGCAGCATGAGGAAAGAAGCTATTGGAGTAGAAGGCTCTCCGGCATCTGGGGACCTCAATAGTGTATGGATGGGATTTAGCTGATTGTCGGGTTGGTTGAGTGAATTTACGTCGAGGGGGCATCAAAGCACATTCCATTGAAGTACTTGTAAAACAAGCACAAGGTTGCAACATTGCGGAGATGGGATAGGTGGAGCTTGGTGGATAGTGAGGGACCTATTAGATTAGCAACATTTTGAGACCTTGTCTAAGAGGGAGAGACTAGTGGATATATATATATATATATATATATATATATATATACATACTAGAAAAACTACCCGCTCCCTAGGCAGCAATTAATGAAACTGTAGTCTTCTTTACAGAAAAACAAAGAAATATTTTCGTTTGACATTCCCCATTAAAAACTGGTTATAATTAAATTAATAAATAAAAAAGAGGAATGTCGATTGGTAAAATAAAACAATTTTATATTACTTTGTGCTTTTCCCCTTTATTATTAAAGACAGAAAAAATGACTTAATGAAGATAAAAAAAAGTATTTATTTTTTTATAATTTAGAAAGATGAGAAGGGCTTTTCTTTTTACATGGTAAATCTTGAAGTTATCATCAGCAACAACACATTTAATTAAAAAAAATAATAGATGTGTTTTTTATTATTAATAGAAAACCTTTTTTAATCATTGCGTTTTATGCAGAGTTTATTTTTTTAAAGTAGTTATTCCAAAGTATTTTTTGATATGTGTAGATGTACATGTGCGTAAACATAACCAAAAAAAAAAAAAATCAAACGGAAGTTAACTTTAAAATTTTTTTAACTGGTTTCATTCAATCGTTTTAATATTACTACTGATAATAATATTAAGAAAACTATTGCGAATATATAATAAAATAAGAAAATCAAATTATGAATTAATCGTACAGAATATGAATTTATTAGACACTGTTTAAAAAAGAAATATGCAAACGAATTATAGCCGTGACTGTGTTTTGTAAGGTTTCTTATCAGTATAAATAGTGTATTTTAAAATAGTTTGTATCATTGAATTAAGTAAACCTAAAGTGATTTGATATAAATATAGTTCGGATAAATGAAAAAAAAAACTTTTGCATTTATTCATTGTGATATATGGAAAAGGAAAATCGAAAATTATTTTTATATTGATTAATGTTTCGTCTTTATTTCAAGACTTTCTCAGGATGACTGATTTGAAGAAAAACATAGAAGTCAATATATTTGAAAATATGAGGTGTATCTCAATTCCTTTCAATTAGAGTTCTACCAAAAATTTGATATTCGACCGTATCTTAAAATATCTCTTTTCCATGTTCGGAAAAGTAGCTTCACTTTTAGAGGGTCTGAACAATACAGAGACTGGCATGAAACTGATCGCAAGTAACTAAAAGCAAAGGAAACACCCAATGAAGCATTCTGACATGTTTTAACTTGTTGAAACTTGATCATTTCACGGCTATTAACAAATTCTGCAAACTTTTTCATTCACCCTTGTGTGTGTATATATATATATATATATATATATATATATATATATATATATAAAAATAAATAACATAATTCTGAAAGTTTTGTTTAGTCTTAGGGGGTCCACCCTCCCAGGTTTAACTTGGACAGAGAGGGAGAGACAGACAGACAGAATCCTTTAAATCTAATTTTTTTCTTTCCTCTGTAATCTGATGAGTAGGTGCAGAATAAAGAATAATAAAACAATGTGTTTAATCCATTTCATGATTCGTGACAAGATTTTTTTTTTTTAAACAAAATAACTGTTGTTAATCAGTGCATGGACTGAAAAACCTAGAATTTGTCTTTCTTTCAAAATATGGAGGTTTCTAAATCCTAATATCAAATCAATAAATTTGTTTAAGATGCAAAATACATGTTAAAAATGTATTTTATGTATCTTACTTGCTTTACAAGAATAAAAATAACTTAATAATGCCAAGTAACATTTATTTTGATGTGTGTGTAAAGTTAACCCTAATTTTTGTTATCTAGGGCAAAGGATTTTTTGTACTCATTCCGAATGTCTCATGGTAGTGTGTGTCACATTTTAAATCTTCAGTGTTAAACATGAAATAATACAGGTACACAACCACTCCTTGTACAACCAAAATTCTGTTGTGGTTCCCTTGTTTACAAATCCACCATTGCTAAAATGTTCAACTGTCAGCGTAAGCCATGTCCACAAATTAGTAGGTACTGTATTATTTCTGATATTACACTTCATCTCTTCCGTCCTTGGTCCAAACTGTATCTCCTTTTCAAGATGGAGAAAATTATGATGAGTTCGACAAAGATTCCAGAGTTTGAAAAGATACATTTGAAGGTTGGAGATTACATTGGCCGAAACATTGTGAAAATAACAACCAAGATGAGAATAGTAGTCTGAATAATCCAAATACAAAAAACAGCATAGTTAAAAGAAGCTCTGCCCGTCGGTTTGTCGTGCTTCTGTTTGAAATAGATTTTTTTTTATCGCTAAACATGCAGATTGAATGGATGCATTTTATGAATATAAGTTCTCATTTTTATATCGATTTTGTTTTGCACTAAAAATTGCATTTGCAAAATAGATAAATTTTAGTCATCATTTTTGAATTAAACCAATTTTATTCTCTTAAAACACTGAAACCATGAAGCGAGTAGTTTTTTTGTTTTGTTTTTATTTAGGTTAAGAAAAAGAAAGTGTTAAAAATGATTTGATCGTTTTCAAAAGATCAATTATCAACCAATAATCGTTAATGGGTGAGAGAAAAAGAAAAATAGAAAATAAGAGTATTAAGAAGTATGAAATAGAAAATTGATTAAATAAATTGAATTTAAAAAAAGATTTGCTTGGATTATTCTTACAGCACAATCATATTTTCTTTTGTTTTTTTGGTTTTTTTTTAAACATTTTATTTCATGTCTTTTGCATAATCACAAACGTCAGCTTCCTGGACAACATCTGTCATATTTAACAAGACAAAGGTTGTAAAGTTGGAAATAATTCTTTAATTTATTGCAATTGCTCAATGTTCCCTGACTGAGAAAATGCATAATTCAAACCATATATCTCAATAACTTACTATAATGGAGATTTTGTGTATGTTTATACTACTATTATTTAAAAGGAAGATGGAGTTCAATAACACCAGTCATAATATTTATGTACTAGCATACTTCCAACATATAAAGTTATCTTATCAAATTTTCATCCGGTTCAGGCGACTGGTAATATGAAATATTTTTAAATTTAAGGATATAATAGAAATTATCCACTAAACTTGAATGTGAAAAATAAAATATGTCACTGCATTCCAGACAACGCCGGGTAGGTACAGCCCCTAAAATGTATAATTACCACTTAGCACCATCATCCTTTAAAGTAATATTCTGAATTTTGGTCTGTTATGATATCTCCATTGTATTAATATGGAAAATTTCTTTTTGTTTTTAAATGTGATCAATAGCTGTAAAAGTAAAAAAAAAAAAAGGTTTGGAAAAAGAAAAAAAAATTCTAGACGTGCGGCAAGAGAATTTCCATAGATTTTTCGAGGGGATTTTAGCTAACATTTTGCATTCAAATATATACATAAGTGGATTGAAATTTTCTAAAAATAAAAATAAATAAAAATTCAAAATACAGGAAGGCGATAAAATATTTGCAGAAAATGACCAGTATTTGTTTTTAAAAGTAGCCACTACTAATAGATGCATAAGTTTTCAGAAAAAATATGGAGTTAAATAATCTGCATTTTGCTGCTTATTACAAATTTTTTTTGTTAATAAAAGTATAATTCTTATTTTGGTTTGGTTTCTCTATTTTATGGCATACAAATTATGATGTCATACTTTTTCAAACAGCATTTGCAAGGATTTGAACTCGGTCTAGTTGATTTCATAGTCTGCATAGTATCCATTAAACCAACCACGCACTACCTATAATTCTTTTTTAGGAAGTACTAGCTACACCGACCCTGTGTTGCCCAGGATCCATTAAGGTCAAATTTGTTTTGTAAATATTTCTATGTTCTATAAACATGCCTTTTTTGTTGTTGTTAGGTAAGTATCTAAACTAAAAAATTAAAAAAAGTAACGCTAATTCTTACTAAAAGAATAACAGTTATTGATCTTGCACGTCATGACTTCTGCCGACTCAATTCTGGCTTCGGTGAAGATCTGAGATAAGGCAGACACCAAAGTAATGATCTACCAAGCGCTGGTCTGAATGATTCTCCTTTATGGCAGAGAGTCCTGGCCAATGAGAGTAGAAGACGTTAAGCGGCTAGAAACTTTCAATCATCATTACGCATCCTCCATGTCTGATGGCAGCACTTTGTCGCAAACAACTTATTACATTTCTGCTGCAAAATTAACTCCCTCCGATAAGTCATCCTCATGAGACATCTGTGCTGGTTGGGTCATGCCACTGCCGTCAAAAGTTCATCTACAAAGAAATTGCTCCAGCTCCCCTATAGGATTTGAAAAAGTGATGTGATGGACAAAGAAAAACCTGGCTGATGACGCTTAAAGCTGACCTGAAACCTAACCTGAGCTCCTGCATTTTGGAATAGCGAGTAGCTAGAGATCACCCAATCGTTGACTTCAAATCGTCAGCCTTGGTCGGCCTCCACGAGGGATGCAGTGGCGAGGATGGATGGAGCCAGCTCAACCCACCTCAGGTTGAATACTGTTTCAAGTACAACTAAGTAATAAGACTTATTCCTCATACCTGATTTTTTTTTCTTTTTAAGTGTTTAAGAACGTCTCCATATTAACAAGTACTGAACCAGATAATATATACATATTTTTAAAAATAAATTGTAGCAAAGTACGTTAGTTTATTGCCAATAACATGGAACAACAAATAAGTGAAAATTGGCTTGTCAGAATCAAAGTTTGATTTGTCAGTTTAAATGCTATTTTGGTCTAACTTTTAAAATCCGTTTGATATAATTTTATATTAGAAGATACAATTAGTATGATTATATTTGTTTTGTTTTTCTATGTAATAAAAGATGATGTAGTCATGATTGCATTCTTTTTTCCTTTCTTATTTGCTTCTTTCAGTGAATCTGGCCAGGTTTAGGGATTGAACTCACAATAGGGAGTGCGACCGGATGATGTGCTGAGTAGAGGTTTCCTAAGTTTTAACAGTGAGAATGACACTGTGCACTTTAGGATTTAAGAATGGGGTGAGTGTGCACAGTTGGTTTTACCTTGTCGCACGAGGGCATAGAAGTCAGGAGTGCCACTTATACTTTGCTGTAAGGCTGAAAAAAATAAATAAATGGAAAATCTGATAGAATATCCACAATTTCAAAAGGTTTTATCAGTTTAACGTCTCCATTGCCTTACACTTCTTGCACACAAACTGGTTATCATCTCTCAACCTACCTGTAATTCCACTGAACTTCTTGTGTACCCAATGCTTAACACTTCTACCCAGTCATGGCTGATGAAACGAGTACAATCTACACCCGTGGATTAAATAAAGTGGCGCGTTTGAAATTCCATATAGATTTCTGAGTTCGACAAAGGTTCCAATGATCGAAAAGATGCACTTGAAGGTCAGAGGTTACGAAACGTGAAAATAACAACCAAGACGAGAATAGTAATCTGGATAATCCAAATACAAAATGACATTCTCCGAATTGATATTGAATTGAACACAGCAGCAAGATTATACATTCAAGGAGACCTTTAAAATGTTAGTAAAAAAATTATTGAATTAACAAATTCCTTTTAAAAAACAAAGCTTGCCGAGAGGAAATATAAAGCGCCTCTAAAATTTAGATGGAAAGGAATAACTCAAGATTTTAAAGAAGTTGCTCATTCGGTGTAAACAGGATTATCAAGTAAACATTGACGAAGCTTTTAAATGAAAAATATTCTGTTGAGAATTAAAATGAGTTTTTTTGTGTTACACTCAATCATCTTTTCATTTAAAAGCTTTGCTTGGTTGTATTGGAGGGAGGGCCTGTGGACGAGTGGTTATAGCACTTGTCTTTGGGCTGGACGACCCGGATTCGATCCCACTCACGGCATGCGGATTTTCGGGTCTGAAAACTCCCTCTGTCTACCCAGCAGTAAATGGGTACCTGACTAAAACTCAGGGAAGGTTCAAGGCAGCGGAAGGAGAGGGATGGGCTCTGCCTTCCATATGCTGTGCCCTAGACATGGTGATTCTTAACAAATCACCGCCGCTGCGGCCATGGGTACGACACTCATGCGCGTCCAGGCTATACGACCTTTACCTTTTTTGGTTGCATTATTTTACAGCTGAATCCGGGCACTTTGGCAAAAGATTCTGTCTAAAATTCTTCATATATTTATTCATGCTGTTAATGTATGTTTTGTATATGATTGGATTGTAGATTAATGTTTTGTAAACAAATAATCTGTAAATGATAAATTATTTTTACTGATAGATGGGACCCTGACAGGTACTACAACTCCGGGTGAGAGTGGGCCTGGGAGTAATGGTAACTAAAGGGTGACTCCACACTCCCCAAAGCTCCTAACTTATTCTTACTTTTTCAGAGCATTTTAAGTTCACTGAATGTAATCTGTTGATTCAATCTCAATTAAATTTTATTACTCTTTCTGATGAATAATGAACCACAACCTTTTCTATAGAGAAAATTTATTACATATGTGTGTGTGTGTTACAGATATCAGTTTTTACATGTGTATGCTAGTAAAATCTTCATTCCATCCTAAATAAACATTTATTTTATTTCATTAAAATACGAACTTTCAGTTATCCGTTATCTTATTAAAAATCTTAAACCTCAAATCTTTTTCTCCTAAATATGCAGTAAAAAAAACAAAAAAAACTTGAGTCTTAGCAGAGAATGATTACTCCTACCGCCTTTTTCCAACGGTAAAAAGAGGGAAAAAAAACTATCAGAAAGTCTGAACACAACATACCGTGTCACCTTGTACAGGAAAAATGGAAATGAATGCACTTATAATCAGTCGTGTTAAATGGAGATCAATTATATGCCCACATTGGTGACCAGGTTATCAATGCTGACGCATACTACACCAGAACAATTAAGTTTACATTGCTTATGCACAGGCAGAAAGAAAAATAATTTCCGTCACCGAGATTAGAACAGTATTATGACTGCAATGATTCTAGCTAAGAGTAGAATAGACAAAGGATGATCAACGACCCCCCTTTCCCACACGTAAGCGAATAATCATTGTTATAATCTTCACTGCAAAAAAAAAAAAACTCTTTTCAAAGAAATGATATATTTGAAGTCATAAATATTCTGTTTCGCCATTAAGACCTGAAAATATTACATCTGGATCTACATTACATTTTTTCCTAGTGATATTAATAGGAAGAGGAAATATTCCTCTACAGAAGTAAGTACTCCAACTTCGACTTATTCACGAGAAGAATATTTAAAAATTAACAGCCATCTTTGGCTCTGTAATAAATATCCATTTAAAATTAAATTTAAAAAAAATTATTTTTGAACTGAAGAAATCTAATGAAAAAAAATAGGCTAGCGCGAATATATATATATATATATATATATATATATATATATATAGCGTGTATCAAGTTAGTAGAAAAAGACCATCAAAGTGCTCGATTGTAGGTTCTAACCTTGATCTCTGAGCGCCTAAAGGAACGAATGAATCTTTCTGGCAAAAACAAGTCAGATTTTCTCCTAAATCCAGGTTTACCAGATAAATGAAACCCAAGTATCCCCAACAGACAGTAATGTATGGTATTTAATTATATATATATATATATACTAGCAAATATATGCTCCCTCCGGTCACATTTTGCTAGACTGGGATGATATCATGATGAACGAACTACATACACTAATCATCAAAGGAGGAGGTAATGTCTGGTAGGATGGTATCATGACAACAGAACTGGTACTACAATACCCTTCCAAAATAGAGGAGGTAATACCTGGGAAAATATCCCCATAAAAGCAGAAGGTAATGCCTGAGTATAGTATCATAGCAACAGAAAAGATACTAAAGGTAGTCCCTGGGAAGATGATATGACAAAAACACAGATACTACATTAAGCCTCCCTCACAGTAGGATGTAAGACCTGGGAGGATTACCTTCATCCCCTTAAAAAAGAGGAGGTAATTCCTGGGAGGACGGTCCTATGACAACAGAACCGATACTACACTAACGTATTCTCATTAAAAGATAATATGATAATAGATTAAATCAGTTTGTTTTTGGGGGGGTCATTCATTTATAAATGCCTGGTCATGAAAACAATTTTTTTTAGTTTCTTGGCCCTTTTCCCTAAGATCCCACTTCCCATTTTAATCCAATGAATTTCTATAAATAAATGTATTTATGAAAAAATGCTTTCAACAATTTATAGATATTATAAGTAGGAGTAAATGTGGTATTGTGGTGACTAAGATGATTCTAGTTAAGAGTAAGATAGACATTTTTATAACTTTTGACTAAGGATGACCAATGCCCTCCATTTTCCCCATACTTTTGATGGCCTTGTGCCTAATTTTTTCGTTATTTAAATTTTTATATTTTGTGCACATAAATAATTTAAAGTGTAGTATGTTTTCTCAGCATCTCATTTATTCTTTTACTATCAATGAAACTATTGCTTTAAACAATAAAAAAAAACAATAATACGGCACCGTTAATAGGAGAGAGCGAAAAGGGGAGAGAAAGATAAGAGATAAGATTAGTTTATTTTCTTAAGTAAAACTTATCTCGCGTTTTTTTTAAAACTTTACCTCGATTAGTTGTTTCAGTTTACAGTGAGATTTACCTTGCATGTGACAACAGTAAGAAATCAATTCTCATTGATAAAAATAAATTACTATTCCCCCGGGCAATACCGGATAGGCCTGCTAGTTTAAAATAATAAACTTGTCAAACATGAAACGTTAACATTTTCGTAATTTCGAAACATTTAAACATGACAAAGGAAAGAATGAAAGAAGAAACAAATTTGCCATTTCAGTGGCAATTTAGAAAAATCGAGTCGGTCACTTTAAAGAAAGAGCAACCGACTCGATTTTTCTGAAACATTTGAACGACGTTAGAAAACGTTTGAACACAAATACTAAATATTTGTTAAGAAAACAAAACAAAATTGCAAACAGAGCATTTGTTATATGTAAATTTAAAAAAATCATTGAATTAAAAAAACAAACAAATAATAGTAAATTAATAAATTAACTTCAACAAAAGCAATATGCAAATTAGTTAACCTTACAAATCTGATATCACACCTATATAAACGGTATATAAAACAGATAGTGCGTCTATTAACTAAGTTGAAATGGACCAAACTTTCGCATTATTCATTTAGATTACACACACACAAACACATAAGAGTGATGTGTATTGAATGAAGAATCTTGAGATTTTGTGTAGATTTATTGTAAATTAATTCACATAAAGTAGAAAAAGAAAGATTACATAACTTTTGATGAAATTCCATAAATGACATGAATACCACACATTTTTTCCACCTGTAGAATTCATGTAATTTAGAGAATTTTCCCGAAAGATATGCAGGTCTATTGCCTGCATTACATACCATTCGTTAAAGATAGAATTTCAAAGAATAACATTTTAATCATGTCCATACAAGTTGTAGGTTTGAATAATAACATCTGACTATAAAAACCTGTGGAAATTCTAGTAAATTAAAGCTTTTCATTTCATCTAAATAATACTTTCATTCCTGTATATATCAACATGTGTGAATTACTTGCTGTATACATCCCTTTCAACATGTATTTCACACCTTAATGTATCCACGTACAGATGGGCAGGGGGTAGTTACTAAGCTTTATCATTTTTTTCTGATGTGTGTATGAAAACAAAAGATAGCAGTTACGCATTTTACTATTACAAAAAGATTTTCTAAAATGTAATTTCCCACAGTTGTACAGATTTTGAAACTATGCATTGATAGGAATGGCCGAAATACTTTTCTTTTTTTTAAACACTCATAAAAACAATGTATTAAAACTAATCTTAATATTTTCTGTAAAGAAAGTTTAAAAGAAAAATTAATAAACTATAACAAAAAAAATATATCTTATTGTTTCTTTGTTGTTAAGAAAAAGTTTTTAAAAAATCAATAATGGTGGCTTTTTTTAATATATATAATTTGTAAAAGTTTATAAAATAGAGTAATTACTTATTTCAAGTACAATTTTGAACATTTGATCGGTTTTGCTTTTACATATTATATTATGATGCAATTTGATTTTTTTCACCAAAAATGCATTTAAAAAATTAAGCATTTTATAATAGACTAAAACGAAATAATTTCCACAGCATTTTTTCCAGCACAAATTATGTTTATTTTTATTTTATGATCCATCATCCATTTTATCTTATTTCTCTTTGTCAGGAGTCTGGTGTTTTCTGACAGCCTGCTATCTCGGTCTCCAAGCTCGGTGGTCTTGAAGATTAATTCCGTTCAAATTTCACTGTCTAAATCTGTGTTGATGTTTAGCATTCACGTTTTCTTTGGGGGTATCAAAATTTCTTCCGGCCCTCCACCACAAGGTCTCTGCATTTTCTATCCAGGAGTTGCTCCTCTCAGCATAGCCGACTGATTGTCAGGAGTTCATCAAGATTTGGTATATTCAGTCTCGTCAACAAGGTATCAGAGGCTGATATGATCCAACATTGCATATCCACCTGATCATTGCTCTGTCATGACACTGAAGACGGACGAATGAGGACTGTGGGTGGGCCCAGCACTCACCTTCATACAGCATCATGCACCTAACACAGTGCTATATACTCTTCCTCTGGTAGTGAGAAGGATAGCTCACAATGTCAGGACTGGCAACTTAACTCATGCTGATCTTATCCAAATGGTAGAGCTAAACTCGCAACCATCTTCAGCACTCAAGAAAATCAAGAGTTCACCACTCAAGATAACATAAGGAGTCAAACATTTTGAGAATGCTTAACTTTATTTTTGTTAGGGTTGTTAAAAAAATTGGAAAATTTTGGTCATAGCTCATTCAGTGATCATCAATTTAGACAATAGACGCGATGAAATGAAAACTCTTCCTGATTCAGTTCCATTGACAATCATTATGATTGTACACCATAAAACAAAATCATAAAACTACCTCCATCCACCCACTCCACCAGATTTCCTTACCTGGTTAATAGAAGTAAAATCATTTCTTTCTTATGAAGTATTATTGCTGCATATGATTTTTTAACAACTAAGCAATAATGAAGGAGAAAAGAGTGACAGGAAAGGGAGATAAATGTGTTGGGAGGAAGAAAAAAGCTTGTAAAATCATAAAAACGGATATAAAGAAAAAGATGTTTTTATCTTGAGAGAAAGAACATGTAAAAACATTTAGTGTGATGACAATAAAACATGCAACAGCTGACCGTGTTCAGACATGCCGAATCAGATCCTTTTTTTTCTTAAATAAAAAGATTTCATTATATAAATAGGGACAAAAGAGAAATCAACCACATGCAAGTTAGCAATAAAAAATTTCCAAAGAAAAACAAAACAAAAAAAACTTTAGACTCGGAAAAAAAAAATTAAATAATAAAGTTGTAATTCCTGTCTGTTTGATTATTTGTTCACAGACTTCTGTTAGGGTTTTGGAGATAGACAGTCATAGCCATGTATATCCTGAAACTACACTACCTAGAGAGGACTTGGATAAGTATATTTCATTTTGATCAAAGGGAGTACAATAATAAGTTGGAGCTTGCATTTATGTCGAACATCCATAAAAAGCAAATAAAACTTGTTACTTCATTTTAATTGTTTTATAACTTGAAAATTATAGAAATTAAAAAACAAGATGATCAATGGTAGGTTCATGGATTGGAACAGAAGTACACAGGGCTCCTTATTCATTGCTGGGAAATGGTATTTGTGCCTCAAGGGATTAAAGACTATCACTATGTTTACATTCATTCTAACCCAATCAATGCTGGGTAAATTCTTCAGTCCCACCCCAAAAAATTGATAAAAATGTAAAAAGTAAGAATAAAAAAGATAATATGGTATCATGGGGTGGGGGCAAGAGGGCATAGGGTGCCTCATTCTTCCTGCTAGTATATATATACATATTTGAATGTCAGTTTATCTACTTATAAATCATTGTAACCTGAAGATTGTTTATAACAAAATAACATTGAGATTAATATGCTCCGCCATTGTATCAGGGATTGATTTTCAATCTAACCACAAGACCCTTACTTTAGGACCAATAAGAGCAAGCAAGATTATTCCATTTTAAACTATACACTCATTTTTTTTTCCTTTATTATTTAACAGATAGTTGATTTTTGTATTAAAATTGGTAATTTACTCTACAGTTCAATTTGATAGTAAAAAAAAATTAAAGAAAAAAAAAAAAAAATAAACAAATATAAATTTGCAAAAGTTATTTATCTTCGGGGATTTTCAAAACCTGACCCTAATGATAGGTGTACTTTTATAACCAGACCTGAAAGTCGAGGAAAATTTCAGAAATCTGGCATAGAGAGGTACTTCAGTAATATATATAGATATTCTAACAAAAAAAGAAATTAGGATTTACCTTGCTTTTAAAACCGTCCAAACTCAGATAATAAGTTACACATTTATTCATTTATTTATCTACTTGTGTGTTTTGAATTTTAATAGGCTGCTTATGCTCACACACACACACATATATATATATATATATATATACAAGGCAGGTGAAGCTAGGGCAGTAGCGCTTGATATATCCAAGGCCTTTGACAAGGTATGGCATAAAGGGCTTCTCCTGAAAATACGCTCATACGGTATTACTGGGCAACTACTTAATATAATTAGATCCTTCCTAAACAAAAGAAAAATCCAGGTTGTCCTCGATGGTCGTTCATCTAAGCAACATGACATAAATGCTGGTGTATCCCAGGGATCTATCCTTGGACCTTTGTTGTTCCTGATCTATATAAACGATCTCCCTGATGACAGAGTCTCAGATTGGTTTATTTGCTGACGACACCACGCTCTACTCTCGCCATGTTGGCAAAACAGACGCGATCATATCCGAGGCAATGGCTGAATCTTTAGAAAATGACCACCAGGCTGTAGTGGATTGGGGTCATAAATGGTTGGTAACTTTTAATGCCGCAAAGACAAAGCTCTTTTCTTCAATAACTACAAGAAGCCTCTCCAACCACCAATTGTCATGGCAAATAACACCCTACCTGAGAGTTCATCATTCAAACTCCTCGGCCTAACCTTCACAGGTAACATGAATTGGAACAAATACATTGAAGACATTGCCAAAACTGCTGCAAAGAAGGTTGGCTCCCTTTACCGTGCTAGTAAACTCCTCACACCTGACATTATCCTGTATCTCTACAAAGCCACCATCTGCCCATGCATGGAGTATTGTTGCCACATCTGGGCTGGTGCACCATCTACTAGTCTCTCCCTCCTTGACAAGGTCCAAAAAAGAGTTGCCAACCTAATAGGTTCCTCACTGTCAACCAAGCTCCAGTCCCTGTCCCATTCGCCGCAATGTAGCATCCTTATGTTTGTTTTACAAATACTTCAATGGATTATGCTCCGATGAATCGGCTACTTTAGTTCCCCCTCGACGTAAATTCACTAGACTAACTTGACAATCAACTAAACCTGTGGAGGTCGTTAGATGCCAGAGAGCCTTCTACTCAAATAGCTTCTTTCCCCGTGCTGCTGGCCTCTGAAACTCCCTCCCTGCCCCCTGTTTCCTCGACAGTACTGACATGCAGAAATTTACAACTAATGCTGTTCTAGGAGGCCCACCCTCCCAGGCTTTGCCTCCCCCTCTTTTGGGAGGAGTAAGTTTATTGCTTACTGCCTGAGGCGCCCCTAACGGGGAATGCCGACGGGGCTTCCCAGGCAATTTTTAAATGGCCAGAGTGCTCACCTCTCGAGCGCTGGCTTATCTAATCCCACTTTCCCGACCTTGTGTCACATTTTACCTTATGGGAGGTAGATAAAAAAAAGATTATATATAAAAAAAAAGATATAGTTCATTTCACAACCTTGTCGGCGTATGACATAACAGATTAAATCTCTTGTTGCCACTCTGTTGTATCATATGCCAACAGTTAATAAAATAAATACACTCAAACACAAGCTTTGGTAAATACTACAACTTTTTATTCTGACTATCACATGACACAAACATAAATACAAACTATTTATAGCCCTTTTAGGTGTGATGGGTGTTATCACTCTACAACAAACGTGTAGATTGAATTGACGCATCGTAAGAATATCTGTTCCGGCTTATTTCAAATTTTTCTTCTTAAAAAAAAAAAACTCAAATCAATTTCTTCTGCAACACAATTAAAATAAAAAGAAAGAAACACAAAACAAATATAAACTAGATAGGAGGGGGGGGGGGGTTAGCTTATTTAGACAGAAAGATGAACCTGCAGAATTCAATGTTTTAATGAGCCATTTTCAGTTGATTTTGATAGAATAATATAATAGAAAAATACATGACACCCTCCACCCCACCTCTTCCTGTATTGCTTTATCAATAGAATTTTCACAAAAAATCTCATCACTGGTGGGTTATGAAAGAGAAAAAGTGAGCAAGTAAATACTTGAGTAAATCACTCTCCCATAACTATTTTAATTGGACAAAAAGCAGGGGGGGGGGGGGACAAACCAAAACAACTTTCACTTTCATAAGGTCAGATAATTGTTAATAGAATATAAATACACATACAAATTCAAATGGAAAAAGCTTGCTGCTAAAGATTGAGAATTTGACATAAGTATAAATGTCTGAAATTATTTTTTACAAAAACACTTGACCAAAAGTCGCAAATGTTTAAACTATGAATTGCAAATAATTCTTGCATAAAATGCTGATCAGGTTTCAAATAACTCATTAAAACACAGGAAAATGAAATATACTATTCATAGTCTACATTATAGTTTTGGAGGAATAAAGAGTGCTCAATTATGTTTGTAAGAGCATAATATATTTATTATATAGAATGCTATACAGTAAAAATTTGATTAGACATTGAGATGGAATCCCAAATTAGAGTTGATCGGATGTTAAAACGAGCTCATTGGAAAAGTTATGTTCCAACATTAATTCAAGTGGATCCTGATCGGAAAGTTCATGTTTGCAAATGGTATCTAAACAAATATGCAGAGGATGCCACGTTTCCAGAGAAAATCTTATGAATTGATGACGCCAGCTTCAAGTTGAATGATTCAATCAACCGACATAATTGCACATACTGTGAAAATCCATCTGAACTTACCAGGCGTTACAGTGTGGTGTGGGATGTCACTATTGGGGATCGTTTGACCATTTTTTTTTTTTTTTGACCAAACTGTCACTGGCCCAGTTTACTTAAACTTCCTGATGGAAAACGTTGGTCCACGAATTGAAAAGATGTTTGAGGATGAAGAGATTTACTTCCAGCAAGATAGAACTCCTCACTACCATCGTGATGTACAAGCTTACCTCGATGCAACACATCCAAACAAATGGATTGGGAGAAGAAGTGGCATTGAATTTCCTGCACATTCCCCAGACCTTATGCCAATGGATTTCTTTTTATAGTGATATCTCAAAGATAAGGTTTATGCTGCAAAACCAGTGACAATTGATGATTTGAAAAGTGAAATTCGAATACAATATCTTGCAATTCCAAATGAAATGTTTGGTAATGTTGTTGAATCTATTGTTGTATGTTATCAGCTTTGTTTGGAAAATGAAAGGCAGTTTGAACATTTGCGAACACACAAGAATGAGAGAACATTAAATAATTCTAAATGACAATCGTTTCTACAACAATCTATTTTAGTGAATTCAATTTAACTTTTTAGGATTGTATATCAATAAACGTCTACTTGAATACAAAATGCATGAGTACTGGCAAGTCAAAGAGTAAGTACACTCTATGGTAACAATCCAGATCAATTGACACTCGATAACTTGCAAACCAGAAAGAAACGACATACTATATGACAAATACGTTTTTTTTCTAATGGCGGACACATGTCATGTCTTGAGAGTCATTAATGTTGACAGATTTTATAGAAGAAAAAATGTTGAACAAAAAGTTTTATAAACAGTAAAAGTTGATTAGTTATGTAGATAATTTCATTTTAATGTGTTTGATATAGATTAGGTGTTTTTTTTTCACGTTATCAAGTGTTAACTATTCTATACTTTTACCATATACTAGCAAAACCTACTTGTCCTCCGGGCAGTAATTAATTGGGAGGTGGGGGGGGCGTTAATTAAAAATGTTTTTTACTCAGAGAATTCCATAATTTTAACAAACTTTGGTAAATTTGTAGAGTAACACCCTCAATTAAATTACCCCCCCCCCCCCCCCCTAAAAATGCGATTCTTCTTTTTAGGGTCATTCTAAATTATTAGGACAGTAAAGTAATATATTTTTTAACACTAACCTTAAGTTCAACTGGCAAATTCGTAAAACATGCAATCGCCACAAAAAGTCCCCTCTCCCACCCGCAAATAATACACAGAATTCGTCTCCAATTTCAAAAAAAAAAATGATTAACTGCCATAAAACCATAGAATGACCCGGAAATGAAGGATCATTTTACATTAAATTTATATGCGAAACTGATCCCCTACTCTAAATTCTAAAATAATTTTGCTGTTATTTCTCTTTTTGCCAGGTTTTTCAGGGTATTCACCTAAAAAAGTAGAATTTCATTTTATCAGGGGGTGGGGGTAATCTACAATAATATCCAAACTTTTAATATTTTTATTTATATCAGAAAAATAAAGTATTTAATTAGTTAGATAATTTTAAAGTTATTTATTTAATTTCCACGGGAAAGGTAAACAACTAAAATCAATTGCTTAAAATTAAAATAAAAAAGGGACGTATAGTTTAAATAAGTTTAAGATTTTAAAAAATGAAATATAGGTAAATTTGCAGATTAACACCTTCTGTTAATACCCCCCCCCCCCCCGCAAAAAAACGACATCCTGCTTCTTTTAGGCGATTACGTGTTAACAGTGTGGAAAGCGGAAAGAAAAACATTTTAGAATTTAGAGTGGGGGATATATATATATTTAACAAAATGTTCTCCAATTTCTGGGCCATTCTATCTTTTTATCGAACGTAATAAATTTTTTTTACCACTAACCCTAAGTCCGAGTGGCAAGGTCATAAAACCGCACGTAATAGCCTAAAAGTAGCCCCCCCCCCCAACCCCCCAAAAAAATTTGCAGCGGATTTAACTCTCTTGGCAATTTAGTTAATTGCCCTAAAACTGGCCCAAAAAATATACGAAAATTGTCCCCCACTCTAAATTCTAAAATAATTGTCATTTTTTCTCTTTCCTTTGAATTTTCAGAGTGCTCACACGTGATCGACTAAAAAAGAATATGGCGGGGGGGGGGGGGGGGTTAGCAGAGGATTTTAATGTACAATCACACCAAAATACAAATCTATATATTTTTTTGTTATTTGGACAGATCACAGTGCTACTAAACTTTTGTTTTCATTTGTCAATGAGAATAGTGAAAAGGTCTTTTTAAACAATATTAACAATAAGTTTGTTAAACTTTACAAATAAAGCATTAATTAATAAAAATATGCATTTTATTTTCACGGAAAAAACTGCAAAAGAGGGCGATAGAAAGAGAGCAGAGAGTGCGAGCGAGACAGCAACACTCTTCCTCCTCCGCCTTTCTCTTCTCGCTTATGCCTCGCCTGTAGCGAGCCACGACCTTCAGTAAGGTCGTGAGCGAGCGCTGGTAGTTTTAACTTAGATGTTTTAGTTATTTTACCGATTTATTTATTAAATAACTTTAATTAATTGCTGTTAATATAGACATAACTATTGCATACAGATAGTAAAAATAAGCCAATGCAATTCCAAATGAATAATACTAAACATTAATTAATTATGAACGGTTTAAAATAGTTATGCTAATTAGGCAGTCAAAAGATTCTCTCTTAATCTTTTATCTTCACTATATCTACAGAATATCAAGATTATATCTTGTATTATTGATTAAAATAACTGTAACCCGTTTTGATTGTAATATAAGAGTGATAAATGAAAACAACTTTTGCATTTATTCATTTAGAAGACAGAAAAAAAAACTTGATGGCAATTTAAAAAAAATATGAATCTACTTTTTTTGTAATTTAAAACTATCCACTTAAAAAAATGATTTTATTTTTAGGGTAATTCTAACTTATTAGGGCAGTTAAGTAATATATTTTTAAAACTAAGTCTAAGTCCGACTGGTAAGGTTGTACAACCACGCATAATCGCCTAAAAAGTGGACTACCCTGCCCCCAAAAATGAATAACGCACAGAATTTATTTCCAACAATAGCAAAAAAAAAGACGAAAAATGGTCCCAGCTTGCTATGGCGTTCTGCAAAGTAAGGATTAAATCAGAGTGAATGCAGTATTTTGGTGAGAGTATATAGCGTACAGTCCAAGGTATTTTGGACAAAAGGTATTTTATTTACCTCCTCTCCAGGAAGTTAGACACAAGGTCAGGTGTGGGTTTTGGACAAAAGATATGACTATTGATCCCACAAACCAAGATTTGTTGTTAAAACTGTATGACTATCGCCCCCTCCCCACCTTTCCTCCCAAAACAATTAGGGCTTCATGCCTAAGTTTAATGGATTTCATTCATAAGTAAACATGGGATAAAAACTTTTGCATTTATTCATGCAACAGATAAATATTAATATTTTGGTAATTTTGATACAAATTTATTTATTTTTTTAAATAAGAAATAAATGAATAGAAAAAAGAATTCGATTCGCTTGGGCGATGATGCTGGGCTCTTTAAAAACAAAAGAAAATTTGGCTTTGTCGTGGAGTGGCAGGAGAGAGAGTAGAGAGAGGGGGAAGGAGAGGGAATGAGGGGGAAGGAAGCAGCATCATTGTTATCGTCGTCAACAAAAACAAAACCCGGAAGTTATATTTCGAATTTCAAAATAATCATTATAAATGTTAAATATTAATATCAGCGAAATTATTGCATATATTAAGACAAAATAGAATAATAAAATTACAAATATATAACACCAAACATTAATTTATTATCAACTGTTTAAAAAACAGTTATGGTAATTAGGCATTCAAATGATTGTCTTTGGATCATTCGTCGGTACTATAGTATATTTCAAAATATTATGTTGTATTATTTATTTAAATAACAGTGAACCATTTTGATGGCAATATAAGAATGATAAATGAAAAAAAAAGTTTTGCATTTATTCTTTCAGATATTTATAAATAAAATTGTGGGTTGTTTTGCTTACATTGACAAATCAAGGTTTTGATCTGTGCAACTTCCTCAGAGCCATATCATTGAAATATATATATATATATATATATATATATAAGTTGAGATAAATAAAATTAGTACATTATATCAGTTCGAAGAATTCAAACAATGAATATTTGGCATACGATCGTTTTTAAAACAATTTGGAATATTTTATTTTGTATTATACTTTAGATAATACCAAAAGGTCTCTTCATCAGTGCCCCTCATGACATAACATATAGAAGTTAAGCAAGAAAAACATCAAATTTTAGTATTATTTTAAAAAAAGATATTTATTCAGTCAATATGTTAAACAGAACCTCTTACTATGTAATTATATATATATATATATACTTATATATATATATATATATATATTTAAGTGACACGCTTAATGAACTAGGAATTCCTACTATACAACCCACATCACAAACCATAAAACAAACAAAAAACTCTGCAAAACACCTCAGTAAACAATCAGCATCTAACGCCGGTATATACACTATCTCATGTAATAATTGTCATCAAATATACATAGGGAAAACTCAAGGGGAACTGAAAAGAAGGCTCGGTGAACACAAAAGAGACATAAAAATTAGCAACTCCCTTAACACGCTTTTCTCCCACGCTGCACAACATAACCACTCATTTAACTTCGAACAGGCTAAAATCATTAAATTCATATCAAATAAATCTCGACGCAGACTCCTTGAAGCAGCACTCATCACAAACTTTAACACCATCAAACACCATAATGGTTTCTATAAACTATCTCTGGTAATCCCCAAACTCATCATGACTGAACAAAAATTAAGATCAGATCCAGGCTAACCAACCCATACCACATTTGCTCCACATACACCTCGCACAATGTCTATATAAACTACATATTTTCAATAGATCACTCTCACATATTAAGCTACTTGTGGCTCGTGCAGGTACACATACACATATATATGTTCACTCACATGTGTGGACAATTAAGTTTTGGATTAGTAGATACACTATCAACATTTTTTAGTAATATAATTTAATTTATCCTTTCTCTCGTCTCTCTGAACACCTCACAATTCTATCTATCCCACTATATAGCCAAATAATCAGGTTGTTTTTCCACAAAAGGTTTATGAGCACACACCTATGTGCATGTTGTATACACACACACACACATATATATATATATATATATATATATATATCAAATATGCATATACTTATATGTTCATAAATAATTCAATAAATAGGAATAAATAAATATATTCACACATAAAGAAATAAACTTGTAGATATTATTTCCATCTCTATTTTTTTTGCCACACTTTTCACTTTTCATCATATTTTGCGTTTTTAAAACTTTTCACGTGGTCACACTCACATAGAAATTATTTTCTTTCTTCCTTCCTTTTTAATTCAAAACGTGGCATTAATTTTCACTTGTGTATACTTGATTGTTACACCATAGATCAGACTTTCACCCCCTTCCACCATCAACTCATACGTTCATTTGACACAATGACCCAGACAGGGCCTTTCTTTCAAGGCTGAAACAGTGAACCCATTTTAAACCAGCACATCCCTCCCACCTCCTAAAAAACTCTGGACTACCGCTACTGCGCAGCCTTGTTGCCATACTCACTTTTCTTTTACTCACAAACCGGCTGAGATTTGTCGCTTTCAGGCAAATCAAGTTGATGCTTCTATGATTTTTCTTCATCCTGAGGAAGTCTTACAATAAAGATGAAACGTTGATAAATTCATAAATAATATAGTTTTTTGGCTTTCTTTTTGTTTAAAACAAGGGTTTTAAATTAGAGAAATTTTATTATTCCTTCCTTAAACCATGGAATAATAACATTTATCTTATTTAAAACCCCTTGTTTTGAAAAACTGATGACTTAATAGATATTGTATTTTGCACAATTTTTATTCTCATTTACTTGTTTATATATATAAATATATATATAAACGATGGCTGCCTGAATGAGACGTAAATATCCATGTTTTTCTCATGGAAACTGGATTCAGTGTAAGCTGCACATTTTGTGATGATTTTTCTTTTTGATGCTTTAGAATACATTTCTTCCTGGAGGCAAACTTTGGATTTCTGAAGAGCAACATGGATGAAAGATCCTGAATTGGCATATACATTTCCGGATGTGCGAAACAGTTCGTCAAAATGCAATGTTTTTTGAATTTGGAAAAAAAATTAATAAAAACTGGGTCACTGGAATTTAACTTAATATTCTTTTTATTTATTTATATATATATATATATATATATATATATATATATATATATATATATATATATATATAGTTAGAGTTTTACATGCTATATGTCCAATATGACCTATATAGAGCCACCCCATCCTGCAAGAAATTAAATACAATAAAACTATTGACAGGCAAAGCAAAAGGAAACAAATCATTTTCCCCCTCATCTTGGAACAATTATTAAAACTGGTCAATAAGCTGATCATGTTAAGACTTGTCATTTAAAAGGAACGGATAAATGCTGATGAATCAATTAGTTTCATAAAAAGAGAAGCAATGCCATTCTTAGGTGGCTATTTCTTGATAATGAATTCTAGCAGCTGTGAATGCTCAACAGGCGCTGACAAGGAGTCATAATGAATAACGTCATTCATGAAAAGTTCCGGGGAAACTGTTTTGTTCTTGGTTAGTTGCACTCACAAATCCTAATTGGATTTTTAGCCGAAAACTCACACTGTAAACAGTTATTTATTCAAGTAGAATCTTTTTGCAGATTATTTTCTAACCGCCAGTTTGTTTTTATATTGGGACATTCCAATATCTTCATGCAAACATTTTCGTTTTTGTCAACAGCATAGATAGAATTTTTCTTTGGAAAAGTATCAATTCTTTATTTTTTATAATCCAAAATACTTATTTTAATATATGCTTCATTTTCCAACAGAGATACTTAACGAATAACCAACATTTATGTATCTGGTATTGGTGCTTTATTTTCTGTAATTATAATACGGGCATACCTGCACAAAGAAAATGTCCACGTGTTGCTTGAAAGTATGTGATCAGTTTCCTCCTTCCTGCAAGATTTAACTCACTCACACTCTCTCACTCTCTCTCTCTCTCTCTAACCTCTTTAACCACCTGCTTGCTAATTTGCCACTCATGACTCTTCATTATTTATAAATATAACAGAGTTTAAAAAAAAAAAAAAAAAAAAGGTAAAACACTAACAATAATTCATAATTGCCATTTGTACTTTTAAAGAATAAGTTCATCATTTAAACTAGGAAAGACCATTTTTCTTATCAATGTTTCAGCTTTTTTTAATAGGAGACAATTTATATGTTGTTGATAAATATAAAATTGTCATAGTGCAAGACTCTGCTGGTCCGAACATAGGATATTTCAGAGAAGTAAAACATTTGTCCACGGTGAGTTGTGGGATAAACAGTTTATTTTAGAATGAGCAACACAGGAGACAACATCCCGGATCATGCTAGATGTAGGCATACCCTTCTTCGTTTAACATGTCTTCCACATGAGATGTGGGCTACAAGTTGGCCATTACAGCACGAAGTGATTCTCTCCATAAAACATTGGTTTTGATGTGTCACTGCTTGAGGTGTGATTTAAAGTTTTTCTCAGCTTGATTTTTTTCCTCGCTTACCTTTAATTGGGACTGTGTACATCTGTTTATCCAATCAAAGTTTCGTTCAACATGTCCATATCACTGTAGATGGTTGCAACATAGAAATAGTTTCAGTCTAAGCACCTTCAGCTTCAATAGCAGGGAGTCAGAATTCACTGTCATTCTTCTACATTCTTAGAAAGACCAAATTACTGAAAGCTCAGCATCCACTCGCATGTAGCATGGCACTATGCACATAGCTGTTGTACACTCGACCCAGAATAACAAGTGAAAGTGGACAACAAGTTAAAATGTGAAGAATCTCACAAAACTTGCCCCATGCAGTCTGTACATGCAAGATCAAACATAATTCACCAGCGCAGATCAGATCAGACCACCAAGATAGCAAAATGAGTCCACAACTTCCAATTTTTACAGTCCATTCACAGAAAACTCAGGACAGGGCCTGCTTTTAACTGGACGAGCAGTACCAGCACACCTTTCAGAGAGTTTTCAATAGGGATTAATCTTCCTCGCAGCCGACTGCACATCCTGTGAACCCAACTACAACACCCTGTGCAAAATACAGATCTGCATACTCCACAAGGAAACTTGCCCAAATTTTCTGAGATTATGCAGGTTAGGGCCATTGATCATGAAATAAGGATTGCCAGGGTGAATACCAGCTAGATATAAGTACAACTTCAGTGGGATTCACTAAACAGCCTATAATGTTAACTCCCTTCACACCCCTTTTTACACAACCTTAACTTGAAGTCGTCTTGTGACAAAGTCGTTAATGATAGAGAAAAGAAGTTTACTATGTATGAATAAATATGTGACAAATAAATATGAGACATTTTTTTTTTAAAGCTGTGTTGCGTTTGTTTCTTTGTTACTGACAAACTGGGTATGTCTATATTAATAAAATTATGTGGTCACTTTGTGTTTCTCATGACTTGGTGACTTACACATTAGTTTTTTGTTTTACTTTTCTTTCTTTTTTTAAAAAACTTTTACATTGAGTACCGTGCTCGAGTCTGGTGCCGCAGTTCACATGTGAAAAAGCTGGACACTGCTATCAATGACGCGATATGGACTGTCTCAGGATGCCTACGAGCCACTCCAACTAACCAACTGCCTGTCCTCGCCAATATTACTCCAGCCGATATCAGACGAGAAAGAACCATGCTGGCCCTCGCCCGGAAGGCACAGTTGAGTGAATCCCATCTTCTCCACAAGATCGTCATGAAAAGACCTACGCATAACCGCATTAAGTCCCGGTGCCCCTTCGCCTTTCAAGCTTAAGAACTGTTCTGCACAACACCAGTTGACACCAGCTAGGCTCCCTGGGTCAAGGCAAGATGAAGGGAACAGTGGAAGACAGTAGAACCATCCAGGCTTCATCACTATATCAAGGACTCCACAGATGTCCCTGGCCAGCACCTGCCACAAAAGCAGTTGACAATGCTCAATCGCCTGAGGATAGGCGTGGAATACTTTGGCGAGTCGATGAAGGGGTAGGGCCTCACAAATGATGCCCAATGTGAATGTGGGGACCCTCTGCACATTGTGGAACACGTCATCACCAGCTGCCACAAACATGGCCACCAAATGGCGATCTGGGTCTTAACCTGGACGATAAAACTCTGAACTGGCTTGCTGCAACTGAGTTGAAGGATCTAAAAAGACACATGCAAAAAGAAGATAGTTATCCCTCACTTGAGTAGCGGAGGATGTGTGGGGACACGTTTCCAGTGTAAAACATTAACCAGAATTTAAATATATCTTTGAGAAGTTTTTCACCCCAGCACAAAGTCATAGTCTTCACGCAACACAGAAAAAAAAAAAAATTGTAAGGCAGTGGTAGGTGAAGCAATAAGAAGTTTTACAGAGATGACCAGAAAACGCATTCAGTCGCAGAAACTAGGTACTCGGGACTTCTGAAAAATCTACAATAGTGTGGTGAACAATGGACAATCAACAATCAACAATTCCCCTGCTGTCAAATAACATGGATGTCATTTGTACTTGCCTAGCGTTTCGCCTTAAACTCCACTTTGGGCTCCGCAAATCACTCTCTCCCAAAATTTCCATTGTGGACTGAAGCCATACTTGATGACCTGGTCATCACTCCAACTCATGTTAGAGACATCATAAAAAACCTTGACATCTCCAAAGCATGTGGGCCTGACCTTATACCAGTAATATTAATAAAGAAATGCTCTGCTTAACTGGCCCCTTTCCTGTCTAAACTCGACAACAAATGCCTTGCCAGATCTTGCTTCCCTGATAGCTGGAAAATTGTCTCTGTGGTACAAGTCTTCAAGAATTCTGGAGATAAAACTCACCCTCAGAATTATCACCCCATCAGTCTACTCCCACTCTTCGTTAAAATCTTTGAATCCTTAATCAATCTAGCGATAGTCTGGCACTTTGTTAATGCTAAACCTCTTTCTGACCATTAGTATGGATTTAGGTAAGCACTGTCTACTGCAGATATCCTAACGGTCATTTCTGAACACATATATACACTGGACAAGGCAGGTGAAGCTAGGGCAGTAGCGCTTGATATATCCAAAGCCTTTGACATGGTCTGAAATAAAGGTTTTCTCATAAAAATCAATTCATATGGTATTACTGGACACATATTTAACATATTTAGATCCTTCCAAACCAAAAGAAAGATCAGGTTGTCCTCGATGGCCGCTCATCCAAACAACATGACAAAAATGTATGTGTACCCCAGGGATCGATTCTTCAACCTTTATTGTTCCTGATTTTCATAAATGATCTCCCTGATAACATTGTGTCTGAGTCTACAGTGGCAGCATGCTTTGTTTGAGGTGAACTTTATTAAAAAAAAAAAAGAGAAAAAAAAAGGGTGTACCATAGTCTCATTAGAAGAAAGGCAGCATTCTCTGTGACTATGCTTCATGGAACAGCCTACCAGAGGTAATATCATATCCAGTATTAAAGTTGGCTTGGATAAAACATTCACACATTGTATAGATTTACTTTACTTATGGCAGATGCCTTTGACTTAACTACAAAATATTGGTTCTTCTGCTCCCAAAAGAGGAATTAAGCATTCCTGCTAGTACTATGTAATCCAAAACTCCTTTGAGAGGAGATGGGCACTGCTACATTGTCAAACAAAAGTCATCAAAAGATAGCTCTATGTTATAGGTCAAAGGTTAAACTAGATTTATGCACAAGACATTACTGTAATAGTCAGCTCATGCATTACTTATGGATATTCCATGGTACTTTTGACATCAATCTGTATAATTTAACGTTAATAATATTCCTTTTGAAATGATGTCTGTCAGGGTTAATACTATAAAAAAAGACGCTTCTTCCATAAAAATAATTGTCAGCTAAATATTCTTTAAATAAATAAAATAAATATATTTCTTATTTATTTATTTAAAATTGTAGCAATTGAATTCTTTTTAAAACAAATAATCTGTCATATTACCATAAAATAAGTAAATATTCTCAAATCAATAAAACAAATGTCACTTTTTGAAACGTATTTTATATTGTACTGTTTTAGTCGACACATTAGATTTTTGAAGAATTCATTTTAAAATGGGTATAGTTGAAATGTTTTATCTTGACGATATCAGATTAATCACTATCTTTGCTAATCAGACGATCTCATTTTTTAAAATGTGTGTAAAGTGGCTTAGCATATTAGGCCCATTCCGGATCACGTACGTGACCATTCAGACGCATTTTTTTCAACTTTTAGATAATACTGTGTCTACAATACTCACTTTCTAATCAAAATATGTGTCTTACAACAAACTTCAATCATTTCTCTGTCTAAATAACTTTAGTTTTCATTGATTTGAACAAATCTTCATACTTAAAATACTCACTAGATTGGGTCACGTACGTGACGCCACACAAATGAACATTTTCAAATTTTACTTATGTCAGAAATTTTCTGTGAATTATCAAGGTTCTACAAAAGGAAATAACCATTTTCCAAAGGGAAATATGTGTAAATTTTGACTCGTGAAAATTTCAAGTCTCTGCACATCTCCAATCAAGCACAAATTGGGTTTGAGTTGGGTCACGTACGTGATAAATTTTGGGTCAATTGACGGTCTCAATTGCAAGCTTGAAAAGTTGATTTAGCTTGACAATATCATGCTACTGTTTATTTATTTTTGTAACCATGGAGAATATTTGATTTTAGAGTTATGTCCCCTGTTTTTTCCCCTAATTTAAGAGTGATATCCCTTAGTAACTTCCTTTTTCAACCAAGATGGCTGACTGTCAACAAGCATGTGTCTCTGCGCCAGCAAAAAGAAAAAGGCTTACATCAGCAGAAAAGATGAGAAATCTCAGAGCAAGAAGAAAACGGTTAGATCCAAATAAGAAAATTTAAGATTGAAAGCTGTCAAGGCAAATACAATGACTAATCTTGAACTTGCGGAGTACAAGAAAAGTCGAGACAGGAAAAGAAAGTCGCGGCTTCTTAAAGCAAATGCAGAAAAGCCACCTACTACAGCTACTAATACACCAACTAAATCCTATAGATCGCCACAATCGTATGGGAGGGCTGTCAGAAAGGCTGAGAGGGCTTTTCCTTCCAGTCCTCGAAAACGAAAAGTTGTAGTGTGGTGGGTGGCAAAACGTATTGGATAAAGTTTGGCCACAAAGGCAGATAACAATTTAAGAACCCATGGAAATGGATTGTCAGAAGATACTGTAAGAACGGTCCAGGATTTTTAAAAAAGTATGGACATTGTGTATACGAGTCACGGCATAAAAACAATGGCTGTGTGGGAAAATGGAGAGAAAAGGACAAAGCCTAGACTTTACCTGCAAATGTATTTAAAAGAAACATGCTTTGTTCAAAAACACTCACCCAGATATCACTATTTGTTTCTCCAGTTTTTGTACACTGAGGTCAAAAAATGTACTTACAATGAAGAACTTTCCTAATGAACAATGCAAGTGCTGATTGCATGAAATTTTTTTAAAGAAAATGACCGCTTATGGCCAAATATATGACCTCAATTTTTGGAATGACATATTGTGTGATAGTGAGAGTATGAATGGTGATTGTTGGAAAGGTGTGTGTAACAAATGTGGAAATTGCCAATTATTATTGTTTGATGGGCATGATAGCAAGGTGATAGTCTGGGAAGAATGGGAGTTTGATGAGAATAATCATCTGAGAATTGTGAACAAAAGTGGGTGTCTCAGAGAATTGAAAGTGTGTAATGAAAGATCTGCCTGAGTTTCGTGAGCATGTGAGGATTAAAAGGATTCAGAGTGCATCTTTTGACGAAGCGAGAAAGTGTGTGGATGGCTCTGTGTTACAATTGGACTTTGCAATGGCATATTCGTGTGAGTATCAGGATGAAAGCCAAACTGCACTGTGGGGACGTAATAATGTCTATCTTTTTACTATGGCCCTTTTTGATAACAAAGATAAATGTCGATCATTCATTGGAATAACAGAAAGTGACAAAAATAAAGATACCATATATACTTTTGTTTCGAAAATTTGTGCCTTTATCAAGGAAAAAAATATTGGTATTGGTCAGTAACTAGCTATTTTCACTGATGGGGCCACAAGTGAGTTTAAAAATAAATATATGGTGAAGTTAGTTGAAGTTTTACACTCTAAATTGAACTGTAAAATATCATGGCAGTACTTTGCAACTTCACATGGAAAGGGTGTGGTTGATGGTATTGGTGGCCTAGCCAAATCAATGGTGCGAAAAGAAGTCATGGCTAGGAGAACTGTCGTACAAAATTCCACGGACTTCTTTTCAACCGTGATTAAAGTAGTGCCATCCACCACCCCAATCCATGTGAGTACAGAAGAGATTGAAGCAACTATTACTGAAGATGCCCCTGGTATCAAAAGAACTCACTGCGTAGTTCATAAAAATGATGGTATACATTTGTATAGATCAAGTTTGATGGAGGAAGAATTGGGTGTAGCGAAAGGCTATGTGAATTTGAGAAGTTGTATGAAAGAGTCTTTAGCTGTAGGTGACTGGGTGATTGTTCAATATGATGGAAAGAATTATCCTGGTGAGGTTGTAATTGTTGGTGTGGATGATGTAAAAGTGAATGAGATGCACAGGATATTTGCAGGGTTCTGTAAGTGGCCAGCAACACCTGATGAAATATTCTAACCCAATGAAAAAATACAGGTGAATATTAATCCCCCTGAGCCTGTTGGCAGAAGGGGGCAATTCAGATTCAATGAAGTTAATCTTATTTAAATGTGCTGTTTTTTTTTTTGTCAGAATTGCCACTGATATTATGCATTTATACGGTACACATTTTGTTATTTGAATATGTACATTAGCTTATTTTGTCAAGGCCTGACAATTTGTTCATCAATTCTATCTTTATTAGCAAGTTCATTAAATATTTATACTTAACTATGTTAATAAGACACATAGTTTTGATTAGAAAGAGTTTATTCTGAGCAAAGTATTATCTCACAAGTTGAAAAAATGCATCTGAATGGTGGGTCACGTACGTGACCGAGACTGGGCCTTTATGAACATGCAATACAGAGTTTTATGAATATTTGAATGCTCAAATTAATTCCAGCCAAGATTGTTAACAGGCAAACTAAAAAAATGCTTGAAAATACATATGTCACATACATCTCTGTCACATACGTGACAGGGTCACGTACGTGACAGAATTATGTATGTGCTTTTTTCTAAAGCAATTGGTTGTAGCTACTTGACATTTTGGCTCAAAGATGGTATCAGCATACTTGCTTTGTAAAAAAAATTTTAACTGTCTATTCCATAAACCTTTTATGCTAGCTAAACTTATATCTCTGATGGGTCACGTATGTGACGGAGCAAAGTGACCTTTTAATTATCATGTATAAGAGGTATTGCTCTGTAAAAATACCTCTATCTTATTGATGTACACTCAGATAAATGTCTGAACTTACGTATAAATGCTTTTTAAGAGATTTTTGAAGCTTTTATATACCCAAATAAATCCATTAAAAAAAAGAGTGAAAAAAGATGTATTTATACGGCAGAGGTTTGATGGTTTTCAGATAAGACGTATAAAAAAAAAAAAAAATGTTAAAAAGCACTCAAAGGCCAAAAAGAGATACTAGTTTTCTCGTTTTCATAAACAAAGTGCCAGTCATGAATTCTTAAAAAAAAATTACACCATCATAGGACCACTTTTCATGGAATGGGCCATTATTATATAGATCGGTGCCTCATAATTGTAATCTTGGGTCAAAATTAGATTTTATAGAGATAAAAGAAAAGTTATAATCTGTTTACGAGAGAAAAACAAAAATAAAATTTGGACTTTCTAAACTTTTCATTTGTGTGCATGCAATACTTATAGCAGTTACATTTTTTGTGACAAGTAATGTTTAATTTAAAAAATTCAAAATCAAACTTTTTGAAAAATATTTTTAAATAAAGTAAGTTTATTTGATAAGACTATGATGTATGACTGATTTAAATAACAATGAGCCGTTTTTATGGTAATATAGGTGTGATAAATAAAAAAAACTTTCACATTTATTAATTTAGTTTCAGCCGATGTAACCTCTAACTTTCTTTAGGTGCATCTTGTCAAACTCGGGAACCCTTTATTTAATCAACAGGAGTAGCTTGTCGTTCTGTCAACCATGACCGGATAGCAGTCTTAAGTAATTCTTAATTGTATTCTTAGTATCACTCGTACTGAGGATTGGTTCAATCTCCAAAAGACCATCACTTAGAACTGATTAATACTTAGCACTTTTATCCGTTGTGCCACGGTTTAGAGTTTGACAAGATGCACCTGAACAAGGTCAGAGGTTTCATCAGTGAAAACATTGTGAGAATAACATCTAAGATGAGAACAGTAGTCCAAATAATACAAATTATCAATCCTTATCTCAAAATGTCTGAAACGAAAATAATTTTTTTTCCCCCTCTAATCTTAGATGTAGCAGGACAACGTCATAATGGTGTTGCCTCGAATAATAGCTAGGAAGATGTGCTGGAAAATCCTAGCATTAACATAAATTGAATAAAATTTAATCCATGTTCCTATAGTTATAGTTTTTCTTTTGGACTGTTGTCTTCAGCAATATTACGTTTTGTAAGAAAAACACTGTAAAAAATGATAACTACTCATTCCAAAATTTCAGACAAAAAATTTCTATTGTTTTGTTCAAAAGTAAAAAATACTGAAAATGAAAGACAAATAAAAAAGATAAATAAATAAAAAAAAAAAAACTCACCTTGGACTCCACTTTTGTCTAAGAAACTATTCAAGTTGAATGAACAATTGTTTGAAGCCAGATATTGTGTGAAACGCTGAAAAAATAAATAAAATGTTTAAAATTTAGAAAGCCAAATAAAAATATATTTTAGCATAAATTAATATTGAGAGACAGAGATTGTCCAATTTTTTTTTGAACAAGTTTACACTTTTGAGATTCAATTAAGGATTTCCAATCCTGGTTTATTGTCATAGATAATTAGGCTAATAAAAAAAACTGATAGTGATCACTAACCCCCACCACCAACTGAATGACCCATATTTGTTGTGCCGCATGAATTGAGCATAGAAACTAGAATGGTAAATTATGTTGGAAAGAGAAACACAAAGCAAAAACTAGTTGAATCCAAAAGGATTAAGCCAGTAAATTGATAATCTGTATTAATTGGATTATTCACTACTATTATAGCTTGGTTGCTAGTTTCACAACGTTTCGGCTGATGTGACATCCGACCTTCTTCAGGTGCATTTTGTCGACATCGGGAGCCTACACAGTATTTTGAACGGAAATCTTTATTGGGGTAGATTGTTCTCGTACTGTCAGCCATGACCAGGTAGAAGTGTTAAGTAATTTTTATTTTCTTCTTAGTCATTACTACCTAGAGTGAAGATTAAACCGTAAACCTCCAAAAAGCTTCCCCTTAGAAGTGATTGTGTTATGGTGTAAGCTGATCTACCTATTTTAGGGAATAAATTGACTTACCGAAACACAATAAATACAGTTACGACTTAAGTGTCGTGGCAGCTATTGGTGGCAGTTATGGCCCCAGGATCATGACATGCACTCTGTAACATACTTTTGTCAGTACACTTTTGTAAATTATACCAGTGTTTGTCTTGATTATTACAGGCCCTGCAAGGCCACAACACTAGCAACAAGGATTCGAGACTTACATGTCATAACACTGGTGTTGAAGATTTATTCAAACATTACTCAAACCTATGTCACACAACACTGTAAGCAAGGATGTTAAATCTACATCCCACAAACCTGGAGACAAGGTATTTAAACTTATTCGGTCCAACACTTTTCTTCCAACATATGTCGCACGAATTTGACAAGGAATTCAAATTTATTCAAACACTAAAATAAACCGGACTTAAGTTGCACACAAACACTGACAACGGAAAACTCTTATTTATGTCTACAATTGAAGTTTTGGATTTTTGAAAATAAAAGACTTTAGTGGTATGCTCTAGTTATTTGTTAATAGAGCAAGAAGTTGAGAACATATTGAAATTCAACAAGCAAAGTGTGTAAATTCTGAAAAAAACAAACAGAAAAAAAAACTCCAATCTCGTAAAAAGGATTGAACAAAAAGTTGTTTCCTAAGTAGAACGAAATAGTTTCAAAACCAAGTTTTAAAAAGTCAAGTTGTTAAACAACGAAGGGAAAAACAATGATAAACTAACAAAAAAAGTTTGATTTTCTTTCTTTCATCAGAAACAAAGTAAATAAGTTTTGTGAAAATTTTTGTCTTTTTTCCACTGAGAGGTTACAAACTTATCTCACAGTAAGAAAAAACTACGAACCGTGTGAAGTAAAACCCTCCCCACCCACACACAAGTCAGTTATTTCAAGTGACGGAATAAAAATGGAGGATTTTAAAAACGCAACCCTGGAGATTTTCAGGCATCAGCAAAATGAACAGGCATCCTACCAAAAGGAAATCGAAACAGAAAAATTGAAATTACAGAAAGAACGGCTGGCACAAAATAAAAGATTTGAGATGTTCAGTCAGACCCAACAGCAACAGAAGAAATTATTCGAATTGTAAAATGGGTGGCAAAATGGTGCAAACAAAAGTACTCTCTCTTAGAACATGGTTTGGAACACCACTAACAATTTCAACTACAATCCGGACAACGAGGTTACTTTTGCCTCGCATTTCAGACGTTATGAAGTCATATTATACAGATTGTGAAAACTGGACTGATTCCAAAAAGGTTCGGTTACTGTGAAGGAAATTGGGCACAGTGGAACATATAAAATTTACCTCTAAGACCAACAAGCTAAAATTTAGTGAAGTGATACAATTATTGACCAAATTATTTAGTTCAAAAACATTGCTCTTCCACAAAAGGTGGAAGGGTTTGAATTTTGCAAGAAAGGATAATGAGGACAACACGACTTTTGCAAGTGTAGTAAAAAAGCACTGTGACGACTTCAGGTCATCAGAATTAAGTGCTAAAAATTTCAAGTACCTCATATTTATTTGCATAAGGATTGGTGTTGAACACAGATTCAGAAATTAGAAAGAGAATCCTTAACAAACTGGAAAATTAACCTGATTTAACACTCTAGCAAATAGCCAAAGACTGCCAATGGTTTATTAGAATGCGTCAGGATTCAAAAGATATCGAACAGTTTGGAGTGTCCCACATCAGAAAAATCTACAAGAAAAAAATGACTTCACCAGTAAAATTTGATAGTCAAAAGAGAAATAGTCTGCCCCCTAAACCGTGTTTCAGTTACGGACAGATGCATTGGTACAGAGATTGCCTCTATAAAAGGAAGAAATGCTTTAAATGTGAACGTGTAGGGCATAAAAGTACACATTGCAGAACAAAAAGTAAAATAAGAAAGAGTTTTATCAAAATCACAAAATGTGACAAAATTGGAAATGTTAGGGAGTTTGCTCAACTCAAAATTATTAAATATAGACATAAAAATGCAGTTGGACTACGGATCTGATTCATCAATTATAAATCTGCAGACATGGAAGAGAATCGGCAAGCCAACTTTATTATTGAGGACTTACAAAATCACAAAAAGTGTAACCGGAAAGCAAATCAAATTCGATAGCAAACTGATAACGACGGTCACACTTCAAGGAAAAACGCTAAAACTAAAAGTATTTGTGATGAATAATTTGAGTAATTTACATGGCACAGATTGGATGAAGAAGTTTCAACTGTTGGATTTAGCGATAGATTCTTTTTGCCAGAATGTAAAAACTAAAGCCGTGGCAGAAGAAATAATAAAAGAATTGAAAGAGAATTTTTCACAAGTTTTTTCTAGTGGGCTTGGAAGATGCAACAAAGTAATTGCAAAATTTGAGTTGAAACTGACTATAGAACCGATAAAAAAAAAAGCGAAATGTTTGCGTCAGAAGAAAAATAAATATGAAACTGGATAGGCTCAAGAAAATTGGAGTGCTATCAAGGGTCGAATATAGTGAATGGGCTTTGTCAAGAGATTACGTAAAGAAAAAGAATAAAAAAATTTGTGTATGCGCAGACTTTTCCACAAGTTTGAACAAGGCATTGAGAAATTACCATTATTCATTGCCTAGTCTGGAAGAAATATTCATGAAGCTAAATGGAGGAAAGTTTTTTTTTCAAAAGCGGATTTAAACGACATGTATATGCAGATACACGTGGACGAAGAATGCTCCAAGTTATTGTGTATAAATACACAAAGGTAATACAAATTTGAAAGACTACCGTTTGGAGTAAGGGTGGTGGCAGATATATTTCAGCAGGTAATGGACACATTATTTAGCGGTCTTGAGTTTGCGACAGCCTATCGGGATATTTTAATAATTAGTAAAACTACAAAGCAACATAAAGCATACATGAAGTTTTCCAAAGAATTCAAGATCATGGTTTCAAACTAAAAGAAGAGAAATGGGAGTTCTTTATGGAACGTATGATCTATTTTTAACTCCTTATGATCCAGAATGCGAAATCGTTATAGCTTCCGATGAGAGTTCATACAGCAGAGGAGCATATATTTTACACAGAATGGACGATGGTTCACTGAAGCCGATAGCACATGCATCTCATAAAAATGCAATAGGCTGCATGTTTTAGTGGGGCATGCGAACGCCAGACATTGCAAGTGATGTTCGGCCAAAGGAAAGGGGGAGGGCACAGAAGAATTTGAGAATGATTTTGTGTTTTGGACCACACAGAACCTTATTTCTCTTTGAAATGAAATAAGTGCCTATTAAAAACAGAGAATCATGCTGAGACCAAAAGTAATGTTCTTAGATTGTCTCCATGATAACCTCCCTTGGGTAAACTGTCTGATAGTTATCTCTAATGGATATCTCCAGTGATCAGTCTTTGGATGGTAGAATGGTGACCAGTGAGAAAGACTGGAATCAAAGATTTCCGGTCAGGAGGAAAGAATTCCAGGAGATGGGAGGGGGAGACCTGGCCTTCTGGTCATGACAGGCAGTTTGGTTTTGAGAAGGCTGGCAATCAGTTGAAGCTAAGTGCCTCTCCAGTCAGGATAGGTCCATCTGGGGCTCTTAGCTAAAGGATTGTGCTGTTTAAAATCTCATTTTGCAATTCTGCCATTTAACCTGGGAAAATGAGTTTCATTTGTAACCTCCAACAAGTAAATCTGTTACTTGTTTATAACTGGGAGTCGTGATTCTACTTGGGATGAGACTTCTTTGTTGCAGCACTGACCGAGTGGAACGACAACTTTGGAACAGCACAACATGTGGGACGATTGTTGCCAGTGCAGCGAACGCACTCATGCAGGTTCACACTTGTACATTTTTACCAGCCAAGAAGAGCTAATCGCAATAGAAAAAGAAGAACTAGGCATCATTTTTGCAGTAACAAAGTTTCACCGTTTTGTGCACGGAAGAAGATTTACATTACAAACTGACCATAAACCTTTATTAACAATTTATGGATCGAAGAAGGGTTTCCCTACACATACGGCAAACAGATTACAAAGCTGGGGACTCATCCTCCTAAATTATAACTACAAGACGGAGTATCTCCCATCTTCAAAGATTAGTCATGTGGATCGACTGTCTACATTCATACCGAAATCTGGTCCAGTAAATTCAAAATGTTTTGTCAGTCATTTTTAGTGGAACACCTCACAATCGCGTCGTATCATGCGAGAAGCAACCATCAAGCAGAGCGATTTGTCGATACTTTTAAAAGAGCATTAAAAAGCGAGGGGTACTCCCACGGAGAACGCTATACAGGATTTTCTGCAAGTGGAAAGAATGACCTCGAATGATAATGTTCCATCTTGCACGTCACCAGCAGAAGCTATGCTTGCAAGAAAGATCAACATGATTCTCAACAGACTGTTACTGATTTATAAGAAACTGGAACGAAAAATAAAAAGACTTAAAAGAGGGGTGTTATATGGTAAGCTGATCTACCTATTTTAGGGAAGAAATGGACTTACCCAGACAATAAATACAGTTAAGACTTAGCATTGTGGCAGTTATGGTCCCAGAATCATGATGCATATTTCTCTACTAAACTTTTGTTAACTATACGACTGTTTGTCCTGATTATTACTGGCCTTGCAAGGCCACAACAGATTGTTACTCAACCAGGCCCCCGTGTGTGTGGAAAGGGCATTTATCTGTCACAATTTAGTTTCATTTATAGTCAAATCAATTATTGTCGCCATTTTCCTAAACAACTCTAATCAGTTTCAAGAAAGTCAAAAAGAAAAAAAAAAAAAAAAAGACACCACATGGAGGGAAGGAGACAGGAAGTTATTATTTGATTAAACATGAAGATGAAGAGGAAAAACAGGAAGTGAAAGATCAAGCAAGAGAGCGGAAGAAAGAAATAGACATAAAATCCAGCCAAATAGTGATGAAAAAGTAGGTAAAGCTCTCGCAAGTTGGTAGAAATCATCTTTTTCTTATTTAAAAAAAGGGGAACTGTAATGAAGAAGAGAAGGATCAACAACAGTGCTGTTGACGTTGTGTAGGTTATTATTGAAAATGTCTATTTGAAAAATGTTTCATGGCAGATAAAATCTTTTTTGAAGGAAATTGAATCCAACTAGATTTTTTGTTAAGATGACCAATAACAAACAAAAACCAAAAAACTAATGAATCAGAATTTAATATGCATTTTGTAGGAAGAATGCTATTAATCACAAAGATTTGAGAAGGAGACTTTATTATATAGAAGTAGATTATATAGATAGATTGAGAGCAAGAAAAGTGCTGTTTTTCAAGACCGTTTGACATATAGTGCTATACCTTATAATCTTAACAAGTCATCTCATTTCTGGTCTTCTAACTTAATTAAATTTACAACCATTCGTTTTTTATGTAGAACATCTTGATAAGATATCAGATACTCTTTATTGCAAAACTTTGGTCAAAGAATAAGCCTTAGCAAATTTAGGGGAAGCAACTCTTCAATCTACTTTTTCCAATACACATTTGCTATATCAAATGTAAAGAGTAAAGTCTCTTTTCTATAATCTTTCCCCAAAGGAGAACGTTTCTAGGGAATATCAAATTCCCAAATGGCCCTCAGTTGCATGTATATCCCATCCAGGTGAGCAGTTCTCTCATATACAGTGCCTGGTATTCTCAAATGGTCACTCATCAGTAATGACCAGGCTCAACGTTGCCTCACTTTGTGATCTAATATGAACCAATGTGTCAACGTGATTATTCTGCATCCTTATGGATAATATAGAAGTAAATTTGTATACGTGTTTATGATGTGTATGAATAACAGTATGTAGATTAGCTAAAAGAGAGAGAAAGCAATTCTTTCTAAATGCTTACAGAGACATTAAAACTATTAGAGTGGTTGAATCAACATACACTAATAGAAATACATAGCTACATGAGAGATGAGTTACTTGTTCAGTTAATTACAGATTAAAATAGCTATTAGAATTAAAATAGGTATCCTAAACCAAAATTTTATCTTCATTATATCTAAAAACTTTTAATATGGCCACATAGATTTTAGCAAAACTTATTTTGACAGCGCTATTAGCCACTAAATTATGACTGTTCAAAGTTTGTTGGAAATTGAAAAACATTGCCATCTTGTGTGCTATTGGTCCAGAAGCTAATTTTCACTGTGTCTAACTAAAAATGCAGGCTTCAAATAAATGAAAAATCTTTACAAATGAAATGTCATCCTGTGGTAAATGAAAATTAATCATAATGGAAGCAATAATTATTAAGTCAAGCCAGCTTAAACATTGGGTAAAATCCTACTATGCAAAAAGGGGGAAAAAACAACAAAAAAAACGAACAAAAATGACAGGGAAGCTCAACTTTGTTCGTATAAGATTCATTTCAGCAACTAAAACATTGAATCTTTATATGTAAAGATCAAGGCAAATTTTCTTTTCATAGTAAATCGATAAAAAAAACCCAAAAAACTCATTTGAACCATGTAAAACAGGCGGAAACACTACTTGATAATAGGTCAAAACTTTCATTCACTAAAGTTTTCAACTTGGATTTTTTTTTTTTTTTTGAAAGATAACTTAAAACCTTATATTAAAGCCTTCCATATTAACGAGTGGCCCTTTTCATAAGAATGGGACCGTTTTTATATATATAGATAGACATACAATATCGTTCACATTAAGTTGAAGAACATCAACATTAAAACATAAATCGTTTGTCACTGAAAATAGTAACTTGAAGTAAATTGTTAATGACACAAGAGAAAGAATTGTACATTTATTAAAAGAAAGAAATTATCACAAGTTGAAATTAAAGTGAATTTCACTATATTTATCCATTTTTGGCACACTAAACTAGCGAGTTTGTCATATCTAATTAAAATGGAATCTTTTTTCAAAGATAATCCCATAACTAAGGAATATTTTTGCATGTATGTTGTGTCATTAAAGTAGATAGGAAAAAACCTTAGGGAAACAGACGTTGATTAACTCAGCTTTAGTATAATAATAGATCATATACTATATCATCCAATTTTCAATAGGTTAAGACCATTCTTAACTCCATAAATTGAACGCGGTCATTCACTAAAACCTTTTTATTGGGGAGGGGATATATTATTAATGTATAGTTGCGAGAGGGAGGGGTTTTCTGAGGCCGGGTGGCAATGTACTCCAGATGTTTTTCTCTCTTGACAGTAACTGTTACAGCTCCGTAAAAGATGACATTCATTTTCATCTATGAATCTATTTCCTTATGTATGAATTGCTTTTGGCTAAACCATTGCCAACATCTACTAGGAGCATACATTATTATACTAAAGATGAGGAAACGTTTGTTTCCCAAAAGCTTTTTCATTCCTATATATTTTCATCACACAAAATATGTTAAAATATTCCTTAGTTTTGGAATTGAGTAATGTTTGAAAAAAAAAAAAAAATCCATTTTAATTGTTCTAATTAAATTGCAATTTGCAATTGACTCACCAAACGCCCCATCTCTTCCTAAACTTCTATCTATCACTCTCACCCTCTATCACCATGTTGTCTAATCCCTCCCCTGATTTTATTTCATACAGTATCTATTATTTCTCTCTATCTCTCTCTCAACAGTCAAAGGTAATAAAGAAAAGAAAAAGATCGTAATAGTCCATGATAAACAAAAGGGAATAAAACCATGAGTAGTAATATTATTTAACCCGTAGCTAGAATCATTTGTGTCTGTACGACCATGTTTAAAGTCAGCATGCCACCTCTTAACCATTGTTTCTGACAGAGCAGAGTCCAAATAACAATTATCCAATCATTTCTTAGCTTGAACGGTATTTTTTCCCATCACAAAGCAATGCTTTGTCAACACACAAAATTCATATTTTTCCATTTTGGGAAAATTTGCAGCAATAGCTTCACTTAAATAACAAATTTGTAAACTAATAATCCAATTGGGTTCAAATTTTGACACGTGCCATTTGAAGGTTAGTACTTTATAAAACTCATATGGATTTTTGGTACTGGTACAGTTTGTGACCCATGCTAAAACTGACTTTTTTCGGAAGCTGAAAAGTGCTTAGCTCATCAGATTACGAGACAGCAGGCGACAATTTTCAATTATGAATTTAATAAATCGAAAGTTGTTTGCTCTAACGCCAAGAGAAAATCTACAAAATTTTGGAAAATTAAAAAAATAAAATTTCTTGGAAAACCTAACCCTTACAAAAATGTGAGAAACTGTTTCAGGTCAAAGAAAATGTCATTTCAAACTTTAGCATGACAGATCAAAGAAAATGTAATTTCCAATTTTAGTATGACAGATCAAAGAAAATGTCATTTCCAATTTTAGTATGAAAGATCAAAGAAAATGCCATTTCCAACTTTAGCATGACAGATCAAAGAAAATGTCATTTCAAACATTAGCATGACAGATCAAAGAAAATATCATTTCAAACTTTAGCATGACAGATCAAAGAAAATGTCATTTCAAACTTTAGCATGACAGATCAAAGAAAATATCATTTCCAACTTTATCATGAATGATCAAAGAAAATGTCATTTTAAACTTTAGCATGACAGATCAAAGAAAATGCCATTTCAAACTTTAGCATGACAGATCAACTCTTATAGAGTTGCTTGGGCATATCTAACAATTTTGTCATAATAACCATCATTTTTCTATATTTTAAACAATTGAAATTAAGTTATGAAACATTAATTATTACATAATTCATTATCTCTTAAAAAGTCAGCAAAACCAAAGAACAGCTGTAGCCTAATTTGATTTTTAGTAAAAATGGTTCTATTCCTATATTTAAAAGAATTAGATCAAGTTTCCTTTCGGCAAAAAAAAAAAAATGAAGTAAAAAACACTTTACTAAAATCAGTTGACTGTTGAGCATTAACAAATTTAAACAACAAAAAAATCCTGACTGAACTTCAGTTTGATAGAAATTCTGTCTTCTTGCCATAGTTAAACAGCAACAAGCAATAGCAGACTATAATAAAAAAAAAAATTAAAAAAATAAAAAAAAAAATATAAAAAAAATAATCAATATTTGCCAATAATTTAGGTCAGATGCAGCAATCTATTCTTGGCATCGTTGGTTGGGAAAAAAAGGGCTATTTGCAGTTAACTCAAAGAATTGTCTATATGTCAAGGGTCAGTGCTACCCACTAGGGCACCAACATTTGAGGGCACACAAATTCATGTAACTTGGACAAAATTAAAAACAAGAAAACTGAAACAAGGGTCGGAGAGGGGCTAGGAAGGATAGCTGGCAGTAACAAGAATTAGTTGTTTACATGGGTGAAATAATAAGCCCTTGAATTACATCATCAGTGGGGTTTTAGAGGTTACCTACCTGTACCTGGTGCAGCATTCACAGCAGGCATGTTGAGCCGGCTTCCACCAAAGGAGGAAGTTTCTAGGGAATATTATATTCACAATAATCCAGGGATGCGAGTTGCCAATGACAATAAAAGCTAAAATCGAGATGAATTTCCCAACAGGGTTCACCTCAGTTGTCCACTGAAGACACAATGTACCCAAGCAGCAAACGTCTATGGCATGGCCTTGTATACTTATACAGAAATCCGATCCTGTCAGGAGCCTTGTTATTATGCAGCCGACATAGGACCTGCTGTGCTTCCTTTACCATTTTTTGAAGGGAGTTGTCGCTGTTCTCCCACATACAGTGCCGGGTATTTCCAAATGGTCACCCATCTGGTATTGACCAGGCTCAACGTTGGTTAATTTCGGTGATCAAATGAGAACCGGTGTGTCAACGTGATTATGCCATATTTTAAAACATTTAAAACAACGTAATGGGTTACTCTACCTACATTAACTTATCAAAACTTTGCGAGTTGGGTGGGTGGAGAGGGTGAAGTCCAAATGCTGGCCTCGGGTGTCAAATCCTCCTGCATCGCCCCTGGATGTGTCACAATATTAACAAGGATATATGCATGTCTGTCAAGGTGGGAAAGAGAAGCAGTCATCAGAAATGACAAGATGGATCAGTAAGAATAACTAACATGAAAATATTTTCATAAAACTACATATTTCTTATGACGTGGACAAAAAATTGATTTATCAGATATTCTAATGTTTCTGAAATTAAATGTTTTCATATTTAAATGTAGTGAAAGCTTTAAAATGGATTAACTAATTTAGAGATAAAAAGTTCTACACTAATATGCTGAGGGATAAATCTTATATATAAAGTTAAGTGATTTATTCTATTTCATTAACCACTATAGCTCTGTAAACAAAACCTGTGTGTGCAAATCTGTTTCAGCAGCCATTTAGACCAATTCTTGGTGCATGTTTTTTGAAAATATGCGTTCCTTTCATTTGCTTTCAATAATTCTTACATTATTTCCAGCTCAACAGTACAGTCATCTATATAGGAAATCAGAGGTATTTTCACTCTCACTCATATCTAGTACCACTGCTACCCATTTACACTGGGAGATCTTCATAGGATACTATTCCTTCCTAACACCGTTATTATTTCATTTACAATGAGGTATCAAAACAGCGAATTGATGGAGACCAACGAGTCAAACGAGCTGGAACAAAAAAAGCAGGGAATAGATCACATCATTTTTAAGAACACATGTCATAATAGTATTTATAGAAAAGACTGAGACTAGCAACATCACGCCTGTGAGAGAGAGGGTGCAGAGAAGACAGGGTGTGGCCAATCAAATTACAAATAAGTTTCTGCACCTTATCAAGAACCCTCAAATGATTCACCAGCCCAAATATGACAACAGTACTCCATACATGGTCTGATGGTAGATTTGTAAAGATATAGAATAGCCTCAGTGTGAGAAAGTGTTTGGAGCGATAGAGAAAATAGACTTTACAAGAAGTAGAAAGAGTAATGGATCTAATGTATGAACTCCAAGAAAGATTTGATGAGAGAGAAAGACCAAGAAGTTTCAGAGTCAAGAGCAGAGCCATCTATGAGAATCTCAGGAAGAAAAGGGACACACCTACAATTGAAGACACAAGCTGAGTCTTAACAGGATTAAACGAAACAAGCTATTTCATACCCCAATCCACAACTAAATCCAGGTCAACTTCTAGATCAGCTGCATATTTTGACTGATCCTTATTCCTAATACTTTCTTTACAGGACAGACAGCTCTCGAGTAATGTGAAAGTAATACCTGGTGAAGAAATTGTGACACAGCATAAACCGGTTATTTGCAATTTCACACTGAAGAAAGCTTATGAGGTAAAGAGAAAGTTTATCCTCAGGAGATAGGTGTGGAGGTCGAACACATGAAACAAGTTTAGAGACCAAGTAATGGAGTGTTCGGTTACAAGATCCACTTCAGGAAGTGTGGAAGAACAGTGAAAGAAGTTGAAGGATACAGTATTGGAGGTAACAAACCAGACTTACGGATGGACGGAAGGGCCCTCAAGGCATAGAGTGACATGGTGGTGGAATGAGGAAGTTGAGAAAAGCGGAAACAAAGGAGTCAGTGAATAAGGACATGTGTCTGATTACAAAAAGTGTATATGTTAATACATTTCTATGCATGGGATTCATTTCTAAACTAATTAATCAATCATTATGAGTTTTGGAAAACGGATGCAAAGTGTAAGTGTGGGTAATGTGGGCTATATTTAGTTTAATGCAAAAAAGATGGAAGCCCTTTGTGAAAATTCAGATATCTCCAATTTTTATGAAATTTTAACAGGTATTAGACATTTCAGTTTCTTTGGGGTATTTTAAAGGGTTTTGAGGGGAATAATATGAGCACATCTTCCATTTGAAAATTCAAATATTTCAGACTTCTATTAAATTTGATCTATAGACACCAATTAAACAAGATTCCCTGAATTTCAATTTCTTCTCACAACCACTTAAGCTTAAGCCTTAAATTTTAAGCATTTTCTAAAATCAAAATTATGCAATGCACTTTGATCAAGATTGGAATAAGGATTCTAGAATAAGGTTTAGTAGCATTATATCTTGAATTTAAGGGGACATAAAAACAGTGAAAATCTTCTGTTCAGGGAATTCATTTTAGCCATCCTATGACAAGTATTCTTCTAGTATATATATATATATATATATATATATAAAAAAAGGAAAACCAAAAAATATTATTTATGTATTCATCAACGTTTCGTCTTTATTGTAAGACTTCCTCAGGATGATTTGTCTGAAGAAAAAATCATACAAGTCCAAAAATGTTTTGCCAGCAAGCTCAGAGCTGCAGCCGATTTGAGCAAGAAAATCAAAATATGAAAAACAAGTAGATGGTGGCAGTGGTAATATTTAGAGTATAGGATCATTAGGAAGTGAGAGAGGTAATACAATAAATGTGGAATTTATATATATATATATATATATATATATATATATATATATATATATTGATTGATCAAGTTCAAATGTGTTAATAAAGTGAACATAGAACCAAGTTTTTCACAAGATGCGGTAATACGCATTGAAACGTTGGTTAATTGACGTAAGGCTATAATATTGTGTGTGTGTGTGTGTGTATATATATATATATATATATATAGCAAAGTTGTCTATATTTTTTGCGGGATCATAGTGAAACTGTTGTTTTAAGAATCAAGCTAATTGCAGATTCATTATTCAAAGTTAAATGTATGTTAAAACAACATTACTAAAATTGTTGAACCCTTTGTTTCTATTCTCTTTCAGCCAACTAAACAATTACGTATTGTTTACTTTTAAAAGAAAACATTTATCCTTTTTTATTACTAAAAACAGATTAAAAAAATATTTGATAAATCTTTACTACTATTTTTGTTTTAATAAGAATTTTTTAAATTTTATATTTATGTTTATTTATTTTAGACAATGAACTATTTTAGATCTATGTGGAGCCCCACACCAAACTCATAAACACTATAAGTACGTTAAAAATGCAATTTGTTTTCGTTTGTTCGGTGGCTGAGTGATTACAGTGTTCACCTTCAATTCCAATATTTTATGTCATCTTTCAGGGTTGGAATCCCATGCTAGACTATTGTGTTTATTTATTTTTTGTTATAGCGTTTCATATATTTCCCAACCAAACATCTCATTTGAACTGACGTGCAGAAGAGAAAGGTTTGAGAAACCTGGCATTGACAGTTACTTCAGCTAATTATGAAGTCTTATGGTTTTGAAGATGGACTCTCATAAACATATCTATTCTGAAACTAAATTACCCAGAGTAGTTGAATAAATATATTGTGATTTTAAAAACATTGTGGGGTCTTTACATCCATAAAAACGGAGAAAACAAAATTAACAGGAAATTTTAAGTTAATTTTTTTAATGCAATGTTCAGATAGGAAAAGCAAAAACGGTTTAGTTTTGTCAATATTGAAATTTACACCATTCAGGGATGAGAGAAGCCAATGGCAAAAAAAGTTGAAATCGAGATTAATTTTTCAACGTGTTTGTGTGCATGTGCGTGTGGAGAGAGGACATAAAAAAAAAAAAAACTTTTCGTTGTAAACACCTCCAATCAGTTTCAACTAAGAAAGCCAAAATTAAGAGAAAGACACGAAGTGTGCATGTTGAGGGAAAGAAGTCAGGAAGTCATTCTTTGATGAAACAGAAGCCATCTAACTGCCTTCACTCCATCATGAATCGTTTAAAGTCTTAGACTCGACGGCAAAATTAACATTTTCAGTTTTCAGAGGGGATAAGAAGGCAAGGTAAGACAAGATCGAGAGAGAAGAGAAAAAAATAAGAAAAGAGAGAAAGAGAAAGTGAGAGAGAAAAGAAATAAATAAAATCCAGTCAAATAGCAACGGAAGAATAATGGGTTAGGGTTCTAGTGATTTGGCAGAAATCAGCTTTTTCTTATTAAAAAAAGGTGGATTACAACCAAAAAAACAGAACTCGCAACCATGAGATTTTCTGGATAAGAAAAAAGCAAAATTCTGCTAAAAAGTGGAAAACTCACATCCCTGACCATTAGATTCCTGAAAACTTACGCCAAGTACTTGGAGAAATTAAATCTATAACATATCCAAGTATGGGTCATCTGTAAGATCAAGGGTCACTTTTACTCATTCTTAACTAGCTGTATTTACCCGACATTGCCCAGGTGAAGACATTTCTTTTTATGGAAATCGCCCCAGACAAGGCATGAAGCCACTTGATGTAAGGAGCTAAACAAAAAAAAAATACTTCAAAGTCAAAATTTAGCCAACGATAACTTAAATGGATAGATTCCGACCAAGAAAAGAGCAATTCTTCCCCTTTTTTCAGAAACATCGCTCATAGAATGTGAGGACTACAGGACAAAATAAGGGAAGCGAGTTACGAGGCTGCCGAAAGTAAACCCAAGGTCCACTTTCTACTCTGTGTCGATTTCTTGCGGCCGTGTGATCCTGAGCGTTTGTCTCGTGATTTTATTTATTTTATATTTATATATATATATAAAATAAATTAAACAAAAAAAATACTTCAAGGTCAAAAACTAGTCAACAATTATTCCCCCTTTTTTCAGAAACATCGCTCATGGAATGTGAAGACTACAGGACAAAATAAGGGAAGCGAGTTACGAGGCTGCCGAAAGTAAACCTAAGGTCCACTTTCTATTCTCTTTATTGCCAAGAGAAAAATAATTTTAAATATAGTCATGTTTACACTTTTTTTAAATAGGATTTCTTTGTAATTCGCTTTAGTTTTCACACATTTTATTTTTTATTTTAATAAATATTCGATTAATATTAAAAAAAAATTAATTCAATGCATATTTGTCAAAGTTATGTACAGGCGAGAAACACACACACACACACATTATCTGATAGTTTTATTAATGCGGAGATTCTTAGTGCCAAACATTTAATTAGTCCTCCTTGGAAGCAATCTTTAAAATCTGCATGGACAGCTTTTAAGTTTTTACAAATGTCTACGACTATAATACTGATGATCCCAATGCTCAATTCATTTTAGTTAAAGATTGTGAGTTAGACATTATTCAGGAGCCTGGAACAACCCAACATCTACCCAGAATAAATTCACGAATATTAATGTCAAGGAATAAGATTGACACATTTAAATAGCTTCTAACAAATTGCGTACTTTCAATTTCGGAATTGAATTAGTAATATAATAGCGACATCAATCCTTACAAGAGAAAATGACATCAGAAACTAATCTTGAGAAATATTTTCAAAAATAAATTAAGTCAGACTCCTCAAATATTCCTTAAAATAGTATCCATAACAAAAACAAGAACAACCGGATCTGTGTTTAGTGATGAAAATTCTATTTCAAACTTAAATAGGAAAGACTCACAGACCGAACCTCTTATTGAGACAATTGGATGCATCTACATCTATTAATAATAGAGATTTTGTATCTGTCTAAAATTATACTATTACTTCTATTAATCATACTATTTTTCTAATGTTCAATTCGGGGGGGGGGGGGGGTAGTGTAGCATCTGTTCTGTTGTCATGAGACCATCCTCCCAGGCATCACATCCTTCTGTTGGAGAAGGGGGGAATGCATTAACAAGAAATAGTTACAATCGGCTGTTCATTAGCAAACTCAACACTTATATATACTAGCAAATATATGAAACCGGAGGGAGCATATTTTTGCGAGTAAAAAAGAAAACTTTTTAAAAAGTGATGTTACGCTATTGCTTTTATGGAGAGATTGATGAGTAAAATCTTTATTTCTTGATTCTAGTCAGTTCAAGCTGCACTACTTAGAAATACAAAACATTGGTTTCAAATTCGCTAGAAGACTGACTAATTTAAATGACTATAAAATGTTTTTTTTTACCATATAGAAAAATAAATAGTAGAGAATTCTTTTTGTTTAAATTGCCTTTCTTTACAAATTCATTGAAAGTCAAGCTGAACTCATTTCTAGAAATATCTTTTTTTCAGCAGACAATTCTATCTCTAACTCAAATGAAAAACAAGATTTCATTTTCTTATATCTCTTTCCATTATTTATTTCTAAAACTTTTATATGAGATTCTATGTTTTTTAAAGTTTGCTGATATATCATCATTACATTCAGTTTAAAATTCGTTTTACATGCTGGCATGCGTTTGGATGGCTTTTACAAATTGATTCTAAATTAAGCTATCTCTGAAAAGGTTTTTATTTATCCCTCTTTCTATCAAGCCCATTCTTATTATTTCCTCCTCCCATGTTTTCCTTGGTCTTCCCCTGTGACCTGAACCTGCTATCTCAACTGATATCTACTAACCCAACAACTCTCATGCATTATTTCAACATAGCCATACCATCGACGTCTTCTGTTCCGCACACATCTCCCATACTGACCAGATTTAATCTTCTTGAGGTCATCAAATCTAAGCTCGTCTTTAAGACTCACATTACATATCTAAGTATGATTATTTCCATGCAACGTATGTTCTCAGCCCTCACTAACCCCTATTCATACCGTTGCTTAATATTTCCCTATTGAGACATTTTTATATCAATGCTTGAGTAGAAGCCTTGTCAGACCGAAGCAGCAGTATATAATATGCCAAGAAATAGGTATATATTGGCAAAAGATATGTTGGGGAAAAGTTACAAATCTGTATAATAATATACTTATTTATCACATTCCACACCTATTTAAAAAAATAAGATCAACCAATATTAATTAAGGTAAAATATTCAGACTTTATCCATTTTAAAATGAATTGTTCCAAAACAGACTTCTGTCCATTTTTAGGCAAGAAACAATTGTTTTTGAAATATTAGTAAACGATACATTTATTCTTTCAAGATAAGAAGTTTCTAACCTAATAATTCCCACACTGTCTAACAAGCTCCAGCCCCTGTCACATCGGCACATGTTGCATCCCTGTGCTCGTTTTACAAGTATTCTGACAAACTTGCTACACTTGTGCCCCTTCAACTTTAATATCCCCGACCAACCCACAATCACACCCTGGAAGGCTTTCTACTCTAATGGCGTTTTTACTCAAACCAGCTGCCTTTGGAATTCCCTCTCTGCTCCGTTTCTCTGACTGTACCAACATGCATAAATTTAAATGTAATGTGAACAAGCATCTAATTGCACATCTCCCCATTTAGGATGCCCCTAATTCAGTAGTGCCTTACATCTCAGTGGCAGTGTGCCCTTTTTAGGGTGAATTGAAGTAATAAAAAAAAATTTAAAACATTTTTTAAATTATAATTAACAATAAATTATACAGATAAATGAATAAAGCAACTATAGAATTGTCTATAGATCTTACTAGTATTATTAATATTATAGTTACTGAGGATGCAGGCATTAAAAGCATTGAAAGTCACTAAGCATTGTAGATATGAAGGCACATTGTGAATGTCATGAGTATTAAAGAATAGGACAAAGTAGATATAGTTTGGTTGGATAGAGTTTTGAAACAATTTTTTTTAAATATACGAACAAACCAAAAACTGCATGTGATTCAACTGTCAAATAGTTCTTTCAAACCAGTAATATTTTGTTTGCACAAAGCTCAGATTCCTAGTTGATCAATACATGGAGTGAATACAGTTCCTGGCATGTGCTACAGTAATGTTTCTAGGCCATATCCTGGTTGTGGGCCTATAGAACCATGCCCACAAATCCGACTGACCTTACCCCAAACACATGTGCGGTGGTTCTTATAGGCCATGTGTAGATTTCTAGTGTTGACGATAAACGAAGCTAAAGTCCACAATTTACATACATAATAAAAAGAACACTGATACTGACATTGTATACAAGCGAATTGATGAACATGGGTGGGGGTGTGGTCTTATCGCTAGCTAAATCTTCCACCTATCAAATTCAGGATCTCAGCTAAGACTAACTCTGTTGTTCGCGACGCTTCTCCGTCACTCGCCATGATCATTCTCCCCTAACAGACAGTGTCTCCCAAATATATCTACTTTCCACCAGAAATCAGAGACGTCAGATCTTCCCTCAACTTATCTTCGGAAACTGGACATGTCCGTTTTCTTTCTCATCTTTCCGAATTCTTTATCTTAACCTTTCGACTGTTAACGGCTAATTGTTCATGGCACCACTTTGCTTGTGTAATACAATGGACCCCAACACTTTTAATGTCTCTTTTTTACTGTAATTCATTTTCTAGCTAATCTCCTTCAGTGGTACTGGTTGTGGGAGTGGGGGCATTCTATAGTATAACAGGTCCCCTTCAATCCAATGAAAGTTCTTTATGGCCCCTTATCAATTTGAGTTATTACCCCACAACCTGCTCCTCAACTGAATACATCTAAGAAATTAGTTTGGATAGTACTGTGGTATCAAAACACTAACTCCAGTTGTAAATCAAGGAATAATATTATTTGGATAAATATTTCATTAGAAAAAACTAATATTCACCCAAACAAGAAAATAAAATTTAGTGTGACAATTACAACAAATTTGAAGACAAATTGATGAATACATATCTTAATTTAGAGGATAATTTAGGAGTTTCAAATTTTAAGAAATTCAAAACCAGAAACGGCCATTTTGTATAGATCTGACGAAAAAATTACAATAACAAAATGGCTTAATTTAATATTTAACTTAGATTTAATATTTTTAATTTAAATAATTATTAATTACAAAATACCCCATATCTATTTTGTATGTCATTAATTTTTCTGATATCCTCATGCTTTAAAATTTGGACTTGTGGCTCCTGAAAATATCTTATGGTCTCCAACGAGGTCATATAGACATTAAGAAACCTTGGTGTAAAGATTGGAGTCTTCTCATCCTTTGGGAAAGTATAAGTGACCACCTGATGTGAGACACTGGGCAGAAATAATGTACAATTGAATATCATTTGTGGAACAGAAAGGAAATATGAAAGTTTTAGATGGCCTCTGAGTTTCCTAACATTGTAGCAGATTAAAATAAGCCCCTCCCAATCATCAGGTGCTTACCATAAAGTAATGCAAGGGAATAAACTTGATTTACTCAATAGCAAGTTAGTAATCATATGTTGTGACTTTCTGGCTAAATAGGAGGACATATTTTCCATAATTTGATTTCTACCCTTGGTAAATTCAGTTTTTTTCTTTCTTTTAATCTTCATGATTATACGATCCTAAACATTTTCTTGTAAACTTGTTTTATTTATTAAACCTATTCATCTTATCTTCATCTCTACTAAATATCTGCCCATGCTCATTTTAGCAATGATCCCAGCTTTGTTTGGTTACAGTTTCTAAGAAAATTAAAATATTTTTAAATATATTGGCCAAAATTAAAGAAAAATTGACAATCATTTTAAGAACTTGAAAAAAATTTTCCACCTCTTTGTAAAAATAAATTTCAAGAAAACCACATTATGTTTATCCATTAAACATGTTAACTTTTTAAAAACTAAATTACAAATAATGAAGTTTTAAAAGACAAAAAAAACTAATTTTAATAAAAATTAAATGGTTAACTTATTATTGAAAGTGCCATGAGAAAAAGGAAAAAAGAAACATAAAAGGGAAATGAAAGGAAAAAGAAAAAAGAAAGGGAATAGAAAAGTAAAAGGAAAAAAGTGAAAGAAAAAAAAGGGAAAACTCAAGCAAGAAAAAAAAAACATTCCATTTATTTCGCAATTGCGAAAAATTGTTTCCCCCTAAGCTTATAGTAATAAATGAATTTGTAAACAAGCATTAGCATTTATAATATTAAACTTAAAAAGATGAATTCGAATATTTACCTCATTTCCAAAATTCATCAAGTTCTGTATAGCAATCAGTGATTTAAAAACCACAACCCAGTTACCATGTTGTGTACGCTCAATCAATAAATCAGCCAGATGTGGTATCGAGACATTAGGTTCGTTTGTGCATTGTACTAAATCTGCAATAGAACAAGAAACATTTTTTTTTAAATATTGCGAAAAGAAATGGAATAACAGATCTTTTATCCTGGCCAAATAAAATATAAGTCCAATCAATACAATTCTTTAGTTAAGAGTCCCAAGGGCTCACCTTGCCTGGAGAGGCACACCGACCCAACTGGCCACCAGTCCTCAAAAAAAAAAAAACAACATTAAAAGATTTATCTGGAGCCCATCGAGGAACATTACTCTTCTCAAGTAGGCCGGTCTCAGCATAGTTCCCTGTTTAATGAGGTACTTATTTTATTTCAAACAAAAGATAATGTTTATGTGGTCCAACTCATAATTAGATATTTTCAATTTCTTCTGTGGCCTCTCTTTCTTTAGCCAAACATCACCTGCAACATCTGCTATTCGCATGCACCTACCAAAACATGTAGCCTAGTGCATGTTTACATAAGTATCTTTACTCTATTTTTTTTAACTATCCATAAGTACTAATTATAATATTCTTTAACTATTCATCAATATTAACATTAAAATGTTTGTATTATTTCATAACTAAGAGTATCTTTGCAGCAACGCACTTACATAGGTGATGATTTTTATTTTCTAATTGTTGAGGGAGAGGGAATTGTTAATAATAGTCTATATAAACCAACACAGGAAGGAAGGTACTATTTTCTAGATAAATTTTTTTTTTCAAAAACTTAATTTTTATTAGGTACTATTTTAAGTGAGCAAATATTTTGTGCAAAAGCCGGTTCTATATTTGAATTATATTGAAATAAAGAATAATTAGAAATTAAATGTATAAATAAAAATGAACATTGAAACGTTCGTAATGAGTAATTGCTACTATGATGAATATGCATCTTTCTCTGTAAGGAGATCGAGAACTGAAACACTTTACCGAAAGTGAAAATAATAAACATAAAAAAAAAGCTTCAAACGATCCCAGATGTTTAAACTGACATATTTAAGAATGCATTTAAGTTGAAGAACTCCCAGATAAAGATATATTAGCAACATTTTTATATTCCTCATAATTAATATACTTAAAAAATAAAGTGTAAATATGATTGGAGTAAGATTGGGTGTGTAAAAATAGTGTCAAAACAGAATTTTCCACATGAGGATAGATTAAGCAAAGAAGTAGGAAATTCCATTAGAAGTTAAAAGATAAGTATTAAGGCAACAAGTCAGGATACGACGTCATGTACTGGAAGTCTGAAGTAACACATAGTGATGAAGAGAGAAAAGTCTTCCTCTTTGGCAGGTGAGCTGAGTGGGTTCAGACACCTTTTACAAACCTCTCTCTTTGTCCCATCCCCGCCAGGAAGCTTATGTAATGTATAATTTTCCAGTACTATGAAAGAATAAAACTTCAAAGAGCATTATGTTGTTGGTGTTTTTTAATTATTTGTTACCTTATTGCAAAACCAAAGGAAAGAATTACAAAGAAACTTTTGCTACTATTAGGTACAGCAAATTAAAATTTTATTATTTCTAAAAACTTTTAATGTGGGCACATAGATCTTTGCAAGACAAATAATGATACCAAATTCATTTTCGTAGCATAATTAGCCACCGAATTATGATCGTTCAAAATTTGTTGGAAATTAGAAAATTTACCATCATGTGTGTTATTGGTCCAGAAGCTTTGAACTAGTGAAAAATATTTACAAATCTAATGATAAAGGAAAATTAATCATAATAGAAACAATAATTATTAGATCAAGTCAGCTTAAACATTTGACAAAATCCCATTATCTCTCGAAAAAATGTACAAAAAATGACAGAAGCGCAATTTGGACTGTTCATATAAGATTCAATTTAACAGCTAACACATTGTATCTTCATAATGATTCATAGAACAGTCAATATCAAGCTGGATTTTTCTTTTAATAGCAAATCAATAAAAAAAAAAACCCTCAGATTTGGACCATGTAAACGGAAATAATGTGATGATAGGATAAAAATTTCATTCACTAAAGTTTTCAACTTGGATTTTTTTTTTGAAAGACAATTAAAAACCATCATATTGATGAGTGTCTCTTCTTTACGATGGGACTGTTTTTCTATGCATAGCGACAAACAACGTGCGCATTAAGTTTAAGAACACCAACATAAAAAATAAATCGCCCATCACTGAAAATAGTAACTTGAAATAACCTGGAAATAATACTAGTAATGACACACAAGAAAGAATTGTATAAAGAGAAAAGGTTACATTTTGTTTATATCTAAATTTTATTAAAATAACCCCCCAAAATACAAATGAGTTATCACAAGTTGAAAGTGAAGGGAATTTCACTATATTTACCTATTTTCAAACACAAACCTCGCTGGTTTGTGATACTCAGGACCGGCGGGACAGTTATAAAAGTGTGTGTGTGGGGGGGGGGCGGTTAAACATGCATATATAACTTCATTATTGATGACCGTAAAGTGGGGGGGGGGGCCCAAGTCAAAAAGTGTGTGGGGGGGGGGGGGGGCCCAAGTCAAAAAGTGTGGGGGGGGGGGGCTTTTGAAAAAAACTCTTTCCAGTTCGGAGGACTGGTAATTCAAATTTCAATATTCACCTAAAAGATAAAAATCAGCTTACATCATTAATAAAAAAATAACTTAGCATTGCGCAATCTATTTTGTTGTAACTAAATTGGTAAGTGTTCACTAACACTTCATTATTATACACATCTGATTTTTTCTTTCATTAACTTTCTTAATCTGTTGCGTTTTTTTTTTAAAGTTAACATCAAATTACTATACATATTCGATTTTTCCCTTCCATTAATTGTCTAGGCTCAATATGTTAAATTGAAAACAATTCATGTTATGCCAATAACAGAAAATAAACATGAAAATAACATGACGATGGTGCTAAAGTGTCTGTGTCAATGTCTTAATACATTAACACGACCAAACTCTGGACAAATGTAGTACAAAATTTAACAATTACAACAATTTTGACAGTCTGCGATTCTACATTGCCTTTGACCTATTTTCAATGCGATTAAAAAAGAAATTGTCTTATTTTTAGCTGATTCAATTTCAATTACACTATTATTAAGCTACTTCTTTTTTTTACTTTTTTTATATTCTACGTAGCTTATGGAATTAAGACCCTGAGCAACGCTGTGTAAGCCTTAAAAAATCGGCACTGAAATTCTCATTCTTAGCTCTCATCTTCTATATAAAGTAAAGACGTTTTTTCCCACTCCCAAACCATTCTGAAATGGACTATAAAAGCAATGCATCACACGTATCGAAACACATCACTTAAGTCGTTTAGTAACTTCGATCGTGCTTCCAGAAAATTAAAATTATTTTTAACCCTAAACCAAGTACATTAGTTTTTGGCCCCTCTCTAAGCCTCCCTCAAATAAGTAAGCCAAAGAGAATGTAGCAAATTATATTCTCGCTAACAAATAAGTCCTCCCACAAATCTCATAAACACTGGCTAGCGTAGCGGTTCTATTACTTCACAAAGAACTAAAAACAAAAACACTGGTTTCATAATTCGCTAATCAGCCAATGACTAACCAACCTTCATAATAACGCTGAACACTCCAGCAAGATCGTCCACTACTCTTACTACCCCTTTTGCACACGTAATAATTACAAGGTAGGTAGAAGCGACCTAAAAAATATTTTACAGATTACTAAATTTTCATATTAATTATATCAAGTTCACTTTTATTTAAATAAACGTATACTTAAACAAACATTACACTAATAAGTTGCTTAAAACCTAAACAAAACCAAGAATCAAAATATAAAAATAATTCTGCGTTTTATTTATTAATAATAAACATTCTTCGTATTTTTACAGATTTTGAACATAACTGTTTCTTTCTTGTTTTTTTTTAACAATTCGTTTACAACCTAAACACAAACAGAAACAAAATATACAAATAATTATACGTTTTATTTATTTTAAAAAAAAAATTGGTACTCCAACAGAATTTGACCCGAAATTTGAATCCAATATTTGTTTCTTTACATTGACACTATCCGTTGTGACCTATTTTCATGCGGTCACCTGTTAACACATTTTATTTCATTCTTCTACATTTTTTTTTCGGGCAAAGCCGGGCGGCAGGTACCCGCTAGTTAATTATAAAGTTAAGCGTTAAAAAGAACAAATTCGAAGGTAATTATGTGATGTAACTTTTACCCTCACATCAATTAATTAGTTTAGGGGTGAATCCTGTACATGCAAACATATAAAGCATTTTATATAAATTATAAATATGAATAAAAATGGGGATAAAATGATCCAACAAAATGGAAAATGAAAGCCAAAAACTATTATTTATGTATTCATCAACGTTTCGTCTTTTATTGAAGACTTACACAGAATGAAGAAACAATGCAGAAAAATCATACAGATTAATTTTGATTTGCCAGAAATTGTCCCAAATTTCGGCATCGCTGTGGATGAAAACAAGCAAAAAATGAAAACCTTTTTTGCCTGTTCTCATCCACAGCGATGCCGAAATTTGGACAATTTCTGGCAAATCAAAATTAATATCTGTATAATTTTTCTGCATTGTTTCTTCATTCTGTGTAAGTCTTCAATAAAAGACGAAACGTTGATGAATACATAACTAATAGTTTTTGGCTTTCCTTTTTCATATATATATATATATATATATATATATATATATACACAAAAATATTTTTTTATGCATTAAATGACCTGAAAAGGTTTCAAACCCATTTGAAGTAATATACAACACTAACTTAAACGTCTGAGTCATCAATAAGTATAATACCATCTCAACATTGTTTCATCAATTTAATGACAATCATAATTCCTCGTCACCCACCACTTTCTAATTATCACAACAAAATGTCAAGCACCCCTCGAAAGAACATAAGCAAATTTGAAGTAGGGATAAAAACCGAAATTTCCTACCACTTCAAAATATAGGCAATACTTTCTTGTGCGTGCTTATGAACTTATAACATAGCATTTCGCAGGATAGACCAATGAAGAATTTAAGTAAAAAAAAAACAAAAAAAGTAAAACAGAAAGAAGTCACTTCCTAATACAGAAAACATGACACACCAGGGCCTTGTTTCTTTTTTGTTTTGTTTTTGTTTTAAGATCTAATATTAACTGGATAAAAGTTAACATTTAAAATACCCACAAAACAAGTCTGAATAATAAGTGTATGATTTATATTATTCACATCTGTCAGATTATTGTCATCTTTGTGTTGGCGGTTTTTATCTTAACGTTTTCACCATTGTACTAGGTATCACAAACCAGCCAGGTTAGGGTGTGAAAATGTGTAAATATAGTGAAATTCTTTTCAATTTCAACTTTTCATAACTCATTTATTTTGGGGGTTATTTTGATAACATTTGAATATAAAAAATATTTAATCTTCTCTTTATAAATGTACTAGCAGGGGTACCCGGCGTTGCCCGGGGCTTTCCCTCCTCCTCTCCGCAAGCAAAATAGGATATTGAGCATTTTTCTCCCGGACAACGCCGAGTATTTAGAAAATCAAGATGGCCTCCAGAGCACTACTAAAATCACTCTTACCGATCCCCCCCTCCTTTTCATCTGCACAATAGTCCGAAGAGAAACATTACAGTAGCTCTATCTAGGACATTTAGCACGTTTCTCCCGGACAATGCCGAAGCCTCTGGGTCCTAAATTGACGAAGCCCCCCCCCCGGTGCTGGGTCCTATACTGTAGAAGCACCCCCGGTGCTGGGTCCTATACTGTAGAAGCGCCCCGGTGGCTATACTGCAGAAGCCTCTGGATCCTATACTGTAGAAGCACCCCCGGTGCCTATACTGCATAAGCACCCATGGTCCCTATTCTGTAGAAGCATTCGGGTCCTATATTGTAGAAGCACCCCCGGTGCTGGGTCCTATACTGTAGACGCACCCCTGGTCCCTATACTGTAGAAGCAGCCCTGGTCCCTATACTGCATAAGCACCCATGGCCCCTATTCTGCAGAAGCATCCGGGTCTTATATTGTAGAAGCACCCCTGGTTCATATACTGCAGAAGCCCTTGGGTCCTATACTGTAGAAGCCCCCCCCCCCCTGGTGCCTATACTGCAGAAGAACCCCCCGCCCAGGTCATATACTTTAGAAACCTCCGGGTCCTATATTGTATAAGCACCCCCGCAGGATGAAGATGTTGATAATTCCCCCCACCCCACCCCCAACTTTGAATGGTCATAATTCAGTGGCTAATTGTACTACGACAATATGTTAGTATCATTGTTTATATTTTGCAAAGTTCTATGTGCTCACATTAATTGTTTTTAGATATAATGAAAATAAAATTTGAGTTTGTGATATCTAATTGTACTCTTCGACTTCCTTCAGGTTGCCTTTTATTGCGTTATATATTGGGGCAGGCCTTTCATGGGATAACATAGCAAGTGGTTGTCAAAGTCAAGTTTGCTAATTGGGTGAACAGCAAAAGTGGAAGTAGGAATCGCACGAGTGATGATATCAATGATTTTTGTAGGCACAAATTAACTGGGAATCAGGTTGAACACAACGTATGAAATGCGGCCTTAAAATGAGTAGACAAAGCAAACTGGGGTTATCTCTCTTTCCCCTCCACTGTGCTGTGACAAGGACTTAGATCGAATAAATAAAAGTACAAGTTGTCATAATCATCCATCTATATTGTTTAATCAAAATTAATAACTGAACAAGTTTCCTTCCAGCACACAACGAGAAGCGTTCATTTTTGTTCCTTCAATACCAACAAGTTCCAGGTGAGAGATTGACATCATCATTGTCTAAAGAACAGTCCTGTCTGAAGGAGTGGAATCTTTAAGGAGAGCCAGTAGATGATCACCCTAACAGTTATCAATATTTTGGGAATTTTCATTCACTGGGGTAGAAGACTGCCCCCATTCTGCTTCCTATGACGTTTAGATATATTTTATCAGTTAATTCTTTTTGTTTTTGTCTCACGTTCCTTCAAAAGCAGGACTTGTAATGTCGAGATACAATTTACTCTAGATTATTTCTTAACCAGTGCCTCTATCCACTACTAGGTTATGTGTTCAATCAGAGTGAAGCTGCTGAAACATGATGAACATAATGAGAACGGTCTGAAATATGTAAATATTGTGACCACCTCCTCATCTAAGAAATATTTTCCAGGATGCATACAAGGTTCATCACAAATGGATTGTGACCCCAATTAAAATATTTTCTGTTGCACGAGTAGAAAATGGGTAAATTCCATTCAAATTCAGCTTAAAACTTATTTATTTTCTAGGTTCTTTTGATACAATTTGGGTGTAAACAAAATTTAATCTTTTCTCTTTATAAAAGTACAATTCTTTCTCTTGTGTCATTAATAGATTTTTTCCAGGCTACTTCAAGTAAGGTTACTATTTTCAGCGATTTTTTTTTTTGTTGACGTTTTTATATTTAATGTGCATGATATTGTATGTCTCTATTCATATAAAAACAGTCACATCTTGAAGAAAAAGGGCCACTTATCTTAATATAGAATTTTAAGTTGTCTTTCACAAAATAAAATCCAAGTTGAAAGTTCTGTGAATGAAATTTTTGTCCTATTATCAAATTCTGTTTCCATCTGTTTTTACATGGTCCAAATTTGAGGGTTTCTTTTTTTATTGATTTACTATTAAAAGACAACTCTGGCTTCATCTCTACTGTGTTATGAATCATATTCTGAAAATTCAATGTGTTGTTGAAATGAATCTTATATGAACAGTCAAAATTGTGCTTCCATTTCATTTTTGTAGATTTTTTGAGAGGTAATGGGATTTTGCCCAATGTTTAGGCTGGCTTCATCTAATAATTATTTCTACCATGATTTTCATTTACCATAATATGACATTAGATTGTAAGGACTTTTTACTTGCCTACATTTTTAGTTATACATTGTTAAATGTAGCTTTTAGACCGATAGCGTACACAAGGACAAATTTTCCAATTTCCATCAAACTTTGAATGATCATAATTCAGTGACTAATTGAGCTAACAAAATAAATTTGGTATCATTGTTTACATTTTGCAAAGATCTATGTGCCCACATTATAGGTTGTTAGATATAATGAAAATAACATTTTGGCTTGAGATACTTTATATAAATGTACTTTCTAGAAATTTGTTTTCCACATTTTGAATAATGAAGCGATAATTCCCAGGCTGAGAGACCGTTTCACATGTCTCCATTTGTTGACTAATTATCCGATTTGAAAGCGTTAAAACGATTTACAACCAAACAAAACATAGCAGATATGTAAATAAAGAAAACCAAATGTGCTACAACTGATATTACCCAGCCTTTTGCCTGGGATTAAAATGTATCTATTTGATCCTAGGAGACTATCTTCTAAGGCATTACCTCCTTTGAAAAGGAGGAGGGATATTTCTATTTTTTTTTTTTTTGGCTGTCATCTGAGGTTCTCTCATTTGTGAGGGAATACCAAGAGGATTATACAGGCGGCTAGTTTTATAACTGGTCCAAAGTTCCCTTTTTTTGGTGTTAAACTTCTCCCCACATTAAACTGATCATGTGACACACTTTGCCTTTGTTGAGGGGGTAGGCAATAATAACTAAACATACTGCATATGATGCATATTTAAAGTAAAAGCAATTCAATATGCATTAGGAAATAAACATCTGGTTCATTCATTTTCTTTAATATTGTGAATAAATAAATATGTTGAAATATATGCATGACCGATTTCAATGGACAACATGGTGCAAGAAAAGTAAGAAAATTTACATAGCAATAGTTTATAAACTATAAATACTTAAACTTCATTTTCTTTTAAAATATAGAGAATCCTGTATTTCACAATACTAATAGTGAGCGTGTCAGATTTTCATAGTCAGACCCAAATAGCAATTCCGTCTGACATGTAACTGGAGGCTGCGTGCAAATTTAATATTTGCTAGAAACTTCCTCCTTGTATGGGGAGGCACCAGCTCAACTCACCTCGAGGGAATGCCGCACCAGTACAGAACATATCAATACTTGATTAGGACCAGTCTATTTTTCATTCCTCTAGATTATTATTGACACGAATATATTTTATTTTACTTCAGTATTCTTTCTGAAAATACTTATTCTGGCTAAGAAAACTGTTAGACCGAAGACATTTTCCCTTAATCACTGAAATAGATTAAAGGGAATTTATCGTGTACGATTATACAGAGTTCTCTCCCTTGCGTTCTTCACAAATAAATATGTATACTAATTAAATTATGCGACTGCAAGCATGTGTGTGTGTTTCTCGCCTCCACATCATTATCTGTTCTTTACTAATCTTATGTCAAATATTAAACTTCATAAAAATTCATATTTCACAAAAAAAAATTGATTACAAAATTATAGTCACCAAAATTAATTTTCGTTTCTTCATATATAAGACTTTTTTTTTTACTTTTACTCCCAGATAATACTGGGTAGGAGCCGCTAGTATATATATATATATTTTTTTTAACATGGTTCACCCCAAAAAAGGCGGGCCGCCACTGTAGATGTAAGGGGCTACTGAGAAAAAAGAAAAGGGGAGAAGGTTGGGGGGGTCAGCCTAAATCTGTGCAGCAAGATGTCTGTTCACATTAGTTTTAAATTTCTGCATGTCAATACTGTCGGGGAAACAGGGGGAAGGGAGGGAGTTCCAGAGGCCAGCAGCACGAGGAAAGAAGCTATTTGAGTAAAAGGCTCTCCGGCATCTGGGGACCTCCACAGTGAATGAATGAGATTTAGTTGATTGCTGAGTTGGTCTAGTGAATTTACGTCGAGGGGGCACCAGAGTAGCCAATTCATCGGAGCACAATCCATTGAAGTATTTGTAAAACAAACATAAGGATGCTACATTGCGGCGATGGGACAGGGACTGGAGCTTGGTTGATAGTGAGGGACCTATTAGGTTGGCGACTTTTTTTGGACCTTGTCAAGGAGGGAGAGACTAGTAGATGGTGCACCAGCCCAGATGTGGCAACAATACTCCATGCATGGGCGGATGGTGGCTTTGTAGAGATACAGGATAATGTCAGGTGTGAGGAGTTTGCTAGCACGGTAGAGGGAGCCAACCTTCTTTGAGGCAGCCTTGGCAATGTCCTCAATGTATTTGTTCCAATTCATGTTACCTGTGAAGGTTAGACCGAAGAGTTTGAATGATGAACTCTCAGGTAGGGTGTTATTTGCCATGGCAACTGGTGGTTGAAGAGGTTTCTTGTAGTTATTGAAGGAAAGGAGCTTTGTCTTTGCGGCATTAAAAGTTACCAACCATTTATGACCCCAATCCACTACAGCCTGGAAGTCATTTTCTAAAGATTCAGCCATTGCCTCGGATATGGTCACGTCAGTTTTACCAACATGGCGAGAGTAAAGCGTGGTGTCGTCAGCAAACAAACCAATCTCTGACTATGTCGTCAGGGAGATCGTTTATATAGATCAGGAACAACAAAGGTTCAAGGATAGATCCCTGGGGTACACCTGCATTTATGTCATGTTGCTTAGATGAACGGCCATCGAGGACAACCTGGATTTTTCTTTTGTTTAGGAAGGATCTAATTATATTAAGTAGTTGCCCAGTAATACCGTATGAGCGTATTTTCAGGAGAAGCCCTATATGCCAAACTTTGTCAAAGGCCTTGGATATATCAAGCGCTACTGCCCTAGCTTCACCTGCCTTGTCAAGTGTATGCGTTCAGAGATGACTGTTAGGATGTCTGCAGTAGATCGTGCTTGTCTAAATCCATACTGGCGGTCAGATAGAAGTTTTGCATTAACTAAGTGCCGTACTATCGCTAGATTGATTAAGGATTCAAAGATTTTGGCAAAGATCGGCAGTAAACTGATTGGGCGGTAATTCTGAGGGTCGGTTCTATTCCCAGAACTCTTGTAGACAGGTACCACAGAGGCAATTTTCCAGCTATCGGGGAAGCAAGATTCAGCTAGGTATTTATTGAAGAGTTTGGAGATGACAGGGGCCAGTTCAGCAGAACATTTCTTTATTACTATTACAGGTATAAGATCAGGCCCACTATATACACACATATATATATATATTACATTAATTTTTAAGTCTGACTGTAGGACTTTATACATTAATGAAGTCTCTTCGTGAATATTTGTGATATTTTGTCTATCATAAAAATATATTCTTGAAATGGGCAGAAACAATTGTCTATCATAACTATATATATATTCTTGAAATGGACAGAAACAACTGTCTGTCAAAGTGTCTTAAATGAAATATGGAATGTTTCTCTGAATAATCAAGGTTTATATGATGTTAAATTAAGAGCTCTAGTCGTACACTATTGAACTACTACATAAACATTTGTGTTAACTTAAACAAGATTTATATAAAATACATTATATATATATATATATATATATATATATATATATATATATACACACACACACATATATGATGACTGTAACGTCTTATAAGACTAATGCCTTTCTTTGTTTATTGACCATCTATGGGCCTGCAGATGGCTTTTCAGTCCTGCCAACGAATTGCATCTCTTTGAGCAGACTTTACACTAATGTCAAATATTGGTCCGAGTTCAGTCAGAAGGCATCATTGTGCACTTTTATACAACGCTTAAGGTCATCAGTTAATCTATTTTCCAACCTGCCCAACACCTCTGATGTCTTACTGATTCTTTGTCTGATTTTTTGTATCAAGAAATCCATCATTGGAAAAAGTACTATCAGGGTAGACAAAATCCCTGGCAACTTCAAGGCGCTTCCCATAGACAAAGACATCAACTTTCATATACAGATCACCAGAAGTGGGAGTGTATATGACTGAAGTTTTCTTAATGCTAATCGTCAGTCCAAAGCAGGTATAAGCATTCATGAAGAGATCCTCTGGGAAGTGGGTAACTAGGTCAGCATCAGCATATAACCATCCCTAACAAATCCACCATTAACAAGGATTTTAGCTTAGAATTTTCTCAGGTTGATTAGTTTTCCAGTTGTTCAGAATCTAATATAGACACTATAGGTGCATATCTTTGAACAGACAATCATGGAAAGTATACTAGAGCACAGCTGTCAAATAAAGTGAGAACAATGTTGGTGCAGGTATATCATCCTGCTTTACTCAATTATCAATGGAATGTTCATCTGAGAACCGACCATTGAAGTTAACCTGACATTTCATACAGCGACAAAGTTACTTGAACTCAGTAAAAGCAGGTGTACAGTCAAATTTTCCAAGCACCTTCCAGGGAGCATCACGGTTGACTGTGTCAACTGCCTTGGTTAAATCTACAAACACCTAACAAATAGGTTAACATCCATGTGATCATCGACAGTCTGTATCTCCCTGGAAAGATCAGACCACCATTTGTTTTTTTATTTAGCACACACACACAACGCTGAACCTTACTCTTCACAGATGAGAAGTGGGCAGCAGAGCTAACCTGTTCGGAGATGAAGAGTTGAAAAGTTTCAAATGAGCTTGTCGCTTCTTGAAGGTTGATTCTACTAGAGTTATCAGCAGACCAGTTTCGATGGCTGGGAACCCTCAATCTAAGGATCAACATATTTTTCGTACATATCTCTTCTCATCGCAATCAGAGAAATTCACATGGTCAAAGGTAGATTTGAGAGAATTTCTTACGACTGGATCTTTGACTCCATTGAAACGACTTTTCCAGCGAATCAAAATTTTGAGCTTAGCTCTGACCATTAAGTGATCAGTATCACAGTTGGCACCATGCATTACTCTGATTAGCAAAAGTTTCTTAGATCACCATATCTATATACCATATAATTAAGTAATGGGCCATGCCTAGACTGAGGATCGAACCAGGTTGCCTTGTTCTTCTGATGAGAAAAAAAAAGTGTTAGTGATAACTAGAGCTGAAGGAGCAGCAGACATTTGCAGTGACTCCACCAATGTCATATGGACCTAGGTGAGACCAGGTTCCATTGTTTGAGCCGACCCGTGAATTAAGGTCACAAAGGATTACTGAACTTTCAGCACTTGGCAAACCGGTGATAATAGATCTAAGTGTATGGTAGAAAGAAGTAACATATTCAGGCAAAGCAATGGTCAGTGCATAGACGGATAAAACATTCATGTATTGACCAGCAGCAATGGGGAATTCTCAATCTCATATGCTCATTAACGCCAACTGGCTGTTCAATCTTGTTAAGGAATTCTTAATTACAAATCCCACAAAGGCTCACACCTTTCTTTTTCAAATTTACCAAACCAGAAGATCGTGTAGTCTGGATCATGCTCAATAATAAGTTGATCCTCACCAGCAAAATAAGTTTCAGAAAGCGCCGCAATGTCTACATCATACATCAGAAATTCCATAGCCAAAATTGCAGTCTTACATTCAAGTGTTTTTCCATTGTCAATAAGTGTTCTAACATTCCAGAATCAAAGCTGAAGCATATCATTTGTTCTTGATAAAATAGACAGCCGTAAGATGCTAACCAGCAGGTCAAAGACAGCTTTGTTTAGGACACGTTTTCTTGTCCCCTCCCAAATTCTTGAATGAGCAGCGCTCTTCTAAAAAGCCTGATCGGTCACAAAAGACCCCACCAAATACACAACTGCCTATGTATTGTTGTGAAAAGCAATGTTAGAATAGGCCTAATGTCACCTGTGTGTAGATTAGTAACATCTTTCTAGCCTGTCAGGCTTACACGTGTCCCAACTTTTCCATCATCACAAGACTTTTTAGGGTAGACTTTAGAGTCATTGTCTGAAGAAGTATTTGTACAAAGATGGTTAGTATAGAGATTTAGCTTTGTACAACAGCTAAGTCTCTCACACAATTCAAAATGTTGAGACCAACCACAAGCAGACGCAATATAGCCAGCAACAAGATGTGAGGAATGGTTTACCATTTCTTGTTTTTTTTTACATCAGAGATTTCCTTCTCTTAGAGAGGTATCCTTTACTACAGTTTACGGGAGCCCTTTCTACCCTCTATGCCATTTGATCCATGGCTGGGACAAGTTGCTGGGCACCAGAGCGTATTCCACACATCGGTGGGTCATGCGTGCCTCCGCTAACAGGGCCTAAGCTCGTCTGGAAGTTTCTGTAGGGGTTACCTCACTCTTAGCCTTTGGTTCAAGAACCTACGCCCACAAAGCAATAGGAGTCCAGTTTTGTGGCATTGAACACCCCGACGCTCACCAGAGCAATGTTGGCCTAGCAGTACTCACGATGTGTATGTGGGGTTGGTTTATCTGTGAGAAGCTCTATTTTCTGCTAGGACATATATGTGGTTTTAACACCCATCCAAACACCAGAAACACACATACAATATATATATATATAATTACACATACTAGCAGGACCTGTGTCCCGACATTGCCCTAGAAAATTGAGGAAACCAAGAATCATAACCCCAGAAGTAAATTGACTGGAAAGGACCTGAAAAACTTTTCACATAAAATGCTATCTAAGCCTTTATTCACAATATAAAATATGTACATAAATAGAACTAAACTATGTGTTATAGTAAAATGAAAATCATTGAATTAGAAAACTAAAACGAATAGTGAATTAATGTGATGTCTTTTGAAAAGAAATATTCAAATTAATTCATCTTAACATCGATCACATATACAATATATTAGAAAGGTAGTGTTATTCTATCGTGAATATTACTTAGGCATTTTAATCTGTTAGTGTGATAAATGGCCCAACATATATATATATATATAAATAAATATTCAAAGAAAGATTTTAACAGTCATGGAAAAAATGCATATTCAACATTAATAAAACAATGCAAGACAAAAAAAACAATGTATATAGGCGATCCACAGAAACAGACAACTGCTAACAATACAGAAGCATTCTCTCTTCCATATTCCGAGTGACAGCAATACTATCCTAACACTAATATACAAACTTCAAGGGGTTTCAATCCTAGGGATACTAACTAAATCTGAATATTGCAGGTTTAGAACTTATATAAGCCGACTTTTACCACTAGGAAATTCACAAAATACAAAAGAAACTATATTAGCCGTGAAACATAAACAGGGGACCTAACCCTAAATCGTTAAATAGAAAAGGAGGGTCATCAGCTGTTTACCATGTAACCGTTTTGGAGATTTAAAAACAAAACAGTTATTAAATTCATGGCTCTCCTGCAATACTGATTACAATACCACATTACCTAACTAAATGTTAACACAATTCATAGACGGGTCAGTATATTGCCAGAGTACCCCTACTTCAAAAAAATTGTAACATTTTGTTTTTTGGTGGTTTTATGTTAGTTTGGGTCTAGTCTACAACATACTAAAAGTTGGACAAGATCAAATTTCGAATATGACTTTTTGGTTTACAAGTCATTTTCCATTTACATGTTAAGCACTAATTCGGTCAGTTTTTCATGATAAATTAATAAATCTGGGATTTTTTACTTGTTTTTGGGGTCAATCTTTCACATGAAAAGGGTTACCAGTGATGCCAAATAAACCCTTATACCATATCTAGGAGTACCCGACCCCTAACACCTCATTACATTCACATTGGTACCTGTACCCCTAAACCCCTTATTGCACTCACCCAGGTTCACAAACAGGCATATGGGTGATTATTTTTATATGGGTACCAGCGGTGAATTATTATCTTCTTCGATTAATCGGGCCCCTTACCTCCGTATATAAATGAACTTATTTTATAGGGTATAGGATTCCTGAGAAAACAACTGAAAAACTCAGACCACATTTTACCCCATAAAAAACTGCCCTCACAAACAATTCACTAGCTCCATACTAATCACTGTATACTAATACACATATTTTCGTATATTTTCAGGGTCAAACAGGAGTTCAGCCGCCAGTAGAGAAACTTGTCCTTTATGCAAACGGGATTTGGACTGTGATGAAACCGTGGTACTTCGAGAAAAGAGTGCTGCAGGTGTCAACCATGCAAGTATCAAAATAGGTGTCAAAGTCATTGTTGAAGCCGGAACTAGTGTTCACATAAATAAAAAAGACATTGCTTTAGCCTCAAAAAAGGATAATTCTGCTCGGCCAGTAAAAAGGAGTGCTCGTGTTTCTCAGACGAGATGACAGCAAAACGCATTACTTTTTCTGTGGATATGGTACTACGAAAAAAGACTATAAACGAAAAACTGAGGGAAAGATTTGCCATGTGAGGACTTATACATTTGTTCAAACTCTCCTGGTTCATTGCAAAACAAGAAGGGATGAGTAGGCCACTGTTGTTCAAGGTCGGATCGAATATTTTGGTGGTGATCTTCATGCCGTAAACTGTGTGTACCACCAGTCATGTAACGTCAACTTCCATACAATGCGAAGCATTCCAAGACAGTTCATGTCAGTTGAATTAACCAAACGAAGAAAAAGTGGAAGATCAAAAGACAGTGATCAGGATGTAGCATTAGGAACAGATAACGATATCGGACCTTGTCATTTAAATGGGAGAATACTTACGAGGTAGTAAATCAACGGCATATGGAAACTCTTTATTTGTGACCAAAGGCCCTTGTGGTGCTGCAAACATTGTGACATCTAGGGAAAAAACCTGTGACATTCTTCGTGAATACTACAATTCACCTCCGACAGATAAGGAAGCACAAAACGAGCAATTTTCAAAACCGCAGCGAAACTAATCAAAGCTTTCTTTTACTTCAACCAGACTACTCCCAGCTGGCAAGGCATGATGCACCTGATGCATAAGGAGTGCGAATATATAGGACGTTGCTGAATGGCAGTAGACTCAAGATCATGGAGACAGTATATGGTGAAAATGCTGTCGTACACATGATGAGCAGAAAGGCAGGGCAACAAGCATTTCGTGGCCCTCTGCTGGTGGATCAGTGTCTCACATGTCAGATTATTGTCAAAATCTTGGAGGATGAACCTGATTTTCAGGACCAAGTAGAGGAACTTGAGCGGCTGTCTTCGTTTGCCTGCCAATATTCACAGCCACTGGTCATCCAAATTATCTGAAGTCGGCTCGTCTATAGCTCCAGAAGATGTATGCCTTGAAAGATGACAACCCTGCAGTACATAAAAAATTCCAGTTTGGGTTTCACGTAATCAGACGCAGTAGCCAATACTGGACTAGTCTTGGCTCCGATCTTGTCATCGAGCAAACACTAATGCGCTCACTCAAAAGCCATGGTGGGCTCACATGGGGTAGTGAGATGTCCGAGCACCAGAGAACAGTTTGAGCCATGTCGTCCACTATGTCATCCGCTTACAACCTTGCCATGCAATAACTTACCGCACAAAGTTACACAACAAGCGAACAACATAAGGAGTTGTCTGTCTCTCGGGTGAGAAGAGATGAGACAGACCTCGGGAAAGTTGCAGAGCAACTAGACAGCTTTAAGCCGTTTTCAGGCAATGAATCGTTACAGAATATTATCACAGGGATTACTGCTAACGAGGATGTCAATATTCAGGACCTTTTCGAAATTGGAAAAGACATTGTACATAGGATTGATGGATAATCAGTTTTCTCCTACTCTCACAAACGGAGTTTGAAAGCAAAGACTTTAGCATCGAGCAAGAATATCAAAGTTTCTGCAGATCGTAACATTGACCCAGTACTTTTATTCCAGAGTTTCTCGTGATTTCAGAGATGGGTGATCTCACAGCTGGATGATCTCATGTCCTATGAACTCTGTCTCTACCTGATGTCTTTGTTTGAAGGAAAACGCATCTTACGTCAAACAGACAAACCACAGCTGGCAGCAGCTCTCAAAAATTATGTTGAAACAAAATTGGACAGTGTGGTGACACAAACGTTCTAGTCACAGAGCACAATGTACTAGACGGAGGATCTCTCCGTCACCGTCTGAAATAGAAGGGGGGGGGGGGAGTACCTACAGTTCAATTGCAACTGATTATGCCTCATTTACTGTTGAACACTATGGGAGAGCAACTGTTGTGTTTGATGGTTATGAAGTTTGACCAAGTATAAAGGACTGTACTCATCAGCGGCGAAGTCAAAAGCTAAATGCAAAAAAGGTAAACTTAGCAAGTTAACAAAATTTGCTGGGAAAAAGGAGGACTTCTTGTCAAATGTGGAAAACAAGCAGGCGTTGATCCAGACGATCATGGAACGAATGCGGCAGAAAGGCTGCAACGTTATTCAAGCAGAACGAGATGCCAATGTTGAGATTTTCAAATCAACCACCCTCATTGGAGAAGACACAAACCTTCTCTTGCTGTTTCGTGCATATGTTTCTAAATGTACTGCATTTTATTTTTGCTCTGACGAGGCAAAATCCTACACCTACAATATCAAGGTTCTCAAGCAGGTGCTTGGTGAAGCAGTTTGTAATGATCTGTTGTTCCTGCATGCCTTGACGGGATGCGATTCGGTGTCTAGGGTATTCTGAATAGGAAAGGCGTTGGGGTACCAACGAATCGTCAAGAGAGAAAAGACAATGACAGACTGTTCAAAAGCATTTTCTCTACCAAAACAAAGCCAGGATGTTGTGGAAACCAATGGTTGTAAGGCAATGGTAGCTTTGTTGAATGCGGATAGAGAAAAACTCCCTGGCATCTATTAGATGCAACTTTCTTACAGAGCATATTGTAAGAGTTCAGACGTTCGTCACGTCAGAACGACTCCTACCAACGCCCTCTGCCTGTAAATTTAATTCTTTGCAGACTTACTACCAGATTATGGAGTGGATGGGATGTAGTGATGAAATGATGCCATCTGAGTGGGGGTGGAAGGTAGAAGGGAGCCAACGTGTTCCAATGATGACGGACAAAAGCCCTACTCCAGATGCACTGATTCAGATAATTCATTACAACTGTTCAGAAAGATGCAGGAGGCATAGCTAGAATGTACAAGTGCATGTGGGCATTGCCAAGATGGAAATTGTGACAATATGAAAAATGATCCAGTCGAAGATGATGAGGAGGAGGAATTAAAAGTTTTGAAAAAGTACTGTAATGTAAGTGAATCAGGATGGATGCAACAAGGGTAATGGGTGTAGGGGTATCATTGATATTGTATAAGGGTTTATTTTGCATCACTGGTAACTCTTTTCAAGTGAAAGGTTGACCTTGAAAACTTGGGTAAAAATCCAAGATGTATTGATTTATCATGAAAACTGACCGAGTTAGTGCTTCATATGTAAATGGAAAATGACTTGTAAACCAAAAGAAGTCATATTCGAAATTTGACACTTTCCCATACTGCGATCTTGTCCAACTTTTAGTATGTTGTAGACTAGACCCAACCTAGCACAAAACCACCAAAAAACAAAATGTTGTGATTTTTGGGGTCAATCAGTATCTTGACCCGTGTAGCAGCTAAGTTCTGATATTTTAAAATGAGACAAATTCCACAATGTATTTATTACGTTTAAAAAAGATTGCAACTGACGGGACGGATGTACATATATGTAAAACCGCACAATATTATTGTTAAAAATAAAATAAAAGGGAAAGTTTCTTTGTATGGATTTCAAGTGCGAACACAGTTCCCGCAATATTATTGTTATAAATAAAATAAAGTAAAAAATATTTCCTTTTTATGGATGTCAAGCACGAATGCTGACCCCACAATATTTTTTTTATAAATAAAATAAAGTAAAATGTATTTTCTTTTTATGGATGTCAATTAATGCAATATTCTTCATTTCTAAAAGTAGTTAAGATCGGATATTTCGAAATGAGACAAATTCCGCAATGTATTTATTACATTTAAAAAAATTGTGACTGACAGACAAAATCCTTTTTTAAATAAAATAGTTTTGTTTTTTTTTACATCTAAAATATATTTATGTTCACATTCATTAAATAAATTGACTAATAAAGCTAAAAAAATTTCCCTTTTTCTATTTATTGTAACTTTTGCCATTTTTCTCTATGGTGACTAGGTTATGGCCTCGTCTTGTCAACTTTCTCGCAAGCCATGTTGGCAATGTTCTATCAGGTTCAATGTTCTGCGACCTATTTAGCAAGTGGTGTGTAAGGAGGTTGGCGCTGGATATTCTTTCTTTCGGAAAAAGAATGATGAGGATGACTGTAGGGAAGGAGAAGAGTGTTGCCGTCAGAACAGACTTTGGTTTCGACTGAAAGAATTGTCATCTACCATAAATGAACGACTACTGACCTCAATGTGCACTCAAGAAATAGTTGCTATGCAACCATAAGTAGATAATCTCAGCGACTGCCTTTAAGGAAACAAAAGATTATTTTTTATTCTTGTCCATGTGATTATTTAAGAATTATTCCTAAAGTATAGCAGATTGTCTACTGCAATTGTCTATTACTCTAAGGCAAAAAGGTAGGGAGGATTACATCGCGAATTAGCTCTCCCTCCAGACAAGCTGCATGCTCAAACCATAGACCTCCACCGAGTTCTGCTTGGATGGAACAATGGTGGACTACAGGTACACAAATGACTACGCACTCTAGAAAGTATGAGAGAACCTTAGTCTTAGATGTGTTGATTCGCATACACATGCAAAGTATAGCTGCCTGGAGCCTTTCCAGCATAACCTGCACCTCGTTCACAGTTAACCCCAGCAATAGGATGTCAACGACATTGGCCAGGCCCGACACACTCACTTCCTACTTAATTGCCACTTCCTGATAGCTCTGGAGAGTGTGATCAAGGATGTAGTCAATAGTGTAATTGAACAAAGTTGGGGATAATGCACATCCCTGTCAAACATCTGTATTGTGACATGCATGATAGCTGTAATGTTAAATCTTTTTATAACAGTGTTCGATAAGCAATTCAAATGAAATTCTCTCATAATCCAGACTAACTGTACTTACTCGGCGTTGCCCGGGATGCAGTGAAGTCATTTTAGTTTTGAATTTTTATTTGATTGCATATTTTTAAACTTAAGGTCAACAACTATTATATTCTTTAATTTAAAAGGAGTTATCCTCCTTGTTGATATATAAATGTTTCATATTAACAATCGTCTGGGCCAGACTAAGTAATTTTTTTAATAAATTGTAGCTAAGTACATTTTTGTATTGCCAATAACAAGGTACAAACAATAAATGAAAATTGGCTAGTTTGATTTGTCAGTTTAAATGGTATTTAAGTCTGACTTTGAAAATCTGACTAGATAACTTTATATGTTAGACAAAAAGACAATTTTAAGCGTGTTAGATCCACAGAATTTCTGACTGACAGTCTCTTATAGAAATGCATGGACACATTTAAAGATATGATACATTCCTAATTGTTTACCTTTGTGTATGTTAGAAAACAGTAACTAATAAATCAACTAGTATAGAATGTAAAAGAATTGCATCTTGTGATGTTTTAAGTCATTTTTGTGCGCTCAATTCATAATGTCCTTGGCTTTTCAGACAACTAGACACCAAAATCGGTTTAACAAAAAGACAAATTCATAATCTGTTAAAAGCAAAACAAGACCATAAATAACTAATAGCCAAGTTTCACTTTGCAGCTATACACGTACTGATTCTCCAATCCTCACAGATAATCAGGATGGCGGCTCATCATTTAAATGTCTTGAGTCCTGTTTGTTTGATGACACATCTTTGCAGTTCGTTCTCGCCCCCTCTTTTATTTTTTTTCGGCGTTGTTCTATCATGATGGGTGTTGATTAAAGAATGAGAACACAAAAACATTTTGGGTTTTACAATCTTTTTTTTTTTGTGGGGGAGAGGGAGGGAGTCCTTTACAATATACATTCATAATATCCCCAACCTATCCTCTTGTAGGATCATGAGGGAGCATTTATTGAAAACCCCAACCGCAACCTCCCATGATTCAGTAGAAAGAGAAATATCTGATCAGCTTATTCACTACATATCACTAGTGACTTCCTTCTGTGACGTAATATCGTGAGAAATACTTGTAACTTCTAACTTGACTTTCAATTAAATTTTCCATTTTCTTAATCTAACCTTATGAAAAATACTGTTATTAACATTATTTTCACACGAACTCATTGGATGATAAAGCGAAAAAACAGTCATGGAAACAGCATTATGAACGCTTACTGAACGATGAATTTCCATGGAACCTTGATGAGCTGTTCTATGAACCTCCTGTAGACGGTCCTAGTACCCCCATTACCGAGGAGATGATCACTGAAGCAATCCGTAAAATGGGAGCTGGTAAAGCAGCTGGCCGATCTGGTATAGTTGCTGAGATACTGAAACCAACAGGTGAACTAGGGTCTAGTCTGATGCATTAACTGTTTGAAGCGATCATCAGAGAAGGACGCATACCTGAGGAATGGGAAGACAGCTTCATAGTAAGTCTGTACAAAGGTAAAGGTGATGCGTTAAACAGAAGGAACTACCGTGGACTCAAGCTTATTGATCAGGTAATGAAAGTCTTTGTTTCCCACCTGTTTGTATATGAAGAAAAAATATATTATTCAAGTCAACTGAAATTTATTAGTAATTAGTGGGACCCGTATCTGGCATTGCCCAGGAAAATTGGGGAAATCAAGAATAGCAACCTCCAAAAGTAAATTGAACGAAAAAGACCGGGAAGACTCTTTTTTCACTAAAAATTTTAAGTATTTAAACACAATATAGAAACTACTTGTAAAAAGCACTGTGGGACATAATAGTAAAGTGAAAACAATTGTTGAATAAGGAAAAAAAAATGAATAGTTTTAATTAATGAGAGTTCGTTTTGCAAAGCAACATGCAAATTAGTTAATCTTAGCACATTGGTCATATAGACATGACTAAGTATATCAGAAAGCTGTTTTTTCTATTGTGAATAGGTAGGTGGTCTTTTAATCTCACCCTCATTGCATCAAATGGAACAACTTTATAAATATAAGATAAACGAATAAATGTATTAGTATTTACTATTATTAAATAAATTTGCTACTAAGAAAGATGGTGACCTTTTTAATTTACATTTGCTGCTGATAACAATTGCATTTTTCTGAAAAATATCCCTAGTCAGATAATATTTTCTGAAAGAAATTAAATTGAAGTACATTTTGTTGTTCTGAAGAACATGGCATAGTCAAATATTAAGAACTGACTATTCAGAATTAAATATTGATTTTGTAGACAAGAACATACAAGAAGAATGAACAAAAGCCGAGAATCCAACAGACTTTACATTATATAGATAGATAGAAAACTAAACTGCTGAGTAACTGAACATAACTGACCTAACCAGTAACAAAAGAACATTGTCACATTTCACTATGGTAAGGGAGAATGCAAACGGTCCAGAAAAAGAAATTACGTTTTACGAAATGCATATTTTTGCAAGAGTATTAAAGGAAAAAATATAGCAAAAGAAAAACAAAAGATAACAGCAAAGATTCACTTGAGAAAATGTAGAGTAGATAATTCATGTCTGTCTATATTGCCAATAATTGGGCATTAAATAACTCATTAGATGGAAAAAAAGTCCTATCATAACCCGACTGGCAAATGACCACAGGTTGTGTCCATGTGTCAGTCAGGCGTCATTGAATACAAATTATTCACAACTCAAGCGTTAGGTGGTGCAAATGAAAATTCTTAGTCTCTCATCTACAAAGTCCCCATTGCAGCAAATCGTTGGTAGTCGAAGCTCTATAAACACATGCACTTGAAGTTTGTTTCAGCACTTGCTCGATGTACATCCAAATAGCAATACACATGAAAAGATTTAAATTGCTTAAAATATCTCGATGGCATATATAGAAAGAGCTTGATGATCTAAGAAATAATCCTTCTAAAATTTTTAAATCTGACTAAAAATAAGGAAGTTATGACTATTTTTATGCCTAGCACGATTGGATATTTTTCCCTCTTTAAGACCATGTGTTTCGTCACATTTTTTACACTAATTTTTTAATAAAAATGTTATATCTTTGTTAAAACACAAGATTAAGCAATGAAATTTGTGTATTTTTGTGCAAGGAATAAGAATATGCCACTGAAAATCTCTAAAAATTAATGTTTTTCAAGTAATCTGCAATAAATGCACATAAATATGCTGCAATACCTTAAAAAATACCATGTATCCATTAAGAGAAAAAGTTAGAGAACTCAAAGTTGAATTTTAATACATTTTATGTACAAGAAACTGAAATCTAATACTAGGACTGTTTCAAAATGAATATATTGCAAGATATCTTTAGTATTATTGTAGATTAACACCTTAAGCTAGAATGACCCATTGCTTCCCCCAAAATATGAGATTCTACCTTTTTTAGACAATTACGTGTAAACACCCTAAAAAACTTGGCAGAAAGAAAAAAAGAAAAAATTATTTTAGAATTTAGAGTGGGGATTAGTTTCACATAAATTTAATGTAAAATAATCCCCCATTTCAGGACATTAACCATTTTTTTTATGGCAGATAAATCCTGTGCGTTTTTCTTAATTTTCTTGGGTGGGGGGTCTGCTTTTTCTTTTCAGACGATTATGTGTGCTTTTAAGAGGGTCTTTTTTTTGGGGGGAGGGGAGCTTGACACTCGGACTTTGGGTTAGTAGTAGGGCTAGGGGCAATTACGTGTGAACACCCTGAAAACTTAGCAGAAAGAAAGAAAAAAAAGTTATTTAGAATTTAGAGTGGGTGATTAGTTTCACATAAATTTAATGTAAAATAATTCAACATTTCCGGGCCATTCTAGCGCTTTAGGGCAGTTAATTTTTATTTCTATGAGAGATAAATCCTGTGCATTTTTCTTTATGAGGGTCTGCTTTTTTTGCTTTTTTAAACTATTATGCGTGGTTTTAATGGACTTTTTGTAGGATGGGGGCTTGCAACTCGGACTTAGTGTTAGTGATAAGGTTAAGGAAGGGTTTTGGATGGAGGTTGCCATTCGGACAGTGTTAGAGTTAAGGGAGTTTTTTTTAGGGGTGGCTTGTCCCTCAGATTTAAGGTCAATGGGACGACACTTTCAAGAGAAGGCATTTTTAGGAGGTGGGCTTGTCACTTGAACCTAGAGTTAGTGGGTGAGTAATTATTTACTTTATATCAATATTTTTTAAATTGTACTAAAAGGCAAGAACGGCCGGGATATGTGAGATGATTTTGTGTTAAATTTATATGTTAAACTGATACCCCCCCCCCCCCCCGCCTCTAAATTCTAAATTATTTTTTGTTGTTTTTTTTTGTTTTTTTCTGTTAAGACTTTTAGGGTGTTCACACATAATGGCCTAAAAAAAAAAAATAGAATCTTATTTTTTTTTTTAAATGGGTGACTAGAAAGTCATTATGGCACTTGTGCAGTTTTGTAAACAGCAGCAGATAATCCACAGGAATTAACGACTAATAGATTAAAACACTTTAATAAATTTATTTAATAAAATATAGTTTCTGAAAGAAAAACATTGTAATAAAATATAGTTTCTGAAATTGACAGTGATTTTTATTAATAATTTAAAATGTTATGAAACAAATATAATAATCTTCTATATAAAGTTAAGACGTGTTTTCCCCTGTACCTTCGGCAAGAGTAAGAAAATAACCACATGCATCACAGGCTACTAAACTCACCACTATATTAAGCTTATTCACTTGAGCGTGTTTTAATAAATTTATGATTATTTTCTCAATCTAACACTAAATATTACTTTTGGCCCACCATCGTAGACTCATCCCCAAAACATACTCCATAGAGGTGGTAGCCAAAACTTTTCCCCATAATATTTTACTACTAACACTCTCCCCATCTACACTGATAAATCTACACTAATAAACAGATACCTTATAAAAACGTAACCGTTATTATTTTCTATTCATCGGCCATTAACTTATTACATAATACAATACATTCCACACAAACTTAATAATATATATATATCACCTATACTGCCTGACTTCGTAATCGTTCCTTACCTTTACTTATTACAAGATGAAAAAGTTTTACTTACAAAAAAAGCTAATTTGACACGAAGAGGCGGGGGGGGGGGGTCATATAATCTGAATGATGGAGTTTAATTCTTAAAAACGGTAGTACAGTTTTATTTTCTCTTGAGGGTTATTTAATGTGCAATCACTGGCAATATAGTATTGAAGTATCTTGCACATTCATTATACTACAAAATAAATTTCACAAAACAACACCCAAGAAGAAACCGGTGATGCAAATAGTTTATTGCTTATGAGTAAATAAATGTTACTGCAATATAAAAATGTTACCTATTTTATCAATGTTTACTTGATTTTTTTGAAAAATGTATGACTTTTCATTTTTGACAAAAAAGGATAGTTTGGTTTGTTTTACGGCATATCAACCATCTATGCCGAATAAAGTTGTTAAATATAATTCTATAGGTAGCATAATTATTTATATTCTAAGAATACATTGCTCTCAGAAGGAAATTTCAGTGAGAATGCGAACATTAATCTTAGAAAACATTACTCCCTGACAGAAATTTTACAGAGAGGATACGGACATTACTCTCAGAAAACACTACTTTTTGGCATTGGTAATCTTTGTTCTTAACATGATTGACCCTCAGGCACCTCCTAGTATCTATTTCGGAAGAAAATGAAAAGAAATAAGGCGTTGATTTTTTGAAGAATCAGATTGAATAATACAGTTGGGGATCGAGCCGCTCTGATCTCCCATCTAGCCTAAGTAAGAGCCGAAGTGGAAGAACGGCTCAGCCACCAGGATACATAACGGGTTGGCAACCACGGCCTACAGTTGGACCCATTTTTTACTTTTCTGCATATGGTAGCAGTTGACGAATTTGTGGCTCCAGACAGGGCAACCCCGTTTTCGGAGAGGCTGACTCCTATGCATGGGGTTGCAGTCTGCAAATCTGTAGCCCCACCGGCTCTTGATGAAAGAGGAACTCTAATTAGTATATATATATATATATATATATATATCCGAAAATCTCACAGAATATATAACATACAGATCAAATTCTCTTAAATATTTAATCAGATAAACCTCAAAAATGCCCTTGTAAAGTAAATTATATTGCCAGAAAATCTGACAATATATATAATAAAACTATACAAAGTTTTTTTTTATTTTTAATTTACAACTCCTACTGCTTACAGTAACCAATAAGTTATTATTGCCTATTGAAAACATTCACACACTTCTTCACCGCCCCCTCCCCGGTCATTCCAGATTTTAACTTTAAGCTAATTGGTTTTATAACACTATTTTCACCCACTCCCATCATTCACAAATCCTAACTCATTTCCTCTAATATTTAATGTTATTGGTTTTTATTGCCTCTATAAATCTCTGTAATTTTTATGTTTTTTTAATTAGTGACTATGGAAAGTCAGTCTACAGTTTATGAACTAAAGGTACAGTTTATAGAAATTTCACTTCATTGTTTGTGTAGATTTTTTTAAATCTCGAAATTTTAAAATTTCTAGTTTCTCTCTAAAGTATACTAGGATTCTAAATTTTAATACTACTACTATTACACTACTCATGTATTAAGCACTATTGAAGTATAAGTAAATACTGAAACTAAATAATATATACATAATATATTTTATAAGTGTGTGTATGTATATATATATATATATATATATATATATATATATATATATGAGATGAAAGAGAAAGAGAAAAAAAGAGAAAGAGAAAAAAAGAGAAAGAGAAAAAAAGAGAAAGAGAAAAAAAGAGAAAGAGAAAAAAAGAGAAAGGGGAAAAAAAGAGAAAGGGAAAAAAAAGAGAAAGGGAAAAAAAGAGAAAGGGAAAAAAAAGAGAAAGGGAAAAAAAAGAGAAAGGGAAAAAAAAGAGAAAGGGAAAAAAAAGAGAAAGGGAAAAAAAAGAGAAAGGGAAAAAAAAGAGAAAGGGGAAAAAAGAGAAAGGGAAAAAAAGAGAAAGGGAAAAAAAGAGAAAGGGAAAAAAAGAGAAAGGGAAAAAAGAGAAAGGGAGGGAGAAAGGGAAAAAAAGAAAAAGGGAGGGAGGGAGAAAGAGGGAGAAGGCAAGGGATGGAGAGAGAGAGAGAAGGCAAGGGATGGAGAGAGAGAGAGAGAGAAGGCAAGGGATGGAGAGAGAGAGAGAGAGAAGGCAAGGGATGGAGAGAGAGAGAGAGAGAAGGCAAGGGAGAGAGAGAGAGAGAGAGAAGGCAAGGGAGGGAGAGAGAGAGAAGGCAAGGGAGGGAGAGAGAGAGAAGGCAAGGGAGGGAGAGAGAGAGAAGGCAAGGGAGGGAGAGAGAAGGCAAGGGAGGGAGAGAGAGAAGGCAAGGGAGGGAGAGAGAGAAGGCAAGGGAGGGAGAGAGAGAGAAGGCAAGGGAGGGAGAGAGAGAGAGAAGGCAAGGGAGGGAGAGAGAGAGAGAAGGCAAGGGAGGGAGAGAGAGAGAGAAGGCAAGGGAGGGAGAGAGAGAGAGAAGGCAAGGGAGGGAGAGAGAGAGAGAAGGCAAGGGAGGGAGAGAGAGAGAGAAGGCAAGGGAGGGAGAGAGAGAGAGAAGGCAAGGGAGGGAGAGAGAGAGAGAAGGCAAGGGAGGGAGAGAGAGAGAGAAGGCAAGGGAGGGAGAGAGAGAGAGAAGGCAAGGGAGGGAGAGAGAGAGAGAAGGCAAGGGAGGGAGAGAGAGAGAAGGCAAGGGAGGGAGAGAGAGAGAAGGCAAGGGAGGGAGAGAGAGAGAGAAGGCAAGGGAGGGAGAGAGAGAGAGAGAGAACGCAAGGGAGGGAGAGAGAGAGAGAGAGAAGGCAAGGGAGGGAGAGAGAGAGAGAGAAGGCAAGGGAGGGAGAGAGAGAGAGAGAAGGCAAGGGAGGGAGAGAGAGAGAGAAGGCAAGGGAGGGAGAGAGAGAGAGAGAAGGCAAGGGAGGGAGAGAGAGAGAGAGTAGGCAAAGGAGGGAGAGAGAGAGAGAGTAGGCAAAGGAGGGAGAGAGAGAGAGAGTAGGCAAGGGAGGGAGAGAGAGAGAGAGTAGGCAAGGGAGGGAGAGAGAGAGAGTAGGCAGAGAGAGAGAGAGAAAGCAAGGGAGGGAGAGAGAGAGAGAGCGAAAGCAAGGGAGGGAGAGAGAGAGAGAAAGCAAGGGAGGGAGAGAGAGAGAGAGAAGGCAAGGAGAGAGAGAAGGCAAGGGAGGGAGAGAGAGAAAGGGAGGGAGAGAGAGAAAGGGAGGGAGAGAGAGAAAGGGAGGGAGAGAGAGAAAGGGAGGGAGGGAGAGAAAGGGAGGGAGGGAGAGAGAGAGAGAGAGCGAAAGCAAGGGAGGGAGAGAGAGAGAGAGAGAAAGCAAGGGAGGGAGAGAGAGAGAGAGAAGGCAAGGAAAGAGAGAAGGCAAGGGAGGGAGAGAGAGAAAGGGAGGGAGAGAGAGAAAGGGAGGGAGAGAGAGAAAGGGAGGGAGAGAGAGAAAGGGAAGGAGAGAGAGAAAGGGAAGGAGAGAGAGAAAGGGAAGGAGAGAGAGAAAGGGAAGGAGAGAGAGAAAGGGAAGGAGAGAGAGAAAGGGAAGGAGAGAGAGAAAGGGAAGGAGAGAGAGAAAGGGAAGGAAGAGAGAGAAAGGGAAGGAAGAGAGAGAAAGGGAAGGAAGAGAGAGAAAGGGAAGGAAGAGAGAGAAAGGGAAGGAAGAGAGAGAAAGGAAAGGAAGAGAGAGAAAGGGAAGGAAGAGAGAGAAAGGGAAGGAAGAGAGAGAAAGGGAAGGAAGAGAGAGAAAGGGAAGGAAGAGAGAGAAAGGGAAGGAAGAGAGAGAAAGGGAAGGAAGAGAGAGAAAGGGAAGGAAGAGAGAGAAAGGGAAGGAAGAGAGAGAAAGGGAAGGAAGAGAGAGAAAGGGAAGGAAGAGAGAGAAAGGGAAGGAAGAGAGAGAAAGGGAAGGAAGAGAGAGAAAGGGAAGGAAGAGAGAGAAAGGGAAGGAAGAGAGAGAAAGGGAAGGAAGAGAGAGAAAGGGAAGGAAGAGAGAGAAAGGGAAGGAAGAGAGAGAAAGGGAAGGAAGAGAGAGAAAGGGAAGGAAGAGAGAGAAAGGGAAGGAAGAGAGAGAAAGGGAAGGAAGAGAGAGAAAGGGAAGGAAGAGAGAGAAAGGGAAGGAAGAGAGAGAAAGGGAAGGAAGAGAGAGAAAGGGAAGGAAGAGAGAGAAAGGGAAGGAAGAGAGAGAAAGGGAAGGAAGAGAGAGAAAGGAAAGGAAGAGAGAGAAAGGGAAGGAAGAGAGAGAAAGGGAAGGAAGAGAGAGAAAGGGAAGGAAGAGAGAGAAAGGGAAGGAAGAGAGAGAAAGGGAAGAAAGAGAGAGAAAGGGAAGGAAGAGAGAGAAAGGGAAGGAAGAGAGAGAACGGGAAGGAAGAGAGAGAACGGGAAGGAAGAGAGAGAACGGGAAAGAAGAGAGAGAACGGGAAGGAGAGAGAGAGAAAGAGAGAGAGAGACCAGCGGCGATAGAGAGAGAGAGAGAGAGAGAGACCAGCGGCGATAGGGAGAGACCAGCGGCGATAGGGAGAGACCAGCGGCGATAGGGAGAGACCAGCGGCGATAGGGAGAGACCAGCGGCGATAGGGAGAGACCAGCGGCGATAGGGAGAGACCAGCGGCGATAGGGAGAGACCAGCGGCGATAGGGAGAGACCAGCGGCGATAGGGAGAGACCAGCGGCGATAGGGAGAGACCAGCGGCGATAGGGAGAGACCAGCGGCGATAGGGAGAGACCAGCGGCGATAGGGAGAGACCAGCGGCGATAGGGAGAGACCAGCGGCGATAGGGAGAGACCAGCGGCGATAGGGAGAGACCAGCGGCGATAGGGAGAGACCAGCGGCGATAGGGAGAGACCAGCGGCGATAGGGAGAGACCAGCGGCGATAGGGAGAGACCAGCGGCGATAGGGAGAGACCAGCGGCGATAGGGAGAGACCAGCGGCGAGAGGGAGAGAGAGAGAGACCAGCGGCGATAGAGAGAGAGAGAGACAGACTAGCGGCGATAGAGAGAGAGAGACAGACTAGCGGCGATAGAGAGAGAGAGAGACAGACAGACTAGCGGCGATAGAGAGAGAGAGAGAGAGAGAGAGACAGACAGACTAGCGGCGATAGACAGACAGACAGACTAGCGGCGATAGAGAGAGAGAGAGACAGACAGACAGACTAGCGGCGATAGAGAGAGAGAGAGACAGACAGACAGACTAGCGGCGATAGAGAGAGAGAGAGACAGACAGACAGACTAGCGGCGATAGAGAGAGAGAGACAGACAGACAGACTAGCGGCGATAGAGAGAGACAGACAGACAGACTAGCGGCGATAGAGAGAGACAGACAGACAGACAGACTAGCGGCGATAGAGAGAGAGAGAGAAACAGACAGACAGACTAGCGGCGATAGAGAGAGAGAGAGACAGACAGACAGACTAGCGGCGATAGAGAGAGAGAGACAGACAGACAGACAGACTAGCGGCGATAGAGAGAGAGAGACAGACAGACAGACAGACTAGCGGCGATAGAGAGAGACAGACAGACAGACTAGCGGCGATAGAGAGAGAGACAGACAGACAGACTAGCGGCGATAGAGAGAGAGACAGACTGACAGACTAGCGGCGATAGAGAGAGAGAGAGAGACAGACTGACAGACTAGCGGCGATAGAGAGAGAGAGAGAGACAGAGACAGACTGACAGACAGACTAGCGGCGATAGAGAGAGAGAGAGACAGACTGACAGACTAGCGGCGATAGAGAGAGAGAGAGACAGACTAGCGGCGATAGAGAGAGAGAGAGAGAGAGACAGACTGACAGACTAGCGGCGATAGAGAGAGAGAGAGACAGACTGACAGACTAGCGGCGATAGAGAGAGAGAGAGACAGACTGACAGACTAGCGGCGATAGAGAGAGAGAGAGACAGACTGACAGACTAGCGGCGATAGAGAGAGAGAGAGACAGACTGACAGACTAGCGGCGATAGAGAGAGAGAGAGACAGACAGACAGACTAGCGGCGATAGAGAGAGAGAGAGAGAGAGAGACAGGCAGACTAGCGGCGAGAGAGAGAGAGACAGACAGACTAGCAGCTAGAGAGAGAGAGAGAGAGACAGACAGACTAGCAGCTAGAGAGAGAGAGAGAGAGACAGACAGACTAGCAGCTAGAGAGAGAGAGAGACAGACAGACTAGCAGCTAGAGAGAGAGAGAGACAGACAGACTAGCAGCTAGAGAGAGAGAGAGACAGACAGACAGACTAGCGGCTAGAGAGAGAGAGACAAACTAGCGGCGAGTGAGAGAGAGAGACAAACTAGCGGCGAGAGAGAGAGAGAGACAAACTAGCGGCGAGAGAGAGAGAGAGACAAACTAGCGGCGAGAGAGAGAGAGAGACAAACTAGCGGCGAGAGAGAGAGAGAGACAAACTAGCGGCGAGAGAGAGAGAGAGAGAGAGACAAACTAGCAGCGAGAGAGAGAGAGACAGACTAGCAGCGAGAGAGAGAGAGACAGACTAGCAGCGAGAGAGAGAGAGACAGACTAGCAGCGAGAGAGAGAGAGACAGACTAGCAGCGAGAGAGAGAGAGACAGACTAGCGGCGAGAGAGAGAGAGACAGACTAGCGGCGAGAGAGAGAGAGAGAGACAGACTAGCGGCGAGAGAGAGACAGACTAGCGGCGAGAGAGAGAGAGAGAGACAAACTAGCGGCGAGAGAGAGACAGACTAGCGGCGAGAGAGAGACAGACTAGCGGCGAGAGAGAGAGAGAGAGACAAACTAGCGGCGAGAGAGAGAGAGAGACAAACTAGCGGCGAGAGAGAGAGAGAGACAAACTAGCGGCGAGAGAAAGAGAGAGAGACAAACTAGCGGCGAGAGAGAGAGAGAGACAAACTAGCGGCGAGAGAGAGAGAGAGACAAACTAGCGGCGAGAGAGAGAGAGAGACAAACTAGCGGCGCGAGAGAGAGAGAGACAAACTAGCGGCGAGAGAGAGAGAGAGACAAACTAGCGGCGAGAGAGAGAGAGAGACAAACTAGCGGCGCGAGAGAGAGAGAGACAAACTAGCGGCGCGAGAGAGAGAGAGACAAACTAGCGGCGAGAGAGAGAGAGAGAGAAACTAGCGGCGAGAGAGAGAGAAACTAGCGGCGAGAGAGAGAGAGACAAACTAGCGGCGAGAGAGAGAGAGACAAACTAGCGGCGAGAGAGAGAGAGACAAACTAGCGGCGAGAGAGAGAGAGACAAACTAGCGGCGAGAGAGAGAGAGACAAACTAGCGGCGAGAGAGAGAGACAAACTAGTGGCGAGAGAGAGAGAGACAGACTAGCAGTGAGAGAGAGAAACAGACTAGCGGCGATAGAGAGAGAGAGACAGACTAGCGAGATAGAATAGAGATGATAGAGAAAGAGACTAGAAATTCTGACAATGGCAGATGTCGGAAGAAACTGTATTTAAATCACCATCATGGTTAACAGACAAATGTCATAGCAACAAGCACAAGGTTTGTGACCACGGCGGCAGCAACAGCAGCAGCGACAGAGTGTGGGTGTTATGAGGTAGCAGCAACAGCAGTATTTACAGCCTTCACTCTATTTATCAATATTTAAACATTGATGCTGCTTTCTGCTACCATGAATAAACACAAAAAGATGTGGGAGGAGAAATCCAGTAAAGAATATAGTTATTTAATTAACCATGGAAAATCTAACATCATTCTCAATAGCTGCTATAGCTTTTCAGACTTTTACAGTCGATACACAAAGTGGTCAGCATTCGAGGAATGCGTTGCTGGATAAAGCACACTGAATTGAATTATTAACATATATAATGCAAATCAGATTAAGATTATAGATATATATAGATATATATATAGATATATATATATATAATAATGCTCAATACACAAGTAGCGCTTAGTAGTAGTATGAAAAAATATTTATGGCAAGTAAGCTTTTATCTTAAGTTAGTTATAGCTAGCATAACACCATATCAGGTTAAATGCTGATGATTTCCTTCGGGAATGAAACATGAACGTTTCTGTGTAGCTTACTTGCCATAAATATATTTTCATACTAATATATATTTTCTAGCTGACTTACCCAGCATTGCCTAAATGTTGAATATGACACACAGAAATTAATTTTAATATATCTTCATAGATATCTATGTGTGTGCGTGTATAGCTGATCTCTCTGGAATTGACCTGGGTTCAAATATGGTCACACGTTTTATTGCAATAATGCCGAACATTCACTAGTGTACAACAATAAAATACAAAATAATTTGTTATTCTTAAAAAAATGACTAATTATATTATTTTTTGTCGGAATGATGAGAATGATCATCACCTTGATGATCAGGTGAGTAATTCTTGTGCAATCGCGGGAAGGAAGGCGAGAGAAGGGGGGGGGGAGAAAGGAGGGGAGGAAGACTAGTTGCTTTAGAAAAATCAACTTACAGATTTTCTAATAAAAAGCTCTAACGAATAAAAAGAATTCAAGATTTCTTTAAAAGGATGTTAATATTAAGTGAATAACTGGTAGAAAAGAAATATTCAAGGATATAATTTAATCTTTCATAATTTATGAATGGTTTTCTTAAATGATATAAAATTTTACACAGGCTACAATATTAAGCTCTAAAATATTTCCTGAAAGTTTGAAATTCTAGTCATGTGATTCATAGTGATGTTACAAAATGTATCTTCCTCATCTATTGCTATATATATATATATGTGTGTATATATATATATACACACACTTTATAATTCCTCCTATATATATATATATATATATATATATATATATATTGTTTCAGAAATACATTCTGCAAATGATGAGTTAAGGTGTAAAAAGAATGTGATAAAAAAAATTGTGTATAGGCGATAAAAACGGTTTTATGTTGTTTTCAAAAATTTTATTAAATGAGGAACCATTGCTAGTTATTTAGTATTACGCATGTAATCTGAAGAAAAACACATTTGAAATGTGTAAATATGTTAGAATAATCGAGATTTTAACAAAAATGAACCGGAAGTACTGCATTTAACTAATGTTTTTTTGTATCCCTCAAGACGAAAAAGTATTAAAACATCTTTTTACCATGCATGTAATACTAAATTGATTTTAACTCCAAAACATTCTTAATGTCTATATATATATATATATATATATATATATATTATGGCTTATATTAATTTTATTAATATTTTTGCAGAAACCGTTTACACCTTCGAACCAACTAATCATTAACCATACATTCACACGAAAATTTTTTCTAAAGTTCCAAATTATTTTAATCTGTTTGACTTTCACATCTTTTGAAGTACTCCACCACTAAATAAACTGTAACTGAATCCATAATAATAATTTTAAAAAATGGCTACAAAACGTATACAAGTCAAACATTAAAATAATTAGAAATTTTAGAAATGTTTGTCTGAATGTATTTCTGAAACAATATAAACAAATGTGAAGTGTTGATATATAAATTCTTATAACCAGTTATATGTGGACTGTATTAAATGAATTAGAATTGTGGTATCAAGCATAATTAAGGGAAGCGCGAGAGCGCTCTATCCCTTAATAGACTTCAAAAAACGGCCTATGCTACAAATCTCATTTCTTTGATCAATCATAACACAAAAACCAATAAACCAAATTAGTTAAAACTTTGCACAACATTTTTTTTTGATAGGTTCTATAAGTGTGTAGAATTTCAGCATCATTAGTCAAGGCAACCCAGAGATCCAGAAAGGTCAGGCATGATTTTGTGTTGTCCGTGTGTATGTACGTACGTATGTGCCATCCTGTATCTCATCAACTATTTGATGGATTCAGCTGATTTTTGGCAGAGATAGAGGTTCTAGGGTCTAGTTGATGGCATTTTAATTTCAGTTTACCATATACCTTAGTTTTCCAGAAAATTCCAAAAAACCTTAAAAATGACCATTGTATTGAGGCATAGCCTTTACAAAAGTAGTGACATTCCATGATAAATGTCAGTATACTGAAATCATATGCCCTTAATAGGGTTAAGATGAAAATTCATATACATTAAATGTACAAAAGCAACAAAATTCCCAAATTTTTACACTTTTATTATCATTAAGGGTATGCGAGCACAACAGGGCTATGTATTTTACTAGTAGGAATTTTTCTTCAGCACACCTCACACACTTCATCCACTCATGCATAGAGATTTATATTGTAGTGATGTGATAATGAAATGGTTTGGTTGATATGTAGTCATACTCTTAATGACAATAAAAGTGTAAAAATTTGGGAATTTCCTTGCTTTTGTACATTTAGTATATATGAATTTTCATCTTAACCCTATTAAGGGCATATGATTTCAGTATACTGGCATTTATCATGGAATTTAATTATATATATGCAATTAAATTATGGTTGATACATATATAGTAATCCACAGAACGCAGTGTTGGTGCATTTATCTTTATATAAAGTTATCTTGTTGGATTTTCAGCATTTGTTATCGATAGCAATTAATCTGATAAATCACTATTTGACTATCTAGTCAATTTTTCTTTTTTTTTCTTTTTCCTTGAATATTTTTATTGTTTGTTTTTTTTTTGTGCAAAAATGTATTTCACTTAATTTTCTTTCAAATAACATATAGTTCAGTTCCAAACTTTTTTTTTACCATACATTGCTAATTACCTTCACATCTTCATTTACTTACGTTCTTAATAAAAAATTAAATTCTACATTTCTACCTCTCACAGCATTTACATACATTTACACAAAATAATAAAAACTATTTATTTCTTTTTAATTAATTGCATATCACAACAGTAGTTAACATTATTTTAATTCACAAAACTATTTACAATTTTGTCGTAAGCGGCTTCAGTACATATGTTGATCACACTCATAACTACTTTCAGAACAAATAACAACCCCTTAACTTTTCCAAATCTAAGGGATTTTTTTAAAAGAACAAATTCAAAAATATACATTTGTCCAGAATAGAGTTTAAAATATTTTTTCTTAGGGGATATGTGTACAATTCAGAGTTATTTAACACATAGAAAAGGCATTAGTATTCCTCATGTCCGAAAGAAACTCATTGTAGTAATAATCATTGTGTGCATACATTTCTTAGTGTTTAAGCGTTTGTTGTTTGTCTAAGTTCAACAAGTTACTATCGTTTCCATAGAAAAGAGTTGTGTGTAACAACGCAGATGATATTCATTTTTCAAGCTTGCTTGAATGAATACTGATTTAAGAGATACATACTTTTACTTTATTTCATTAGGACACAGAGGGACAGGTTTAAGATTGAACAGTGTCAATACATTTCACACCATAGCTATTCTTGCCAAACAGAACTAACTCTTTCATATTTTATGTGTCATTTTTCTTAGAAAAGTGCAGTATCTTTCCATATTTTTTTTTTATTTTTTTTATTGCATTTCAGTTTCCTAGAAAACAAGTCAGCCATTTTCATAAATAACTTTGTGAAATAAAAATCACATTTAGAAATAATTTTTTATTTAAAATATTTACTTGACTGATTAAATTAAATCCACTAGAATGCATTTCGGTTTCTTACAAAACAAGTCAGCAATTTTAGTGAATTACTTCATGAAATAAAAATCCTATAGATAACAAATACTTTATTTACAAAATATAATTTTCTTATTTAACTAAATCGATTCTGATCCTTTACATTTCTTAAGAAACAAGTCAGCCGTTTTGATTAATTACTTGGTGAAATTCTACATTTCTGGCTTTACATTACTATTTCTCATGTATTATTAATATCATTAATTTAACTTCCAGACGACGTTGGGTAAGTATATATAGGAACGGTAAATTCACCATGTTTGATATCGACTCATATTACCCTTTGATTCCTATTTTCAAGTAAATAAATCCCTAGATATGGCTAAAAATGAAACGAACATAGCAAAACTAGAAATAGACATAATTAAATTATCTAGAAGAACATTAATACTATATGATAATAACTATGAACTAGCAAGAATAGGGAATTTAATTTTGACATTTACCGATCTAGTTGAGCTTTATATAGTGAAAGAAATCAATAAAGAAGTACCGGGTATGGAGGTTTATACAAGGATAATGCATTATTTTTGTCAGCTCTAGTGATAGAAATTTAGAGAGAAAAAAAAAGATGTACATAATTTCTTCAGTAAATTTGATCTTAAGATAACCATAGATATAAACAATAAAATGGTTAACTTTTGGAACATAACATTTATGAACCATACCATAAACTAATCAAACATTATACTATATTGATAATAATTAGAACCATCCACAATATATGAAAAATGCTCTTGTGCCCAGCATTTCTAAAAGAATATCAAATCTACCCTCTAACGAATGATTATTCAATAAAAACAAGCAATGAAGCGTTAGCTAGATCTGGATATAACAAAGAAATAAATGTTGTTAAAAATGAAACAGATGTGGGGGGGGGGGGGGTAACTCTGGAAACAGAAAACCATTTCATATTATATCACATAATATGGTAGCATTAAATCTAAAGTAAACAGAAACCATAATAATTACGGGCATATAAGAGACGTGAACATGGAACATACTCCGCCCCAGCCCACATTAGACAGTGTTAGGAGGAAGAAAAACAGGTGTTGTAATTCTATATGGTTACACTCCATGCAGTAAGCACATTCTAGGGAATTCTACCGGATTGTTGAAAAGAATTTCCCTAGAGATAGCAAGCTAAGGATGATTATTAATAAAAGTTAAATTTTCATACTCTACATCAATAAACCTAGCCTTAACTATTATAGCTTCTAATAATGCTAAAATAAACTGTAAAATAAAAAATGGTTGAATTGAATAACAACCGAAACCCTGCAGTTGAACCCCAATGTCATTGTAGAAATGTTATGAGTGCCCGCTAAAAGTTAAGTGTCTAACTTCTAATCTAACTGAATAAATGCAAAAGTGTTTTTCATTTATCCGAACTATAGTCATCAAAACACCTTAGATCTACCTAATTCAATTATACACTAAAATACTTTCACATACCGTATATATACTCACAGAAAACCTGACAACTCTCAATGCTATAAATTATTTGCATATTTATTTTTTAAACATTCAGTACTATTCACTTATAATTTGATTCTGTTATTTTACTATATATACGAAAAACTTTTCCTGATATTAATTTCTTAATTATTAACACTAGTAATATTATTTTAAGCAATTTAATGAATTAAGATAAAAATTCAAAATCATAACTTCTGTTTCATTATTTGTTGTTTTTTTTTCAGTTATGTTTTCGCACGCGCATATTTACACATAACAACCTCGATAATTTTCGAATAATTACTTAAAAAAAATAAAGTTTGCATTGAACGCAATAATTACCAAAGAGTTTCTGTTAATAATTAAATACACGAGTTTATTATTTAAAAAATATATTTGTTGTTGTTGCTGTTCCTATTAACTGCCTAACTGCTCCTGTGAAAGGAATTTCACAGGAGCAGTTAGGCACAATATTAATATTTAACTGGGGACAATCCATCTCCCTCAAAAGGGGCACTCTGGATTGGAACAACAATTTTAATTACCTTGGTCGAGAAGGATTTCTCCTTCACTGACCGAGGAAATAAAAACTAAGTGCAGATTCAAAACATTTTTCTCCTAGCCAAAAAGTCAAGGAGTCAACATGTTGGCAGTGATGATGATGTCTTTGACAAATGTTATAAAGAAAAGAAAAAAAAACTATAATCTTTATATTACAAAAAAAAAAAAGATTATTTTTCTTTAATGTTCATCAAGACTTTTTTCTGTCTTTTATAATAAAGGCGAAAAGTACAAAGTACTCATTTCGAAGTACTCAGTAATATAAATTGGTTTATTTGACCAATCGACCTTCCACCCTTGTTTATTCATGTCATTATATAACAAGTTTTTAATGGGGAATTCATTTTCATGTTGAAACAAAACAAAATTCCCCGACTTTAAATATCAATTAACCCTTTTGATGTTTATTTCCTAAAAAAATAAAATTTGACTATGTTCATGCAGAGTAAATTTTCTCCACATTGGAATATATCAAATAACACTACAACAATCATCATTTTGTTGTTTTTCTCCAAATTACTGAAATGTCAATTGAAAATTATTTCTTTCATTTCTGTAAAGAAGACTACAATCTCAGTAATTGCTGCCCGGAGGGCTGGTAGTTTTTGCTAGTATAGTGTATAAATGCAACATTGTAGAGAGAAATAGTACTAGAACATACATAGGATCCACAGAGTGAGGTTTTAAGGATAGTTATAAAAATCATACATCCTCTTTCAAAATAAGGCTTAACCCGGATTCTAAGGAAAATCCCACATAAGTTTGTTAGAGAATTACGGAAAAATAACGTCCAATTCAAATCGAAATGGTCTATACTAGGTAAAGCAAATAAATACACTCCTAGTCTTGAGTCTTATTATATAATAACATCCAAGGATAATTTAACTAATAAGAAACAAGAAATCTTGCAAAATTGTTTGCACCAATCTAGATATAAACTATTTTAGGCCTGACTAATAAATACAGATAGAATTAAACCATCTAGACAATAGAGCGGATTGGCACATACATCAGTTAAATAGTTCAGTATTTAATTTAAATTAGTAAATAATTTTGGCTATAAAAAAATATATAATTATATCAGACTGGCCCATTCTTAGTACATATGTACAGATAGATAGCTAACTTCTACTTGCAGTTTTTTTAGATGGTTAATTTAGACATTTTAATTGAGTGGGCCTTAGCTAAGGCAATTAATTAATTGATCTAATTATCTTCCATGACTATGGATAGTAAATAGCAATTAGATTTGGACTATTTTAATAGAATTATATAGTATAAATTTATTGGTGGTTGCTGGGGTGGTGTATTTTTAGATGGAAACCGGGAGCCATAAGTCTTTTATAAATAAATTTAACACACGGATATGTTGGGGAGGGAGTCCAAAAGGTTGGGTTTTTTTAATTCTCATTGGTAAATGCATTAATTTAGGAGTAGAACAAAGGCATATTTAAATAATTAATTTATTTAGCTAAACTGTACAGTCCCTAAAGCACTTACATGTACATAATATTTTGACTGGTTGATACTTATCACCATGAATTAATTATTTCGGACTATTCACATTAATAAGGAAATTGGATAAGGTAAAAAGATTAAGAAATAAATGTTATTTGTTTGTTTATCGATCCATGGGTGGCTAATACGATCTCTAGGAACAATTAACCCTAGTCTCTTCACTAGAAACTAAGGTTAGGGAAGTGCCCTTATATAAGCTTTAAATAAGTCTAATACACTACGGTAGCCACTAATTAATCTTAAGAACATATGACTTAATAGTTACTTCTAGATACTTCATCTTATATACTCATTGGTAATATCATTAAGAAAAATTGTTTTTTTTCAATTTAGCTAAAGAAAGCTAATTAAATATCATCACTCAATTTTTAATTATGACAAGAAAGACAACTCTTAAATTATGAATGGCGTAATTACCGCCCTTTAGATTGGAAAATTTACACTAATCTTGTTTACTTTAGCATAGTTTTTATTCTTATTTTTTATTCTATTCTTAATTTTATTTTATTATTTTAGTTATTTATTTCTAATAGGTAATGCTAATTATTCATTGAATATTAAACGATGGAACATTACACGGAAATAAAATTAGATATATATCGCATGTCGTTAGTAGGTGACAACTTTAAACATTTATTTAGGCACAGTTTTAGGTATCCAACTTTGTTATCTCTGGATTTTAAATAACTTTTTGTCTTAACGATATTCTAATAATAGCTTTTTTTTTTGTATAATTAAAAAATAAGTTTTCTTAATATATTCAATTAAATATTAAATTATTCGACTTAAATTGTTTGTAATGTTAAATGCATTTTTCATGGCTCCGTGTTATAAATTCAAAATGGCCGATTGACTATGAAGAAATCCTTGGTTACTTTAAGGAACTGATGTTCTACGTAAAATGCATGAAAAAGGGTTTTTTTAGAGGGGGCTCGAAGATTTCTTCCAGGAGTGATCTTTTGGTCCTCTGATGAGCTGCATGAATGACAGATCTGGTAATTACATGTTTATCCGGTTGTTTGTGTGCAAAACAATTGTCAAGTTACATTGAATTATTTTGAATTTCGGCAAGAAAAAAAATCAATAAAGACTTGATCATTGGAATTTAACATATTGTTTAGCAAATTATTATCCAGGCAAGTTTGAATAAAAACTCCAGAATTTTTTTTTTTTTTTTTTAATTATTTTCTTGACTGCAAGAAGCCATGATTGTTGTATGGTCCATTTCCAGTGCTTTTGATCTTCATCAGAAAGTATTTTGTCTATTTAGAATATTTAATTTGTTTTAGTTCATTATTTTGGCAAAAGAAAGGTATGCTTTAATCTATTTATCATTTATTTCAGTTTTTATTTAGTTTAACTTTTTGTTATTTAGAATATTTTATTGTGTTATTTCTTTTTTTAGGAATAAGGTGTAATGTAATCTATTCGTCATTTATTTTAGTTTTTACTTATTTAGTTTAACACGTTTAGTGCCTATGCTAAATGCGATTTTGTTTATGTTGGGTTATTTTTGTTTCATGTTTGAGATTCTTAGATTGATCTAAAGACACACCCACACACAGATATTAATTGCGATGTTACCATCATTCCAAAACCTGAAATATAGGTTGTACACAGGTTTGCATAGTCAGAGATTTGGGAAGAAGTCGGAGTCAGACTCATAAGAATGTTAGGTGTCAGAGTCAGACTTTTTAATCCGACTGATTATTACTGAATATTGGAAGACTTTAAAATAATGAATCGGAGTCAGAATTTTTGGAATCCTAGGAGTCGGAGGCTGACCTTATATCTTCCAACTCCACAACCCTTTTAGGTCATGAGGATGATCGTCTACATTGTGTGAAACTTACGCATAAGAATTTGTTTTAAGTGAATTGTGGAAAACACAACCTACTCTCTCCAACAGGTATACAATGACTGTATATATGTCAAAGATCTACCTGTTATTTTAGAGTTTTCCTTCACTTAGACTAACTGTCTTACCAAGACTAGAGTCTAGTCTACTATTTCACCCATACCTTAGTAGGGAGATACATTCATATCTTTCCTAAGAGTATTAGTGAAAGAGACTTAACCCCTGAAAGCTGAACATGTAGTCTGTGCCAGTATTCATTTCCATCCTTTAATGCAAAGATAAAAGTCCAATATCTGATAAAACTTTTCAATATTGTTCATTGGAAATCGATTGATGTTCAAGCTTATCATCTCATTAGGGCATTGACCTGTGGCAATTTAGCATGAAGATGTTTACATTAATCATCTGTTGAGAAAAGTTCTCTTTACTTCATCAGTTAAGCCATTCATGGGTTCATAGAATCTAACAATATAAATATTCAAATTAAGTTAGATTCAAAACCATCAAGTGGACGAATTAGGATTACTTCTAAGTAGAGAATGCATCTATAGTTGTGCAATTCATATTGGGATCAGCAGGTGTGTATAATTTAATATGTAAAGAAAAGTCAGTCAGATTCTTAGAGTTAGTCATTGATAGGTTTATCTCTTTCAACTAGATACTTAAATCCATTTCCATAAAAAGATGTGATCTCCTTTTGACTGTTCTTAAAAACAAAATTTTACTTCCGACCCGTTTTACAGATTTCTATATTTAGACCACTCAATATTTTATTTTGGAAGAGACAGTATTTCTATGCACTGGTGACCGGAGAAAATTATATAGAATTCAAAAGGTTAAAAAAAAAAAAAAATGAATCCATCAATATTTACTTACACATAAACAATTCGTACATTTAACAAAAAATACCAGATTACATAATCCGAAAATAAAATGTTAATGATGAAACAGCAAAAAATTCAAGAACATAATTCCGGATATTTACAATTCTTGGATAATGAAGATGGCGCCTTTCTGTCGCGGGGTTTACATTCATGAAACTAGATTATCAGCTATTAAAGTAGTCATTTTTTTTTTTTTTAAATAAATAAAATATGAACATTTAGTCCTTTAATCCTACAAAATATTGGCTTTTTCTTTGTAGTCCTACTCTTTTACTTTTCTGTGCAGTTACTTATCTGATTGCCATACTTAATTTTGCTTGCTGAATTAATACACTTTTCTACCGCCAAAATCATTTTCGATGGAATGCGATGGATATGCTAACATCTAAAGGTAAGCAACTTATACTTGTTGGGTTGTTCTTTGCAAGTGCCTACATTAATTTCCATTCAAAAAAAAGTAAACTTAATGACATAGTACTGTTTACTGGATTTCATTACATACAATCACCATCAGGGTTTTTGATCACTCCTGGGAGGAGGAACCCCTCCCTGGTTTCCTTCCACCTCATTGGTGACTGTTATTCAGGGTTTTTTGCCATAGTCGTCACACTAAGCACTGCGGGTTGGCGACGCTATTTTCCAATAGCTAGGTGTCCACATACAGCGCCTGGTATTCCCAAATGGTCACACATCTAGTACTGACCAGGTTCTTGTCACTTAACTTTGGTGATCTACAAACAATACTTACGCATAATGTGTGTTCCTAAAACATGAAAATAATACTGTTTTGCTTTCAATGTAGTTTACCATAGATAACGTGGTTGCAAAAAAGATGAAAGTGGAAAGGGAAATCCCAACACTATCAGTTAAAATCTAAGCAGACAACCAAGACTAACAACAAACAATGGCTGCCAGCGATTAAAATATTTATTTATAATTATAATTTCAAAATGTTAACATTTAAATTAGAAAATTATTATATATAAACCATGACCTATGAAAGAAAGCTTGACTACCAGATTGATGGTTGGGTTTTGAATCTCAGTTTGAAACTATATCTAGCCATACTGAGGAGTCATAATACAGTGAAACAAGTGTCTGTATGACAGACGCAAAAAGTAAATACCAAAGATTAAAGATATCAGCATTCGACTATTTTAAGGTCATGTAGACTACATTGGTTTGGACATGTGAACCATAGTGATGGGTGAAGAGATCGATGTATCAAGATTGTGGCCCCTGGTAGATGAGGGAGGAGAATACCCATGTAAGTGCTGGAAGCCTGTACCAAAATCTATGTCTGAAATGAACTCTCTGCAAAAATGCTTTGAAAGTGGCTACTAAAACGTCAAATGCAAGTACAGACATTAACCAGATGATTATAATGATGATTAAATTTGACCAAAACAGGATAATATCAAACTTATTAAAAATGTTTATCTGACATTTTATATTGTATCATATATAAAGTAAAATAAAAAATGTCCCCTATTTCTTTGACACTAATAGCTTTAATAACAAAAGATATGTAAAAAATCTTTATTTAATAAGATAGGGAAAATATTGGTCCATGTTCTATAAAATAAAATTGGACTTTTATTTCAAATAGATTTTTAAAATGTTATATTTAATACCGTTCGGTAATATTTTATTGTAATTTTAAGGAGTGGGATACTTTTAAGTATCCCACTCCTCAAAATTACAAAGTGTATTGGCCGTTGGGAAGATAGACTATGCTGTTTCGGTAGGATTATATCAATCTCTTATGTCTATTTTTGGGAAAGAAAAGGAGAGGGTTTGGGTGAAACAAGAAGAACAGGGAATCAAGTGTATTACTGAAAGACATCATTACTGATGGCCAACATGCAGTAGAAGAATGCTGCTAGTCATCATCTGAAATCTTTGAAACAAAAAGACCAACAAGAACATCAAATTATGCAAAATATGGAGACAATTTGACCAGAGATGAAAAAAAGTTTATCTCTATCGTCATATTTTAGTTTTACCTTTAAATTAAAAATATCAAATTCAAAAAATCATTCTTCAATATCTAATCAGTCAGTCAGCCAATAGATACAAATTGTCTGCTAATAGGACATAATTAATAAGAATTTTCTGCCCATATCTTCACAATCCCCTGAGATTGATAGCCGGTGCATGACTATTTGCAACATCATTAGTGTCTAGATATCAACAAAATCAAAGATGATTCCACTGTATGATCTCCTCTTCCTCCTCCCCCGAAGATGGGTGGAGTTCTGGCCATAAAGTGAAAGGGTAGGGGTTGTTGGGTAGAAAGTGTAGGGAAAGGAAGTCTGAGCAGAAAGTGTGACAGGATGGGGTTATAAGTAACCCCTCCTTTCCTGTGGTTATTTAACATTTCCAGTTGATTTTTAAAAATATTTTAAATAATTGTTATTTAATCACAGTAGTTATAAAGAAAAGCTCAGTAAATGGAGTTCAAAACTGAATTATGCACATATCCCTACTGGTTCAAAGGTTATAAGAATTTAAAGCTAAAAAATTGTAGGTTCAAAATTGACATCATTATATGGAAAAATACTTGAAATCACGGACCAATTCACAAGAAATTCATTAATTTCTTCGCTGTTTCTCTAGTTTGGGAGCAATTTGAATAGAATTGACCATTCTTATGTAAAATTGTACGTTCTTTCTAATTCTGCACTCAAATTGTATGTATTTCTATGCTGTAACCCATTATTTAGAGAAGCTATCAGCTTTTTATGTTTTTTAAAGAAATGAAGCGACAAATAAACATGTGACACATACAAAGTGTGTGCATGTGTGTATACATATATATATACACATATACACACATACTACTAAAACTGTGGACGTTGTTATCTTGTATGTTTGTTTGTCTCTGTGCACAATGGATGATGTCGCTAAAATAAGTTGGAAGAAACCAAGCAAATCCTTTATAACATTATAAAGGGATGACATCATCCAGTAAAACAGGTTGAAGATATTAGGAAGAGATTCTGCCTGACGTAATAGAGACTGGAGTAATAAAAGGATCATGTCATCCGTTACAACAGAACATAGCTGTAATTAATAATTAACTGAACAAATCGCCCATTTCCCTCTCTCTTAGCTATGTATGTATTTCTCTCATCCCTCTCACTATGTTGATTCAACCACTCTCTAATATATCTTCATGTCTCAGAGCATTTAGAGAAAGGATGACTTTTTTTCAGCATATTCATCTAATTTACATTTGTGTGTCTGTACACACCAAAACACGTATGTAAATTAGATGGCAAAATAATAAATCCATATAAGAATGATAAAAAAATAATAATCCTCTGCTCTATCATAAAGATCAATGTGTATTTAAATTTATGTATAACATATATAAGATGTACTTCTTCCCGTCACGCAAGTAAATGTACTTCGCTCACCATTCCATCATGGGAGTAAAAGACTTGCCAGACGGAATGATTTCAAGTGTTTAAGGGAAGGGAGAAAGCAAATTGCAAATTCGACGACTAGGTGAAATGAATTTGGAAAGAAATCCTTCCCTATTTCCATAATGAGATGCGTTCTTTCTTTTTTCCTTTCTTCTTTCTATACCAATTGTTTTTGTTTTTATTTTTAACTTTCTTTCTTATTTCTTTTTTAAACTTCACCGATTTAGATGTTATTTTATATGAATATTAGTGTGAACACTGGTGAAGCATAATTTTTTTTTTCCAATCATTTTGTACTCGTAAAAAAAAGGGGTGACTATTTTTAGTTATGCAAGAAGAATGTCTTAAATATATGTCACAGTTTATGCATAGGTACATAAGCTAGAGATAAAACTTGCTTTATTTTTTATTTCGTTTTCATGGTTTTAAGTTATAAAATTTAGCAAGCAGTTTTTTAAAAAATCATTCTGACAGACGAAACATGTGCTTCGCAAATAAATAATATACACATTTAAATTACTTTAAATTTACATTGCATTAACGTGGAATAACAATAAATAAAAAGTACAAACGAAATTCAGAGGAAACTTGTTTTTCAAAGTACCTTTTGGAATAAAAGAAAATATAAAAATAGAAGTACAAACAATTTTATTAAAATAATTTCGCCCATAAACGGTTTTGAATGTGTATTACAATTTTCGCACATTTAAAATTTTCAAATGTAAATTGTTTTTTTGTCTTTTTTTTTTTTTTTAACTAGGTTAGTTTTTCATAACATCTGCATTTCAATATATATCAAGCAAAGTCCATCGGCGTCAACAACCATTTATTTTTACTATGTCGAATATTCATTTAAAGATATACTATTTTTAAAATTAATAGTTATACCGGCCCGGGAGGACGAGGGTCATAACATTAAATGACAGATCCAAAACATTTTTACTAAGTTTGGGGGGAAAAAAAGACTGTTTCAAAGGGCAAGTGAGCGAGGAGGGGTGGAGAGGCACTAAAGTTCTGTCTTTCTTTTTTCCTCTTGCATGCTGGTATTTATTTACTTAAGTAACTTGTAATTTTTAAGTTTTTTTTTTTTTTTCAAAATTGAAAGTTTCAAACTTTGCGGGCATTAAAGCATTATTAACATTTCACATATTATATATCAAAATAATTCTTAGACTACCTTCTATTAATAAGTAGTGGGGCTTGTTTTGCATACCTTATAATGTTTTAAGGAACTTCTGTTAAGTTTACTGTCGTATTTCCTCTTCAACTGGTCGGAGAAGAAAAATACAAGTTTCTTGTAGTTTAAGGTGTTCTGATTGGGTGTACAATTTCAAGAATATTGATAAAGATTGACTGTTTTAACTTTGAAAAACTAACATGTCAAATTGAGCCGCTAAAAATATTCATATTTCTAATTTTCGGCTGTTTAAAGTAAATACTGTTTTAACTCCCTGTAAAATATAATTCAATGGATAAAAACACATACAAATTACATATTCGGAAAGACTATTTCATTTTACTTTTAAACCATATATATTTTTAAAAATTGGTCCCGAAATAAGCGAGAAATTGCAAGTTGAAAAAATTAAGGTATGAATTTGTCAATGTCGCACGATAATGGCTAACAGGCTGGGAATGCTAGGTTATTGTCATAAAGGCTGAAGGAGGGCAGGAGTGATGATTTATCTTGGTCTTTTCTCAGAAAGGGTTGCTGGAAACTTATGATAGGACAATGAAGACAAAGTTTTCAATCAACTTTTTTTTTTCTTTTTTTTTCCTGCTGAATTCAGAGGAACCATAATGAAAACTTAAACGCCTTTAAATATTCAAACTTTATGATAATTTTTCCTTACCAAATCTTAAAACAACTTCAAAAGCGCATGATTAAATTAACCAATCTCTATCCACCTCACAACAAGAAATTTGATTACTCACCACAAAAAACATTTTGACTTTTCTACCAAGCGAGTAATTAATGGATCAAGTTGCTGGAGTTGAGAATGTATCTGGTGTAAATCTATTTATAAAATATATCACGCATGTGTGTGTGTGTGTGTGTAACTATGAATAAGCTTGATTTGTAAAATTGTTAAAATAAACATTGATTAATTTATTCATTTAAAATAGTTAATAATTAAAATAAAAAATGTAATGTATAAATTTAAGTTTTAAAAAAATATATAATATTTAGGAAAAAAGCAATTGACATGCATCTCTTGCTATTAGCTTTTTAGAAATTAAAATCTTTAAAAAATAAAAAATAACTCTAAAGTGTTCATGATATTTAAATTTCAACATTTCGTAAGATGTTTGATCAATTTTATTTCAAAATCGATTTTTTATGGCATCTTCCTTCATTGAATTACCTTTCCAAAAATAGCTTTTCTTATAAGAAATTAAGAGATAAGACAGGGGTTAGGGTCAAGCATAGAAACAAAAATGAAGATGAAATGATTCCTGGACAACGTTGGGTAGGTACAACTAACAGATTTTAAAATAATATTCACAGATTTCATGTTTATGGTATAACGAATGCATGGCACTAACAGTGTTGTGAGTTTTCAGGTGATATTTTAAAATTATAGTAATGTGATGAAGAAAGAAAAAGTAACAAAAAAGAATTAATAACATTTTTTTTTAATATTCATATGGTATCGTGCATTTATTTTAGTTTTTATTGTCCAATGTAGGTGTAAATAAATACTGTGAACCGATTGAAAAGACCTAACAGCTGGTTGCATACACACCAGTTGCATAATTGATACTCCTTTCTCTATTCTTCACTAAAATCTTCTTTTTTTTCACTGCATCTAGCTGAGCATGTAGCCGGACAGTTAACGGAATATGATTACGGCCTTTCAAGTTACTAAGATATTAGCACTTTGTGTCTTACTGAACATAGAAACAGACCACATGTATTCCTTTCTTTCTTCTTCCTACTCTGTCACAGGTGGTTGGGACGACTGAAAGGTGTAAGTGTTGTCACCATCCATACAAATAACTCAGAGTCAAATAATAACTGGGACATTTTTCAAATGACTAATCCACTGTTAACTACAACAGACTAATAATTCATTAACACAAGCTACCTTGTACTCTTATAAGTGACGTTTGTTGAATAAATATTTCAGATGAAATATGAATAACATTTAAATTGTTCTCTTATTCTGTGCATGCATATATCTCTATATAAAGTTACGTATGTGTATGTGTTTATATATTTGTATGTATACGATTCAATCCTAAACTAATTAGCTGATTATTATGAATTTTGGAATGTAGCTGCTAGGCGTATAAAGGTGGGTAATGTGGGATATACTTAGTTTAGTTTGATGTAATGAGGGTGGAAGTCTTTCGTAAAACTTCAGATACCTCTGATTTTTGTGCAATTTTGACAATAAACTTCGATTAATAAATATTCTCCAAATTTCAGTTTCTTTGGAGTATTCTAAAGGGGTTTTTGGGGGCATAATATGAGCACAACCCCCCCCCCCCCCATTTAAAAATTCAAATATTTCAGATTTGCATTGAACTTGAAACAGACATCAGACACCAATTAAGCAAGATTCCCTGAATTTCAGTTTCTTTTTACGACTCGTTTAGAAATTTTCTAGAATCCAAATCATGTACTGGATTTTAATCAAAATTGGAATAAGGATTCTAGACATAAGGTTTAGTATTATTATACTTCGCTTTTAATCTTCGTAAGGGGACATAAAAGTGGTACAAAGCTGTTCTGTTCGGGGAATTCATTTGTATTGTATTCTTCTAATCATTATATATACATATGGGAAATGAAGAAGGAAAAACCAAGAGATATTTATTTATTTATTTATTTATTTATATATTCATCAACGTTTCGTCTTTATTTGTAAGATTTCCTCAGGATGATAATTTTAAGAAAAATGTCATGCAAGTACATCGAAATATTGGGTTGACATGATGGGTTGATGAGAAAAAGTAGTAGCCGTGGCTGCTAACAGCGCTGGACCAAGGTTCGGGCTGAGAGAAGTCAGCGGCAGAGAGTGGAATGAATGGTGATGGCTGTGAGTGAAAAAGGGGAGGGGTGGAAGTGTTAGTGCATTTGTCTTAGGGTGGGAGAGAGGGGAGGGGGTGCTGAGGTTTTTGCCGTGGTGAGATGTAGCATGGATTTTGAGGGGCTGGGGAAAGAGGAGGGGAGGGGGAGAAACTGTGTTTTTGGTATGTAGGTAGTGTCATAGTTTTAGAAAAAGATTTGAAGAAATGAAGATAATTTGAAAGTAGGCGGGGTGGGTGGGTGTGTGAGAGTGTGAAAGAAGTAGTCGAAAGGGTGAGATGGGGAGAGGGGAGATTTTGTTATGGTTAGGTGTGAAATTTTTTGAGGGTAGGAGTATTGACCAGCTGGCTATGTCAGGAATGTGTGAATATAAGTGAATAAGAAAGAAAAGTGTTAGTCCAGCGCCGTCAGCAGCCACGGCTACTACTTTTCCTCATCGACCCATCATGTCAACCCAATATTTCGATGTACTTGCATGACATTTTTCTTAAAATTATCATCCTGAGGAAGTCTTACAAATAAAGACGAAATGTTGATGAATATATATAAAACAAAAATATCTCTTGGTTTTTCCTTTTTCATTTCCCATTACGTCGGATTACTCTCATCCTTCCTTTCTCATATATATATATATATACACACATACATACATTACATACCCACACAATAAATGTACTTTGTTTAACACTTCACTGCAATTTCAATGGTATCACTGATCATCAAGTGTCTCAGACGAGGATCAATTGAAACGCAAACCAGAACAATAAACAGTATTCATACACATGATGTAGTGTTTGCGCATTTTTATTTAATTGGGACTTAAATAGGAAATTTAAGTCTGCATTTAGCTATAAATTCACTTTTTATTTAATTTTTTTTTTTGAGTTTTCAAGTTAATGATTTGGTATTTTTCCTCTCAACATAATTTACAGTTTCTACTATTTATATTGCAAAAAAGAGTTAATTTTAAGACGTCTCAATTGATAGTTCCCAATTCATTAGATATATGTATAAACAAAAAAACAAGCACAATATGACTTCTAGAATTGGCTGTAGTTTAGTTTTGCTATCAGATTTTTTTTCCTTTCCAGTTTCAATTTTTTTTATTTAGTATTTTTGGAATGGAAATAACTCTTAACAGTACCCGGATGTAAGTCTCATAAGAGACTTACATCCGGGTACTGATACTTATTTCAGTATCTCATCATTTTCATAACAGATTACTTTTTCCATGTGTGTTATTGCAGAAAATAAAATATTTCTAAATGTCTGCTTTGCGACGATAACTCAAGTTTGTTCAATGACAATATTATTTTTAATGCAAATAACATTATATTAAAGAATATTCTTTCCAGTCATACTGTCAAATTTTATAATCTATCCAAAAGTAAAGGCATTATAAGCATTTAAATGAAATTTAATTTAATTTTTAGCCATTTCTTTTTTTGGTAATTCTGTAAAGGACTGAGCCTCTGGACTTTTCAACAAGATACCAATGGTTTGGTTTGTCCGTTTTACATATCAACCCTTTCTTCTCCTCCTCATCTACTTGTATTGATTTAATGTCACTTTTTCCTTTGTCTCAAGTTCAGATGTTTTTTGATATTTCACAGGCTCACTCTCCAGCAGATCAACTGTCTCCAAATTCTACTTTGTATGGTCTTACATAATCACTTGCTTCCAAGTTTTCCATAACCGACCAATCTTCCTGAAGTATGCTTTAGTCATAATGTATGGCTATCTGAAGAAAATATTACAGTAAATATTTACAATTAGCTATATTTTTTAGATTAAAGAAACTTATTTGAATTTCGCAGGTAATCAAGTACCATAAAATGTTTGTGATAAAAAACTGCTATAATCATTATCACAGATTGATTTTAATATTTCTCTTTGATCTGGCAATTTACTGTCATAAACTACTTTTGCTAATAAAGTAATATATTTTTTGGTAAAAACTGACAAAGCAGATTAAGAATAGCAATCGTGTAGACATTCTTAAGATTGAATTAAATGAATTCAGAAATTAGGGTAACAAAACGAAATTACGTCAGTTTTAGCAACTTATCAGATGAAATATTTAACAGAATTTGATATGCTGCTGCTGCTGTTGTTGCAACAGCATTTTCCCTGGCCTGCATCACGTCCTGAGCAAGAGATGGGTAATCAATTGCAATTCCACCATCAAAGGTCGACTACTTGTAGACCCGAGAACTTGGCAAAGTCTTACATGATGGTTGTTGACCACATTCTTAGCTGCCTACTGATACACTTGCGCCATCCAAACAGAGAGGTAGGGAGGATTACATCATAAATTAATTCCTCCTCTGACGTTCGAACTGCATGCTATATGTATATTAATTTTGTATTAATACTCTACATGCAATGAATTTTTTTTATGAGCTAAGATGGTTAAAAAAGGAAATGAACTCAAACAATTATACCGTGTGACTAGCATCAAACAGAATTTCCATAAACAGAGCTTCTTTGCAAGGGCTTTCCGTCTCTGGAATATAATACCATGGGACTGCTTCCCTGCAGATTACAAGTTCATCTTCAAATCCAATCGCAACAGATTCCCATTATGAACAGTCTCCACTAGTATTCGAATTTGGTCCATTCCATCAATCATTTCCAATCCTCTCATAAGGTTCTTCATTCCATCTCATTAACCCTATCCTCGAGTGGCTTTTAGCCCTTGATAAGTGGTGTCTAGACCGACTGATCGATGAACAGATATTTTCATATATTTGAACACATCTAAAATAATTTAGAACTGTTTTTATTCATATTAACATGGAGGAAAGGGGATGTAATCAAAATTAACATGAAAATTGGCACAAATGTCCGGCTTTTCTAGCTCTTCGCATTTTTAACATTCTTTCTAAGTTATAGCCATTTCCGTTTTCTGAATCTGGTAAGCATTTATTATATTATTCTTGCTCTGTTAGAAAACTCCTAGATTACTAGAGACATGTCTGAATAATTTGATCAGTGAAATGAATCCAGTCATTCCCAAAAATTATTTTGGTTATTGTAAGTTTAATTCCTGGTGCTTAATCGTTCTGCTTTCTCTTATTTTCATTCTCTAGATTCCCAAATATCTGCACCATTTCTTAAAGCAGGTCTTAATCACGATGAAAAGAAATAATCTATATTCATCAATTGTGCATTATCGGTTTCATTCATCTTCAGGCATGATAGAAAACCTTTAGCAAAAGAATTTAGTAAATTTGGAGAAAAAGAAAGCAGTTCATATAATCAACTTTACTTTGCACCGTTCATTTCTAGTATTTTCCAATATCTTCATATGGATGTAACATGCATAACCGAGTTCTCAACAACAATGTCTATCTAAGCAGTCAGGTCTTAAGTTAGCTTTTTGCAACAAAAAAGAAAATATATCAGTTCCGATACTCATGAAAGTGGAGGAAGAACTCTCAGATACAGATATTCTCAAGATCACTAACGTTGAACTCGCCAACTTTCTCTTCAACTCCTCCTATAATTATCACAAGCAAACTGACAGCCACTCACAAACGTCAATCTATATATAGATGTGGCATTCACCACTGATTATGATTGGCTAACAACCAATGCATCACCATCTATAGACAAATTAATAAATGCCTATTACAATGAAAAGATTAGTAACAATGTTGTCAAATGTGACAAACGATTTTCTCTCATTATATTCGGTTTAACATCTGTTTTACATGTTGGCATGTGTTGGACAGCTTTTTAAAAATTACTTCCAAGCTAATCTATCTCTGACCAGGTCTTTATTTATCCCTCTTTCTTTCAAGTCCATCTTTCTCACTTCCTACAATGTTTTCCTTGTTCTTCCCCTGTAAACGGACCCTGCTACCTCAATTGTACTACATCTACTAACCCAGGAACTCTCATCCATTTTTTTAACATTGTCATTCAACTGAAGCCTCCTGTTCTGCATGCACCTCCCTATACTGTCCAGATTTAATCTTCCTCAGAGTCCATCAGATGTGAACCTGTCTTTAAGACTTGCGTTACACATCCAACATATTCTCATATCATTTCTCTCCATGCAACGAATGTTCTCAACCCTCACTGGCTAGGTTACACATGTCTAATAGACTCTTCCCTTGGTCGACAGTGGTAATGCTTTGCTGGTTAGTAATACCAAAAGTTCCTTGAACTAACTCCTAATTCTTGCTATCACACTAGCACCTGCTCAACCCTGTGCTCCAATGGTATCATCCAGGTAAGAAAATTTCTGAACAACCTTAATAACTTCGCCATCCACATATTTTCTCCATATCATATCTGAGTTTGAATATGTCTCTGTCGTCTTACACTTTTTGCATGCAAACTGGTTGCCCTCTCTTAAACTACCTGTAATTCCACTGCACTTCTTGTGTATTCAATGCCTGCATGTACCACAGAAAATTAAGTTGCACTCGATTTTCTTACCATAAACTGAGTATGGAAATTTTCCTGAGGATTTCCAACACTACAACCACTGATCAACACTTTTGTATTGGTGATATTTACTTTCAGGGCTTTACTTTCCATAGCATTCCTCCAAGTTAACAAGTAAATTTTCCATTGTTTCACAGGCATACAGCATATCTTCTATACAACCCGTACGGAACTCCCTGGATAATGCTTCTAAGATACAAATGAAAAGCAAGGATTCAGAACAGAGCTCTGATGTACTCCTACTTTAAAATTAAAGCTTTCACTAAATGTGCTGTTTATTCTAATATGATTTTGAGCATTTCTGTACATTAACCACTCGTTTGCCCCTAGTTTACATAATGCCCACCAGACAACATCTCTTGGCACTTTATCAAAAGCTTTCTCCAGATCCAAAAAAGCAAAATACATATTCTTCTTCTTACTAAGGAACTTCCCTTGCATTTGTCTCAGGATAAATATAGCACCAGTGGTACTATGTCCAGGCATAAAACCAAATTGCATTTCATCTATGCTTATCCGACTTCTTATTTGCTACTTAATTATTCTCTCAATCACTTTCAGGACCTGATCCATTAATTTTAAGCCTCTGTAATTACCTCTATCTAGAGCTTCACCTTTACCTTTGTAACAGTTGACAATTGTACTAAGTTCCCAGTCTTTTGGGATGACTTCTTTTATGATCTGATTTTTCAAGTCTGTGATCATCTCAATGCCTGTTTCACCCACAGTCTTCAACATTTCACCAACAACACCTTCGGAACTTCCAGCCTTATCCTTCTTCATCTTTCTCACCACTTCCTGTACCATTTTTTTTTCAAGTCTTATAGCTGGCCCCAATACTGCTTCTGCAACTTCTAGTTTTTCTCGGCTTCATGGAAACTCGGTATTCAGTAATCTTTCATAATCTCTAATCTACAAATTATTGAAGTGGACTCTGTGGATTATAAGTTATCTCCCTTGAACAATTTCGAATATAAGTTATCTCTCTTGAATCATTTCTAGATATTTATGGCTTGGTTTAACAAAAGTAGAGCTCTTCACTTGCAAGACGAAAGTAGTTGTGTTCAGAATAGACAAGAGACAACAAAAATAAGACATGTAGACAATTGGTAGATTGAAATAGTTAACATGCAGTCCAACTTAAGGAGTTTATTTCTTCTGTACAATGTTTATATTTCCTCGACTGCAAACAGAACAAAGTCTTTTGAGGCAATACAATTCCTTCGCCATATCTAGACACATCTAACAAGTTACAATGTATTAAAACTAGGTGTCAAAGTCAATATATTTTGCCAATCAATTTTATTTTCCTGTGGCTGCTTCCTGAACAGAGAGCAACGCTAGAAGGGAGAGCAACGCTAGAAGGGAGAGCAACGCTAGAAGGGAGAGCAGACATGCTGAACTGGACTTCAATAAATTAAATGCATCTAGCTTTTGAAACAACACTTTTTAAACGTCTTTAAGCCTTTTCATTCCTAGATTTGAAGTATTTTTTAAAACTTCCTTAAATCTTTTATTTTCTTTGGTGCCATAACATATCTTTGATTCAACATTGAAAAGCTTAATATATAGCATTGCTTTGGCTTATTACACCCTTTGTAATGGACAGTAATGTATGAAAAGAACCTGCTTTTTAAGTTGAAACTATAGCTAAGGCTAAATGGAGAAAAAAATTACTCACCGAGTTTTCTTTATATATATAACGTTAAGTGCTGATATTGCTATATGCACCACTAAAATAAAAATGACAGGTCAATGTAGTGAGCAGAGACATTTTAAATTAACATTAATAATGGAACTGAGAGAACAATAGCCAGCTTAGTCTTCTTAATATAAGTGTCAAATTTTCTTATTATTCAAATGGAAAAACGGGGTGAAGGCAGGTCAAATTAAGAGTTTTTTTTTGTTGTTTTTTTTTTGTTTAATTATTATACAGCTTAAATATATACTTTTTTTTTTAATATTATACTAGAAGAATATCCATCCCAGGACGGATAAAATTAATTCCCTGAATAGAACAGTTTTGCACCAATTTTGATTCTAGAAAATTTCTAAAATTTAAGGCTTAAGCTTAAGGGGCATTACGAAGAAATTGAAATTCAACGAATCGTGCTTAATTGGTGTCTAATGACTGGATAAAATTTAATGTAAATCTGATATATTTTAATTTTTAAATGGGAGGTTATGCCCAATTATGACCTCTAAAAATCCTTTAAAATATTCTAAATAAACTGAAATTAGGAGAATATTTATTAATTGATGTCTAATACCTATTAAAATCTTTTAAAAAATCGGAGGTATCTGAATTTTCAGAGCTTTCACCCCCTCTTTGCATAAAACTAAATTAAACTAAATATAACCCACATTTCGACCCCTTACGCCTAGCAGCTGTGTTTCAAAATTCATAATGATCGGTTAATTAGTTTAGGAGTGAATCCTGTACTTACAAATATATAAACATACCTTACTTTATATAGATGTATATACATACACAGCAACAATGTAATTTCTTGTATTATGCTATAATAGTATTATAAAAAAAGATTTTAAAAATTTAACTTAATATTTCTTTAAGGTGTTTATCTTTAGGCATTTCTAATTATGTTTAACTTTTCTTATTTTGGATAAATTGCTACTTCAAAACTAACGAAAACACACACCAAAAAAAACATTCAGAAATTAAGGTTTTCAGATGATTTAGTAGTTTGGAGTTCTCCATCTAGTACCTTTCCATGGTCTAACGTGAGTAACCACCTATAATTAGCAAAATATAGAGCCAGACAAAGAAACCAAATCTATTTTTGGTGTTCATGACCTAGAACGAAATAACGAAAAAAAATTTAATAAGCCCATTTCTTTGTCCTTATCTCATTTATTTGGGCTGTGAACTGCTAAAATTAAAGTTATTCTTCCTAACAATAAGACTATGTAGTTTTACGTTCTTGTTATATTGGTGGCATCATCTGCCGCCTTTTATATGTTTACACATGGTCTGGCTAGTCTGTTTCTCTAAGTGACAAAATAAGTGACAGGAGAGGATTGAGGGTTTTAAACGTTTATATCTAAAGAGCTCATGAACCCTGGGTATGGATTTACATAGTCGATAGCAACACCCCATTCTTTACACGTCTGGGCCTTACCAAAGAACAGACAAAGCCTCTTCAGATTTCTTTAAAAAAAATTAAAACATTTTTTTTAATTATTCGGTTTACCTTCACCTATATTGGAAACTGCAACTTTCCAACTGCCCTGTCCGTACCATTTTGTTTCTCCTTATTTCATAAACCTGTTTTGATTCTCTTTTTGTTTGTACCTCAATTTTTTGACATTCTTTTTTATATCTTATTGAATTTCTGCCTGGCTTTTTGACAATATCTTGTAACCTCAAGTCTTTTTCAAAGGGTTTTCTAATTGTTGAATCTAATGGTCTTGTCGTAGACAGTTAAAACAAACTATTTAACTTGGGATCACTGTCCTTTTTAAAGACAACCCATTTTTTAAGGACAATATTCCTTTCAGTCCGTCGAGCTGTCCCTATCAAACATAGGGCAGCATCAAAGCTCGACCATCATTAGATAAATAAGCTGACCAACATTCAACACCAACATTCCTTTGACGCCAGTTACTGAACATAACCAAATATGGCTAAATAAACTGGCTATATTTTGTATATGCTGAGATTCCAATGTAAGCTACAGAATGTGGAGAACTTTGAGAAAAACAAAGGTATAAAAGTTAAAAAGTATATATCTGCAGTGAATCACTTTTAGATTTGAGCGGTATGGCAATTTTAGTTTCAGTATTGATTTGATTTGTTTTTCTTCATACCTGTTTCTGGTTCAGTTTCGATTTTTTATTTTTTATTTTTTTTCTAATAAAACTATTCATTCTCAGAGTAATGCTTCGTTATTATTCCATATTTTGTTGAATTATGCCACTATTTCAATAAGGAAATGGTCAACTTTGTGACTCAATCATTCTCTTATTTTTAAGGAATTAACTGTTGAAATAAAACTTCATTTATTTCATTTTTGACAGTTAACTCTTTAAAACAGTGACCATCATAAAAGATTTATGAAAACAAGCCGCGCGTGTGTGGTCCCCCTCTGTATGTGACTCGATGTGGCGAGTGTAAAATGCAATAAATTTGGGCAATTTGGGGCATTTTTGACCCCCTGGGGTGCGAACCAGAATTTTTCTGAGGTCAAGGATGCTCATTTTATATCCAGAACAATTGCCTCTACATTTTGGCCAAGTTTCAGAAAAATTGAATGGATGGATCAAACGTTATGAGAGAAAAGGGGTAATTTTTTGCCATTTTGGAGGCTTTTGACCCCCTGGGCGGCTAACCAAATTTTTTTTCAAAAATCGGAGAATGTCACTTTCTAACCTGACCAAAGTTACAACTTCATGCAAAATTTCAGAGAAATTCAATGGATGGTTGCGGAGAAAAATCCGGATGGACGGACATGCCTCAAAACATAAGTCCCCCGGTTTTATAAATCGGGGGACCAAATAAAAATATGAATCTTCGTTCTAGTCTAATTCTTTAACACCTTATTTTGACATGCTTTTCTTTGGGAGTAGAGTCATACCTAAACAGCCGAAAACAACAAAAACAATTTGCGATAGGTTTAGATTGGAGTAAATTAACCATGTTCTCTTTTGGTATGCTTTTTTTTATTTTAAATAAAAATATTTTTTAATGAAATATAATTGAATAAAGCAATGCTAAAAATAAAATTATTATTGGTACAGTTTGCAGTTATATTGTAATTAAGTGTACGGTTTATATTTTTTCATTTCTTGCTTTTAATTTTAAAGTTTATTTAAATATTTAAAATAAAATCTTCAAAAATATATTGCATAAGAGAATAAGTTCAAATTTATGTTGTTTCACTTATTTATATTTTATTTAAAGGATTGTACCATAATTTTTTAAAATCTAATAAAATTATGTTTGTGATAAAAACATAACTAAACTTGTGCACTGTTAAGTAGGCATGTTTAATATTTGGCCATGGTAAATTATAAGGACTCTGGAATTAATATTATATATATCATCTCGTTTTTAGAGGGGTTCAGACTGTCAGAGATGAACAAAAAAAATAGAGAAATATCAATTTTTCAATGAAAATAGAAAATGTTTGCAACTATAATATGTGTCATAAAATAAATGCCCTATATACTTTTCAACTTTTGTGTGTTGTTTTTTTAAACCTTCATTTAAGCTGGGTCTTCTAAATGTCAACTGGAAAATTAATATTTTATGACTAGGATTAAAATTTAATTGTGAAACTTTTAAACAAATATGAAAGGAATAGTCACATAAACTATGCAAATATATATTCAGTTTTGTGTGCACATGTATTTACTTGTCTCACAACAGCAAGGATAGACACAAGGTTGTTTTTTATTGGGGGCATTCTGGCTGGGATAGAAATAAAAATGGCCCCAGTAGATAGGGATTTCTCCTGACAGAACAGATGCTACACTTTGATTCCAGCCTGAAGGCCGGAAAGTCAAGGGCGTCTTTGGATAATACATCTGATAAAGAAAACAGGTAATTTCTTACCTAACAGGCATCCGGAAATGACATTCAAAACTATTTGATTTTTATAAAATTATTGATTATGCATTTATTAAGTTACATTCATTTTATTTAAAAACTAGTGTTTTTAAATTAATAATTTAACATAACATTAATTGATGTGCAATATTTCAGCAGGGGGGGGGGGGGGGGGGTGTAGAAAAAATTTATTGACGTTTTTTTTTTTAAATTTAAAACAATACAATCTATATAATACGCTAAGTCATTTCATGTTCGTATGTACGTTATCACCTTTCACACGTTTAAAAATAAATAAAAAAATTGTCCGATCAGGAAAGATAGTGACTTGTGATTAATCTGATGTTTGGTTTACAGCATATCAACCATCTATGTGATTTAATGCCAAATAAAGTTGTCAAATTTAATTCTATAGGTAGCATAATTATTTATATTCCTAGAATACATCAAAATAAAGCACCCCACCACAAACATTGCTCCTAGAATACATTGCTATTAGAACATGTTGCTCCCAGAAAACATTACTCTTTTTTTTTCTTTTTTTTTAACATGGTTCACCCCCAAACAAGGCAGGCCGCCACTGTAGACGTAAGGGGCTACTGAGAAAAAAAAGAAAGGGGAGAAGGTGGGGGGGGGGGTGTCAGCCTAAATTGGGATCTGCGCAGCGAGATGTCTGTTTACATTAGTTTTAAATTTCTGCATGTCAGTACTGTCGGGGAAACAGAAGGCAGGGAGGGAGTTCCAGAGGCCAGCAGTCCGAGGAAAGAAGCTATTTGAGTAGAAGGCTCTCCGGCATCTGGGGACCTCCACAGTGAATGAATGAGATTTAGTTGATTGTCAAGTTAGTCTAGTGAATTTACGTTGTGGAGGCACCAAAGTAGCCAATTCATCGGAGCATAATCCATTGAAGTATTTGTAAAACAAACACAAGGATGCTACATTGCAGCGATGGGACTCCTAGAATGGAATTTTACCAAGAGAGAGCCATTACTCTCAGAAAAAACATTACTTTTTAGCATTGGTAATCTTCCTTGTTCAACATGATTGACCCTCAACCACCACTTACTAATAATATCTATTTTAGGAGAAAAATAAAAAGGAGAAATAAGGTTTGGATTTTTTTTATTGAAGAATCAGATTGAATAATATGAACTTATAGATACTAACTAGGGCATGAAGTGACCAACCGATTGATTGGATTGGGCTTCTCCGACCTCTCGTCTAGCCCAAGTAACAGCCTAAGTGGAAAGATAGCTCAGTTACTAGGATCCCATCCTAAGGCATCACGGGTCGCCACCCACAGCCCACAGGTGACCCCGTTTTCAGGGAGAGGGTACCCCTCTGCATGGAGTTGCAATCAGTAAATTCGTGGCTCTGCCGACAGGGCGAGATTAATCTGATGGCGCTAAGGTAAACAATTCTAACTTTACCCATTTTAAAATGAATTGTTCCAAAATCAAATTATGCCGTCCCTTTGACTAAATACATTTCAAAAAGTGACATTCGTTTTATTAATTTGAATAATATTTAGCTGACAATTATTTTTATGGTAAGATTAGAAGACAGAATATTGTTTTAAAAAGAATTAGATTGCTACAATTTTAAATAAATAAAGGGATATTCGTTTTATTTATTTAAAGAATATTAGTTGACAATGACAATTATTTTTACAGAAGAAAGATTCTTTTTTTTTTTATTATTAATAGTATTAACCCTCACAAACATTTATTATTTCAAAAGGAATATTATTACTAACAGTAAATTATACAGATTCATATAGAAATTACCATGGAATTTCCACGGGTCCCGCTAGTAAATACATAGTTCATGATTTTATTAAAAAAAAATAAGTTGTTTTGAATTAATGACAAACGTCAATAACAAATTACAGTGTATGGCTGTGGAGTGATTTTAAATAAGAAACTCTAAAGCATTCTTCATATTTAAAATAATAAAAAGAATCCCATAAAATGTAACTTTAGTTAATACAAAACTGGCAAGAACTTCTTTTTAATATACTTGCTACTATTGTTTTGCTGTCTTTAACACAAAATAGTTGGTTTTTAACTTTGATACCGGACTTCTTTTTTTTAGATGCAAATTGAAATATCTTCACAATTCTTTTACAATTTTAAATTGAATGAAATAAATACATTTCATACAACATATGATGGTATGTCTCATCTTTGAATTTCCTTTTGCTTTTTGTTTTTTCCATTTGAAAATATTCTATGGTAAAATGTAAACAAATAGATTTTTGAGATTTATTATTTCCTATTCTAATAAAAATAAATGTTTCTATTAGAGATGGGCGGTTTTACTGAAAAACCGTGGTTTTACCGAAAAAACGCGGTTTTTCGGTTTCGTCTCCATACCGAATCGGGTTTTTTTTTTTAAACCGTAACCGTTCAGTATTGTGTTTTTACTACAGTAAGCCACCATATACAAGGAAACACGGTTGAAAAGATTTTCCGATTTGAATAGAATTGAATATTACCAAAAAATGTTATATTAGTAAGAGAACAGATTGAACAAATATATGATAAAAACATTTAATTGACTTGTAGGAAGAAATCTTTGTTTACAGTTTGTTTATCATTAACATTTTGAATTTTCAAATGAAAAAAAAAGAGAAATACGACAGACATGACATCGTATTTTTAGCATAAACTATTTTCAAATGAAAAAGAAAAAAATCAAAAGCGTTCCGTATGATGTCGAAAATCTATTTGATTCAACTCAAAATTGTAAAATAATTATTTATGTTTGTTTCAGAGTTATCTAAAAAAATAAGTTACTAAAATGAAATTTTAAAAACATACTTGTTATAAAAGTAAATAAACGAAAAGTAGCGAGTGAGTATAAACATTTAAAAAGAAAAAAAGTAGTTGCCAATGCTAGTATCACTTTATTCGCATTATTAAAATTATTTTAAACATTAGGCATTTCATTGTTTACTTTTGAAAAGCCACTTCATACATAAATTGTCATTTCTAGAGAACTATCTCTCAACTATACCGTTTTCTCTCCCAAAAATGGGTTATTCAAAAAGTAGACTATGCAACGATTTATATTTTACTAAATTGTTAATATGGTATTTATTTAAAGTTGACAATTTATTCGAAAGTTTAATTATTAAACTTTAATCCAAGTCATGAATTCTATGACTAAAATTACCTTAAAGCTTAAAAAAATGACTTTAGGTGAATTAATAATCTCTACTTTTTTTAAACCATCCTTCCTTTTCCCTTGGCGCAGTTTTCGGGTGTACTACTAGTCTTTTATGCATGTCTATAAAGTTTTATTACCCTGTCTTAAAAACAAATATTAACCCCAACACGCACCAGTTGACAGAACTTTGAGCACACAAAATGACAGATATCCCAACAGTCAACACCGGCAATTCGAGAAGTATATGGTGTTTATTTTTCGACTATCCGATGACACGGACGAAAACATTCCAGCAGAAGTACAGCAAAGTAGTGAACCAAAAGGGGAAAAAGACCTTTGAGGTTTTCTCCGAAAGAAACGTCAGGCAAGAACAAAAGAAATTGATACCACCGGTAAAAAAATATCTCAGATTAAAAACGAGGTAGATCGATTTCTGTATGGAAAAGCCATCGACCCATCAGCCTGTCCTTTTGTCTGGTGGAAGAAAAATGGGAGGCTCTACCTGAATCTTTGTATTCTGGCAAGAGAACTTTTGAGTATTCCAGCTACCTCTGTAGCGAGTGAACGGATATTTAGTAAGGTTGGACTTGTCATTAGTGACCAGAGATATAGGCTGAAACCTAACCATGCTGAGAAACTAGTTTTTCTCAATCACAACCTAAGAAAATGAGTAAAAACATTTTCACCTATTAAAAAATTAAAATTTTTATCTGTCAAATAATTTTGACAATATTTCATTTTCATCATTTTTGCTTAATTTTATTTGTAAAATTATTTTGTTTGTTTAAATAAATTTTCGTTTTTTAATTTCTTGCATTTCTGAGTTATATTTTAGCTTCTGATGGGTTAAAGAATTAGATAGAATGTATATTCAAACTCAGTTTTATTCTTCAGAAATCTTTCATGAATCTTTGGTCACTGTTTTAACGAGTTAACTGTTGAAAAGGTATCAGAACTTTGATTACAACAGTCAACACCTTAAAACTTATATGATTCATATCATGGAGAATGATTCAGTCACAAAATTATCGAAACAGTGGCATAATTCAACTAAACGGTGAATAATAACTAATCATCACACAAGAGAATGAATAGCTTCCATAGTAAAAAAATTTTTTTTTTCAAAAAAAACGAAAAACCGAACCGTAAACCGAGGTTTTAAGGGAAAAAAAACGATACCGAAACCAAAATTTTAAAACCGCCCAACTCTAGTTTCTATCATAATTTTGTTAAATATTTCCTCAAATGTTGAAATTTTATTAAGATATTTTGTGTTTCCTTGGTCAGCGCTGTTTGGTAGTAATGGCACTATACAAAAAAAAAATAATGATAACCATATCTAGTGTACAAGGGAAACTAGAGAAACAGTTTATTGGTAAAACCAATCATTTCCAATAGTGTTAGCTACTTGACAGAAATTAAGATCCTTCTAATTGTACTTGAGAAAATTTTTCATATGAATATTTCAGACATGCTGTGAAATTAATGTGACCTAATGAAATATAACAAGTTACACATGCTAAAACATTGCCATTTACCAAAATCAAGCTGAAACACTTTTAAAAGGACTTCATGCACAAAACTGTTGAGACATTCAGCCTCCTTCCACTTAACAAAATATAGACATGGGATTGATTCCTTTACAAAAAAAACAACAAAAAAAACGAAAACAGCCTTGACAACAAAACCCTTTTAAAGTTTATCCACACGCATAGGTCATACAATATACTCATATATCTCAACTTGGAAACAAATAAAGGAATGGTGCATCTTTATGAGTAAAACAAGTGAAAGTTTTAGCATAAGTTTTATGGAAAATATCTTCAGGAATCTTGGCAGCATCTCGGGAAGGGGGGGGGGTGACATGTAAGAAAAGAAAATTATTTCCATTCAAAACAGCCAATTGCTTCATGATGTAATACTTTGTCCAGGTTGAAGAAATTAATATCTTTCTTTAAATTACAGTAAATTCCCTTTACTATTCAGCATATGACTTTTTTTAGTTTAAAAAAAGGATAAAATGTAATTCAAACTCCCTCTCGCCACAAAAATATATTTGAGCAGTTTTAGGGAGAAAGTCTTGTGAATAATAGAATATATCAAAAGTGATGAGTGAGATTTCATATTTCAAGGTCAAGTAGTAGATTGAAGATGACTAATGATCACATGATAATAATCAATGTTATGATGTAGAAAATAGCCAACATTCCCAAATGTCCAACTCAAGTATTGAAAATCATTTGTATGAGGTCAGTTTATATCCATCCGTTGATATGTAGTTTTTCCATAAATAATAATTAAAAATAACTTATAGGACTGTAAGGAGATAATCCAATAACAATTGCCATTTTATGACAGTCAGTAAAAAGTGGATACAACACACAACAGAATAGATAACATTTTGTTATTTTAATTTTGACAAGAACATCATAACTAATCATTTCTTATGTCATGAATTTTTGTAGTGTTTTGAAAAAACAAAAATGGCATTAAGGTGTAAGTTGATTGTGTACATAATAGACAGCAGGTTCGACAAATAAATAGAAAACAATTTGAAATAAATGTCTCTGAAATGATAGCGAGAATAAAATTGTTATTTCATTTAGCATATCAGGGCATCTCTTAGATTTGTCTGCTTTACGACATATCAACGCTCATGTTATTTAATGCCAAAACAACACTTTTCGTGAACAATTTATTAAGATTAATTGAACACTAGTTGCTATTTCTATCCATAGCCGAGATGAAATAATGGATTCATACCATTGCCATCCCTATAACAGGCCAGGCAATCTTGTAATTGCGGTCTTAATAGAGGCAATGTGAATTTTCTAAGATAATTGATAAAGCAGTTAAAAAGAGGGAAAATTTCCCTGGGATTAGTTGGATGTTTTTATGTGTTTTATATACCAAATAATAAGAACCCCAGTGAGCTAATGTGATAAATTTAACATTTTTTGACAAATTCCAATAAATGAAGAGACAGATAACTTTGAATAAACAAAGGCAAATGCATATTTCAATGTAAGATTTTTTTTTTTTATAGAATTTGTACTTAATCATGGCCATGATGTTCTTTCAGAATGAAATTTTCTAGGAGCAGCTAGTTTTGTCAGGTGATATTGTAGTACAGAAACTATTCTCTGCAAGTATAAAAAATTTTTAAATCTGTTTTTCTATTTTATACAAATGTCATAAACTGGCACTTTGTGATTTTTTAAAAATTATCATTTATGAGAAAACAAAATTATGCAGTTGCTCTGTCAATGTACATTTGTCGCTCGACAAAGTAATTCGCAAACTACTTGTTCATGTTCATGTTAAATTGGACAATATCTCACCCAAAACCTCACACATTCAAGAAGCAATATTTCATAAGATTCTCAGAAAAACAAACCATTTTTACTTGTTTTCATAAGTGTTAAATTAGTACAACAATTTATACACAGATACCAGTCTTATGCTATTCTGTACAAAGACTTCAGACAATGGCACCTATGGTCTTAGCATCTACAGAAATGTTCACACGCAGGCATTTCATTTTTTTTAAAGATATGCTGTCAAGAAACTTCCTTCACTTCACCAATCTCAGTAAGAAGAGTAAATACATTTTCTGATAATTAAATTATCTTTACAAATCATAACAGATTTTTAACTCACCTGAAGCAAAATTAGTTGATATTTTTAGAGTGTGCTGGCGGTCGGTTGCAATGTACATGTTACGTATACACATATGGATTTTACTCATGTGAAACTATGGAATGCCCCCTCCCCAATCCCCATAACTAAGACCAACGGGAAATATTAGCTAAAAAAAGACATTAAAAATGATAGATCCTTTGAATTAATTAAACAAGCAACACTATTACGCTTAGCTGTTAACACCCTGGGAGGTAAAGATAGAGAATTCAGAAAGATGTTGGAAAAAATATACATCTCGTTTCCCGCGAAAATAAGCTGAGGAAAAAAATGGATGTCTCGATTTCCGGCGAAAAGTAAATATATTCAGGAGACACTAACTGTTATGGGAGAATGACGACAGAGTTCAACTAAGAAGGGTCGCAGACAACAGAATTAGTCTCAGCCGACATTTTTAAGGTGAGAGATACTAGTGACAACACCACACCCACATCCGTGTTCAACAAGTCGCTTGTATAGAATGTCGGTATCTGTGTGTTGTCTTTATTATGTATGTAAACTGTGGACTATGGCTTTGCAACCGGCAACACTAGTATCGCGAAACGTCCCATAATATGAAAAAAAAAAACATGACACATGCGTTTGTGGGTACGGCAGTCAGTTGGGGGCATGAACATGGTTGCACAATAATAGCATTGGAAATGAATATACATGCATGTGTATGAAATAGATTTTTCTATCAGAAAAGGCACTTCGCTTTCAGTATAGGTTATGAGAGAATTGTCGAATTAGTCTGCAGTGAAAACATTTCCCATTCTTTCCTTTGTGGTGTCATTTTAAAGCCCACACCCATATCAGATCACAAAATTCAACTATCTAAATAAAAGGAAAGTGTGTGTTTAAAAAAAAAAAAAATGACGAAAGAATCCTAAACTGCAGTTAATATGACATTGGTTGGGACTATGCTAATAATGACACCTATGTTGGCAATATTCATGTCAATTGTGTTTATCTCGACATGAGCCATCTAATGTAATAAGGGTAACATCCACATCAATTAAAATGGACTAATATATATATATATATATATATATATATATATACTCTATCCTCACTGATGCTGATAGCTTTTTAATTTACTGAGTTCTGGGACCCACAAATTCGATTTTAATGAGTCCTTTGAAAATTTTATGAGCTCCCATCCTCCCAAAGAAATGTATGTTACGATTCTCTGAATAAGAGGAGAAAAAACGAAAATTCAAAAATTTAATAAATAAGAAAATAGTTCTCATATTTTTTTATGTTTGCTTCTATATAAATTGAATAAGAGTATAAATGTGAATTATACTCCCGGCCACAAAAGCGATCATGTGACCAGAATCCAAGAATGTACATTTCAAAGAATGATTGATCCTAAGAAGCTGCTCTTTATGTTTAGACAAGTGAGGAGTTAGAATGAGGTTTCGAACTGAGAATCCTTGTTCACAGCCAGCTGTATGTACAGACAAGAAATGTATTTACATGATCCTTGTCACAAAATTAAATTGTTCAGTTATAAAGAAAACGGTGAGTAAGTTGGGTCGACTGTCCTTATAACTAGCTTGAGATAATGGAGGGGGGGGGGATAAAAAAGAAAGAAAACGGGAGGTAAAAGCCTGATAGGTTTTCTGTGAGCATTGCAATGTGTGATGTATGTTTTTTTGTTGTTTTTTTAAGAAAAAATTGATTTGCACCCTTGGGATGCACAGGTAAGATTTCACTGGATTCTTTTATATTTTTATGCGTCTCTGATGCAGGACGCATAGCTATCAGCATCTCTGCTTCTTATGTTCTAATTGAATGACAAACCATTTATTTCACATTACATTTTAGGACATATTCATAATTTATATTAATAAAATTAATAGACAACTTCACGTGTGATTTTTTTCACGTCAACGTAGCTTTGATAATTGCAGTTATTTTTTATTTTTTTTACTATTAATTGAAATGAAAAATGCAATAGCAAACAAAATTTTTACAATCTTATTTTAAAAAAAATTAATTCCATAAAAATACACCAGAATGCATTTCGTTTTTTCTCCCCTTTGCTCGCACACATGACAGACATGTGTCCATTTTGAATTTGATATTATTCATGAGGCTGACCGAAACCATTTGTAACCAATTTATATCAATGGTGTAGTTTGACAAATATTTTGCTCTTAAATTTAATAGAGCACTCACTTAATGTTCCTTACTCATGAAACTAACTTATTTGAGATATGTGTTCTTCAATATAGACTTGAAAAAAATGGAGAGTTCTCAGGTTTGTAGATGTAGAACTAGAGATAGCAGGTTCAGTTCACAAGGGATGACGACCAAGGAAAATATGAGGACGTGATAAGGATGGATTTGTGAGAGAAGAGGATAAATGAAGACCTAGCCAGAGATAGGTTAGTTTGGAAGTCAATTTCTTAAAGCCATCCAACACCTGCCAACATGTACAACAGACGTTAAATAGAATATGATGATGACTTATAAAACCAAGATCAATTCTGAACCAAGATCGATTCTGAACCAAGTTTGATTCTGAATCAATATTGTCCCTTAATCCTTTTTTTTGTTGTTGCTCTGCTTTAATTGTTATTTAATTATAACTTAGTTTTTATGGGACAAAAATTTAAGGTCTGTATTTTGTCCAGAATATGTTTTACGTTTCATTCATGAACATGTACTAATTACATTTAATTTAAATTGTTTTTTTTTAAGTGAACCTGTACAATTAAACATTATCCAAAGGTGACAAAGAAGTGGGTTAGAATTTCATTAAATATATATATAGATATATATATATATATATATACACACACACACACAGTAAAAATAGTTTATAGTAGTAATTATCAAAGTTTTATAGGTAACCGAATTTTATGACCAGTTTTTCCTCTCAAAACTACAATTCCACACTCCTCCTCCCACAATCATGACTTAATCTATGCACTGTTAACTTAAATAGCAGAACACTTTTAATGAATCAAACAAGATATAAAACTTGATTTGTTCTATGAACAACTAGCAGGCATCCTCAGAGTTGTCTGGGAATTAATAAGGACTCGTGTGTACTCATAGTCCTGATCCACTGCATTAACATTAGTATTCTTATTTTTTTAATTTTTATAATCTAAATGAATAAATAGTAAAGTAAATTCGTATGAAGCAGAATGGTACAACTTTATTGACCGGTTTGATTCTGTTGTCGGCATTCTTGCAGGAGGGACCACGTAGTGGTTGCCAACATCCACAAGTGAAAGATGGTATTATGGAATCAACTGGATTCGAATTTGGCACACCCAGGTCGTCAGTCCGTGTCATTATCCACTTAACCACCATCAAAAGCTTTTTCATTTATCATTTCTATATTACCATTAAAACAGGTTATTGTTACTTAAATCAATAATACAACAGAGTATTTTGAAATACTGTATATATTGTAGAGACAAACGGCCCAAAGACAAGCTTGAAAGCCTAATTTGCATAATTATTTTTTAAGCAGTTCATAATAAATTAATGTTTGATAGTATTCATTTGTAATTTTATGAATATAAATACAATATTTTTGTCAATATTAACAGTAATTAAAGTAATTTCATACAAAAAGGATAAATTATTAAACTTTTAAAAAAAATATTTGCTGATTAATTTTCAGGTGAGGTAATTTAAACTAAACTAACTAGAAAGAAAGATATATGAGGCATAATCAAGAGTTCAGAAAGGATGCTTGCTTGCTTTTTTTTCCCCCCCTCTCTCTCTCTGTGTTAGCGACATCATAAGGAGAAAGGGTGTCTGACTGATTCCTCACACATGCACGCAGACACATTTTCTTCTTTCTGTTCATTTCCTGGCGGTCTTATTTAAAAGATCAAAGTTAACAAAATGCTAATATCTATTTATATGAATGATGGCAGAACTTTTTGTCTTGTGTTTACAACAGACTCCTGAATGAAATGTTTAATATTTAACATTTTGGTTTCAAGTAGCAAGTTTTGCGAAGTGATAGTGAGCTGACAAAGCCAGCTAGTTTTAAATATTTTATATAAGTTCTTTCCCTTGAAATTGAACACTATTAGAGGCTTAATGTTACGTAATGATATATATACGGTATATTTTCCTTCTCATCTCTACACATGGCTCAGTGGGTGCATCGACTAAGATGTAGGATATTAACACTCAGTGGTGACCGTAATCTGAGGTTATTTTTTTTTAAATCTTAGTGAAAATTTATTATTTTTTTAAAAGAAAACTTTGCTAAAGTTATGTTTTTATATATTAAAAAAAAAAAATGCATGATTTTTTAACTGTTGCTTATGTAAATAAAGGATCGTAGATGTTAACAATTAAATTTTTTTTTCAAAATATTTCGTATATATTACTAAAAAGGCCAGTAAATACCGTGTTAATAAAATCACTATAACTCGAAGAAAAATTAATTTTTTGAATTAGCGATATTATTATTGAATAAAGCATTGTTTAATCAATATTTTCACCAAAAAAATAATATAATTGCAAAAAATATTTCATGTGATTTTAATGATTAGAGTTTTTGGAAAAATAAAAAATGCGACAATTATATTTCTCTTTCATAGAGGAATGTGGCATCATCAGCGCAAGAAATGTTTTTTATAATCTTGAAAATAAACCAAAAATTGACAAATTTGAGATCCAGGAACTTAACGAAAAAAAGAATTTAAAAAATTGAATAATTTCTACTAACGATGAACTTTCATTAGTATGGTAGCCCCGTTCTGTAATAACCAGGTGGGATTAGCCTTCCAACAATCACTCACTTTTACAGCGCAAATTTTTTTTTTTTTTAGAGATTCAACAATTTCGTTCATTTCACAATTCATCATCAATTATTTGGAAAGATTTGTATTTGTTTTGTCTTTTTTTCATTAATAAATATTTAAGTTAAAAACAATTATTTATTAATAAATAAAGAGAATTCAAACATGACATTTTCTTTCAAAATTGAATTCTGTTTATCAATAAATAACTGTTTTAACTTTTTTTTCAATGAATAAATTGTCAGTGTAGTCATTGACTTTAATTTACTTTTTCACACTTAAAATAAAAAAATAAAAACACTTTATTTTTAAAAGAATCAATGTAATTTATCGTTACGACACGTTAAGAATAAATCGAGTAACTAAAGTTTTAAATCATGTAAAAAAATTGATAAAATTGACGCAGTTCGTAACGTAAAAAAATTTTTAACATTTAAAAAATAGTTTTATTTAAAATTCTAAGGAAAAACATTGGTAAACAGACGTCATCAATAATTTCAGAGTATTACTAAATTAAAAACTGATCCTTTTCAGTTAAAAATAATTGCGTACACTCACAAATAATCAAATAAGCATTTCCTTTTTTATTATAACAAAATAAGGGTACTTAAATTTGTTTATAACCTTAAAAAGAATAAAGAAATTAATGGATAATAATTTTTCAACTTCTATAAACTATTATTACATTTTTATATATAAAGTTAAAAATGATAAATTATGACATTTTTTGTCTTCCATATATTTTGCATAGCAATAGTCAATTTGTAAACAACGTCCTTTTCCGATGAAGTTATGGCGGATTTTACTCATTTATCACATTTGAAGGGATAATTTTGCTAATTTTTAGTCAAACGTGGGATTTATTTTTTTTTAATTCAGTGTCTTATAACTTTAATTTAATAATTATCTATAAAATAGTTCCCAAAAACTTATATTTATCTTTTAAGGGATTTTTACAAGTAATTTTTTCAAAGTTCAAAATTCATTGAATTTTTGGGGTTTTTGACCGTCGTAATTACATATTTTATTATAATTTATTTTTCACACGTAAATATGCAGTTTTTTTCGTTTAGAGATTAAGTTTAGGCTTTTATCTTTCAAACACAATCAAAGTTTACATGGAAACTAATTAAATAATTAATGATAAGCGCTTTTTAATAAGTATAGTCCGTACAAGAAGGCGCCATTTTTGCACGTACCTATATTTTACTAAATTGTTAATATGGTATTTATTTAGAGTTGACAATTTATTTGAAAGTTTAATTATTAAACTTTAACCAAGTCATGAATTCTATGACTAAAATTACCTTAAAGCTTAAAAATGACTTTAGGTGAATTAATAATCTCTACTTGGCGCGGTTTTCGGGTGTACTACTAGTCTTTTACGCATGTCTATAAAGTTTTATTACCCTGTCTTGAAAACAAATATTAACCCAACACACACCAGTTGACAGAACTTCGAGCACACAAAATGACAGACATCCCAACAGTCAACACCGGCAATTCGAGAAGTATATGGTGTGTTTATTTTTCGACTCTATCCGATGACACGGACGAAAACATTCCAGCAGAAGTACAGCAAAGTAGTGAACCAAAAGGGGAAAAAGACTTTTGGGGTTTTCTACGAAAGAACAAGAGAAATTGATACCAGCGGTAAAAAAATATCTCGGATTAAAAACGAGGTAGATCGATTTCTGTATGGAAAAGCCATCGACCCATCAGCCTGTCCTTTTGTCTGGTGGAAGAAAAATGGGAGGCTCTACCTGAATCTTTGTATTCTGGCAAGAGAACTTTTGAGTATTCCAGCTACCTCTGTAGCTAGTGAACGGATATTTAGTAAGGCTGGACTTGTCATTAGTGACCGGAGATGTAGGCTGAAACCTAACCATGCTGAGAAACTAGTTTTTCTCAATCACAACCTAAGAAAATGAGTAAAAACATTTTCACCTATTAAAAAATTAAAATTTTTATGTCAAATAATTTTGACAATATATCATTTTCATCATCATTTTTGCTTAATTTTATTTGTAAAATTATTTTATTTGTTTAAATAAATTTTCGTTTTTTAATTTCTTGCATTTCTGAGTTATATTTTAGCTTCTGATGGGTTAACAAATTAGATAGAATGTATATTCAAACTCAGTTTTATTCTTCAGAAATCTTTCATGAATCTTTGGTCACTGTTTTAACGAGTTAACTGTTGAAAAGGTATCAGAACTTTGATTACAACAGTCAACACCTTAAAACTTATATGATTCATATCATGGAGAATGATTCAGTCACAAAATTATCGAAACAGTGGCATAATTCAACTAAACGGTGAATAATAACTAATCATCACACAAGAGAATGAATAGCTTCCATAGTAAAAATTTAAAAAAAAAAAAACGAAAAACCGAACCGTAAACCGATGTTTTAAGGGAAAAAAACCGAACCGTAAACCGAGGTTTTAAGGGAAAAAAACCGAAACCGATACCGAAACCAAAATTTCAAAACCGCCCAACTCTAATATATATATATATATATATATATATATATATATATATAACATACATACATACATACACAGCATTTTATTCTTATTTTTCTAAAATAAAATCTTGTCTTTTAAATTTATGAATGTCCGTCATGAACGGTAAGCCCCACAATATTATTCTAAAAAAATGTTTTTTTGATTTTGATAGAGTGCTTCGTTTTGCATCCCAAACAAAGTGTCTGTTAATATTTACTATTTGTCTGCTATTAATTTACTACATAATACAAAACGTTACGCACACATTTAATGGACGCTCCCCCTAATTCCACTGATTATTGAGAATATCGGATTACATTATTTCTACCTATTACGTATACATTTATACTCATTCCGGTTCTTAGAGAATGCAATTAACGAACATAGTTCCTTGCAGTATATCATCATTCAACATGGCGGCTACAATTTCTTCAGCGACTCGACTTTCGAATTAAGTAAATATATGCCAAGATACTCGACATACCCATAAAGTTGATATTTTCTAAATTCTACACTTTTTGCACGCATACTATCCAAAAATTGGAAAAAACATTGATTTCTTCATATAGAAATGACCCAAAACGTGTGACTGGTAGCCCTACATTTGGTCGCCTTCTGGTGGATCGCAACATAAAATACATGCCAGCTTACAGGCTTCGTTTAAGTGACCTATTTTTCAATAGATTTTCTACTCGCTTTTGTGCCCAAATGGTTACGAACGTAGACCCAAGACTTTTTTTTTTTACATTGTTAAACTTTTACCAATGCGGGAGGGGGGCAGGGACTATGGGCCGTTTTTTTTTTCTAATTTAACGTTATCATATCGTAATTTTAGAAGAAATTAATGTAATATGTAGTACTTTAACTATTATGAATATCATCATTTCTATATGAACACACGTGGTTTATTAGTGTTCTGCAGGCCACCTTAATTATATTTGTGTGTTTCAGTAGTGTTTATTTTTTCTTTTTCTTTCCTCACAAAACAAAAGGGAATTTCTATCCAAAGATTACGGGGGGGGGGGGGGGGTTAGTTTTAATAGGGCTCTGTAGGCCTCTTTAATTTTAAAAGTGCCCATTATCATAGATAGAACAGATGTTTAATCAAACAGAAAAATTCTGGGGAAATACCAGTACCATCAGATGGGCAGGAAGACTCCTACAACCGCATCTCCTTCATTCCTTCCTTCTATCCCCCTTCAACAATTCTAAACTGAACATTACAATTGTTCGATGTGATCTATTTGCGTTCTGTTGGATGTTGACAAATTTTAATTCATTCTTTTATATTTCTCTCGCGCAACGCCGGGCGACCCGTCCCACTAGTATTCATTTAAAATAACGTATTAATTGGTGAAGGTAAAAGGAAAAAATAAGAAAATGTCTCAAAATGGAAAGTTTAATAAAGAAAAAAATATTTTTATGAATATTAGTGTGAACACTGACGAAGCATACTTTTCCTTTTATCATTTTTGACGGAGGATGTATACTCATAATATATTATGTGTATATATATATATATATATATATATATATATATATATATATATATATATACACACACACACACAAATTGAATGACATAATAAAATGAGAAATTAATCAGATTTTATTAAACAAAAACAAGGAGTGATATTGCGTCCTTGTTTTTGAACTTTAATAAAATTTGATTAATTTCTCATTTTATTATGTCATTCAATTAATATTATCGCTCTATACACTATATTGAGCTTTGTTTTTATCCTGATAGTCTACATTTATATCTTTAAAGTATTATCTTACTCTCTCTCTCATATATATATATATATATATATATATTTATTTTAACAGTGCTTAATATGTGAGTAGAGCTTAATAGAACAATTAGCCTGATGATTTACCCCAGGAATGAAACAAAAGTTTATGTGTAGCTTACTTGTCATTTCCAAAATTTCCAACTAATATGTGTGTGTGAGAGTAAGGATTTCAAATTGGTGGCAAAAACGCTGAATATTAAAAAACATTAGAAAAAATCTCCCATAGAAATAGAGTGAAGCCAGAGGGGAGGGTGTTGTCCGACTTCTCTTCCCTTTTTCGTTGGCAGTTTTGTACTACACACATACAAATACACGTTGCTTCTTATTATAAAGTAGAGGATATTAAACTCCAGAGAATTACTTGTAAAATGTTATTCTATTTTTGAACCACAATGAAAAAAATTGTAATGCAAGTGCATCTTTTCAAAAGACTTATTTTCATCTGATTTACTCGGGCTCTCTAGTCACTAATTTGGTCCCTGGTGAACTATCAAATGAATTTGGAAATAAATGAATACCATCATTGGATTCTCGTAAAATGTTTTTAAGATCGTTGTCAGTTTCCGTTTTTACTCGTTCGACCATTACGCAATCAGCCAATGAGAGAGCTCTATTTAGATTTTCTATATAACGCTATTTGCTTTCAATTTCTGACTGACACACAGACAGTAAATGAGTTTTTGAAATAAGATCACAAAGCAGGGCTGTGAAGTCTGTGTGAAAATATGAAATGCCCCTACCCCCACAACTAGGACCATCGGGAGAGATTCGCTAGAAAAGGAATGGCAATAAAAAGGCATAAAGAAAGAACATTGAAAACATGGATCTACTGAACTCTGCAGACCAGCGACACCACTACAATTAGCAGTTAACAGCATTGGGAGGAGGGGGTAGAGAATTCGGAAAGATGTTAAAAAAACAGACGTCTTTAGTTTCTAGCAAAAGTAAACTGAGGAAAAAACGGATGCCTGATTTCCGACGAAAAGTAAATACATTCTGGAAACCGTGGCTGTTAGGGGAGAACAATAATGGCGAGGGACAGAGAAGACTGTTACTGGAGCCGACAAGATCGGACAACGATCTACATCGCGAATCATGGCGGCCCATGCACAGTGGTCCTAAGCATGATCGCATGAGATAACTAACAAATCAAGATTCCATCATCAAAGACCGACCACCTGTTGGTCTTTGTTAATGAATAAATGCGAAAGTTGTGCCCATTTTACGTACTAAAGTTGAAGTCAAAATACCCTATTTCAAGTTAATTCAACTTTACACAATAGAAACACCCGTTTTCATATACTGCTTATGTATATGCGATTAACTAATTTGCATATTGCTTTACAAAAGGACATTTCATTAATTAACTATTCTTTGTTATTGATTTTTTAATTTGATGATTGTTTTCATTTCAATACAACAAACAGTTCAGTTTAGGAATAATGTTTTGTTTCATGTTTAAAACAAAGTTATGAATGAAATGTTTAAAATTTGTTTCAAGTATTTCAAGTAGTGAACTTGGCAAAGCAAGCTAGTTCTTGGATATGAACCAGTTATAATGCTATAGGCCTACTTAAGTTAGGAGTGTATGTATATTTTTATCAGATTTGTAGATCATAATAACTTAATTACATAAAGAGGAGTCAAACATTTTGTGTTCAGACTCCACAGTTCTGTAACATAGTAACAGGAAATGCAATAAAAGGTTCTTTATGAGATGTTTTGTCTTTGGTAGAGTTCTTTCTTAAAACATTGATTTTACAATCAGAAGCACCTGCCAACGTAGGCTAATCTTGAGAAATTACTCTTTACATCTCTATATCATCATATTCAGTTTAACGTCAGTTTTACATGTTAGCATGTGTTTGACGGCTTTTAGAACATGACTTTCAAACTAACCTATTTCTAATCAGGTCTTTATCCCGCTTTTTCTCAAGTTCATCCTTATCACCTTCTCCCATGTTGTTCTTAGCCTTCCCCTGTGAACTAAACCTGCTACCTCAACTGTTCTACATCCAATTCAAATCGCTCTCATCAATTCTTTCAACATGGCCATACCATCGAAGTGTCCTGTTCTGCACACATCTCCCTATACTGTCCTGATTTAATCTTCCTCTGAGGTCATCAGATATGTTCTTTTAATTATTTATTATTGTTATATATCTATATCTATTTATGATGAGTTATGGAATTAATAATCCAACGTAATGAAAAATGAAAACGGAAAATTGTTTATATTAACAATTTTCCATTTTTGAGAGGATTGATAATTTAAATTATTTGGGACTACTATTCTCATCTTGGTTTATTGACCTTTCATCTTTATTGTTCAAAGATTTTCGAGATGACTGATGTGAAAAAAAAACACAAAAAAGCAGCAGTTAAACATTGATGAACATATAAACAATTTTTGGTTTTCCTTTTTTCATATTTAGTTAAAGTTAGATATGTGTAGATGCTTATATATTTCTAAATATAGGATTCACTCCTAAACTAACCGAGGATTATAAATTTTGGAACATAGCTGCTAGGCATATAAAGGTGGGTAATGTGGACTATATTAAGTTTAATTTAGTTTGATGCAAAGAGGGAGTGACAATTCAGATATCTCTAATTTTTGTGAAATTTTAACAATCGGTATTAGACATCAATATTCCTCAAATTTGTTTCTTTGGAGTATTTTATAGGGGTTTATGGAAATAATATGGGCACAATCTCCCATTTGAAAATTCATATATTTCAGATTTGCATTAAATTTTATCCATAGTCACCAATTAAGATTCCCTGAATTTAAATTTCTTAAGGTCCCTTAAATTTTTAGACATTTTCTAGAAACAAAATCGTGTAATGAAATAAGGATTCTAGACATAAGTGGTACAAAACTGTTCTGTTCAGAGATTAATTTTACCCGTCCTGGGGTAGGTATTCTTCTAGTAATATATATATATATATATATATATATATATATATATATATTATGAGATATACAAACTTGAAATTTGGTAGGCTACTCTTGGCCTTTTGGCTAAGATCAAAGTGTAGTATCTGTTCCGATGGATACTGCACCCCATAGATTGGTATTGTCTTGGCCTTCGGGGCTTTATTTATGTCGGTCTATGGGTCTGTCCTGTGCAGTTCTAGGAGGTCCACCCTCCCAGGCTTCACCTCCCCTCTTTGGGGAGGAGTAAGTTTATTGCTTACTGCCTGAGGCGCCCCTACCGGGGAATGCCGACAGGGCTGCCCAGGCAATTTTTAAACCCCACTTTCCCGACCCGACCTTGGGTCACATCTTACTTGTGGGAGTAAGATAAAAACTGGCCTTGTGCGTAACTCCTGGAGAGGAGTAAATCAATACTCTACTTATGAAGATTGTCCCCTTCATTTTTCATTCTTTTCTTTTAAAATGTCACCAAGAGAACATGAACCCACTAAAAATATGTTTGCTTCTAAATTTCATGGGATTTAAAGCGTAGATGATGCAAAATTTGCTTGTACAATTGATCTTTGTTAACTATTGTTCAGATTCGAGAGGCAATGCAGAAGCAGAGGCATTTAAGATTTATAATTCTTTCTTGGCATAAATCGGTAAGTGATTCAATATCCTTATATAGTATTGATTTAGAAATGTTTGAAGAATAAAGAAATTTGCCAAGTAATTTCACATTTCTCTCATCCTTATTTACGAATTAATAAAAACACAAGTTGTTTATCTACAGTTAGAAGAGGATAAGCAATATTTTGGAATTTTTGAGAGGAGGATTGATACTTTAAATTATTCAGGAATACTATCCTCATCTTGATTGTTATATTTAAAACGTTTCAGCTGATGTAACCTCTGACCTTCACGTGCATCTTTTCAAACTCAGGAACCTATATGGACACGTGGTGTAACTGGTAATAGCGTTGGTTAACAATTAGTTGGTATTTTATCAGATTAGAACCCAAGCTAACTTTGACCCCAACCCTGAATGTCAAAGTTAGCTTGTGTCCTAATCTGATAAAGTACCAATTAGTTTTAAGCGAGTTTTCTGAAGGTTCAATCCGTAGTACAAGCAATAACTAACAATAACATAAAATTAACATCTTTCAGAATTTTTTAGATGAGGATTGATAATTTGCATTATTCGGACTACTGTTCTCATCTTGGATGCTATTCTCATAACCTGTGGTGTAATGGATAAAGTGCTAAGTAATAATTAGTTCTAAGTGACAGTCTTCTGGAGGTTGAAGGTTCAATCCTCAGTGCGGGCTATAATAATACAATTATGAATTACTCATGACTTCTAGTCAGTCATGGCTGAGAAAGTTACTCCAGTGGTTAAATAATGGGTTCCGTTTAAAAGTCCGTACAGATTCCTGAGTTCGACAAGATACATGTGAAGAAAGTCGGAGGCTACATCGGTCGAAACGTTGTGAGAATAATATCCAAGATGAGAACAGTAGTCCAAATAATCCATAAAATTAACACAGTCTATGTTTCACTTGCATATACAGCAATAAGAACAATCAATGCATTAAAGTCTTAACTCCAGGTGTGGATATGTCCTTCCTGTTCGATATCATTTCTTTTAGACGTCAAAATACATTATTCCTATTGAGAACAATCTACTCTGTGGATTAAATAAAGGGGTCAGTTCAAATTTCCCTCCAGGTTTCCAAGTTAGACTATGAGATTCCCAAGTTCGAAAAGATGCACCTGAAGAAAATCAGAGGTTACATTGGCTGAAACATTGTGAATATAACAACCAAGATGAGAATAGTGATCGGAATAATCCAAATAATACAGGATGAGTAATGCTTTACATAGAAAATTTGTGGGAACCAATCGTAGAATTACGGATGAAATAAAATCTGAAACTATCTTTCTTTTTTTCCCATATAATTTTAAATGATAAATTAATTTTACTTTTTTCAATTTAATTTGTTTATTCAAATGTCTGCATTATTGTTAAAAAAAATTAACTTTTAAAAGGAATAAACGTACAAACATTTTAAAAGATTTTTTAACAAATATTTGTTCTTATCCCTCATTTTAATTAGCGAACAAAAAAAAAACATGGAATATTTTTTGTGTTTCTGGGCTCAGTACTTCCAGGATCCTCACTTGACATTAGCAGAAAAATAGGAATAGCAACTTCTGCATTTGAAAATCTAAAAGAAAAGATATGTAGCAGGAGGGCAAATCAACGCCTCCTAAGTTTTACAATGCGTTGATAGTTCCTATTGCTGTATATGCAAGTGAAACATGGACTATACTGGCAGATTGTGAGAGGATGCTCAATGTCTTTGAAATGACATGTTTAAGAACTATACTTGGAGTAACTTTGTGAGATAGACTAAGAAATGCAGATCCATTAACAACGTTATTCAGAAAAAAAAGATGAATGTGGTTTGGACGTTTCCCAGCTACCAGAGTCCAGTTATGTAAAAAAAATCATATCAAGAAGATTTAATTCAAGAAAAATCAAGAGGACGATCACCAAAGAGATGAGCTAACCCGACAAGGGTTGAGACTGGCATATCGCTCCTTACTGCTGAAACACTGGCCGAAGACCATGATAAGTGGCAGAATTTTATTTTTAAGTATGTGATGAAGCTGTCGAATATGCATTCTAAAGATTCCACAAAAGCATCCAATTGAAATCGTTATAAACTAAGAAATTAGTTACATTAGAAAAATAAGGAAAAGACAATGATCAAAAGAAAATAACTGGTTTCACATTGAAAAAAAGCTGATGCATTACTGTGTATGCAGACAAACAGAATCCATTACTTCTAATGTTGACAGGTCAACTTTGAACAGGTAAGAATCCCCCCCTTCTTTATATAAGTACTTTACTGATATAATAATCACAAATATGATAGTGTGTGTGCATATAAGGGGTGTACAGATTCACTGATGCATGTTAAGTTTTTAGTTTGCCGATTGCGATATATTTTAGTCAGCAATACTAACAATTTAAAAAAGATTTCTCATGTAAAAACAAACATTTTCATAAAGTAACACCGACAGTTTTGAAATTTTAGTAACAATTTTGCTGAATAAACATGGAAAACTCACCAATAAAACAGTAAACACACTTATTATAATTAATAACTTTTGAAAAGTAATTTTTTTTATTCCAGAAAGAATTTACTTACTGCATCGTGATATATACATTACATTGTTACAGCCCTAATATATATACACTAGCGGAACCCCGTGGAAATTATACGGTGCTTTCTACATCAATACATGTAGTAATTTACTGTTAGTAATATTCCTTTTGAATAATGTCTGTCCGGATCAATACTATTAAGAAAAAAAATGACTTCTTCCATAAAAATTGTCATTATCAACTAAATATTCTTTAAATAAATAAAACAAATGTTTATTTGAAATTGTAGCAATTTAATTCTTTTTAAAACAATATTCTGTCTTACCGTAAAAATAATTGTCAGCTAAATATTCTTCAAATCAATAAAACGAATGCCACTTTTTGAAATGTATTTATTTAAAATTGTACCGTTTTAGTTGATGGGACAACAATCTGATTTTAGAATTCATTTTAAAATGGTATAGTTGGAATTTTCTTACCTTAGCAACAGATTAATCGCCAATTATTATCTTTGCTGCTAAAACGATCTCATTTTAAAAGTTGTGTGAGAAAGGTAATAATGTACGCATGAACATGAAGTGACTTAGCATATTATATATATATATATATATATATATATATGGTGTTTTGTCTTCATTATAATAATGCGCTTTATTTTGTAAAAGCACTTTACTACCATCAATACTAATAATAACACAAAAATAAAAAAAAATATGATAGCACCAACATTGATTGGTACAACAAATAATTGTGAAGGGTCTGAGAGGATGGAAAGACAGAAGAGATAGCACTGGAATTCTGAGGAGGTTTATTGTCATTCAAATTCCAGAAAAAGACAACATCCATTATCAATGAGAACTCAATGGTAAACAGCTATTGTAAGAACACAAAGTAATTTGCAATGGTGATCGAAAGAAACTGAGAGTAACGGAAATCTGAGGAGATTCATCATTCTGATTTCAGGGAACACCAACCGTTTTTGCTAGTGAACAATTGGTATGACTTGTGAAAACTCCTAGCGAATAAGAAATAATAATTCCAGTCCTCTTACTCCGCACACCCGGTATTGTTTCTGTTGCAGGAGCCAATGAATGGCAATTGATCTTACAACTTTTTGGACACAAAGACTATATATACCAACAAAGGATGACAAACATGAGAATTGAATATAAAAATAGCCAAATTTTACTGGTCCAGAAGATACAATGATGAACAGTTAGGTTCAGTTGCCAGCATTTCAAGAACATGTTGAGTACCTGGTTGCCTTGCCACTTTCAACAATGATTGAAATGTCGCACTGCAGTCAAAAAACAGCTTGACAGATCTGGACACTTCTCCAATTATATATATTGACATCAGACTCAAGTTTAAGGACAACTTGGTGGACTGAAAGAAATTATTCTGAAAAGGACAGTTTGTTCTGAAAGGGAAAGACAGATCGCAAGAGTGGTTAGGAAAATGGGACATCGTTTAATGTGCTTGGTTCAGGGCTGGTTGAGTGTGATGACCAAGATGTGGCTGCGGAGTTAAATGGCGTCTGGGCTAGTCGAGTCAACAACTGGACAAGTGGAATAAGTAAACAGCCAGACGAATTCACCAGTAGTTATGACGGTAGCAGCTGATCATGTGATCTGGTTAGTTAGCCAAACTGCAACAAGTGTCCTGTTGTCAAACAGAAAAATAAATCAGGCTAGTAATTAAATACAGTTCTGGGGTGGGGATCATATATGCGCCGATATCTGAAATGCGATTGACAGAGTTTCTGGGAGCAGGAACAAATACTACGTTTTGATCTTGACAATCAGTTTAAATAGCTAGTCTGATGTGATTATCTGTTCGCTCTGTTAAATTTTGTTTAACAATGATGAACATCTAATCCTGTTCCACCTGGAAGGAAAAGCGGCGCAAACTAACAGCATCCAGTTTGTTACCAAGGGAGTGGCGGCTGTAAAATCGCCTACAGCACTTCCAGTCATTTTGGATTCTTATGGCACTGGACTGGAAAATGAACTGTGCAGCAGAAGGTGCACTTGCAGTTTGCACGACCATTGCTTCACTTAAGTACCATTTTACAGGGTATCCATTGTCTCTAGAGACAAAAGAAAGCTAGTCACTCAATAATAAGAATGAAGTTTACAACAGCATTAAAATGTACATTAAACATCCAAGATGATGCATGTATGGAGCAGAAGAAAGATTGGTTCCTTTTTTTCCAAAATAAAACCTTTATACATCAAAAAGGCAACTATTTTAAATATCTGAGGAAACAATCTCAGATTAAAAATTTACTTTTTTGTCTAACTATATCATAATACGTTTCATGTTCCTACATACGTTATCACTTTTCACACACATTTAAAAAAAATGAGCTGATGTCGCTAAGGTAAGCAATTCCGACTATCTATTCTAGAATTAATTGTTCCAAGACCAAAGTATGTCATCCCGTCGAATAAAACAGTACAATTTTAAATAAATACATTTCAAAAAGTGATATTCGTTTTATCGATTTGAAGAATATTTAGCTGACAATTATTTTTACAATAAGAAGGCACAAAATATTGTTTTGCTTTTAAATAAATAAATGAAGAGACATATTCGTGTTATTTATTAAAGAATAAGCTGGAAATGACAATTATTTTTATGGAAGTTGAAATCATTTTTGAATAATATTGACCCTTACAGGCATTTATTATTTCAAAAGGAATATTATTATTAACAGTAAATGATACAGATTGATGTAGAAAGCACTGGTTCTGCTAGTAAAAATAATAGTACATAATACAAAAGACAAATTTATTTGTTTGGGAGCCCTCTCCCCTCTCCTATGAGTCATTCATAATTTGTATGAGTTGACATAACCAATCTATCGCATGAGAATCCCTAAGATTCCAAGAAAAATTTGTAAGCATAAATAAATTCAAGTCTAATTTAACAATAGATACTAATATCACAAAAACACAATCTATAACAATGTAGTTCACGAAATAAACCACATAATGTATATAATTTATAATCTACATATGTTGCGAAACAGGCATTTAAAATGTAACGTTATATTTTTTGTTACCTTATTTTATCCATTTAACTATGAGGCTAACTAGCTAGGCAGATCAGAGAACGAAACAATCCCCAGTAGGGCACCACAAGTGTTCAGTGACCCCCACCCAGGAAAATCTGCCCCTGCATATTAGTTTGTGCAATTAGTTTATATCTAACTTCAATCTGAGATCCAATCTCTGGTTCCTTCTTGTAAGATACATTCACAGCAAGAACTCTTCTTCAAACCACAACTACAAAGAACTTTCTTTGTGCCTAATATCAAATGAAATTTACATGAACAGAGTTACTTTCTAAGAAAATACATTACCACAGGACTGCTTCCCTGCAGGTTACAACACGGTCGTCTTCAAATCCAATGTGAACAAATACTTGTCATAAACCGTTCTAAAAAGCAATCAAATATTGTTCATCCCATTCATCATTTTTAATTCTCTCATAGTACTCATTCAACTGACCATCTATCCATCGCATTAACCCTTATCCTCGAGTGGCTTTTAACCTTGGTAAGTGGTGACTCATTAGTAAATAAAGGTCCTGGACAGAACCGGAAGGTACTGAGATAAATAAAATTAAAAGTGGGTTCTTTGATATAACATTTATCTTAGTCCCTTTTGATTCGTTCCGATACCTTACTTCCTGAAAAAACAAGATGTTTGACCCCTCATTACTTTACTAACAACCAATAATAACGGTAACATGCTTACAACTTTTTAAAATATTAAAAATATTTTAATACAAATAGGTCACAAATGAGTAGATAAAGCAAACAAATTGTATTTCCTTTAAAATAATGTATGTCGCCAATAGTAAATTTTATCCTTAAATGTATGATAAGAACTGAATAGATGTTCTACGGTTTTTGTAATGCTATTTTATGTAGCTGTGAGTAACTGTCTCTCTTTACTTGCTTCTCCACAAGGGCAAAGTTAGACACAAGGTCGGTTTTTAATGTAGGGGAAATCAAGCTCCCAAAAGGGGCATTCTGGATTGGAACAAAAGATAAAAATTTCCTCAGTGTAGAAGAAATTCCCTTTCATTGACAGAAATGTTGCAGTGTAATATCAGAACTTATCAGAACAGATATTACACTTGACAATATTTATTTGCTATAAAACAAATTAGACACAAGGCAATCAAAATTGTGGGGAAAATGGGTGTCGTTGGTCATCCTTAGTCTATCTAGTGTCTACCCTAATCTTACGTTCTTGGCCTTTTCCCATAAACTGGTATTGTCTTGGCCTTCGGGGCTTGATTTACGTCGGTCTATGGGTCGGTCCTGTGCAGTTCTAGGAGGTCCACCCTCCCAGGCTTCGTCTCCCTTCTTTGGGGAGAAGTAAGTTTATTGCTTACTGCCTGAGGCGCCCCTACCGGGGAATGCCGATGGGGCTGCCCAGGCAATTTTTAATGGCCAGAGTGCTCACTTTCTCGGGCGCTGGCTTTTCAAACCCCACTTTCCCGATCCGACCTTGGGTCACATCTTACTTGTGGGAGTAAGATAAAACTGGCCTTGTGCCTAACCTCCTGGAGAGGAGGTAAATGAATACTCTTAGCTAGAATCATTGCAGTCATCACAATACCACATTTACTCTAGGGGCCAGCCTACATAAAATATCCTCAAACGTTCCTCCTAGCCAGGGAAGCTGTGAGTAACTGTCAATTTAATATTTACATCATGTAATAATTAAATTGAAAATAAAATACAATTTTCGATTTCATTTTTGTCCGGTCAAGAAAAGGAAGTAAAAAAAAAAGACTTCTTACAAGAAAGGTAGACATTGAAATGTAGAAATGTGGGCGAGTCAATCTAAGAAGAATGACATAAACATTTTATTATTTTAATATCATTCATTCATGTGGCAAAGTGAAACCTGTCAATGCAAAATGGTTACGGGCGTTCTGCTGACCAGTTCGTCCCCGAGTTCGAAGTTATTACTGCATGTGACCTTGGACGTAGTTGGCAGATACATGGGGATATAAATGATGGTCAAGCAGAGTCAGAAACTATCAAATTGTAATTATTTATTTTTTATTTCGAAAATGTGCGTCACAAGAAAAAAGAAAGATGGGGAAGGGGTGATTACTACATGGACCGAGTATAACCAGCGAAACGAATTGATTGAAAGGTTTTTGTTTTTAATACAAGTAATTGAGAAGAATAAAACAAATGTAACATGTTCTTCTAAAATGATGAATTTCTTCCAATTTAATAAATAAAAAATATCCCCATGAAAAAAATAGTATGTATATTTTATGAATTTATTATCTTAAATATTTCGGACGGTCTCCCGGCTTTTATCTTTCCCTCAGCCTGATGATTTCCTTCGGGAATGAAACATGGGCGTGTCTGTGTAGCTTATTGCCATGTATATATTTTCATAATACTAAGCTCTACTCACGTATTGAGCACTGTTGAAGTAAATACTGAAAATATATACATAATATATCATATGCGTATATATGTATATATATATATATATATATATATATATATATATATATATGCAAGAAGAATAAATCGCTCAAAATCGGGACAGAACCGAACTGAGACACTCCCCCCAAAAATGCATTCTGGATTGGAATAAAAATTAAAATTGCCTCAATTTAGAAGGAACTCTCCTTCACTGACCGAGGACAGAAAGATGAAGTGTCAGGGCTTGATATCCTATTGCATAGAGCTATATCAATGCTAATAATATATGTATCAATGACACGTTATTCTTCTCTTAATACGCACCTGCCTCTAATTAACTGGCAAGGTTGTAAGGGCAGTAACAGCAGAAATCTTAGAACACTTTTCTCTCGAATCGAAAAGAACTAGATTAGTTATTCAATCTTTCTTTTCACCATTGATTTTATATTTGACGTTTTATTATATAAAAAAAGTGTAGCATTTAATGAAGATATGTTTTTAATACTATCAAGATTCAAAACCATAAAAATTAAAGAAATGCCAATAATTGGCCATGTCGTAGAAGGTGTGTCTTTAATAAAAATCCAGTCAGACTAGATTTTGCTTAACAATTATAAGAATTTAACTAAAAAGAAATGACTTACAACAGTATTTAGTTGGCAGCATCTTTAGTTTAATGTCTAAAATATAACTTATGTTAAATTAGAAAAAAACTGCGTGTCAAATATTCACATTACTATTTTGAAACTAGTCTATAGTGGATAAGGATTAGAACGATGTTTAAAAAAAAAAAAAGGACACGTCTCATTTATTTGTTCATCTTAACCAAAATAATTGTTGTCATTCAACATAATTTTATTTTATTCAAAAATCACTCATTTGACATATCAGTTATACACGACGATGATGAGTCATTATTATTAATAATAATATATTATTATCAGTATTAGTAATATTGTTTATAATATTAGTATTAAAATTATTATTAATACGGTAGTAAAAAGAAAGGACGACGCCGCCGTGTGGGTGGGACTCAGAAGAATCGGGGTTTGTTTTTTACCCACTCACATATTATAATATCGTCGTTTTTGCTTTCTTTTTCCGCAAAAAAGAATTCATTATTCAAATTCATCCACAAATAAAAACAGTTTTCGTGTTTAATTTTTCAGTTTCAAAAGAAAGCTAAATTTAAATCTGATGCCATGTTTTTTTTTTATTAAATTAAACAAAAAACAGCCCCCAAGTGTTTTTTTAATTTCTGTTTAAAAAAATAGTGCGTTTAATGTGATACCCCGCATTCACACAGAATGTTCTGGTTTTCAAGATAAAATAAAATATTTAAAAAAAAACAAAAAAACAATTGAAGCGTTGGGATGCAATACATCGATAAGAATTATGTCACTACACTCCATCCGTAGAGTATGGGGAAAAAAGCAAGAATCTTTTTCTTTCTTTTTTTCTGACCCTTGTTGTAAGAACATGTCGTTAGTGGTTTCTAATCAACGAGATTATTGCTAAAATATTTAAAGCTGATAATCCAAAAGAGACGGAAGATAGTCACGCAATATTTATATAATACATATTTTAGTTCATCCAGAGGAAGCTGTTTCGCAGTATCACAGCTCTTCACACAAAATTAATATATACATAATATTTCAAAAGGACCTATCTTAATATTTAACTATTATTGTTATAGGCTCTATCTAAAGGATATCGAGCCCTTTGTGTGTCCAAGATCTAGTGTCTTGGATCTGTTCCAATACGGAGAAATTGATTTTTCATATATATATATATGTATATATATTAGTATGATTATACGCGTTAGAAGAAAAGGGTAAAGTCGGGATGAAACAAGTAGTCGTTAAAATCGATCAACTGCATTTCTGGTTGGTATAAAAACGAGCCAGCAATAAATGATGTCGGCTCAGGTAAACGAATTATGAAGGAAACAAGATTCAATAAATGGGGGATCAATTTACAAAGACATGTTGATTGTATTCTGATCCCCCATTTTAAAACGAATTCAAATGTCAAAAAGATCCACCCATTCTGATGAGGTTGGAGAAAAGAACCTGCAAAGCTTAGAATATTTCTCTCATGGTCGTCATAACGAAACAAAAACATAAAACTGATTGTCATTCGTTTGCTTTTTATAGCGGACATTTTAATTTTAATTTATCGTCTTAATAATTTTTAAAGCATTTTCTCTTTTTTAGATTTAATGTAGTATAGTCCGAGGTCCCTTATATAAATAATTTTTTTTTCACATTTATTTTTCCTTTCTTTAGGGTGTTATTTTTGTTTTAGCACTTTTCAAGGTTGAATTTTTTTTTTAATATATAGAAATCAATGTTTTCTGTTGAGAAAAGAGTGTTGTAATTGGGAGAAGGGAGAAATTCGAAGATGGAATGAATGAGATAAATTACGTCATTGCTTTCATCTTCCCACCACCAAAAAAAAAAAAAAAAAATTTAAAGAAAAAACGCCCCCACCCCCTCTCCCCCAAGGGACGCGGAAGAGGCTGACAAGAAAATGTAAGAAATGCTAAGATAGTAGAGATGGACATTGTTATACATTAAAGAAATCAAACGAACGTAGTTTAAAAACGAAAAAGAGGAGGCGTCAAAGGAGAAGAGAAGGAAAAGCGTAGGAAGAGATGGGGCTGAGGGTTATGGCCGCAATAATTATTTTAGGGGCGTTTTTTTAAGAAAAGGAAACGTTTATGGATTTTTTAAGAGGATGTCTGCGAAAATGGGGAGCATGTTTGCTGGGGGAGCAAAGAATGTGGGCGGTTGGTGAGGAAGATGCTGAAGGCGGTTGGTGAGGAAGATGCTGAAGGCGGTTGGTGGGGAGAAGACGGTTATTCGGAAAGAGAGAGAGAGACGTTGGCGTTAGAAAAGACCCCCACCCCATTCTGTAAGCAAATGTACGAATAAAAAACAGGAAGGACACTTTACGGGACAAAAAGGTGACCAAACATTAAAAAAAAGTAATGTAGGGTCAGATTGGCGTGTGTGTGTGTGTAAGTTTTGAAATGTATGAACCCCTTTACGGGGGGAGGGAGTAATTTAGGAAATATTTATTTGTAAGAGTGTGTGGGAGATTCATCGGGAGAGTAAATGAAATGTTGTAAGAGTGGGTTGAAAATGAGGAAGAGAATGAAACGAGACCGGGGAAAGAGAAAGATGAATGCAGAGGAAAAGAAAGGGGAAAGAATAAATAGAAGAAAAAAGAGAAAGACCAGAGGGGGGGGTGAAGAAATACAAGAGGGGAAAAGATGAGAGAGAGACGGAGGGATGAGAGAGAGAGAAGGAATAGATGAGAGAGAGAGAGAAGGAATAGATGAGAGAGAGAGAGAAGGAATAGATGAGAGAGAGAGAGAAGGAATAGATGAGAGAGAGAGAGAAGGAATAGATGAGAGAGAGAGAGAAGGAATAGATGAGAGAGAGAGAGAAGGAATAGATGAGAGAGAGAAGGAAAAGATGAGTGAGGGAAAAGATGAGAGAGGGAAAAGATGAGAGAGGGAATAGATGAGAGAGGGAATAGATGAGAGAGGGAAAAGATGAGGGAGAGAGGGAAAAGATGAGGGAGAGAGGGAAAAGATGAGGGAGAGAGAGGGAAAAGATGAGGGAGAGAGAGGGAAAAGATGAGGGAGAGAGAGGGAAAAGATGAGGGAGAGAGAGGGAAAAGATGAGAGAGGGAAAAGATGAGAGAGGGAATAGATGAGAGAGGGAATAGATGAGAGAGGGAAAAGATGAGGGAGAGAGGGAAAAGATGAGGGAGAGAGGGAAAAGATGAGGGAGAGAGAGGGAAAAGATGAGGGAGAGAGAGGGAAAAGATGAGGGAGAGAGAGGGAAAAGATGAGGGAGAGAGAGGGAAAAGATGAGAGAGAGAGAGGGAAAAGATGAGAGAGAGAGAGGGAAAAGATGAGAGAGAGAGAGAGGGAAAAGATGAGAGAGAGAGAGGGAAAAGATGAGAGAGAGAGGGAAAAGATGAGAGAGAGAGAGGGAAAAGATGAGAGAGGGGAAAAGAGGAGGAAACCGGAAAGGAAAGAAAAAGAGTAAAGGAGAGTGAGGGGTTGAAGAGAAAGAAAAGAGCGAATAATAATTAAAAAATAAAAGGGAATGATATTCGTCTTCGTCCAAGATCCGACATAAAAAACAGCGAATCCGACATTGCTTGTTTAACCTTTAAAACGAGTTCTCATATTTTTGTCAAATGCATAAAATAACAAAAGGACACTAACGTTAAAGGGCTTTCATTTGTTTTATTTTATAATTAAATTAAGACGTTATTTGAATTTACATTCATCGCGTGGACATACACACACAGCACACATTCCTTGACATATGTAAAGTAAAAGTACCAAATCGGTTCGTTTTACTGTAAGCTTTTCGTTGAGTTAAGTTTGTTAGGAATCAGACCTTTTTTTCTTTTCATTTTTAAAGCAATAAACTTTCATATATTATTACCGAAAGTAGCCACACCCCAAAACATGCCTTAAAAAATATAAATAGTAACACAACATTGGTAGATATATACACACGAAACGAAAGGGGGGCCCGGGAAATAAGAATGGCTTTTGAATTATGTAAGTAAAACATGCTGTAAACAAAAAATATAGCTAAAGTGAAGTGTTGTATATTGTTATTATGATGATGATGATTATTCGGTGTGGTGGTAGATAATTAATACTTACAATCGAGATGTTTCTTTTTGGGTCCCATTATTTCCTCGGTGGTGGCTTTACACACCGATTTGGCGAGTCCCTGGCCAGAGATGCTGTGCCTGGCCGCATTGACGCGGTCCATAATACTCTGTCCAGACATGATGAGGCTGGTTTTTTTAGGGTAAGTCGCCTTTTCTATTTTTTTTTTCTCTCAAACGTAATGTTTATACACCAATAATAATAGAACAACACCGGGGGTTTAATAAGTTGTAAAAAGGAGAGAGGGAGTGTTTTGTAAAAAAAAAAAAAAAAAAAAAAAAAAATGGAGGCAATTAGGCGTCTGTCCGCAGCCAACCCAGGTGGTCGTTACCAACTGGGAAGCTGCCGTGGAAAAACTTGGGGTGAGTTTTTGTTTTTCCTTTTTTTTTTTTAAAGAGACCTAAAGAACGAAAAGGGGGGGTTGGATGACGTTGCTACTAGCAGACCCTCAGCTGCTCTACTAAACTCCAAAATGGCGAGGAACTTAGAAAAGCAGCAGCAGCAGCCGTGGCGGCATCACGTGAACCAGTTGACGACACACGTTAAACAACTACGGTAGGCCAAAAGGGTAATAATAATCTATATACTTCTTTTTATACACCATGTCCCAAAACGAAGGAAAAAAGGTTTTAATGCTTAGCTTCCATTCGGCTTGAATATACCTAAGAAATATAATCGAAAAGCAATATTTAATAGCTTCTCAAAGAAGTGCATGTATTAAACAAAAATCAAGGTTTATAGAATTTTATAACATATTCTCAAAGTGAGACACTCAGCATCAAATCAACATGCTGCGAAAATTAAATCACAGTGTTGATAACCTCCTCACGCACAGAACTTGTGAATTATTCTTCAATGCGACTTTTGAGTAGAACGCTCTGCCCTTCAATGTGCCCAAAAACCTGAAGTCAGTTGTGTGAGGTCGACTGCCCACGGCGGCCAACTTCTTTTGCTTACTCTCAAGATCACATTCTCTTCTCTGAATGATGTTTCCAAAAACTGACGTACCACCCTTGTGTAATGAGACGATGTACCATCTTGCATGAATATAATAAATGTATGATGTTTTATGGATTAAAAGAAAATGTTCCTTCCTTTGTTTTCAGACATCTTATATATATATATATATATATATATATATATATATATATATATATATATATATATATATATACTAGTTCCATGTGTGTGTGGTGTAGTTGTTACAGGGCTGTACTCACTCCACAAGTTTGGGAGTAGCCCCCGCTCCTAAAAAATAGGAGCTACCCCTTTTCCCAGCTACATCTGCACCTTAAAATAACCTGTCGAAAAATTCAACACATTTCCAACAAGTCCCTGTTTACTTGCCTCCCCACTGCTGCATAAAATATGAGCCCTCCGCTCCTTGGCTGCAGCAAAAAGGAACACACTCCTGGAGCGCACTGCTTTCTGTAAAGTACTGAGTGGTTAGAGGTGCAAGCTGTGAGCTTGTTATGTTAGATTCGAGTTCTGTCTGCATCACTTTCACTAATACCCTTGCAAAAGATATGAGTCCATGAATCCTCCCTCCAGCTATGGATTAAATAGTAGGTGCTCTATCGTAGAATAAATCCTTTAGCTTTATCTCTCTTTTTTGGACCCTTTTTCATAAGGGATTCTTCTAGCCCCAACACCGGGCGAGCGGCTGCCGGTGCTCTGTTCCTAATCTCTTAGCCGCCTTAGTCACGAACCTACATGGAGAAATTTCTATCCCTTTAAATATTTTGATACTTTGCCTTTCTTGTCCCTCAAAATAGAATTAAATAGTACTAGTATTATTACCTTTGTATATTTCTTTTATCTAAGCGAACTTTATTCACCCTTTTTCACCATGTGTGAATCTCCATTTTAACTGCTTTTAATATGCGTATCCCTCCTCTCTTGTATTATATTTTATGCTCCTAATATTTTCTGTTCTGTAATTAATTAGCTTACGGCGGGGGGGGGGGGTATCTTTGTAAACTCCTTGTTTCCTGCCTTGTCTTCATTTTTGTATGAACGTGTTTCTGAAATAATGTTTTTGTTTCTTTTCAGTTTTTACCTTTTTCGATTAAACAATAAACCTGTATCTAAAATACACCATGACTCAGAGTTTTGTTTGTCGATAAGACTTTATGCTAGCTGTCCGACAGTTGCACGTTTTCTACAAAACAAACACACCCCGGAGACAGCATAGTAGGTTAGACTAAACTCTCAAACTTTGATTTGAGAATGAAAACTCCAAAATAACACCAGTCTTTATCTGCTCATACCTGCATTGTTTCCAGTTGTCCTGGAATTCTCCTTGTCACTGGACTCAAACGATGCCGGCCCAGAAGAGGTGCATTTGTGGATTATGCAGTCTTAGGTTCATTATTGAATCCCTGCACAGGCACCCTTACTGAAAGTATCCATTGTCTCTGCAAACTTCTTTTAGTGTACTCTTGCCATAAAAAATGACGGCAAAATATTTATATCAATATGCTGTCTAAAATGTAGACAACATATATACTGATGTACCTACTGTTATGTATCTTAACTTAATATACATAACATAATTAAGATAGATAACAGATAGAATAAAGGATATAGATTTACACACTTATTTATATAATTACATTAGCAATGAATTGGAACACATACATAGAAGATACTGCCACGGCTGCTGCAAGGAAAGTGGGTTCCCTCTACTGTGCTAGAAAACTTCTCACACCTGACAGTATCCGATATCTCTACAAGGCCACCATCCGCCCATGCATGGCGTATTGTTGTCACATCTGGGCTGGTGCACCATCAACCAGTCTCTTCCTCTTAGACAGGGTCCAAAAAAGAGTCTTTAATCTAATAATTCCCACACTCTACCAATCTCCAGCCCCTGTCCCATCGCCACAATGTTGCATCTTTATGCTTGTTTTACAAGTACTTCAATGGAATGTGCTCTGACCAACTTGTTGCTCTGATGCCCCCTCAACGTAAATACACCCGATCAACCCGACAATCAGCTAAATCCCATCCATTCACTGTGGAGGTCCCCAGATGCCATAAGGTTTTCTACTCTAAGAGCTTCTTTCTTCAAACTGCTAGCTTTTGGAATTCCCTCTATGCTCCCTGTTTCCCTGACTGTACCGACATGCAGAAATGTAAATGTAATGTAAACAAACATATCACTGCTAAACTCCTCACTTAGAATGCCCCCTATAAATTTGGCCCCTAATCCACATTAGCCCCTTACGTCTCAGTGGCAATGTGCTTTAGTTGGATGAATTGAAGTAAAAAATTAAAAAATTAATTTTAAAAAAATTAAAATTGTTAGCTAAGACCTTGAAATACACTGAGTTGTAAAAAAATAATATTACATGCATATACAATAAACAATATACAGTAGCTACATATTAACAATTTATACACCGGATATAAAGATAGATAATATGTAAGTACCACTTTCGGTCATAATGAAATTACGAATAATACAACATAAAATAATTAAACCCAGAATTTCATAACGTCAAAAGAACATAAGCTTAAAAGCTACACTATACTTAACCTAAAAGGAAAAAACAATATCATTACAGCTCCAGCAGCTAGCTAGCGGCAATATTATTGCCGCTGTGGTTATTTGTATGTTGTAGATGCAGTTTACCAAAAGTTAATAGAACAATGTAGACATTATGATTGACAATGCAGTTTATACAAAATAATATAAATAATTATAATAATAATTATTATGAAAGAGTGAGAGAGGGAGGGAGAGAGAGAGAGAGAGAGAGAGAGAGAGGAGGTTGACTTTTAAAAATATGTTTCACCACTATCTTTCTTTTTCATGGCTACCACTTTTTCTACTCTTCATGCTTTACCTACTTCTACCTTGTAACCTTATGTATATATATATATATATATATATATATATATATATATATATATATATATATATATATATATTCTAGGACTTTCTTTTTTTATCGTTGTTCTTTCTTGTTTTTTAATTTTAACTTTTATTTTTATTTTTGTCCTCTTCTTAAGTGACCTCAACTATTGCAACGCCACATTGTGTATTGTCGGCAGTTGAAACCCTTATTCCAGACATTTAATTTCTGCCAAGCAAGTACCTGCTTAGTAGTGAAACACGTGTAGGAAAAAACATTTAATTTTAATAAATAATATTTGTAAGAAAAAATATTTTTAATGGTGATCATTGGTGTCCTGAAAGGAATGCTTTGGTAAGCCTTCATAAAATCACACACACATATATATATATATATATATATATATATATATATATATATATATATATATATATTACAAGCATTACCCTATCCCACCGCCTCACCATGCATCTTGTAAACTCTAGCTCAATTTACCAACATCTACAAAAACATAACTGCCCTCCCTCTGATTTAAGATAAATTCTAGTTAATAACACTAAAATTATACATTCCGAAACCAATTTAAAAAAATTAAAAATACTAGAAGCTATCTACATAAAAACACAACAACCTAAAATTAATAACATCACATATGAAACCAGTGGTAACATTTTGAAATGCTTAATGTAGTGCGATTTTGTTCTGTGATGCCATCCAGCGTTGCTGAATTTAAATCGTCAACGACTTCCTGGAACAATGCAGAAAACATCCTCTGTGCATTTCTCTGCTGTCTTTTTAAAATTTTCTTCTTTCTCCAGCTTTTTTGTTCATTTGCTTTTGACACCTGAGGATGATTCGACGAAGAATCGAAAACGTTTGTGAAACCTGTGAAACCTAGGGAACATTTATTAATTTTTTTGATTTTAATACAAAAAGACCATCAGAAAAATAAATAAAATAAAAAAGGTATAATTAAACAGACAAATTCTGTTATTTTTAACAATGTTTGCATAAATATATATATATATATATATATATATATATATATATATATATATATATAATGAAGAGAATAGTTTTATAAAATATTTAGAAAACCTGCACAACGCAAATTATTTGTTTTTAAAACAAATAATTTGCGTTGTGCAGGTTTTCTAAATATTTTATAAAAATATTCTCTTCATTATTGCCATTCCAGCGACGTTTCCAATGCATGACTTTTCAATATATATATATATATATATATATACATATATATATATATATATATATATATATATATATATATATATATATATATATATATATATATATATACCTTGGTCTTCATTATTGAGGAAAATTATAGATAGAGTTTAGTTCCACACAACAACGCAGAAAAACAAACTAAATGGATGCACAAATTTCACACACGCACTAACAGACTTAATTCAGACATAGGAATACTATTATACATTCAACAAACTTAAAGTCTGTTAAACAGTTGAAACGAATGTACACATTTTAGACAAAAACACCCATTTGAAATTAACATACACATTTCTGCAGGAATCGATAATTACAAGTGAGAAAAATAACCTGAAAAGAAAAGAGCTTACTACAACGCCTATTTCATTCTTGACTGCAAAAGGTGACACAATCACCGAAATTTTAAATCCAAATAAAATAAAGCAGAATATACTTATACCTCCTTCTAACTGTTCAACCAAGTATATATATTTTTATCAAAAAAATAACACTTAGCTGACCCCCCCCCCCTAAAAAAAAACATATGAACCTCAAATTTCTAGCACTTTAATACCACATGCATGGGTGACCTTATTTCCTCTTCTTTTCCATTTTCTCTAGTCATTCCGATGAAGAACACAGGGCGTTTGAAATACTGAATTTAAATTACGATAATAAAAAAATATTTTTAAAAAACAGCGACATTGTTTAATGCTTCAACCACCACCTAAACATCATTATCAAAAGAAAAAAAAAAATATATATATATATAATAGAGTTGGTTTTTCCCCTTCCAAATCGGTTAGAGTAGGCAAGAAAACTAATGCATCAAACAGGTAGAAAATCAACACTACCTAAACACCCTTACCGCGACCGTGTTTCCGGCAACTTACACATATTTTTTAACATATAACATTAATTGCTATTATTTATCCCATACAACTAACTCTCCTAACTGCATGCTCCAAAGAGAGGGTATCATGCTAATTGCTCTCTATGAATTATTAACTCTTACACTCCTCAAACACCGCTATGCGATTATTTCATGAGGAAATGCAATTCTCTTTCACAGCTTTAGAATTTGTAAAACAGCCAATCAGCGATCAGCTTACATAGGCATGAGACACATTTCATCCCCGACCGCGTCGTGCATTGCTCAAGGTTAGTTATTTACATACATTCCTTAACAACTTTCTCCAATAAATAAATCGTTTCATTAATAACATTCAATACACATTTCACAACATAATATATATTACGCACTTTCAAATCAAATCCATTGCCAAAACACACAATTTCTTTTCACATTTAGGATGCTGAAACCGTACATAAATGATTTACACCAAAATAATACTTCCATAAACGAACGATTTATTACTAAATCAACAGATAAGTATATATTTCTTTTTACAACCCTGATCGATTGTAGCATAAAATATTACTGTTTTAATGTTTTTCATGTATCATAAATAAATTACATTTTACCTTTTTTACGAGAGAAGCCCCATAAAGACATATTCCTATTTCTGATGTTATTTTTGGTCATATGATTACGTTGTCGAAAATGAACCTGATAAAACAGGATTATTAATTTTCTTACCTGTCGCAAAGCAAGATACTATGTTCCTGAGGCAGGTATAATAATCCTTCCTTAACACTGTGAACAAACGAGGAGGGCAACAAAGTGTAAAAAAAAGCAAATGAGATTTGTGTTGTACAGTATTTTTAAACATTTCCTTTTAACATTTACTTTCTTCCAAACGAGAGCAGAGTTAGACACAAGGTCGGTTACTAATGTGGGAAAAATCCAGCTCAATAAATACAGTCACTAGATTTTAACAGAAATGAAAATTGCATCAGTCTAGATTGACGGATTAGATGAAGCATAGAGCACAATAATTTAAATAAACATTTCTTTCAGATAAGGCAGAAATACATTTTCATTTACATTTTCTTCAAAATAAAGTGGCCCAAAATGTGTGCTTATCGAACAAAACTCAAGAAAAACAGTTCTTCTACATTTTTTTAACCCAAAACAGATCAAAACAAAACAAAAAGTGCTTCTACAAAATTTGAACCGGCACTGTGAAATAACAGACTTTGGCGGAACTAAATCATACGTTACGGTAATACAAAATGCTCAAATTAAAACTCGAACACACAAATATAGTAGACATCTTTCGGAAACTGGGGCAATTTCTATTTTTGTTCCAGATGTGACCTATTTGCACTTTGTTTAATTCATTCTTTTATATTGGCACCGGGTCCTGCTAGTATATATATATATATATATATATATATATATATAGGATGTGGACAATATTTACTCACAATTTTTAACTCTCGTTTTCATGAAAACAGTCACTATATTTCCATCTTTTTTTTTGGGGGGGGGGATAATTTTGAACCTTTATATTTGTGGAAAAGACACTATTCAAAGTAGCAGTGGTAGCGAATGTTGTTTTTATGTATCAAATCTTGATTGGACAAAAGCTCTAATCAGCAATTTCTTTCATCGTATCACAGACACAAGAATATTTACTCTGAATTCCAGTATATATGAAAAAAACCCAAACACAAAGCTTTCTCATTTTTTCCTGTTTTTTTTTTTTTAGAGATAACACACATGCGCATGTCACAATCAAGCCTGGGCACCTTTGGGGCCCGATAGACCCTCGGTAAGTAGCTTACTGATGAGGAGAGATGTTCATGCACTATTAAACACAGTATAAATTAAAATATCTAATGAAAGAATGTAGTATTATTAGTATTTGCTGTTAAGAGCTACATTTGCTGCTGATAAAAAAGATGGAGTCCATTTTAACTGAGATTTGCCGCAGAAAACAAAGACGGCTTCTACCAAAAAAATATTCCTAGTCGGATAATGTATTTAAAAAAAAACTAAAGCATCTGTTGTTGAAGGTTGCTACAGGAACTACAACTACCAATAAAGAATAGAGGGATTATGTCTAAGGTTTACTCCTCTAGATCAACCATCTTTTGTCTCTTCCCAAGAATATCAACAATCTAACCTCATGAAAAATGTGGCTCTTCACCGTGCATGGATGGTCATTCTCTATGGAGAAGCTGTATTTTGCTCATCATATAGTGTGCTAAGGTGCATGAAAACCAGTCGAGGATGTCACAAATAAGCCATCTCGGAAAGGTACTATATCTTCTATATATATGTATATACATATATATTTTACTTTTATTCATCCCAAACAAGGCACATTGACACTGAGACATAAATAGCTACTGTAAATTAGGGGCCAGATTTTATGGGGGCATTCTAAGTGGGGAGTTGTGCAACGAGATGTTTGTTCAAATTACATTTGAATTACTGCATATTGGTACAGTCAGAGAACCAGGGAGCAGGGAAAGAATACCAAAGACTAGCAGTTCAAAGAAAGAAGCTATTAGAGTAGGAAACCCTACGGCATCTGGGGACCTCCACAGTGAATGGATGGGATTTAGCTGATTGTCAGGTGTATTTACGTTGAGGGGGCACCAAAGAAGAAAGTCATCAAAGCACATTCCATTGAAGTACTTGTAAAACAAGCACAGGGATGCAACATTGTGGTGATGGTACAGGGGCTGGAGCTTGGTGGACAGTGTGGAACCTATTAGATTAGAGACTCTTTTTTTTTACCTTGTCTAAGAGGGAGAGTAGTAGTTGGTACACCAGCCCAAATATGACAACAATACTCCATGCATGGGTGGATGGTGACCTTGTAGAGATATAGGATACTGTCAGGTGTGAGAAGTTTACTAGTCCACATTCCTTGCAGCAGCCGTGGCAGTATCTTCTATGTAGTTGTTCCAATTCATGTTACCTGTGAATGTTAAGCTGAGGAGTTTGAATGTTTGACTCTCGTGTAGGGTGCTATTAGAAATAGTAATCGTTGGTTGAAAAGTTTTTTTTTTAATTGTTAAAGGAAAGATGCTTTGTTTTAGTAGCATTAAATGTTACCATCTATTTATTTTGAAATACAGACTGGAGGTTATTTTTTAAGGATTCAGCCATCTTGGATCTGTGCGTATTCGTTTTACTTACATGTCGAAAATAGAGCATGGTATCATCAGCAAATATACCCATCTCTGACGCAATTTCATCAAGGAGGTAATTTATGAAAATCAGGAACAATAAAGGCCCAAGGATCGACCCCTAGGGTACACCCCCATTAATGCCATATTGTTTTGATGTACAGCCATCGATATCAACTTGAATCTTTTTTTTTGGTTAGGAAGGGTCTAATTATATTAATTATTAGTCCAGTAATACCATATGAATTAATTTTCATGAGAAGACCTTCATGCCAGACCTTGTCAAAGGCTTTGGATATATCAAGCACTACCGCCCTAGCTTCACCTGCCTTCTCCAGTGTATGGTATATGTGTTCAGAGATGACCGTTAGGATATCCACAGTAGAATGTGCTTGCCTAGATCTATACTGATGATTAGAAAGAAGTTTAGCATTAGCGAGGTGGCGGACTATCACTAGATTGATTAAAGATTCAAAGATTTTAGCGAAGATTGCAGTTCTTTGGAAAAGCTACTGGAATAGGAAGCTGTATTACAATGAGGTATCAAAACAGCGAATTAGTGGAGACCACTAGACCGACGAGTCATACTACCATTACTAATCACTGTTGATCAATTATGTGTACGCAGTGTGATGATGTATGGAAGTGAAACCTGGCCAGTGAGAGTTGAGAATATGAAGAGACGTGATATAAGAATGATACAATGGATGTGTAATGTGTATCTTAAAAACAGATTTAGATCTGCTGACCTTAGAAGGAAATTATATTTGGGCAGTATAGGGAGATGTGTGCAGAACAGGAAACTTTGAGAATGGATGAGAGTTTTTGGGCTAGTAGATGTAGAACAATTAAGGTAGTAGGGCCAATCCACAGGTGAAGGACAGGGAAAACATGATAAGGATGGACCTGAGAGAAAGAGTAATAATTAAAGACCTGGTCAGAGATAGGTTAGTTTGGAAGTCAATTTCTACAAACAGTCTAACACATGTCAGCATGTAAAACGGACATTAAACTGATGATGATGATGATGATGATGATGATGATGATGATGATGATGATGATGATGGTGGTGGTGGTGGTGGTGGTGGTGGTGGTGGTGATCTTAAGAAGTGAACATACACATGTTGTCTCCTAATATGCACACAAAGTTGTTTGCTTTATTTACACAAGGATAACCATATAATGCCTCCCTACCAACATTTACAACAAAGGGAACTAGGCACAAATAATTCTGATCCTTCTAGAATCAAAAGGATTAGGGAAAGATAATTTTGACCCTATTACTATTAGTGTATTCTAGTAGTACTGACTAAAGTGATAATTGTCAACATGAATTTGGTTGCTGATCAAAACAGTATATTGTTGCGTAGCCGCTGATCTGCCCTAGTCTGTCACATTGAGAGCAAACTTGCTGCTTATATTCTTAACAGCTAGCTTCTAATCGGTCTGTATGAATTTGAGTGGGAATGATTTAGTAATCTGCAACCTGAATCAATTGTAAAGTCATTTGGCGTTAGAACTGTCACGTGACTTGTCTCATTCAATTAGTTTCAAAATTTTCTCATTTTTCCTAGAGCCTGTTTGCACTAAATGTAATAGTTTTTGCAAGTAGTCAACTTATCTAGAGCTCTTTTTTTAGGTATGCTGTAATTGTTTGTGTCCCTCTTATTCGTCCTAAAATATAGGGATGTTGACCCAGAATTATCTGAGTTACCTCCCGTTGATTTATTTCTCGGCAATGTTAGAGAATGCACTCTTCTGTCCGAAAGTTTAGAAAACTCGTTCAGCCCATATGTGAAAAATTCAGAACATGTTAAAAGCATTAAATGAAATGTCCTTCTGGAGGTGAAGAAGAGAGAGCAGACAACGGTATTGTTATGTAATATTTTGATCTTGACCGAACTGTAAAAAGACTTAAGAGATTTGTAGCAGTCATATGACTGATATCTACTTTCTTTTGTATTTATATGCAATCTCTTGCGTAGTAATTAGGTTGTGGTTCGGTTGGCTCACACAGGCATGTCCAAACCCATGTAAAAATATATGAGGCAATTCTAACACTTCTGCGCATACTCAGCCTTTCAGCAATTTCCATTTATGCCCAGCCTGAGCTTGGCGCACAAAAATTGATCAGTTCCAGTCGAGACACCAATGTGAACAGATGTAACACCGATCAACTGCCTCTTGCCGGGACTTCAGCGAGAGGTGAGTTAAAAAAACATGACTCAATTATATTTCTACTCTAATAAATGCCTGCTGAACCACCTTGCCATACATTCTTGTATTCCTATGTTCCTATTCTGTTTAAGAAACTGTTAAATAAAGTTGAATTAATTGTAGGGAAGATGTTGGTATTTTTATATGGAATCCTAGTGAGCTTTTCTTCTTCTTCATCTCAAGTGAGCAGAGTTAGAAAAAGTCCAGACAGCTAACACTCGAAACTATACAAAATGGCTACCTTCAACACTTTACAGATTAAAAAATAACAATAGTAAAGTTCACAAAATATACGCCACACTTCATAGCAAGTTCCATGCGGGGGGGGGGGGAGAACAACCTACGGATCGCTCGTTTTGTACGACTCCCAAAATCCAACTGCTTGTTTGAAGTGGGAAATATCTGTGTGGCCGCTGTATTCATACATCAAGCCATTCTATTGGTCGATGGGTCAATAACTCAGCGCTTAACTTTGTTTGTTTACATAAATAGAAAATACTACATCAAAAAATGTGGCTGCTACATATTATTGGATATATAATTTCTTAAGTTTGACATTTGTTGATGATTATGTTTTTACAAGAAAGTATTTACTTAAAAATAGATGATGTCATAAAGGATGAATGATGGCTTTTGGCAACTTTTGAAAAAGTAAAGCTCATTTTGTGACATCATCCATTTTCAAGTAATATATACATTTCTTTTTTTATACTAATCTGTTAACCCCCCCCCTCTCTCTCTCTTATGTCCCCACTCTCTCTTCCCTTTTCTCTCTTCCCTTTTCTCTCTTCCCTTATCTCTCGCTCTCTCTTTTAATTATTTACGTCATTCGCCTCTATCATTCTCCCTCTATGTTACTCACCCTTCCTCCCACCATCTAAAACATTCATGTACAGATGAAAAGTGTACACAGTAAGCAAACAAGATCATCAGAGTTTTAGTAGTATATACAGGGTTCACCATAAGTAACTATAAATTTTCTATAATATGATGAAATAAAATTATATAGTTACTTATGTTGGACACTGTATATCTCTATTTATATAAAGTTAGGTATGTGTATATGTTTATATATTTGTATGTACGGAATTCACTCCTAAACTAATTAACCGATCATTATGAATTCTGGAAAACAACTGTAAGGCAAAAGGCGTTGTAATGTGGGATATATTTAGTTTAATTTAGTTTTATACAAAGGGGATGGGAATCCTTTGTGCAAATTCAGATATCTCCGATTTTGTCAAATTTTAACAATAGGTATTAGACAATAATTAATATATATTCTCCAAATTTCAATTTCTTTGGAGAATTTTAATTTCCAGACCAGAGTGATTCCTCTTGTTAAAAAAAAAGGTTAGCCCAAATTTCGTAGTGAACTCTTGTACACAATGTAGTCAATAATTAAGACCAGTTTCCATTCTCATTTGGTCGCTAGACACACTACAGACAAGAGTATATTCCCTAACAGAAAAGATGCCACAAGAAAATGTAAGTCTTTACATTACCCTTTCACATGAATAATTTGTGCTTTCTTCTTTTATATGGGAACAATGTATCTGGTATGTAATCTTATGCCTTACTTGTCTCATTTAATGTCTTTATAGTTTGTTGTAGACAAACTATTAATAAATGAAATGGCTTTGTCCACCACACACTTTTAAATAGTCTTTTACTTTCCAACCTGCATATGTATAGCTAATATAATTCACGGTTGATTTTAGCAATATTCCACATGTGCAGAGAATTCATTTAAATTTTCTACCCAAGTGTCGATAAACTTGAGGAAATAGAATATCAAATATGTAGCAGTTACATGACTGATATCTATTTCTTCTGTATTTGCATGCAATCTCTTGCACATACTAATAAGTTGTCATTCAGTTGGCTAAAACAGGCATATCCAAATTCGCATAGAAATACACTGGTCAATTCGAACACTTCTGTGCATGCGCAACTTTTCCTAATTTCTGCCCAGCTATTTCACAGGCAATTACAATTCAGTTCCAGTCAAGATGTAAACACAATAAAACATCGAATGCCTAGATCGTCTCTAGTCATCACTTAGATGAAAGACGATTCCCAAAGGCGAAAATGAACCTGAACTCAATTATATTTCTACTCTAATACACGCATGTCGAGCCAACTTGCCTTACATTTCTGTATTCCTATGTTCCTGTTGACACTGTTAAATAAATTTTATTTTATTCGAAAGAAGATGTTGGTATTTTATTTGGAACCTCATAACCCTTTTCTTCTTCATTTCAAGTTAGTTAATTACAAACATGGCTGACTTAACAAAATGGCTATCTCCCATCTCGACAACCAACCAACCACTCCACAAATAATTTTAATTCTTCGTAATGAAGTTAAGGAGAGAGTTGTTAATAGTAAAGTTCATCTGTGTTATAGCAGTTCAAATTGGGTCCTTGAATTCAACTTGTGTTCTGTAGGCATTGTGCCGAAGGAAGGTATGAGTGTGGAGAAGTGATGATAGCTTCCAGCATGACATTGCAAATGTTTATATAGTGATTTGAGACTGATGACTGCTATAAAAAGAATTTTGATTTTATTTTATACTTTAGGAGATCCAAATTGGGTTTGTTTGAAATTATTTATTTTAAAGAATAGCTTTTTGATTGGATACCCATCTGAGAAATTTATAATGTATAAATGAATGAGGAGTAATTGGGTATCCATAACCATTATAATTAAAGTTTTAGTTGAGGTCGACGGTCCAGCTGACTTCATGTTCAAAACAGTTAGATAGAATTTCCATCCGATTCACAAAAGAAAAAGTAGACGACATTGTTGTTTAACAGAAAAGACCTTTGTTTTTAGCAGTGCTGAAAAGGAATTAAAAACAGCTAATGGTCAATCTTTGCAGTAGGGGGCATCACACATACTTGTAGATTCCATTCTAGGCTGGCGAGTTGGAAGAGATCAGCTGCAGTATGTCCGATTCGTACCACTGTCTGACTCCAACTGCTGGCAGGAAATCACTTGTGTGGACGTTTAAAAGAACTAATCCAACAAAGTGTATCCATACCCCAAGCCATCCGATTGGTAGTGATAAACCTGTCTACTTACTCAAAGATAAAATAGTACATTAAAATATGTGAATATAGAGATCTAATATTTGGGGTCTTTTACTGAAGGTAAATTTCCAGTCAGTCAGCAGATATATTTTAAGCTGCCAACACTTCTATCTCATTGCTATGAGAAAATTTCATTCTGAAAGGGGATTATAACCCATCAATTTTATTTCAGCTGAAATTCTGTATTATATCATAAATTACATTTGGATTATAAGTTTGTGAGTATACTGTAAAAAGTCAAAATTGAATTTTATTGAGAACTATTTTTATATCATAAATTACATTTGGATTATAAGTTTGTGAGTATACTGTAAAAAGTCAAAATTGAATTTTATTGAGGATTATTTTTATATCATAAATTACATTTGGATTAGAAGTTTGTGAGTATACTGTAAAAAGTAAAAATTGAATTTTATTGAGAACTATTTTTATATCATAAATCACATTTGGATTATAAGTTTGTGAGTATACTGTAAAAAGTCAAAATTGAATTTTATTGAGAACTATTTTCATATCATAAATTACATTTGGATTATAAGTTTGTGAGTATACTGTAAAAAGTCAAAATTGAATTTTATTGAGAACTATTTTTATATCATAAATTACATTTGGATTATAAGTTTGCGAGTATACTGTAAAAAATCAAAATCGAATTTTATTGAGAACTATTTTTATATCATAAATCACATTTGGATTATAAGTTTGTGAGTATACTGTAAAAAGTCAAAATTGAATTTTATTGAGGATTATTTTTATATCATAAATTACATTTGGATTATAAGTTTGTGAGTATACTGTAAAAAGTCAAAATTGAATTTTATTGAGAACTATTTTTATATCATAAATTAGATTTGGATTATAAGTTTGTGAGTATACTGTAAAAAGTCAAAATTGAATTTTATTGAGAACTATTTTTATATCATAAATTACATTTGGATTAAAAGTTTGTGAGTATACTGTAAAAAGTCAAAATTGAATTTTATTGAGAACTATTTTTATATCATAAATTACATTTGGATTATAAGTTTGCGAGTATACTGTAAAAAGTCAAAATTGAATTTTATTGAGGATTATTTTTATATCATAAATTACATTTGGATTATAAGTTTGTGAGTATACTGTAAAAAATCAAAATCGAATTTTATTGAGAACTATTTTTATATCATAAATCACATTTGGATTATAAGTTTGTGAGTATACTGTAAAAAGTCAAAATTGAATTTTATTGAGAACTATTTTTATATCATAAATTACATTTGGATTATAAGTTTGTGAGTATACTGTAAAAAGTCAAAATTGAATTTTATTGAGGATTATTTTTATATCATAAATTGCATTTGGATTATAAGTTTGTGAGTATACTGTAAAAAGTCAAAATTGAATTTTATTGAGGATTATTTTTATATCATAAATTACATTTGGATTATAAGTTTGTGAGTATACTGTAAAAAGTCAAAATTGAATTTTATTGAGGATTATTTTTATATCATAAATTACATTTGGATTATAAGTTTGTGAGTATACTGTAAAAAGTCAAAATTGAATTTTATTGAGAACTATTTTTATATCATAAATTACATTTGGATTAGAAGTTTGTGAGTATACTGTAAAAAGTCAAAATTGAATTTTATTGAGAACTATTTTTATATCATAAATCACATTTGGATTATAAGTTTGCGAGTATACTGTAAAAAGTCAAAATCGAATTTTATTGAGAACTATTTTTATATCATAAATTACATTTGGATTATAAGTTTGTGAGTATACTGTAAAAAGTCAAAATTGAATTTTATTGAGAACTATTTTTATATCATAAATTAGATTTGGATTATAAGTTTGTGAGTATACTGTAAAAAGTCAAAATTGAATTTTATTGAGGACTATTTTTATATCATAAATTACATTTGGATTAGAAGTTTGTGAGTATACTGTAAAAAGTCAAAATTGAATTTTATTGAGGATTATTTTTTCATCATTATTAATTTTTTTAAATTGAAACAATAGTCCATACTGTTTTAATTTCTTAAGCCAAATTTGCTAGTTCGTTTTATATATTTTGTAAAGGTTTGATGTTATAGTATTTTTTAAGGTTTTCTTTTTATATTGACAGCCTTGTTTATTCAAGAAATACCATTTTAAGTTGTTATGGTATACTCACAAATAAAATTTATGATATAATACAGAATTTCAACTGAAATAAATTTGACGATGTTATATCCACATATTTTGCCCCATAAAGCATGAAAAGAGGAATAGGGGACTTGTTGGCACATGTTCCCCTACAATAAAAAAAAAAGTAAGGTGCAATTCACCAAAAAGGGAACACATATTAAAAATTGGGACCGTATGTAGTCTAGACAGCGAGAGGCCAAGAGCCGTAAAATCAGCCCACGCAGTTTGCGGGGGTGGATGCAGGGCAACCAATCAAATGGGAGAAAAGCCTGTTGCTATGCGAACAAAAGGCCCTAGAGAATAGCAGGAAAACCCCGGGCAAGTGAAAACACGAGGAGACAGATTTCGGCAGCGGTGGAGACAGGACGTGTCTAGATGTGCTGCTCACAATACAGACAAATCCAAAACAATATATCCCCGCACAAGGAGAAACTTCAGCGGTGGAAGAAAGAGGACCTTTCAAGATTTGCTGCTCACCAAGCAGAAATCGAAACAATATATAAAGTGGGATTCAAGATTTATCGGCTGAGAATAAATACAGTGACGATCTTACCACTGTCTATCGGACATCACAAGGAAAAACCCAGTCCGACAAAGTTGACCACAATAGACAAAATCAACATTTTCCTTTCTGGATACGAGATTACATCTCACCACAGTAAAAACAGTCCGCGAAAGACGGACATCAGAATCTAAAATTCTGTGATAATATCTTTCACACAGCCGTCAACTAACGATAGCCGTTCAGAAATCGAGGGGTCGCCACAAGCTCTCTTTACTTGCTCAATGTGTAAACTACCACACGAAAAACATTATAAAACGTATGTGTCTATGGAAAAAAAGAATTCCATATTTAATTCATCCCAAATCTGAACTTTCGTATTTTTCAATCTTGTCTCATAGATGATCTCATATTTGATCAACCACTATTTTATTAAATCCAGCCCCTCTACTAAGAATTCCCCATGAGCGGAGAAGAACTTTTCATTTGTTCATTGAAATATGTGTTATATGAAAAAAAAAAGGAAATTCATATTTAGTCCATCCAAAACTATGAACCTTCGTATTTGCAAATTTTTGACTCTGAGTTAATACCCTGACTGATCAACCATCTCGGTCCTAACAAAACCAGCCCCACTATTAAGAACTCCCCCCTAGAGCGGAACAGAACTTTTCGTTGATCATTTTAAATAATAATTATGTTTGCATAATATCGCCTTTGTAGATTCTTACAAGTGTCTTATTTTCATGTTTGTAAATTGTAATTCTGATGTGTCTCGCTTTTCTCTCACACGATTACTTGCTTGTCTCCCTTTCACCGTTTTATCGAAAAAAAAAAGTTGTTTTCACTAACAGCGAGTCTAACAAGTGACTCACAGACTCCGGATAAAACACAAAGGATAGAAGACACGTGGTGTGAGAGGGGCGGGAGAGATACCACTGGTGTCGGCGTATGGCATGATGTTGTAAGCATTTTTAAGTTTTCAGTTATATAATTTCTGGATCTATGCATTGGTGCCGGGGATGTTTCCAACCATACACATTCGTGGATGAGTTTCACATTTCTAACAACGAGTTAGAATTCCCTTTCAGAGCAATGTGAGTGAAGTGTTAGCAGCTAAAAAGATATCTGCTGATTGACTGGAAATCTTGCCTCTAGTAAAAGAATCTAAATGTTAGATCTCTCGGCCTGTTATAGGGATGGCCTTGATGATAAACAATTAGTTTCACTCCATGAATTTGGGTTTTAAACTGCCCAAACACTGAAAAACATGAATGAAAACTGTAGGGCATACAGACATAGGTACATATGTATACATGACAGTTAACAAATCAGGTAATTAGGATGGATTATTTTTTAATTACTTGATATAAATCCGATAATTTAAAACTAACGCTCTATTTTGGGAGATTGTGTGGATAGATGTGTGCGAGCGTAGGTGGAGTTTTTGACCAGTAAGATTTATCTCTTAACTTTTGCACTTCATCACCACCTATTTTATTTCGCCTCAGAAAATAATGAGAATATAGATAGATAAAAAGATAACTAGACTTCTCTTTTATTTTCACCAATTATTTGATTTCTGCTGCATTGAGCAATCCACATTTTATATATAAGAGCACTGAATCATCACAAGAAATACACTTTAGACAGGAGGTTATCATCATCATCATCAGCATCATCATCATCATCATCATCATAATCATCAGTTTAACATCTGTTTTACATGCTGGCATGCATTGGACGGCTTTTAAAAATGTACTTCCAAACTAACCTATCTCTGGCTATGTCATTATTTTTTCCTCTTCCTCTAATGTCAATCCTTATCACTTCCTCCCATGTTTTCCATGCCCTTCCCCTGTGAATTGAACCTACTACTTCAACTGTTCTACATCTACTAACATCTACTCTCATCCATTCTTTCAACGTGGCCATGCCATCAAAGACTCCTGTTCTGCACATATCTCCTTATATTGTCCAGATTTAATGTTCCTCTGAGGTCATCAGATCTAAGCCTGTTTTTCAGATGCACATTACACATCCATCATATCTTTCTCATATCATTTCGCTGCATTCAACACATGTCCTCAAACTTCACTGGCCAAATTTCACTTCCATACATCATCACACTGTGTACACTTGCCTGATACAGTCTTCCTTTGGTCGACATTGGTAACACTGCTGGTTAGTAATGGCATTCAAAATCAGGTGCGTTTCGAATACTAAGAAAATAAATAAGATGGAATTAAAAAGACTCGTCAATGGGTAGACAGCCCACAGAATGATGATGCAATGCTTTGTTCGGGCTCCAAAAATGGGTGCGAAGATGTGCTCAATCTCTTTTTCTCATTCTTATTCCAAGATAAAAAAAAATATTTAAAAACGGAAATTTCATGTTTTTTTTTTATTCAATAAATAAGTGACCACATACGTAAAAAAGATGATGTAAGGAAGAGATGCCCGAGAGAAATATCGCCAGGAATAAAAGATGTTATCAAAATGTGTTCATGTTGTTGGCACAGTATCTTCAGGAATTACGTCCCTTGAACCATATTCAGGTTTTCCCCCTTGAATTATACTGGCAACAAAACAACTAAAATCTTCACTTTTGAAGTACAAATAAAAGACTCGCACTACACATGTGTGAGATTCGAAATCGAGGCCTGGTCTCTTTCTAGCTTGGGCTTGAAGCTGGGTGAACATATTCCACCCCAGCTCTATGTTTTCACATGGTTTTACACTGCTAACGCTATGTCATCAAATCTTGCTTTTGGGCAGTTAAGATGAGACTCTTCGACAGCTAGCTGTTTCAGCATCGCACTTTTTCTACTTATCAAGAATAGTTTCCACAAAATAAGTTGTATTTACTTTTTACAGCCCATATATTCTCTATAATGTGTTTACTCCTGGCAACACCTGTATTTCAATTATGTTCAGGACATTTATGTAGAATTACCTTTAGTATGTCTGTTATTTTGCAACTCCTTTTATGTATCATGTCTTATGTCCCTCTTAAGTTTTTCTTGGACAAACCTTCTCTGTAAGAAATAAATCTAAATGAATAAATGCAAAAGTTTTTTTTTTCATTTATCACACGTATATTACCATATAAACGGCTTTATGTTATTTAAATTAATAGTACAATTTTAAAATACTGTATATATAGTATAGAGAAAAAACCCAAACTCAACTATTTGTATGCCTAATTTGCATAACTATTTTTTAAACAGTTTGTAATAAATCAATGTTTGGTGTTATTTATTTTTAATTGTATTGAACTATTTTTTTATACATACACAATAATTTAGTTTATATTAACAGAAATTAATTAAAGTGATTTAATAAACAAAAGGATGAATTACCTAAACATTTTCTTAAATAGCTTGTTTATTAATTTTCAAGGAAGGTAATTTAAATGAAAACTATTAGTTTTTAAAATTATAATAGATTTATATTAAAGATATGAAACAATACTTAGAGTATGATTAATAGCTGCCGGGCAGGTATTCTTATAGTGTGTGTGTGTAATATATATATATATATATATATATATATATATATATATATATATATATATATATATATATATATCAGATGTCGCTTTTCCTCATTATCTCTGTATTATAAAAGTGTACAAGATGTTTTGAATTTACATTTGGCATTACGGATTGTGTGTATTAAAAACTGATAAGAACCGCGATTATCAGTGAACTGTCCTGTTGAGGTAAAACAAAGAAACAAAAAACAAATACCATGGCCTGATTTTCTCATCGGATTTTTTCTACAGAAATAAGGACGAATACGAATCACAACAAAAATTTGATAACAGCCTGAAAAAACTATGGTGTCAAGAATGACCAATATATTGCCAATATCCATATCAGTGGTGACAACTCTGTTGGTGGCATCCACCACTTTGATTGCAACCATCTAATGTAGCAAAAATAATATCCACATCAACTAAAGTAAAATAGACTTTTTAGAAAAGACTGCATCCCATATTCTAATTGGATATGAAGCTGTTCAGTTGAGTGGTTTGCACTTTTAGTCTACAGAAAACATGCCACACTTCTAGGAGAAATACAAACACCCACAACAACACACGACAAATAAGAAAAACGCAAAGAAGTGATTTAAACTCATGTGCTTTTATTTAACGTTTGTTTGGACAAATGCTGGCACAGTCAAAGATAAATGAAATAAACATTTACTATAAGTCCCAAAACAATTGAATTCACATAGTTGTTATTCAAATAAAGGAGTTGCGTAAAATACACAAAAGGGTCTACTTACATTCGACACATTTTGTAGGTTCTGGGAAAGCCGGCAAGAGCTTGACTTCACTCAAGAAGTCAGCACCGAAAGAGGAAGGGCATCAGAGGGGTTCCTGAAATCTTGCAGGAACTTGGTCCAAGTCACGTGTCTTCCGAGATCACGAACGAGACTTGATCCCTTTTCTCTGAATCTATCGAGACACAACATCTTATTCAAGGGAGGCAACTCTGTCGTTCCTACAGTACCACCTCCCTAGACAGGTTCAGGAACCCGAAACAATCCCTAGCTTAATTGCCCTTTATAAATGGATATTAAAGGAATGAGGGAACAACCTGTGCGCTCAAAAGAAATAGGATAATACAGGGAAAACATGCAAAACAAAACACGGAAACATGTAACTATGAAGAGAAAAGAATATATATATATATATATATATATATATATATATATATATATATATATATATATATATATATATATATATATATATGTCCTGCGAGGAAACAGTTCTGGAAATGAAAAAAAAAAGAATTTTTTTTTTTTACATAAACCACTATCAATGTTCAACTAAATTGATAAATATTTCGGCCATTTAATGATCCGGCCAGATCTAGTTACAGTCTGTTTTTCCGTGTCAGGTTCTAATGGTAGTGTCCAGAAATGCTGGCTTTAGCCTATTGTAGTGTCGAAGATCACGTACCAACGTGATCGGTACGAGAGCAGGAAGCAGCAGCAGCAGCGACATAGATAGAGAGATTACGACTGTTGATACACACATGTTGTTATAACCCTTGTTAAATAAAGATATGTTTACAACCACCACAATTGACTGTTGTTTATTACCAAACACCACAAACTGGCGACGACGATGAGATGAAATTCTACACAAAAAAAAAAGCAAAGAAAGACATCTAAAAAAAAAAAAAAAAAGTGCAAACAACGAACTTTTCTACGGAAAAAAACACGAAAAAAGAGGTCACACGTGCTACAAGAGAGAAAGAAAAATATACTTTTTTTCTTCCAAAGGAAAAGTACAGAAAAAAAACGAAAGATAAGTAATTCGTTTGTTTTCACATTTATTGTCTTTAAATAACAATCCTTTTGTTATTCACATCTTATTGTCCTTTTAAACAACAATATGGCAAAATTCGTCACATTGGGGGGGGGGGGCTAAGCCCTCCACGTGCGTTAGATACGATCGGAGATCCAGAGTCTTTACATAAAAGATGGGTAAATTGGAAAACCGATCTGGAAATTTTCATACTAGCTTCAGGTGTCATAAATTCTGAGCAAAAAAGAGCTATCCTTTTGTTAACAGGAGGTGAGGGTCTGCGTGAAATTTGGACGAATTTCACGGACGAACAAAAAGCCGGACACGAGGCTAATAAAGAAAGAGTCGATGTATTCCGAACAGCTATAGAACTGTTTGACAAAACTTTCGCTCTAAAGGAAAATATCCCTAAAGCGCGTTTAAGATTTTGGGAGTCTGAACCAAACACGGGAGAAACCGTGAATAATTATATCACTCGCTTAAAGAGTTTGGCGAAGGTGTGCGGTTTCACTCCAGAACCGAACGAATTCGTCAGAGACAAGATCCTTCTTCACATAAAGGACGCGGAACTAAAAGCCAAATTATATGGTGAAAGCAACTTGACGTTGGATCGTCTCATCCAAATTATTGGGACGTACCACCACAAAGAGGCCCTAATTTTAGGATCTACTTGTACGTCTGATATAAATAGATTAAGCGACAGACAAAAACCTAAACCAAGCCACAATGTGTCATCTGCATGTTATAAGTGTGGGGGGAATGGACATTTTGCAAGAGATTGTGTTAGAAGCAAGCATCACAAGTGTGGAATCTGTGGGAAAAAGGGACATTTTGAAGTCTGTTGTTTCTACAAAAACAAACAAACAAAAACGCAGAATAGAAACGAACATGACAGAGCCCCAAAATACAGTCGTGGTGGACGAAAGCATTATCATAACAAAGGAATTCAACAGAGTGTAGGGGAAAGGGAAGATAACAAAACTGGTGGCGCTAATGGGTTTAATTTATTCAAAATATCAATGAGTGAAAATGTAATAAACCTCAAAGTCAGAAACACCACCATCCCTTTAGTGATAGACTCAGGAGCACAGCATAATACATTATCTGTAGAGGACTTCAAGAAAATAGAAAAAGAAGGACCCAAAATTAAGCTCCAGCCAGATTCTACTAAACTATACCCCTATGCTAGTGAAAAACCACTTCCCCTTCTAGGAAAGTGCATATTGAAGGTTGAAGTTCCTAGCACAAATCGCTACATAACAGTTCCATTTTTTGTCATACCACAGGCCCAAGCGTCACTTTTAAGTGGTAGAACTAGTAAAAGACTAGGACTTTTAAGTGTGGGCGTTAACGCCAACATCTTGAACTGCTCGGAACTGGATATATGGACAAGAATACTAAAAGAATTTCCAAAGGTTTTCAGTGGATTGGGAAAACTGAAAAACTACCAATTAAAATTCAAAATAAATCCAGAAATTATACCTGTCACTCAGCCAGTACGTCGGATACCATTCAAGCGGCGGCAATGTGTCCTAAACAAATTGCAAGAACTGGTTGATCTGGATGTAATTGAGAGGGTCAGAGAACCTTCTCAATGGGTGAATCCTTTAGTGACAGTATAAAAAAGGCCCGAGGACAATGGAAAAAGCGATGTGAGGATATGTATCGACATGCGTAGAGCAAACGAAGCTATCGTTCGAGAACGTCATCCAGTGCCCACGATTGAGGAAACTATACAAGAAATGGCTGGAGGCAAATATTTCTCAAAAGTAGATTTGAATATGGCCTACCATCAAATAGAGTTGCATCCAGACTCCAGAGAAATCACAACATTTGCTGCACCTGATGGGCTATACCGGTATAAAAGACTTATGTTTGGGGTAAACATGGCCTCAGAAAAATTTCAGCAAATCATAAGTCAGGTTATAGCTGGCTGCCCAGGAGCATACAACATGTCAGATGACATCATAGTAGTCGGGAAAACAGAAAGTGAGCACGACACTAGACTCGCCAAAGTTTTCCAACACCTAGCCGAACAAGGACTGACCGTCAATGGAAAGAAGTGCCAGATTAAAATGACATCTATAAGATACATGGGCCACATTCTGACACAAGACGGCTTGAAGGTCTCGGACGAAAAGGTGAAGGCTGTAGTTGATGCTCCTCCACCAAAAGATGCATCACAGATGAGGAGTTTCTTGGGACTGGCCCAATTCTGTGCTAAGTTTGTGCCCCATTTTGCTAGTGTAACTGCACCACTTTGGGATCTTACAAGACTAGATTCTGATTGGAGATGGGAAGAAGAGGAACAATATTCCTTTAACAAACTAAAGAAAGGGTTAATTGAAGCGCCAGTTATGGCATACTACAGTGTTGAGTTGCCAACTAGAATCACAACTGATGCTTCTCCCGTTGGCGTGGGTGCAATCATTGAACAACAGCAGCTAAACGGATACTGGAAACCAGTATACTATGCCAGTAGGAAACTCACACCAACAGAGTCCCGATATTCTCAATTTGAAAGAGAAGCACTGGGAGTATTCTGGGCATGCAAAAAGTTCAGTCTGTACCTCATTGGATGTGACTTTCAGATCCTGACTGATCACAAAGCGCTGGTAAAGGTACTATCACCTTCCTCGAAGCCCCCTTCAGCAAGAGTGGAGAGATGGCTGTTGTTTCTACAACAGTTCACCTACAAAGTCATCCACATTCCTGGCCGAACCAATAAGGCGGACCTGCTGAGTCGACAGCCCGTTGAAAACCCAGACAAAACTGAGGAAAAGGAAACAATGGACTACATCTACAGTATCATTAAAGATACTGTACCTCAGGCACTGACTCCCTGTGAAGTGGAAAAAGCTTCAAAGGATGATGCTACGATCTCCAAACTTCGGCAAGCTATATCCGAAAATGACTGGCCCCATTTCAAAGGTACTGCATTTCATGCAATCAAAGATGAACTCTGGATAGCAGGACAGATGGTCATCCGAGGACGCAGGATCATAATCCCTGAGGCACTTCAGGGGCGGGTAGTTGTACTGGCTCATGAAGGACACCAAGGGATTGTGCGAACCAAAAATCGCCTACGGTCCAAAGTTTGGTGGCCAGAGATGGATAGAATGGCAGAAAAGCGAGTAAAAGCGTGTTACCCATGTCAAGTGGTTGGCAAAAATGCCCCTCCAGAAGAACTAGAGAGTACACCGCTGCCTGACCAACCCTGGACCTATGTAGCTGTTGACCTACTGAGTGTCTCCGAAGGGAACTACCTGCTGGCTGTTGTCGACTACTACTCAAGATGGCCAGAAGTTGCGCATATGAAAATAGCAAATGCCAAAAATGTAACGGGTGCACTAGAAATGATGTTCAATCATCATGGATATCCCAACTATCTGAGGAGTGACAACGGACAGCCATTCTCATCAAGAGAATTCAATGAGTATATGAATACTCACGGCATCACCCAGGTGAGAGGGATCCCGTATTGGCCACAGTCCAACGGCGAAGTGGAACGGTTCAACAGAACAATCCTAAAGGCAATTAAGATCGCCAAAGTCGAAGGGAAAGACTGGAGGACTGAACTAAGGAATTTTCTGTTCCAATACCGAACCACCCCTCACACAGTAACCGGAGTATCCCCAGCGAAGTTACTAATGAACCGCGAACTCCGAGGTAAGCTGCCAAGTATTGTAGGAGCGTCCACTGATTATAGTGACGTACATGATAAGGATGCTCTACACAAACTAAAACGCAACATAGCTGCTGACCAGAGAAGAGGAGCCAGAGACCAACAGATCCAGAGAGGGGACACAGTATTGTGTAAAAATTTACACAGAACAAACAAGCTGGACGCTCGGTTCGAGTCTCAGCCCTATCAAGTTGTGGAAAAGAAGGGAAATGCTGTTCTAATACAACAACCCCAAGGCCAAGTGAGAATGAGAAACGCTGCCCATGTAAAAAAGGTACCCGGCGACATGCAGTATAGTCCTGACTACACCGACGTCCCTAAAGCAGTTTACTCTCCCCCTGATACAACCCACTGGCCCCCTACTTCTACAACAGATATCGAAGACACACACCTCAACCCAATCGATGCACTTCCCATCTCCAGTCCAGACCCTAAGGAAACTGCTCAAGAACCCCTAACACCGGCCCTAACTGCCCCTAGTGGTTCAATCAGAACACCTAGAGTAAGATCCACCCCAGTGTGGCAAGAAGACTTTATAGTGACATAAATTTATTAAAAAAAAGAGGGAAGATGTAGTGTCGAAGATCACGTACCAACGTGATCGGTACAAGAGCAGGAAGCAGCAGCAGCAGCGACATAGCTAGGGACATAGATAGAGAGATTACGACCGTTGATACACACATGTTGTTATAACCCTTGTTAAATAAAGATATGTTTACAACCACCACAATTGACTGTTGTTTATTACCAAACACCACACCTATCTACCGCAATATTTTGGTTGGTGTCTTTAATGTGTACCATAAAGTATTTTTTTGTCTTGTGAGAATCTCGAAAGGTCCCCTGTAGGTTGACTGCAAATTATGTGTTTTAGCGAGATTCCACACAAACACATGTGTGCACGTTTGCATGAATTTAGGCACATAAGTAGGTTTCAGGGTCTGTGCCGGAGGGTTATAGACGAGTTTTGCCATCCTTGTGGTGAGCTGATCCACAAAACCGGTGAAGTCAAAGAAGAACTGTCCGAGAAGTCGGAGTGTGGTGCCATATACCATCTCTGCAGCTGAACATTTCTGGTCGTCCTTCACTGCAAAAGGACTAATAGAAGGTTCTCTAGCCAATTTGACTGATCCGTCATGGCTCTTAAGGCTGTTTCGAGTGTGCAATGGAATCGTTCCACCAAGCCATTCGATTCTGGATGATATGCTGTAGTCCTCACTTTCTTGCTTCCTAACAGTTTCATCAGTTGGCAAAATAAGTCTGACTCGAACTGCCGCCCCGTGTCTGTGGTGATAACAGCAGGAACTCCAAAATAGGCTACCCATCCAGAGACGAAAGTTCTTGCTGTAGTGTCTACCGTGATGTCAGGCATGGGAAGGGCTTCACACCAGCGGGTGAAACGGTCCACACATGTCAGCAGGTAGCTTTGCCCCTGGCACGTTGGGAGTGGGTCAGTTATGTTCACATGCACATGTGCAAAACGCTCATCAAGAGGTGGAAAAGAACCAGGAAGGGTGCGGGTGTGTCTTCCGATTTTAGCCCTTTCACATGGAACACAAGATTTCGACCAGTGCTGATATCAGTTTTCATGCACGGCCAAACAAATCTACTGGTGACCAAACAAATTGAGGCATTGGCTCCGGGGTGAGAAAGATTTTGGAGTGAGAAAAACAGTGTCCGCCATAACAATTCAGGAACAAAAGGGCGTATTCTTCCGATGCTGGTGTCGCAAATGAATTCTAACTGGGTATTTGGAACACCTATTCTTGACAGCTTTAATGATGTGTTCTTGTCACTTAAAAAATTCTGAAGCTACTGGTAGTTTTTCTGCTCTTCCACGAACGCCTTGTAATCAACGCACGGGTGTAACAGGAGAGCATTTATGCTGCGAGACATGGTGTTTGCCGGAACATTGACAGTTCCCTTGATGAAGCGGACATTCGATGTAAACTGCTACAAGTAATCCAGGTGTCTGGTCTCACGTGGGGAATACTTGTCTGAATTTGACTTGAAGGCGCCCAGCAAAGGTTTGTGGTCTGTGTGAATGTAGAATTCCCACCCCTCCAAGGAATGTCGAAAGTGTCGAACAGCTGAATAGGCTGTAAGGAGTTCCCGTCCAAAGGTGTTGTACCTTGTCTCAGCTGGGGAGAGTTTCTTGGAAAAGAATGAGATCGGTTTTCATTATTCGTTGACCTTCTGCTGTAACACTGCTCCCACTCCGATAGAACAGGCATCGACTTCTACACACAACTCCTCACCTGGAACATGTAACAATTCAACTGCATGGGACAATGTAGCCTAAATGGATTCAAAAGCTGCTAGCTCAGATAGCACTATGTTGCAATTCTTAATATTAGTTAACATATCTGTGAGTGGTTTTACAGTCTGCACGCAATTGGGTAGGAATCTACGGTAAAAAATGATCATCCCTAAGAACTGCCTCAGTTTCCTCATGCTATCTGCTATGGGGAATTGTGATATTGCCTCCACTTTAGAAGGGGCAGGAGAAATCCCAGCAGCATACAGGCGATGACTCAGGAAAATTACCTTTGATTTCCCAAATTCACATTTTATCGGGTTGACAACAATCCCATACTCCCTTAAACGTTAAACACACAGGTTCTACGTGTCGCACATGCTCCTCCATAGAAGCACTGGCTATCAGTACATCGTCCATGTAAGTACAGACAAAATCTAAGTCATGAAATACGTGATCAATAAATCTTTGGAACGTCTGTGCAGCATTCCTTAGTCCAAAGGGGACATGCAAAAACTCGTATAAGCCAAACCGCGTGGTGATAGCCGTTTTAGGGATATCTTTGAGTTCTACTGGAATTTAGTCGTAGGCCCTGATAAGATCTAGTTCTGTGAATATCGCCATATCCTGGATTATGGCAGTTATGTCATGAATGTGAGGAATAGGGTAACGGTCTGGCTTGGTCACAGAGTTAAGTGCCCTGTAATCACCCCAAGCCCGCCATGTGCAACAACCTTGTGGAACCATATGTAATGGCGAAGCCTAACTACTTTTTATGAATGGATGATGCCCAGCTCCATCATTTGGTTAAATTCATCTTTCGCTATGCCTAATTGTTCTGGTGCCAGTCTCCAGGGACGGCTATGCATTCAAACTTTTGTAAGATTGTGAAAACCAGGCCATCCTCTGTGTTAGCTACTGTGGGATATAGCGGAATTATATTTGAAATGGATCCAAGAGAGCTAATGTTAGTCTGATGGTCAATTAGATATCTGTGCATGTCCACAAGAAGGCCATATTTGTCCAAAAAATCTGCACCCAATATGCCCCTATCCACCTCTGTGATGATGAACAGGTGGGTGAAAGCCCGTCTGAGGCCTAAATTTAATGTCAGGCATCTCTAGCCGTAAGTTTTAATAAAAGACTTATTTACAGCCTGCAATGTATGTTTCTGGGGGTCATTAATCCTGTCTACTTTTGTGGCAGGGATTATGGATATTTGTGCACCACTGTCTACGAAAAAACTTACTCCTGTACTGTGGTCACACATAAATAATAGGCGACAGGCTCCCTCCATGCTGTACCTCTGAGTCACCCTCGGAAGACAGCTTAATCGTTTTCCTGGATTGTATGAACAAGGAGGTTTGCAGTCTCCATACTTGCTGTGATTGTAGCATATGGAGCCTTTGTTCCTCTCCTTTGCACTTATCCAGTCTTCTGCTTCTCCTGACCCTCCAAGATCTGGGCCAGGGGATCCTGCTCTGAGATTCGAACATTCGCTACTGGAATCGGACTGGTGCTCGCCACAGAAGCAATTTTATCAACCACTCTGTGGATGCATCCTCACTTGTGGCTGCTGAGACTGGCTGATAAGCAGGGGACAGGTGTTGGAGAAAAATATGACAAACAATTTCGTCTTCCCTATTTACCCCAACGAGATCTTGTAGCTGTCTCAGAAATTGGAAGGGTTTACTATCCCCCAATGCCTCCGTGTCCAGGAGTTGGGACAACTTTTGTTGTCTGCACACCGACGTCCTGGAAATGACATGATCTTTAAGAACATTATACGGCCTATCTGCCGGTGGGGACATTACTATGTCCTTAACCTGCATGATGACATTGTTGAAATTGCCACTTGGAAATTTTTTTATTTGGGAGCTAATTCCCCTAATCTGGCAGTCCAACTCCAGCTGTGCAAAATATAAACTTAAAAAAATCGCAGACAGATGGCACTAATGGTATCTTTTTCGGTCATAGCGAAAAAGACGAAAAAAAGTTTTCTTTAAATAAATTAAAAAAAAAAAAATAAAACAAACAAATAACTAAATGAATGAAAATAATCTGTTGTAAAGAGAAAGAATTCAGAAGTGTTCCGCTCTAACGGCAAGGTACACCGGAAAAAAGGGGAGGGGTTCTCACCGACTCCACACGCGGGCAAAAATGTATATGTGCTCCATCGTGTCCCCTAGAGACTGGAGAAACACAAGCGATACGACTCGAGAAATATATGCACGTATATAAAAGAGGAAGATAGAGAATATATCTCTTGTGAAAAATAAAATTGTTTTCTCTAATTCACTCAATATATACCGACAAGGGGTCACCACTTGTTCAGTTGAGTGGTACGCATTTTTAGTCTACAGAAAACATGCTGCACTACTAGAGGAAATACTTTTGTAAACCTTGTAATTTAGGTTTAATCAATAATATTTGTAAAGAAAAAATGGATAAAATATCAGCAGAAACTTTTAACAGATTTATTACAACTGAACACAGAATAAAATAATTAGTTAATTGACCGCTGTAAGCGAGATGAAATATACACAGTTTCAAGACGTCGGTCTGTTTACTTTTTCTCTCCAGCTATCTCTTTATTTGAAAGAGGGATAACTCTGAAATGGTCCAAGGGACATAATTGCGTTTTCTTTAGTTGTCCTAACATCTCCCCGTTTTAGTCTTTAACTGTATCGAGCGCACCTGGGGTCAACTTGGAGGTGCTTTACTCTAGTGCGACTGCGCTTTGGCCAACTCCTGTCAGGTCTTTGACAATTCTCACTTGTACTTGTCTGCATGGGAGGTGATGGAGATGGCAGTTCAAATGTGTCCATTAACAAATCAAGCGGAATGGTTGTTCTGTTGTCCACTAAGTTGTCTACAGAGTATCTGAGACGCAACTGGTTTTTATGCCATGCCCAGAATTGACTTCCGACTTGAACATCATACAGGAATTGTCCATTTATTTTGCGGATGATGCCTGGTACCCAGTTTGGCCGGCCAGGTCTGTAATTACGAGCAAACACTGATGTGCCAACTGAAAATGCTTTTGTTTTGTTAGGGCTTGGTTGTTGCCTTTGTGGCTGGGGACGTAAAGCGTCCAGTGTGGTACAGAGTTTTCGTCCCATCAGTGCCACTGCTGGTGATAGACCATTCTTCACAGCTATATTTGGTGTTATTCTCTAAGAAAGGAGGAAAGCATGTAGTATCTCCTCTGTTGTTCCCTCCCCTTTTGCTTTTAGTAGTCCCTTTTTGAATGTGTCTAAAAATCTTTCGGCTTGTTCGTTGGATTGAGGATGATACGATGGCGACCGAACGTGTGTTATGCAACACGATTTGCAGAATAGTTGAAATGACTCAGACGTAAATTGTGTCCCGTTGTCTGAAACTAAAGTCTCTGGTAAGCCGTGTTGACTAAATAGCCGCCTAAGTACTGTTATTGTAGACTGAGTGTCAGTCTGTTTCATTGGAAAAACTTCTGGCCATTTGAAATGGGCATCAACAACCACCAGAAAACTAAGGCCATTGATAGGGCCAGCAAAGTCTATGTGTATTCTGGACCATGGTCGCTCTGGGTATGTCCAGCGAGAATCAACAATCTTAGGTGGATTCTTCTGCGCTTCCATACACTGGATACAACGTTTAACGGTATGCTCAATGTCTGTGTCTATGTTAGGCCAATAGACCATGCTGCGGGCTAGTGATTTCATTCTGTTAATGCCTGGATGGCCCGAATGTAGTTGCTTAAAGACTGCTTGTCTGAGTTTAGTGGGAATAGCAACACGATCTGCAAACATCAAACAACCATCAATGACAGAAAGAGAGCCACTGCACCGTTTGAACTGTTGGAGGTCTCTCGTGAGGTTAGGAGGACATGTATGGCGAAGAAATCTGCACACTTTTTTGTATTGTTGGATCTTGCTGTGATTCTTGCTTTATATCATTCCTTGTCACTGGAATTGTCCGGATACAATCTGTGAGCGTGCGTTGAAAATCGTCCTTGATGTTGATGGCAGCAATGACAGTGTCGTCATATGTAACTGATTGTTCACTAATGAGTCGTGACAAGGCATCAGCTTGGCCGAATTCTGTTGTCCGGCGGTACTGTATAGCGAAATCGTACCCCAGTAGAATGATTGCCCACCGTTGTAATCGACTGGCTGAGTATACCGGAATACCCTTTATTGAGCCAAATATTGACAGTAGTGGCTTATGGTCTGTCAGAAATGTAAAGTGACGCCCGAACAACATCTTATGGAATTTCTTCACTGCAAAAATCAGTGCCAGTGCTTCTTTTTCCACTTGACTGTAATTGCATTCAGCAGGTTTCAGGGATCTGGCTGCATGCATAATTGCTTTCTCAGTTCCATCTGTGAATATATGCGAGATTACAGCTCCAATGCCATGATTTGATGCATCTGCTGCTACCACAATTTTCTTATTGGGATCAAAATGTGTGAGTAGTAGGTCCGAGTTAATGAATGCTTTGATTTTGTCAAATGATTTTTGACAGTCCTCGGGCCAGGACCATTTTGTGTCTTTTATCAACAGTTTGTTGAGTGGTGATTTGATTTGATGGAGTGAAGGCAAGAAACTACCGTAGTAGCTCACCAGTCCCAGAAATGTGCGTAGACCGCTAACGTCCGTTGGGGGTTGCATGTGTTGAATGGCTGCCACATTAGCAGGATCTGGACGACGACTCTGACAATCAAACATAAATCCCAAGTATTTAATGGACAGTAAATAAAAATGGCACTTTTCAGGGCGGAGATGGAGACTAAAGTCTTGGATGCGGGTTAGGACCTTGCTATTCCATTTTGTCAACTCCTGGTTGGATTGCCCAACAACAATGATGTCATCCAAGTATGCAGCTGTACCTTCCATGCCAGTGAGCATTGTGTCCATAATCTGTTGAAATATGGCAGGGGCTGTTTTTACCCCAAAAGGTAAACGAGTGAATTGGAATAATCCATGGTGTGTGTTTATAGTAAGCAACTCCCTGGAGGTTTCTGCCACTTCAACTTGCAAATAAGCCTCTGCAAGGTCCAATTTTGCAAAGCAGGTGCCACCATTAAGTACGGTGAAGAGATCATCGGGGATTGGCAATGGGTATTGATGATCCTCTAGTGCTGCGTTGAGCCCCGTTGAAAAATCAGCACACAACCGAATTGAACCATCGGCTTTCTTTACAACCACGATGGGTGCTGCCCACCGTGAATATGTTACTGGTATGATGACCTTCATTTCCTCAAGTCGTTTTAGTTCCTGGTCCACTAGTGGCAATGCAGCGTATGGCACTGGGCGTTTGGGTCGAAAAACAGGCTTAGAAGATGGTTTCAGGAACAGTGTGGCCTCTGCCTGAGTGCAACGTCCCAATTTGTTTGTGAAGACTGGAGAAAATTTTTTCATGATGTCTTTGGTCTGGTCGATAATGCTGCTATGAGGTGACCATCTGGACACCACCTCACATATCTGGTTGAGTGGAATGTCAAGAAGACCTAGTAACTCGATAAAATCAAGTCCCAGCAAATTATGACATGAATTTGCTATGTATACGGTACCTGACACCGTTTTTTCTTTCATTTTGATGGTAGCGGGTAATTGACCCGTGATGTGAACACAATCTCCAGAAGCACTCTGTGCTACCTGACTTGTTGGTGTCAATGAAGGCTGGCCTGTGGCTTTCCATAGTTTTTGTGATATAATAGTTATATCTGATGCTGTATCGATTTGCAGTTGAATAGGATGGCCATTCAATTGTACTGCAACATATTTTCGTCTGGATGTTTGGTTTGAGAGAAAAGTTGCTATCAGACTGTTTGTTTTTGAAAAACTGTTTGTTTTTGTTCTGTGCTGCTGTCGTTGCCTGTTGTGTATATGTGAGGTTTGCCTATTATGGGTTGGTTTTCGTCCTGGAGGGGTGCAAAATCCCTCTTTATGTCCGAGTCGATTGCAGCTGCGACAGCGGTGTGTCTTGAAAGTGCAGTATCGCACAAAATGCCAGTTGCCACAATTCCAACAAGCTGTTGGGGGCTGGACTGATTTTGAAGTCGGTGAGGTGGGTTGACGTTGTTTTTGGACTGTGTTTACCATGGATGCGGATGCTTGTTGTACCATAGTTGAATCATGTTTTAGATTCACTAGACGCTGGCATTCCACGGCAACTTGTTGCAATGTTATGTCTGGATTTTGTTCTATTTTTGACAAAATCCGTGTGCGAATATCTGCCTCCTCTGCCGATCTCAACCCACACACAAAAATCAAACATTTGAACTGAGCATCTGTGATGGAAGAGATTTTAAAATGTTCACATTCTTTGTTTACAAGGCCTGCATACACTGAAAAATCGGTCGAGGAAGATTTCGTTATGCTAAGGCAATTGAACCGCATATTGAATAATGAAATATGCTCACCAAAAATCTGAGTTAGGATTTCAACTGTGTTGGTGAAATTGCAGTCACGAGAATGTTTTGGTAATATGTAATTTACATATCAATCATGTTCCGACGTCCCAAGCTTCCGTAGCAGAAGTCTTACCTTCCAGTTGTCAGCTTTATCCTTGAAATCCACTCGAAAAATGTCCTCCAAACGCGCAAACCATGTTTCGAACGTCGAATTTGCCATTGGGTCATAACGAAATTCTATTATTGTTTGTGAAATGGAATCTGTAGACGTCTTAAGATTTGTTTCTGAAATCGACGATGTAGGCGTGGAAAATCTCTCTGAAAATAATTCCATTAAATGTAACTGTTGTTGTAATAATTGTTGAATTGTGCAATCCATTCAGAGTTATCGCCCTTTCAAATAAAGAGATGCCTGAAGAGAAAACGTAAACAGACCAACGTCTCTTGAAACTGTGCATATTTCATCTCGCGTGCAGCGGCAAAATAACTAATTATTTCATTCTGTGTTTCAGTTTAATAAATTTGTTAAACTTTTATCTTGAAAGTTCATTCATTTTATTCACAAGTAATTATTTTTTATAACCTAAATACCAAGGTTACAAAAGTGGCGACGAAGGATTTTTTTCAAAAAACAAAAAGAAAAAAAAATGGATAAAATATCAGCAGAAACTTTTAACAGATTTATTACAACTGAACACAGAATAAAATAATGAGTTAATTGACCACTGTAAGCGAGATGAAATATACACTGTTTCAAGATGTCGATCTGTTTACTTTTTCTCTCCAGGCATCTCTTTATTTGAAAGGACGATAACTCTGAAATGGTCCAAGGGACATAATTGCGTTTTCTTTAGTTGTCCTAACAAATACAAACACCCACAACAACACACATGTGTGTGTCGAAAAAAAAAGAGGAAACACAAAAGAATTGTGTTTTTACTAAACGTTTGTTATGATAAACTTTGGCATGGTTAAAGATAAAGAAATAAAGATTTACTATAAGTTCCAAAACAATTGAATGCACATAGTTGTTATTCAAATAAAACAGTTGTGTGAAATACACAAAAGGGTCTA